>CM040121.1:207089844-208293982 GCA_022559845.1 Amorphophallus konjac
TCATTTATTTCTGGGTAAGTGGCAGGAGGTACTGCTCTGCCCACGTCCCCTATGCTAGCAATGCGTGACACCGCCTTGGGACTCACGTATCCTGGTGGCGGTGGTGGGAACCAGTCGTCACCAGAGGTGTTCTTTGCTACCTTGGCAGGAGTCTTTGTCTTGGTGGCCTTCTGTGGTTGTTCCACGTATAAAGAGGCATCAAGGAGGTGACACTCGAATACCTCGAATGGATGGAGGTCAGCGAATATCCTCTTCTCCTTTCCACCTTGATTGTATTTGATACATTGGTGCAATGTAGATGGCACCACTAAGTTCTCATGCAGCCAGGGACGGCCGAGCAATGCTTTGTACGAGGTCCCAGAATTGATAACATGAAACTGCACCTTCGTGGTGAAATCTGCCATGGTGAGGGTGAACTCTGCCACTCCTACTGGTACTTCAAACTTCTGGTTGAAGTCGATGATACGCATATCTCTGACTTTATCAAGGTGCATATCAAAGTAAAAACTCTGGTACCCTATAGGGAAGAATGTTGACGGCTACTCCGGGGTCTTCCAGAATTCTGTTCAGCTGTCGGCCATTCAACTGTCCCTTCATATAAAGTGGTCTATTGCAGCTGATAATAGGAAGTAACATATCCTCCTCAGTGAAGGTCACGTTCGCTCCCGACAGTGTCTTAGCCAGACATGTTTCATATTGTGCGAGTGTCTGCAGGGTAGTAATAATGGCTTGTCGGGTCTCCTCACTAAGAGAGAGGATTTCCCAAATGGTAAACCTTGCCGGGAGCTTCTTTAACAGCTTCATTATCCAGCTTCCGGCCCTGACATTTGATAGCTTCATCTCTTCCACCCATCTTGGTTTGTAAGAGCCTTACACTGTAGTCCCTGATGGACCTGCCTCATCGGACTCTGAGTCCGCACCTTTTTGCTAGGTGTCATCCTCTTGCTGTCCCTTGATGCCTGCTATCCAGCTGGCCTTGTCTTCAATTGGCAGACCAGAAGGTTGGTGAGACTACGGGAGAGTACCCCCAGTCGCAGGGTGGGCCCCTTGATAGGGCTGCTTGCCCTTAGCCATCTTCAGAAATTCAATGAAAGAAGGGACGCCACCACTACCCCTACTCTAATTGTATAACCCTGGCAGAGGAGGTATTTGAGTTCCCTTAACTTCCAGAGAGGGTATCTTGTAGGGTTGCTCCCCTCCGGAGACAATATTATGGTTGGCGGGTGGCGAGCGCCCCCATTTTCGACTTGACCGAGTTGCATGGGCAATAGTTGCTACTTTGGCCTGGCTTGCCTCAGCCGCGGGTGTGAAGCAGATGTCCTCCTCATCTTCCTCCCCAGGCAAGTTGAAGAGGGCTGAGAGAGTGTTCCAGGAGAGTACTGTCTCCCTCTGGGCTTTATGGGTCTTTCTCTTCTTTTTCTACTTTTTCTTAGATGGTGCCTGCCCCTAGAACATGATGTCATCTTCTTTTACTGCTTTGTCTACCTTCACTTTCTGATCCAAAGAAAGCTATTCTAATTCCTCCCATAGGACATGGTCATTCATCAGCAAGGGCTACAATTTAGGTTGTTCATATTCATCCAACTTGTTTATGTAGGCTTGAAGTCGGCAAATTTCTGGGCTGATTTCTTTATTCACTGGCAATGGGGTCTGCCTCCTCCGGTTGTGGGTGGGTATCCTAATTACTGCAGGCTGGTTGATCCATACTGGTGCCGGAGCTGGAAGAGTAGGCCATGGCGTGACACCATAGATATGCACCCCCGTTGCTGGGCGGGTGAAAGTTTCTTCTTGTTTTTTGTAGGGACTTGCCGCCATCCCTGTTGCTCTTTTAGGGGCACTAGAAAACACGCCTTATAGGTGTGTTGGGTGCTGGCCTCTGCAACAGCTTCTGGCAATGCCTGGTGTAGAGATACCATATTCGCAGCTGCTCGATTCATCGGTGCTTCATGAGGCTGTGGAGGATCAACTTTGTACTCCCCCATCTCAAGTTCACCTTTCTTTATCAAGCCCTCAATGACATCCTTGAACACATAATAGTTTTCGATTGGATGTCCTAGCATTTGATGATAGGGACAGAATCTCGAGCTATCCTTCCTCTTCAAATCCTTCGGCCTCTCTGGCTCGGGCAGGGTAATCATGTTGTACTGGGTAACGCAGTCAAACAAAACTTTAGTCTTCTCTTTGGGAAAAGAGTAAGCCTTCTTCATCTTGTCCCTGAGTGAGGGACCTTCTTTCTTTTCTTCTATTTTGTCGGGCTGAGGTGCAGCTACCTTCTTGCCCCTATCTCTTTGTTGTTCAAATGCTTTGATGTCAAGAGTATTTGCTTCTTTAGGTGCCGGGCGCTGCTCTACTGCCTTTGCTTTCTGCATAGTGACATTGGTTGTTGTTGAGGCATGTTTGGCAAGAAAGCTTCAATTTCAGCCACCACATTATTCAGACAGTCAAACGACCGTATCTCCATGCCGATCATCTTTTCCAGTACCTCCCTCCTGAGGTTCTGTTTGCAAATTTGTACAGCGTCCTCCTGATGTTGGGGCCGCTTGCATCTCATTCTGAGGTTCTTCCACCTCTTAATATAATCAAGAGATGTTTCATCTGGCCTCTGCCGTGTTGAGTACAGTTCAGCCACAGTGACTTCTCTCTCGGTGACATGAAATCTTTCCCTAAATTTTTTCTGCATGTCCAGCCAATCGATGATCGATCCAACCGGTAAACTAGAATACCATTCAAATGCGAGCCTTGTCAACGAGGACCCGGAAAATTTCAACAAATATGACACATCTGCGGCTAAGTCTCCCATGACGGTCATGTAGTATGCAATGTGTTCCCTTGGGGACCCCTGCTCGTTGAACTTGTCAAATTTTGGCGGCTTACTGATCCCTGGGGGGAGCCGCTTAGTTGCATGATGCGGTGGGTAGGGTACTCAATATGCGTCAAAAGCAACATATTCCTCTTCTCCCCATTCTGCCAGCTTCATTTCGATCATTCTCTCGACCATGAGTCGGTTCATTGTAGCCGGGTCAACTGGCTCAGGATAAAAGTGTGCCGGCGGTAGATACGGGATGACCAGAGTGGTCGCCTACGGTGCCGGGCGTAGCAACGGTGCCTAATGCAATTGAGGTAGCACTGGCAATAGCAATGGCTGAGACACACGCTGCTGAGTGGCAGCTTGGCTATGCTCTGCTGGCTGGGGCAGAGTGTACAGTGGTGGAAAATCGCACAGGTTGACTCCCCCTCGTGACGATTCAGCTTGCATCTCTGGTTGTTTGGATGTTGAGGTCTGTTCTGCCTTCTCATGCATTTTTTTCTTCAGGAGCTCTATCTCCTGTTGATATTTCTGCAATAGCATTAGCACTGATGGATCCAGGGTTGCCGCAGTAGAAAGGGCTTCAATCGTTTCTCCTGAAGCACCTTCAGGAAAAATGGTTAGTAGAACCTCATCCACTTCAGCCATCACTACATTGGCAGTTAGCGTAGTGACCCCTTCGGAAACCACTTGTTTCCCTTTCGCCGCTTTCAACATTTCTTTTGCAGCCTTGCTCCTCCTGGTATTCGACCCTGACCTTTCAGCTAATCGAGCCAGTTCTTGGGACACTTCGGGCAGACTCCCATATCTGTCGGCCACTCTGGCCATGTTGCAAGCAAGAACCTACATCCCTTTCCTTTGTCTGTAGACCTTCCTTTTGGTTCGACCGGGGAAGGTCAATCTCTCGCACACTGATATTCTTCTTTTCCCCTCCAGCTGTGGAGGGGCTTCATCGGCCTTGCTATCCGGGCCGTCTTGATACCCATTATCATCCACATATGATGTCATTTCTCTTTCTCTTTCCTCTTTAGTTGCGATCGGCAAACAATCTTCCTCTTCGGCCACAGCCGCTCAGAGCAGTGGCTGCTAGCCTAATGAGGGGTTTCCCAAACCCCTGAAATAACTTCTGACCATATTGGTCATTTCCTCTTGGTCGCATCCTTGGTGGAGGACGGGTGATAACTGTCGACCTCGCACCGGAGGGATTTAAGCCAACCAGGCTATCCCAGCAGGTTGATCAAATCTTCTCCCTACTTTCGGGGCGTTGACTTGTCGGGCGAAGGCCCTAAAGGTAGCACGGCATGGAGGATCCACAGTTGTCTCATCTCTCCTAGGGGCCAAGCCCCTCTCATTCCTCCTCCCCGCCTCCACGGGCTCTGGGTAGTGGCGAACATGTGCATTCTAGTGGACAGACTGAATCTTTTTAGGGACCCACACCTGCTTGAATTTCTTCGGCCTCAGGGCCAGCTCTCTTAGGCCTTGGCGGCCAGCTTCTTATTTCTCAGCTCTCCTCCCAGACAAAGCGTGGAAGGACTTGCGGGTTGGTACGGCAGGGACCATGTGGTCCGGGATCACCTGAGTATTGCGCTCGTCTAGAAAGATGCGGACGCCACCAATAAGTATAGATTTTTCGAACGCTGAAAGCCGCCTAGTGACAGGGGTAGCAATTTTGTTCAGAAGCTTCCTTGGCGACGACTCCCGAGCTTGTTGTAGTAGACGGGTCGGGCCCCCTGAGCCACATGGTGCACCATGCAGCTTGTCAATTGAGTATGGCCTCTCAGTAGGCCTCTACAGCTTCGGGTGTGAGGATCCCTAGGCTTGTTGTTGGCAATATCTCCAGCCAGCTCTGGAGCTTCCACCTCCAGCACATCAGTAAAGGTGACCCCCAAGAAATTGGGGAAGCCGACCATCGGCATAATGGTTTCAAAAATAGTTGGTACCGCCAGGTACCCATGAGTAGCATGATCGGACACAATCGCAGGGCCGAAGGTCAAGGCAGCGAATCCAGCAGCCATTATCACTTCTTGCAATCATAAAAATAGGCAAACGATCAGCATTCTTTGGGAGGGCCCCGGGGCCCATCTATCTTGGCAAAGAGATGAAGGGAGACATCAGACCCACCGGGCGTGCCAGACTGTGGGAGGCGGGATTTTGTTAAAACATTATTGTTGATTTATTTGGTTTATTTATAAGGGGTTTTATTTTAGCATAGGGCGTGACAGTCACTAAGTGACAAATCTATTGTGCGCTCGATCTGACTTGGTCAGACGAAAGTGAAGTCCGTGTCGGGACCAGAAGTCTGTCATATCGTAAAGGTTACGACGTTAATTACATCCTCCGAGAAGGAGGAAAACCCTTGATTAATTGCCAAGAGAAATGGCCACCGGGGCTGAGTAGGTATATAAGTGTATGCAAATTAAAATGATGATATTACACAATGCAAGATCTAGACATACATTCAAGCATGTAATGCAATCATATTTATTGACCTGACCCTCGGTACAGGGTGGGGAATGTAGGTCCGAAGAGCACCATCACGCATAGTGAGAGCTTTCAGCCAGACCTAATATGACCTTCCGCAAATCACCATTTGATATACCGAGAGGTCGGAATAATGACAAACATGCAATAATGATAAACGTGTGTATCTATATATATATATATATATATATATATATATATATATGCATGTGTATGCATTAAGAGAGCAAGCTCAAAGGAGATTTATTACTGAAACCATCACCCTTCTTATTACTTATTTGCGGAATGACCATGACTTGGGCATGATGAAGGGATAGACTGTCAGCCAAAAAGGAGGCAATTGATCTATTGGGATGACAAGATTGTTGGGGCTAGCGCTTAGCACATCAGCGGCAGAGTCAAAGAAAGGGCAGATTGGGGCATGGAGTCGACTCTCCAGACACGGAGTCGGCTCTATGCGTGAAAGGCAATAGTGGGGCAAGGATAAATATGAGTGGAGATTAATCCAGCGTGGGGATGGTGAAGAGGAAGGGTGATCCGACATGGCCAAAGGCGCGCTGGATTAGCCCCATGCCGTTTTAGAGAGCTAAAGAAATGTTGAGATTTGAGAGGGGGACAAATCCGGCGCGACGATTTGGGCGCCGGATTAGACCGCACCGGTTTAGGGGAAGGATTCCTTGTGGAGTTCCATTAGACTTGTTTAAGTCCTAAACCAAGTTATGGCATTCTTTTATTATAACTTTGTGGCTCATTCAAACTTGTTAATCATCAGGTTCATTAGGGCAGAAGCTGGTCAATTCAATCCTGTGTGAGGTTCATACTCAAGCACAATTTTGTCCCAGTTCAAGGCAGGCCCACAGGCACTACGCCAAGTGATTATTAACATAATTGTCTTATGTGTGTTAACCATTGTAGGTAGCATACTTTCTTATTAGCATCAGCAAGACGATCATACAAGTCGGTGAATCGAGGGTAAAATTCGGCAACATTTCCCCATATTAATATGCAAGGAGGGGAGATCTAGAAGGGGGGGGGGATAAATAGCTCTACCATAGAAATTGCAACTTAAAAACACTCAGGCACTGCACTTGTATCTAACGCTAAAGAGGGAGTGATTCACCACATAGATCAGTTCATGTGACCAACCAAACAGCATATACGCATAAGCTATAAAGATGTAGCACGACAGAAGAAGACCTAAACTCAAACTAGCAGGCAATCAGATTCGCAAATAGCCAATAGATCACAACCAGGATTGGTACTAGGCGGAGGTTTGATCCAAAAATCTCCTCACGCAAGGGGCGATGTTCAGGATAGGCGTAACCTATCTTTTTCACTACGTCTTTTGATATATGTCTCAGTTGTGAACAATTGCAACAAACAGATAATAACACACACCACAAAGAGGATAGGCAATTTTTAGGTGGTTCGATTGCTACCCGCAATCTACGTCCACCCCTCACTCTCGTGGAGTGAGGATTCCTTACTTAACCGAAGCAAATGGCATACTCAGTCTACAACAACGGCTGATTCCACAGCTTGACACCAAGGGAGACAAATCCCTTGACCATCGATCTTGCTCCCAGTAGAGACCGACCCCACTGCACAATGCAGTACCCGGAGGATCAACCTCGCTTCTTCTAATTTCTCAGAAGGAACGGTCAACAACGCCCAGTTGTCCACACCTAGAGGACTAGTCCTCTCTTCCTCTAGAACACAGAGGGAACCCGGAGACAGATCTCCCTTCTTCTGATTGCTCAGAAGGCACACTCTGGTTTCCCAGAGCAAACCACACTGTGTGCAAACACCTTGCGTGCACGAAGCACCACAAGGTAAGAACTCAAAATGAACTAAAAAGGAAAGTAACAAAACAAGAAGAAACATGCTGGACGAGACAGCACATTAAGAGTAAGATAACAACAAAATAAGAAATCTGTAGCTTCAATAGAAGCACTTCAATGAAATCTGGAGCTCTATTTTCTTGATCTCTCTTTTTCTAAACTAGCGGCCTTCTCAGATCACTGCTCTCTCATTCTTTCGTCTTCTTCAACATAAGCTCTCTCACTTTCCTCTCAGTTCTCCCGCTCTCTCTTCTATTTTCCTCAGTTCTCGCCTTCTTCTCTTCTCTTGTTCCGCTCCCCCTTCTTCCGGAGATAAAAGATGAATATATATATATCAGCGGAGAATCATCATTTTTCTGATAAATTTGATCTAGAAACAAAATTATTTCATTGGTCCAAGTGGAGTAGGAATATTCTGCCAGTCTAAAACTTCCAGAAATCAACCACGTGGAAAGAATTCTCGTGCCAAGGTTTCTGAAGCACTGGCACGTGATTCGCTTTAATTCATTACGAGCTTGATGTCTGGAAGAATGAGGATGAGGCACAATGTCACCAGGTCGAGACAGAGTGGATCGACATGTCGTTTATATCCTATTGCGTCAGATCATCAGTTGGCTGCTTTGACCTTGTTGGCTTCAGATCATTGATTTCAAATTGGGTGCATCGAAGCACTCCTCAGATACATCGAGGCACCTAATGAAGATAGACTTCAAACTCTGGCTTCATACTTGATGTGTCGGTGCAGCTACTTTGGTGCTTCGACGTAGTGTGACTTGAATATCGATTTTGTTCTAGATGCGTCGGTGCAGCTACTTGACGCGTCGATGCACTCGATGAAGACTGAGCTTAGTCCGTCGATGCACTGCCTTGTGGCTACGATGCTTCACTGACTGTAAGGTTCTGAGACTGGCTTCTGTGGCCAGAATTGCGTCGAGGCTAGCTTGCATTGCCTCGACACTGCTGTGTTCAAAATCTTCTAACAGAAGCTGATGTATATAGAATTTGTTCTTCAACGTCGACACTCTTCCTTTGATGCACCGATCCGATGTGTTCAAGACTTGAAGCTATGTCTGCTTTAATCTTTCCTATTACAAAACATGTATCAAGTTTAGGATCTGATCAATCAGTTCAGCCTTAATGATCCACTGTATGCCATCATCAAAACCAGGGGATACAACATTCTCCCCCTTTTGATGATGGCAACTCTCACTCATTAAGGCAACTGTCAGTTATTAAGTCAAGATTTTACAAGGCCTTTTTATCAGTCATTGAACATGAGCTAAAGGAAGAATTCTGAAGTCCATGAGTCAACACACAATTGCTGAAGTCATGTCATTTAATATATAGTAGTGTGTGTCAAAAAATAACATACACATGATTTTTTACATGTTAAAAAAATGCTTCACTTCACCACACACAATCAAAATGCAAAATGCATGATTGTGATGACCATGACTACTCCCAACACAACTTCTCATCTCTCACTCAACATGTCATTTTCCCATCATCTTCAATTTCTTATATCATTCTCTTCATATCCTTAATCTCCTTAATCTTCTCCCCCTTTGACAACATCAAGAAGGGGGTATCCTAGAGGAAGTTCCAGGATGAACTGCTGATAGAGTCCGTTGAAACTGAGAGACTTTCTCCTCAATTGATGCAATCCATGCAGAGAAGGCTTGGTCCCGTTGCTGAATTAGTCTTTTCAGGTCCTGAGATTTTGTGGTCATATCATCAAACAAGCTGTGCAGAACACCAAAAATGTGTTCAATCTGACCTGTCTGCTGTATAGCCTGCATTGGAATTTGAGAAGAGGTAGCTTTAGTTGGAGTATGTGGAAAAAACTCTTTGAGGATTCTGATCATATTCGCAACTTCATCTTCAACCAAGGTTGTTCGCTCAAACAATTTTTTCATATTCTCATCAATCTTGGCAGTTTGATCAATTACTATAGCACTTCTCAAGGATAGTCTCTATTGTTCTTCATTAATATCATAGTTATAGCGCTGCATTTCCATTAATCTCTCACAGGTTTCCTCGTGAATTTCTTTAAGTCTCTTTAAAACAGAACCTGCTTTCTCACTCACATACATCAAGGATTCCATAAACTGATGTAACTTTTTATCTGATCTATCTTTGTCCAGCTTGTATTGCTCCCAGTGACTGTCTACTTTTTGTTCCAAATGTGACATTTTTAGATACATGTTTCTGCGCAAGTGCTCAAAATTCATGTTGAGATGCATGACCGAAGAATTAATGCTCGAAAACTGTGTTGACAAGAAATTAATCAAAGTAGGATTTATTCCTGACAAATTCTTGACATGAACAGTAGATGGCCCTTCTATTGCTGAGGATGTCTCTGCCTATGGTTCTGGAGGTACTAGCTCATGCGTCTCTTCTTCTCCTCTCGGAGAGGGTTGTTGGAAGGGTCCAAAAACAACTACAAATTCTCTAGATTCAGTGGGATGGATATCAGGAGCTTGTGATTTGGCAACAGCAGGAGCTTGAGGTTTGGCAGCAGCAGTAGAAGGATGAACTTCTTGGTCACCAGGTAGGTTCCGAACAATTTGACCTCCCTCCTGTTTAAATTTCATGAATTTTTCAATGAATCTCATGTTGTAAACATTAGCAATTGGAATTTCTACCATCTTTTCACCTTCCAAAGGAATTCCAACTTTCTTGAAAACTGCTGTCAAGTGTGCTGCATAGGGTAGATATCTTGTCTATCTGATACAGCTACTCATGATCTGAATTATAATGTCTGGCAGACACACTTTCATGTTGCTAAACATGTAGGAAAATAGGAACCTCTATGTCTCAGTCAGACGACTTCTCCCACCACCTTGTGGGGTGATGATAGTTGTAAATATGTGATGCAAAAGTCTTTGTAAAGGTGGGAATCTGTTAGTGTTGAAACTAGTGACAAGTGTCTGAGAAGAGATTGAAGGGTCACTTGGCTTCCCTGTCATGATGGTGTAAGCTGCAAATTCATCATAATTGTAATCTGATTCCATCAGACCTTTTGTAGGAATGTGCAATGCCTTTTGAAAGAGTTTCTACTTGATATGAATCTTCACTCCATTCACCTCAGTCCACAACTGCTTGTCATCATCATCATAAGATAAATTTTTGTACCACTGATGTACCAGCCTTGGGTAGTAGACCCTGTGTCTACTTACAAATTTCTTCCATTCTTGAATTTCTAGCAATGGCAGTAGCGCAGGAAATCTGTCGAGCATTTTTTGGTCATGAAAGTCAACAAATCTTGGGAAAAAAATCCTCGGTGAGTTGTCCTCTTCAGCTTTATGAGATGATGCTGAGGAACCCTTTCCTTGACCAACTGCTCCTTTCCCTTTAACTTGAACTGAGGTCCTTCTTTTCTTGGCCGGAGGATCAGCGACTTTCTCCTTTCCTTTGAGAGACTTCTGTACCGGTCGCTTTCTCCTTTGTCCAGTTGAAGCATCCACATCGTGGAGATTCTTGGAGTGAGGTTCCATCCTGCTGGCTGCTTTGACAGGGTCACGTTTCTTTTGCAAGGGAGCTTTTCCCTTTCCTCGTGTAACCGGAGGAGACATGGTAGGGTTTTGAGATGGATCACAAGAGAAGGAAGGAAGGAGCCGGAAGAACACAGCCTCAGAAGCACGAACTGTTTACTAAACCAGAGAGAAGAAGAAGACTCAAGGTCAATGTCGAGGAGATGATGTGTTGACCTCGCACGATGCAGAGAGCTTCGGAGCTGTGAAAGGGTAAGTAAGGGTTTTGCTAAAGACTGTTAAAGGCAGAAACATATAAATGACATGAGGTTATTAAAAATTAAAAGAGACACCCTCAAATTTTGAGATTTGCATAAATGACCACATTTTTCAAGGGTTCACTGTTTATAAGCCACAAACTTGAGATTAAATCCTTAAAGGCTCACATTTTCTGTCAATTTAATAGAGTTAAAACATCATTTTAAAAACACAAGTCTGCCCCTCCCCATTTCTATATGCCTTACTCATTAATTTCTTGAGATTTTTCTAGGAGAAACTTACGCCCAGTATTGAAGTTAAACAAAGAGCCTATCCTGAAGCAACTTGGAGTCAACCATTTTTTTTTATTTTTTTTCTTCTTTCAGCTACAAAAATATCAGTCAAGTCCAGTCAACATCTTTCAACGTGAGGAAATGTGTTGTTTAGATGCCTGAGTCCCCGGTTACTCAAAGTGACTGACCATTCTGATTTGTGTTTCAACCAGAGATAGCAAGACACATCATGACCTCTACCACTGCATTTCATTGATGCAGGGAGATATTTCTCCGTGAAATCATGCCATTGCTCTGACTTAGCAGTAAATTTTTAATTTTTATAGTAATGGCGTATTCCCCTAGCAACCCTCAGTTACAGTTTGGATGTTTAAAGATAATACAGAGGGTTAACTACTGCAACTAGAGTAGTCCCTTTACTTTCAATTTTCAGACACTTAGATGGGGGGTGTGAGACTATATCTTTTCAGATAGGGTTAAATCTATTCCACTCACAGAGAGGTAGCTTTTGAAATACTTAATCTTCAAATTTGAATCTTATAACCAATAAACCATCTACTTAAGAAGGTCGGTCACAAGACCAGATGAAATCTCTCAAGGAGAGAGTGATTATTTTTACTTCTTAGTCATTTGATACGATTTAGCCCAACCTTTCTTAGCTCCCCCTGAATGAATCAAGAATTTTCTGAGTTGTAGTCAGACAAACAGAAAGAAGAATTGAATATCAGAAGGAATTTGGAAGGTGTGGCAATGAGGTTAGACATGGAGAGATGATTTGGCAAGGAGTGCATCGACGCAATGAACAAGGTGTGTCGATGCAGAAGCAACCACACAGGGATGTCCTACCATGCCTCGACGCATTTGCCTCACAGATTCGACCTTGTCTGACAAGTACAACAACCTCTATTCCTAATAGACCTTCTCTAGTGTCGACGTACCAACCAAGACCGTCGATCTCTTGACAACACACAAAATACTTGATTCACCCTTCTTCATCAACAGTGTCGAAGCGCTTTTGACCTACATCGACCTACTCAATCAAACTATATTGCCTAAACTCTGTTTCAGCAAGTTTTCTCAATGGCAGCTGATGACAATCATTCTCTGACAGCCTCACAGACAAAAACTGTCCAGCATAACCTTTAACTGCTCACAAGAGACGTTAGGACTCCCCCTCACACTATGCATGATCAACAAAACAAGTGCATTGTCTGTCTCTATCTAAATGCAATGATATGTCAAATGTTAAATGAAGATTGTGTAAGAAGGTTACAGGACTATGCTCATAAAACTCTAAACTATTCTATATGAAAATTTGACCCGAGGTACCTGGTGGAGAACATAGATCCGAAAACCACCATCACGTGTGGGAATAGTTTCCAGACAGGCTTGACTTGACCTTCCACATATCGCCATTTGATATACCAAAGAGTTAGGCATGAATGTGCATCACAGTTTCAGTGCAGTCCTATATGTAATGCAAGTTTCACAATTTTTACTTGAGGATGCAAATGGTTTTCAAGTAAATGATGTATGTAGACATAAAACATAAGACCTCAAGCAATCAATTTTATATCTGCTCCCCCTTACATATAGAACTAACAGGGAAAAACTATAGATAAAAACATGGAGTTCTAAATAATAGAATTAAACATGATGTGTAACTGGTAAGAGATAAAATATGCAAAGAAATGACAAAACTGAAATCAGAAGTGGGGTTTTACCTCATTCAGGTGCCTTGGCTAATTAACCCCTCCTTTATTTCTTGTAACTCTAAGGCACTCCTGTAAAATAGATTTTCATTTTGCATGTAAAGGTACCCAAGTCTTCTTGGGTCCTTTTGAGTTAACAACTCCTCCAGTAGGAGTTCTCAAAGATTTTAGGGAATTGAAATTATCAAGCTGTAACATGTGACAATCATTCATAGTATGTCAAACCTACCACAGTAATGACAATAACCAGAAGATTTTGTGTTTTGCTTGTGCAAGATAGAATTCAGCTTCTGTTTATTTACAGTAACATTTTTATTTCCCTTGACATGCCAACGTTCTTTCATGACATGTCCGGCCTTACCATAGTGATGGCAATTCACAGTCAACTTCATATTTTTGTTATAGATATGTGCATTAAATTTCTTATTTTCAGCTCCAGCAATTTTCTTGCCACTACTCAGCCAACATTCAGAAGCCTTATGGCCTGGCTTCCCACAGTTGAAGCAAGAAATTGGTTTTCTTTTTGAAGCAAATTTATTTTTATCAATGACATGCTGATATACATGAATTTTAGCATGAGAGTTTACTTCTCTTCCTTCCTTAGCATACCAACATTGAACATCATCATGTCCTAATTTACCACAATGAGGGCATTGAAATTTTCTTTTCTGAGCTATAGGAAATCTCCTAACATGCTTCCTAACAGCATTCATATCATCATATTTCATCACTCTACATTCATGCATCAAGTGTCCAAATTTTTCACAATAGTGACATGAATTTTTCTTTGCATGTGCATGTGAGTGTGTAACTGACTTTTGTTCAACATGCATTGTGGTAGCTGCACGGTGATGCAAGCTATTTTTCTTTCTTACAATCTTTTTCTGATTGGATGCATTATCTTCAACATTTTGATTTTGTTTTCTCTAGGCAATGAATTCAAAAAATGGAACATTTGAGGTGCTGGCTGTTTCTGAGCTTTTTACAAAAGAAGTATAGAGTTTATTTTCAAAGGACTTCTTATTAGCTTTGTTCTAGCCTAGCCCTTCCTATTGAAAATTCACCTTAACCCCCAACAGCCTATCCATATTTTCTATCCCATGAACAAATTTTGACAATGAGATTTTTAGATCTTGAACCTCACTTTCCAAAGAAGCAATAAGTAATTCATAATTAGCATTTTCTTCTTCACATTTGGTCTGTCACGCCCCGAACCGATAGCAGCGGAACGTGTCGTTTGCTCGGAACGTGACAGTTAAACAGTCGAGTCGATCAGAGCTTAGCCATTTCACAAAACATAATTTGGACAAAATAACAAATTTCATTTCAAATATAAGTTCATTACAATTTGGACCCAATAAAAGAAAAGACTCAATAAAGGAAAATTATAATAAGACATAAGACGCAAGACAACCAGGCTAGGCGGTTCATCTAGATGTCGGAGTACTCATGACTCTTGCCCTTGCCCATCATGTTCGGTCTCGTCATCGTTAGGGTCATTACCTGAAAAATATTAAAAAAATGCAGGGTGAGCGAACGCTTAGTAGGACTTAATATCTCATGCTCCAAGCTAGCTTTAAGTGAATTACATGTTAACATGCTCATGCAAGTCATGCAAAGTATAAGAAATCAAGAACTATAATGGCACGAGATAAATTCATGAACGATAAGAAATAGACAGGATAAGAACAAGTAGATTGATGAGAGAGTATATAAAGAACTTTCATGACGAGATAACCGTTACTTTTAATAAGATAATTCAAGAACATTCATGATGAACAATATAGAAGTAAGTCAATCACTATATAGAGTTGCCAGGACACTAAGGGGAAATCACGATAATATGATAACCCCTCTAATAAGGTAATTCAAAATCTTTTCATGATGAACAATAAATTGTGGAAGGGTATACTATGATGGCAATTACTCCCGATCATCACTATCACATGAGCTTTTGCACATCTAGCACTACATAGTGTGAGCGACGTCACGCGGTTCGGGGAGCGGAGGAGACGCGGAGCGCGCGGGCTCCTCTTTTTTGTTTGTTTGCTGCAACGCAGAAATAAGAGAGAAGAGAGAAGGGGCCACCACGGGAGATTGCTCCGACGGGGCGAGCGGGACAAATATAATATGGCAAGATATGGGGGTTTAAACGGCCATAGCGGGAAGTGACTCGCCGCGACCTCGGGGGGACGGGAATGGTGCAGAAATTAAATAACAAGAATTGAAACGGCCATTGGGGAAGTGACTCGCCGCGGCCTCGAGAATATGAGCAGATAATAAGATGGCAGAATATAAAGAGAATACAAAGAGTGGGAATTTAAACGGCCATTGGGGAAGTGACTCGCCGCGGCCTCGAGGACATAAACAGATAATAAGATGACAGAATATAAAGAGGATGCAAAGCATGGGAATTTAAACGGCCATTGGGGAAGTGACTCGTCGCGGCCTCGAGAACATGAACAGATAAGAATATAACCTATAAGAATGTGAATTTAAACGGCCATTGGGGAAGTGACTCGCCGCGGCCTCGAGAATATGAGCAGAATATAACAGAATATAAAGAGAATATAGGAACGGAAATTTAAACGGCCATTGGGGAAGTGACTCGCCGCTTCCTCGATGCAAGATGTGATCGCCAGGGGCCAAAAGGCCCCAAAATAAGAAAGTGATTGCGCCTACCTCAAGAGCGGGAGATGGCGGGTTGCTTCTTCCTCTCCTTCCGGCCGGCCGACGGAGAGGGCTTTCCTCGGTTACCCTTGCAAAACAACGACAAACAAATAACAAGTGGATTAGAAAAATGAAGGTGTAGTATTCAAATCCTTGCAATAAAAATAACGAAATGGTGGCAAGACACACACCTGATTGGTGTTATCTTTTAAACCCCTCTCGGACTCAAGTAGGAGGAAAATGAGATGATGGATGCAAGAAGTATATAAGAAAAGGCGCCCTTATAAAGGGGGATGGAGGATGCGAGATGATGAATGCAAAAGAACTATGAAAAAAAAGGAAAGAGTTGGCTTATTGGATGTGCCGATGGTGAAATCCGGCGGAGCTCCGGCAGCGTGGGGACGACGTGGATGCGCGTTGGATGAAGACGACCTTCCTCTCGCGAGCGTGGGCACCCGAGAAGCCGGCAGAGCCTCCACCTACAAAAGACCCCACGGGTTAGAAAATGACTCCGTAGCCTCTGGGCTCTGGCAGCCTATCGGATCACTTCTGAGCCCCTTCAGAACTGAGGGGGTGGGCCTCTATTTATAGGGCTCCGGAGGGTGGAGGCGTCCAGGACCCTGGACACCTCCATCAGGTCTGAAATAATATTTTATTCTATTTTTATTTATTTTTTTGGAATACCTTTGTGGAGGCGTCCGGGGTCCCGGACGCCTCAAGCAGGTCCACCGAAAACCGACGACGGCCGCACGCGGTTTGGCACAACGCGTGGTTTTGTGAGCGGCGCCTCGTGATTCAGAAATGGGCGCGTCCAGCTGACTGGACGTCTTCATAATTTGGATTTTTTTCGCACATGACAAACCGTCGTTCGGTGGCCGGCGCCCGTGAGGGAGTTGATGGAGGCGTCCAGAGGCCTGGACGCCTCCATAAATATATTATTTTTTATTTTTCTTTTGTCTTTTATGCTAGGGCTGGAATTTTGATTTTTTATATTTGTTTTTATGGAGGCGTCCAGGGGCCTGGACGCCTCCATTAATATATATATTTTTTTTATTTATTTTTTGTTTTTTATGCCAACTGGCATTTTACAGATATTTTTATTTTTGTTTTTATGGAGGCGTCCAGGGGCCTGGACGCCTCCATTAATATATATATATTTTTTATTTAGTTTTGGGCCTTGAGAAAATAATAAAATAAATTAAAAAGATGGGGGCGTCCAGGGTCTTGGACGCCCCCATTAAGACCCACCCGGGTCCTCAAACGGCGGCCGCCCGGCAGACACCTTCTTGGTTCCGGAACCTCTTGATGCGTCTGACTGGTGTTGATGCCGTCCGAATGCCGTGACGAGACGATTCCGGATGCCGAAAAAGGCAGAAGAAGACCCAAGAAAAGGAAGTACTCAAGTGATTCGAAATGCGTAAGCCGTCGCGGGGCGTTGTATAGTAATATGAGACTTTCTCAGGAGACGTCAGGAATGGCGTGTCTACAGCTGCCCCACCTTGGCGTCTGCTTTGCAAGGGAGCGACACGTAGTGGAATGGTATCGAAGCGGAGTGAAATGAAGTGGGAGCGGACTGATAAGTCGATGCCAAGGTGTGATGAGACACGCTTTTGACGTTACTGTTTGGAATCTTTCCTGAAGTTTCAATGAGGCGACCTTGAAGAAGGTCTTTCAAATATTGACGATTGCTTGGACGGAGATCAAATAAGGGAGGGTGAGATGTGCGCTCAGGCACGAAAAGGAGACCAACTTCTCGGTGTGGAAGTACCTGGGTCATAAACCGGAGGTTTCACCTTTGGGGAGCGATTACCAGCCAATGTGGAAGTGATGCAGCCAAGGTGGGTCAAACAAGGTCAAAAGTAAAGGAATATCTGAGGGTCTATCCAAACAAGGGTCTCCTTTGGAAGAGTAGCGTAAGGCTGTCTCAAGGAAACTCAGTATTTCATTCGGAGTGGAATATCTCATATTTGTAAGAATTGAAGCACAACGGCTTTCACAATCGAATCACTTGAATGATCTTCCGCAACAAATCAAAGTCCTATATGAATGCATGCTGGGTTTAAAGAAAAATTTAAAACAAACTAAAATAGAAAATAGCCAAGGATAATATTGTCAACTTGTTAAGAACGGGTCAGGATACCGATCCGGTGAGCTGATACTGGGCTGGGGCCTATTTATCCGCGCACCAACTCACTGGATGGAACCGTCGTCCCCATGCTACCACAAATTAACGGCCTATCCGTACAACCCAAATTCCTCTGGGATCATCACCATTTTTGTTGAAGGGGAACTCAGATCCTAGATTCGTTCGGGCCGCAAGGTCCTTGACATGTTCTAATAGCGTACGTATCATATACTATGATGCATGACATGGTGGGACCAACCAATGAAAGGTGGGACATGAGATAGGACAAAGACGTCCGTTAGTAAAACCTGCACAGGCCAGCATGGATTAATAACATCAGAAAGTAGCAGAATCATAGGAGAATCGCACCACAATGGAAAGGAGATCTAGCCAAAATCCTGACATTGACCGCTGATGTGGCATGTTCTGTCCTATAGCGATCTTCCCTTCCTATAAGAACTCCCCTTAGGCTAGTTCACTCAAATGCACCAAGGTGGATTTTAGAAGCTCAGGAGAGGAAGGAGAGGAGAATCTAGAGATTTCAGGATGGAAGGGGAGTCTTCCCGCGTTATGAAAAGGAGCAGGCCTAGCAGCGAGATTAGGCGACTCTCCGACCTCGAGGGTCATCTGAGTGGGACGATCATGTCGCACATGGTAAGCTGATTCATTTCAAATTCTCCATGTGAACCTTCTTCTTACTTCCTTCCTTTCTTTTTGCTTTCCTCTTCCAGCCATATCCACTCTTCCCAGGCCCGAGGAAGTTTTCCAAACTGCCATGACTTTCAAAGCTAACTTCCAATATCTCCATTGGCATAAGGGCCATACTCTCGAAGTGGCATCTGCAGGGGCTCCTTATTCACGTCAAACACTATGAGAAGATTCGTATGGACTGGGCGGCTATGGGCGCACTAGTGGAGATCTGGCATCCCCAGACCCACACTTTTATCTTCCCGACTTTCGAGGTGACCATCCTCCTCGAGGAGGTGGAACTTCTGCTCGGATTGAAGAAATTCAAGAGTGACGGGAAGGTGAAGGCTATACGGATGCTGACACGGGGGACTTCTGAAAGCGTCCTTGGAAGCTTCATGCCGCCCGACGCAGCCCGAAAGATCCGTACTCAAAAGGGGATCGACCTCCAAAAGCTCGCGGAGTGGGTCATGGACGCCCTGAGAGGGCCACCAGACGATGACTATTTGGAGGGAATCATGAAGGGGTTCACTATCTGTCTGGCAGGTGCTCTCTTGTTTCCTCATATCGACAACATAGTGGAGGAGGATCAACTAAGTGCCATTCGCGGAATCTGGAGTGGAAAGAGGGTGGGACCCGCCGTCCTTGCCTATCTTTACAGCGGTCTTACTGCCTCGAGCATGGGTAAGCCTCCTTTTGGTTGCACACTTGTCTTGAATTGCTGGCTTGATTTGCACTTCAAATTTGACCATCGCGAGGGAATGTCAACTGCTTCGAAGCTCTTCCAACAAAGCCCTCTTCATCACATAGTCGACGTGTTAGGCTTCGGTGGTACTGTAGTGAACCGCGTTCCATGGCTGAAGAAACGTGAAGACTGGCGGTCTCACTTCCGCACCATGACACAAGGCTTCTTTACTTGCGCACCGGCATGTTTGCTTTCGCTAGATCTCCTCATGAGGCCTTCTCCCGAAGTTGATCTTCAACTGATCGGCGTGACCGAGTTCGTCCTTTATAATGCGCATCGGTGCTGCCTCCAGGTTGGCATCCCACGCCATTCGTTCCCGCTACCGACTGGCATTGTTCCTTTGAAGAAGAGGGAGTTGGGCACTGAAGCGGATGCGAAGGAAGCGAAGGCCATTAAAGCTCCCTGGAAGGCAAGTGTTGCGGGAAAGGCCTTAGCGCACGTGGTGGAAGAATGCGAGCCGTGGAGGGCTTATGTAACCAAACTGGGGAAGTTAAGGCCTAAGGCGCCTAAACCCCTGATGTAGCTCATTCTGCTTTTTTGATGGAATAAAATCTGGCATGGATGTTTTGGGACCCCCGTCCCCATAATTATTATTATCTTTTTTTATGGTTTTTCTTTTTCTTTGTGTTTTTTCTTTTGTTTGGATTATATACATACTCTTATCTTTTTTTTATTATTATTTTTATTATATATATTTTTTATTGTGGGGGCGTCCAGGGGCCTGGACGCCCCTATTTTTTATAAAAAAATTTTTTTATTATTTGTATTTTGGGGGCGTCCAGGGCCTTGGACGCCCCTATTTTTTATTTTTCATTTTTCATTTTTTTTGTTTTGGGGGCGTCCAGGGTCTTGGATGCCCCTATGTTTTATTTTTTTATTTTTTTTTGTTTTGGGGGCGTCCAGGCGCCTGGACGCCCCTATTTTTTTGAATTTTTGAAAAAAAATAAAAAGTGTGGGGCTATTACTATTTCCCGATGGGGAGGGCTAGGCATGGGAACAGGAGGGCCGTGCCTCTGGCGCGGCGGTGGAGGCCGGTTGTGGTTGCAGCACCTCATGGCTACCAGCTGGCGTCGCTTCGTCGGGAGCTGAGCGAGTACCCCGAGGCCATGGTATGATGCGTATGATTTTTTTGTATTTTTATGCATGTGACTCAATGGTAACTAACATGATGTATGCATGGTGATGCAGGTGGTGTGGAGACCCTACCTGGGCATGGGCGATGGTGGCCAGCCCTGGGTTGTAGCGGGTCTTCCTCGTTTCAGGCGGGACGTGTGGGTCCATTGCCTGAACGAGATCGAGCCGCTTCGGCTGAGGCTGGTTATGAGGACGTTGGGGCTAGCCCAGGAGTGGGTTGATGTAGATGAGCCGGCCCGCATCGGGCGGAAAACCAAGGGGAAGGTGAAGATTGTGGACTGGCGTACGCGCTTCCCAGCACAGTACCAGGACTGGCAGCAGGGCGGGGTCCCAGTGGTGTCCCATGTACAGGACAGCACAGACTACCTGAGACGGTACCGGGCTACGTATGGGGACCGCCTCTTCCTTGGTGGTATGGCAGGGGTAAGTGAAATGAGAATGCTTCACCTTCTATATGTATATGCATGTGGTATTAACTTATGTGCAATGCAGGATGCTCGTGACAACATGATCGCCGACCTCCGGGCCCAGTTGGCGGACGCCAGGCGGCAGTTGGTGGCCATTCGACAGGAGTTGGAGATCCTGGTGAGTCTATGCAATGCATTTTTTTGTGACCTGGATTTTGATGCTTAGCCTTTGACTGACGTTTGTCCTGTGTTTCAACGGGCCCACCAGACAGCGGCAGCCGGGATGGCTGGTGGAGCGGGTTCCAGTTCGCGGGGCCCTCCTCCGGAGGTTTCTGCCCTCCAGGAGCAGCTGGCGTATGCGGTGGCTCGGGCTAAGGAGGCCGAGCGTGACCGCGAGGCTCGAGTGAGTGTCTGCTTGGCACTGACCCTCTTCTAGTTGCTTTCCTTCTATCACTGTTTCCTTAGGGTGCATGCGTGCTTTGACAGGTGGCCGAGATTCGGGAGGCCCTGGCCCGTGCTGTTCGTGCTGAGCAGGAGCGCGATGCCTGGGTGGCAGAGCGTGACGCCCGGATTGCGGAGCTAGAGGAGGAGTGGCGACGGGAGGCTGAGGAGCTTCCTCGCGACGTAGTGGATCTGCGGATCGCCCTCGAGCTGTCGAGGAGAGAGGCGATGAGGGAGAGAGAGGAGAGGGAGAGGGATAGGGAGACCCTAGAGAGAGAGAGGGAGAGGGATAGGGAGGCCCTAGAGAGAGAGAGGGAGAGGGATAGGGAGGCCCTAGAGAAAGAAAGGGAGTACAGGATGGCAGAGCGATATCGAGATTGGGATGAGAGGAGAGCTCTGGTGGCCCAGGTGTCGGAGCTCCGGCTGAGTCTTGGCACGGCGGAGGGGAGACTTCGGGAGAGTGAGGAGCGGTATCAGAGGGCGAAGGAGCGCGGGGCGCGACTTCGTCAGTCCGGTTCCTTTTCCGTGGGCAGTTTTCTAGTTTCTTCGGCCGAGCAGCGTCGCCGCATCTTGGAGGCTGGCATGGTGCCACCTGGAGAGGCGAGCATGGCTTCTCAGGGTTCGCAGAGGTCGCAGAGGCTCCCTAGGGATCCCCGTCAGAGGAGGGAGGAGGGAGATGACCAGGAGGGTGGCGGTGAGAGTTAGAGAGTTGCTTGTACGTCACCCTTCTCACTGTATGATGTACTTTCGGCTATTATATGGAATGAAAAAGGCTTTTTTATGTTGTGTGTACTTTTCTCTCTCTCCCACTTTCTTCTTTGCACTGAGTTGTCCTTTGAGGCGCGCTGCACGAGACCTTACCCTGAACAGTGGGGAACTACACTTTGCACGGGGGGATTTTGTTCCTCTCTCTTTTTTTTTCGCTTTCTTTTGGGCGCGTCCAAGTGCGAGGAGGCGTCTTAATCCTCGAATTCAAATTTAAAGTGACGGGTGGCCTTTCTTCTCCCGTGCCTTACCCGCAAACGAGCCCGCCTTCCGCCGAAACTCGCTCGCCCCCTTTTCCGTCTTCCTCTTCTTTTGATCGATGGAGTTCGGTGGGCCCGACCATGGTGAAGGTGGAGAGGGACGCGGGACCCCTCGCCTGAGGAGGGACGCGCCAGAGCACGGAACGGCGTCCATGGAGGAGGAAGGGCCGCTTCGGGCCCCCGAAGGACCCGAGGGGCCCGATGTCGCGGGAGGAGGTGAACACGGCTCGGTGAGTGCTTGGTTTTCCCCCTCTTTGATCCATTTTAAGTTTTGAAGCAAGCCGTGCGAGGGGGGAAAGGGTTTGGCTAGTGTTGCACTTAAATGATGGACGCGTCCTAGACAGGGGACGCGTTCTTTTTGACTGATGTGGGACCCCTTTCTTGGTGCAGGACATGGCGAGGACCCTGGGCCTGGCCGATGAGTGGGCGAGTGCGGACGAGTCGAGCCGCGTTAGGAGGGAGAGTCGCGGTAAGGCGAGGCTCGAGGACTGGCCCGTACGTCTCCCTGGACAGCAAGGGGGTGTACTGGTGCAGGACAGCGCCGACTTCCTATGGCGGCAGAGAGAGAGTTATGCGGGGTTTCCCCAAGCTGGGGACACGCGTGGCATCGGCGGCTCGCGCGCCCAATTGTCAGAGGTTAGGCGGCAGCTGGCCGTCGCTCAACATGAGCTGTCGCTCCTGGTAAGTTACGTGCCGCACTTTTATCTTCAGATTTGGAGTTTCACTGACGACCGTTGGTTATTTTGTTCCAGCGTGCTCAGCAGACAGCGACGGCGGGGATGATCGGTGGCACATCTTCCAGTTCCTCGGCCCCTTTTCTAGAGATTGCCTCCCTCCGGGAGCAACTTGCCGGTGCGGTGGCCCGCGCGACCCGGGCGGAAGAGGAGCGTGATGCCTGGGTGGCGACTGTAACGGAGCTGCGGCATCGTGGTGAGGAGAGGCCTTCTCCAGACATCCTGGAGCTAAGGGTTCTTCTGCAGATGATGAGGAGAGAGGCAGAGAGAGAGAAAACCGAGAGAAGGTCCGAGCGACAGCGGGATCAGACCGAGAGGAGGGCCTTGGAGGCCCAAGTGAGGGAGCTCCAGCTGGGCCTTCAGGCCGTCGTGCAGAGGCTAGGAGGGATGGAGACGCGCTACGAGAGAGCGCGAGAGTTCAGGGAGCGACTCCGGTAGTCTGGTCGCTTTACCGCTAGTGGCTTCTTTGCCACGCCAGGGGAGGAGTAGCGAGTCACTGCTGCGGAGCAGGCGCCAAGAGGCGAGGCAAGTGCTACTGCACGTGGATCCAGGAGGCTTCTGAGGGACCCGCACCTCAGGGGAGAGGAGGAGAGTGCCCAGAGAGATGAGTGATGGTGAGATTGGCGAGCTAGTGGACCCGCCTCCTCTCTATGATTGTAGTGTTTATGACAGCTTATGTAGAATTATGAATGGAGTGATTTGATTTTCTGCTACTTGTTTGTTCTTTTATGCGTTCCTTCTTCCCTACACTTCTTCTTCTTTGCACTGTTCCCCTGTGATGGGTTTGCCAAGACTCTGCCCTGAGTGGAGAATCGCGTCTTGTTGTGATCATTTTCCACAGGAATCTGCCGTCGAAGTCAATAATGACGGCCCTAGTCCCCTTTCCCGGATGCTGTGTCAAATTTTGCGGACGTCCTCCAAAACATGATAGGGTATCCTTAGACAACACAGGGGGCTAGTCGTCATATTCTTCGTTCAGTCAATCACCCTGTGCGGGCGGTGAAGTGACACATGGGACCGCATGGCAGGTGCCTCATTGCGAGGGCTGGAGGCAATCTTGGCCCGCACTCCTTCCATTTCTATAAATTCTTGTCCCTTTTATCTTCGCAGGTGTATCAAGAGCTAACTCGAGGAGCACAAGTTCTCACGGGAGAGGAGGAGTTCAAAATTCCGGGAGTTGGATGGAGGGCGAATCTTCCCACTCCTCGAAGAGAAGCAGGTCCAGTGGTAGTAGTTCCAGGAGGCTTTCGGACTTCGAAGGGCATTTCACCGAAAGGGCTCAATCACAACTCGTAAGCTGAGCTTTCCTGCCCTTTTCTCATTCTTTCTTCCTTTCTTCTGACCAAACCTCACCTCCATTCCTTGTATAGGTAGGTTGTGATGAAATCACAAATCTCATGAGAGTTGGTAGTAGCAGCGTACAGGGGCCTCCCAGATTTTCAGAAGGCCAGGCTAGACGTGATGGGTTTTGGCACCTTTCTTCGGATCGAGCCGATCCAGCTCGACCTGGTCCTGATCCAAGTCTTGTGTGAGAGATGGGACCCAGTGAGTCGGGCATTCCTGATGCCCTGGGGGCACATGGTGCCCAGCTTGGAGGATGTGGTCCGGATCACAAGCCTGAAGGTGGAGGGCGAGGCAGTGGCCGGGGTCACTTATGCGGATTACCGAGAAGGTGCCCATAAGCTACTGGGTTTGGACCTAGATGGTCGGAAAAATAGGTCGGTAGCTAGGGCGTCCCTCATGGATGCATTAGGGCTTACCGACACTCGTCGACGGGACGACGAATCCTCAGAAGAGTTCATGGAAAGGTTGGAAATAGGATGCCGGGCCGTGTACTGCACAGATTTCGGCAACTGGGAAAGATTAGATTTGAGGAGATTTCTTCTCTTCCTTTTGGGGAGATTGGTACTGAGCTCGAAAGGGGACGGTATCCAATGTTGCTTCCTGGAGCTGTTGTCAGACCTTGAAAGAGTAGGATACTATGCCTGGGGAGCTGCCATGCTGGCGCACTTGTTTGTAGGTCTGTTCCAAGAAGCAGATCATGAGATGACTGTGAGTGGTTTCACACCATTCATCCAGGTATTTTTGGCTTTGCTTGTTTTGTATTTTTCTTGTTTGTGTTTCTGCAAGGTACTGATGACCTACGTCAAGTAGCTGTGGAGCTATTATTACCTCCCCATGGGGAGAGCTCGGCATTGGCGACCCGCGATGGTGCCGCTAGCCAGGCGGTGGGAACCCATCATGAGTGCGGCACCCCTAACCTACCAATTGATGGTGCTAAGGCGGGAGCTACAGGAGTTCCCTATAGCGATGGTCAACTGGAGACCCTACTCAGACATGATCGATGCCGACCAGCCGTGGGTTCTAACAAGTCGTGCCCGGTTCGGACGGGAATTGTGGATGCACTGCCTGAATGAAATCGAGCCGCTTCGGCTATGATTGGTTATGAGAACTTTAGGACTGGCTCAGGAATGGGTGGATACGGCTGCGCCACCTCGTGTCGGGAGAAAGATGCGGGGACCGGCGACCTGCATTGACTGGCGCGTGCGATTCCCCGAACAGTATGAAGACTGGCAGCGGGGTGGCACGATTGTAGAATCGCAGGCGCGGGATAGCGAGGACTACTTGCGTCTATATGGGACAAAGTACGCAGAACGGCTCCAACCCCGGGGACTTGCGGAGGTAGGTCTCCCCTTTTTCTCTTTTCTCCTTTCTCCTTTCCCCCCTTTTTTTGGTTTTCTGGTGGAGATGCTGACTCGTATGGCTGCAGGATATCCGTGATACCATGATAGCGAATTTACGAACTCGCTTGGCACAGATGGAGCAACGGTTGGGCGATGCCCGCGGAGCTACGAGCGCCTTGGTAGGTGTACAGTGCGCGTTCCTAATTAAAACCTTAGATTCCTGATGTTGGCTACTGATTCACATGGTCGTAGCATGCCCAGATTGGCGCGGCTTCCCCAGCGATGGGAGTAGGTGGTGCTTCTTCCAGCTTGTGGATTCCCACCTCAGAACTTGACTCGCTTCATGAGCAACTTGCTCACGCCACGCAGCGTGCTGCGGAGGCAGAAGGGATGCTTTGTATACATGTAAAAGTTTCAGTGTTGAGTTCTCTTTGTTTACGCCTTATCGCGTATCTGAGATGGTACACTCGGCAGGAAAAGGAGATGGAAGAAGCGCTTGCCCAAGCTGCGCAGAAGGAGGCTAGGATAGCAGAACTGAAGAAGGAACTACGGCGTCATCCTGATGACGACTCCTCTAGGGATGCCGTGGAACTGAGGATCACTCTCCAGTTGGAGAGGGAAGACCGTGAGAGAGAACGTGCAGAGAAAGAAAGAGACGCAGAGAGAGAAAGAGCCAACATATTGACTGAAAGGGAGGAACGAAGGGCCATGGAGGCCCAACTATTCGAACTCCGAATCAGCCTTGGTCTTGCTGAACAGTGGTTGAGAGATGGTGAGGAGCGCTACCGAAGAGCACGAGAGCGTGGCTTTTGTGTTGGTAGCTTCTCTGTTGCTTCCGTGGATCAACGCCGGGATGTGGGAATAAGAAGGGGAGTACAGAGCGGTAGGAGTACCGCTTTTCGTAGTTGGGTAGCACCTTTGAGAGCGTTTTGCCCGGAGAGTAGTGGGACGAGTAACGCAGAGAGAGAAGGCGGAACTTGATGTAATTTTTTTGGTTTTTAGAATAAAGTACAAGGTTCGGTTTGTTTGGTTTTCACCTTTGCTTCTGTTGCCTGAATCCCTGCACATATCACTGAAACAAACAAATCAGAATTTCTGTTCTGACTTGGCCCCTTGCTCAATAAGCAAATGGTCACTGTGACTGTCCTTGATAACTGGTCAAGGGGCCAAGCCTTTATTTAACGAAGGCAAAGGGAAAATGCAGTGATGATAAATGTGACAGGCAAGCACACGAATGCAAGCGGTATTAAAAGTGAGATGCTGCACGCAAATGCAATCATGCAAAATTGATTTGTTTTCTTTTTTATATTTGGTATTTTTTGTTTTATAAAAAAGATTTTTTTTGTTTGCAAATATGTATATTTTCTCTTTTTCCTTTTTTTGTTGTTTTTATCATTTCAAAATTTTTTGTTGCTAATGCCCGGCAAGCACCCACATGGCACCTAACCTACGTGAGAACAGGGGTTTCTTACTAACCTCCCAGGTATCCTAAGTGCGCATCTAGGTTGATTTGGGCCTCTAGACCCCTCGAATGATGATCCCGCCGGCTAAGACTTACCCTGATGATAATACCGTCATGCCATGCTTAGGCTCCCAGTCGCTTCCGACCACAGGGATTCACCCAAAAGATGTTTGAGGTAAATGATTTGCCCGATCCGGGTCTGTTTCCTCACAACTCTAGATGGTATATGATGGAACACCCTGGAACCCTAACGACCAACCGCGCGACGCTGACCCGGAATCAGACGCCGTCGCACCCATAGGTGACGCGCTTGCATTGACCTAAGCCCGAGGTTAAACGAGAAGACATCAAGGTGGTAAACAGGGGTCTTGACCAGCCAGAAACACGGAGACTCCTTCGCAGCGATAGCTTTTGCTTTTCAAAGTAGGCAACCAAATGTGTATATTAAAATAAGGTCGCAGACCCTGGACAGTTTTCACCTTTCAGAAACTCCATCGAACCTTCATCTTTAGAGGGAGAAGGAAGAGTGTAGGGGATAAATCTCCTGAGAGGACCGGCAAAGTCGTTAACCCGGCGAGCGAATAAGGGCCCATTAACTCTTTCCTTTCGGACAACTTCGGACCAAATCTCGAGCATTTACATTCCACAGCCCCCCCCCTTTTTGTGGATTCAGACTTTTGCTTTGAGGGGTTCCGTTTATCGCAACAGGCACAGTCACGACCAGGCTTTTCTCTTGATTTTGATTTTGTATTCCTTTTTGTGAGGGAGATATAGTCGTTTGACGTTTGTGGGCTCCCTTTTCGTATGCCTGCGGGGACACTGCCCTCTTCTCGTGCGCTGATCGATGCTCGAGGAAATGGATCCTACTCTTGCCTTTGGGGTTTGAGTTTCGGTTTCTCATGCTCAGTGTTTTAAGGGCGCCGACTGTCTCATTTGGTCGAAGAGAAAAGAATAAAGATTACAGCTTCCAGAGATCTTCTGGGTGGGGCGCCACCGTAGGTGATGCTACCGACCTTTTTTTGAATAAAATACATAAGTGAGCACATGTTAGCTTCCTTCGAGCGAGCATAGGCCGACGTGGCCGGACAGGGATCTCCACGGTTCTGGCAAACCAAGACCCGGTGCCTACCAAGCCTTAATGGGCCCTATCCTGACACGAAGATTGGATGCAGGGACTTAACTACATGGTGACTGCCAGGCATCGGCACTTTGAATTTTTCATATTTTTAGTGGTTTTTGGTATTTCTTTGTTTTTGATTTTTTTTTTTATCTTTTCTTCATTTTTGTTTTTGTTTTGTGCTAAGGGTAGTATTTTTTAAGATAAAGCCCATTCCAAGGGTGGGATAACTCGGTCCCTTCGGCGTTGACTAGCTTGTAGGCGTTGCCAGGGTACACAGCTTGAATTACAAATGGTCCTTCCCAATTGGGTTGGAGCTTAGAACGTGGCCCTCCAGGTTTGACAAAAATTCTTTTTACGACCATCTCACCGACTTTGAATTTTCTCTCAACGACTTTCTTTTGGTAAAAGCGAGCGAGTCTATTTTGATACACACGCGCGTGTTCAGCAGCGGCCAGCCGCTTCTCATCCAAGAGTTTCAACTGGGCGAGGAGTGAATTATGACGATCATCGAGGGGAAATTCCTCGTCCAATTGTACCCTGAGAGAAGGGATCAGAGTCTCGTACGGGACTACCGCTTCCATACCATAAGTAAGGGCAAACGGAGTCTGCCCGGTGGGGGTGCGGATTGAAGTGCGATAGGCCCATAGGGCTTCGATAAATTTTTCTGGCCAGTCTGAAAACTTACTAGACTCGCAGGTTTTTTTGATGATTTTGAGCAATGTTTTATTGGTGGCCTCCGCTTGGCCGTTACCTTGTGGGTAATAAGGCGATGAATGATGCAATGCAATTGCGTACCTTTTGCAGAGGTCTTGTAGGTCCTGAGAAATGAACTGTGGCCCATTGTCGGTGACGATCGTGCTTGGGACGCCGAATCTGGCGAGGATGTTCTTCATGATGAACTTGCAGACTGTTGATGCCTTGATTTCTACGTAAGCTTCGGCTTCGGCCCATTTGGTGAAGTATTCCGTCGCCGTAAGGATGAAAGATTTCTACTTGGTGAGGGAATTGGGATCACCTAGGGGACCAATGATGTCGAATGCCCACATGGAGAAGGGCCACGGGGAGGATATTGGATGAAGTGAGGAAGATGGTGAATGAATTTTATCGGCGTGAAGTTGACACTTGACACACCTACGGACATAGACAGCACAATCCTCTTCCATAGTGGGCCAGTAAAAGCCTTGCCGAATGATCTTCTTGGCGAGCATCTGACTATTCATGTGGCCACCGCACACACCCGAGTGCGTCTCCTCCACACATTTCTAAACATCATCGTCACCAAGACATCTTAACAGAATACCAGTAAGACTTCTCCTATAGAGTAGACCTCCAACCAATGTATATTTCTGAGCCACCCTTCTTATGGCTTTCTTGTCCTCTGTGGTGGCTCCTTCAGGATAAGACTGATCTTGGCAGTATTTGACGATTTCATAGAACCATGGTTTCTCTTCATCAGCCAGTTCTTCTTCAACCTCTGCCAACATGATCTCCCTCTTCTCAAGGATATCTTCTTGCAGGATCTTTCTTGCTATCCTGTCTTTGATGTTTACGTAGGAAGCATCGTCGATTGTAGGGGCGTGAAGTTTGTAGATGGAAATGGACTTAAACCATCTTCCTAGAGGGAACCTTATGGATGATGCCAACGAGGCGAGGGCATCGGCGAGAATATTCTGATGACGAGGGACATGAACAAAGATCAATTTGGTGAACAGTTTGGCAAAGGCAGCAGTGAGTTCTTGGTATGGCTTGAGTTTGGGATCGCGAGTGCGATATTTAGTGAGCACCTGGCGAAGGATGAGTTGACTATCACCTACGACTCGCAACTCAGTGATACGAAAAGAATGAGCGAGTTCTAGGCCAGCTAGAAGAGCTTCATATTCGGCTATATTGTTGGTAACTGCAAATTTGAGCTGGTATGCCAATGGGAATGTGAGGCCTTCAGGCGACAAGAGGGCGACACCGATTCCTCTCCCTTGAGAGTTCAGAGCTCCATCAAAATATAGTGTCCACATTGGCTCATCTGATTGGTTGACGGACATTAGTTCCTCATCTGGAAACTCTGATTGGACGGGATCGAACTTGGGAAGAGGATGGTGAGCGAGATGCTCGGCTATGGCATAGCCCTTAATCACCTTTTGCTGGATGTAGGTGATGTCGAACTGAGAGAGAAAACTTTGCCAGCGTGCTAGCCTATCCGTAAGGACGGCTTTCTCCAGAAGGAATTTGATAGGATTCATTCGAGCAATCAAGTGGACCTCATGAGCCAAGAAGTAGTGTTTTAATTTCTGCACAACCCAAACGAGGGCAGCACAGGTTTTCTCCATGACGGTGTACTTCTGCTCACAGGGATTGAGAAGTTTAGACAAGTAATAGGTTGCCCGTTCCTTGCCTTCTTCATCAGCTTGTGCGAGGACGGCTCCTACGGAGTCATCCAAGACTGAGACGTAAAGGATCAGAGGTTTTTCTGGTTTACGTGGAATGAGAACGGGTGGACTAGCCAGATATTCTTTCAACCCTTCAAAAACTTTCTGACATTTAAAATTCCAGTGGAATTCTACTCCTGGCTTGGTCAACTCGTAGAGAGGTCTACACCTTTGTGAATGTTGGGACACAAACCGACGAATAAACTGCAACCTCCCGATTAAACCTCGGACTTCCCTCAAATTCTTGGGAGGCGGCATATCCCTGATAGCCTTGGCTTTGTCGGGATCTATCTCGATCCCTCTTTTGCTCACAATGAAACCCAGCAATTTACCCGACGACACACCAAACACACACTTTTTCGGGTTCATTTTCAATTGGAACTCCCTTGACCTCTGCAAGACCTTAGCCAAAACTTCTGGATGTTCCATCCTGGTCCTTGATTTTACCAATAAGTCATCCACATACACTTCCAGATATATGTGCATCATGTCATGAAATATGGCCATCATTGCTCTTTGGTAAGTAGCTCCAGCATTCTTTAATCCGAACAGCATGACCACGTAACAATATGTTCCCCAAGGGGTAGTGAATGACGTCTTCTCCTGATCCTCTTCTGCCAAACGAATTTGATTGTATCCTGAAAATCCATCCATGAATGAGAGGGTTTCATATCCTGCCGTGTTATCAATTAACACATCAATGTGAGGTAAGGGAAAATCGTCCTTTGGACACGCGCGGTTAAGGTCCCGGAAGTCGATGTAAATCCTGACTTTCCCATCTTTCTTCATGACCGGGACAATGTTCGCCACCCATTGAGGATAAAGGACGACTCTAATGAACCTGGCTTTGTGGAGCTTATCGACCTCTTCTTTCATTTTCAAAGCCATCTGAGGGTGGAAACGCCTTAACCTTTGTTTTAGCGAGACGGACCCTAGTTTTAGGGTTAAACGGTGTTCGACCAAGGTTGAATCTAGACCCGGCATATCCTCGTAGCTCCATGCAAATGTGTCTTTATATTCTTTGAGAACCTTAATTAATGCCTCTTCTTCAGAGGGTGGTAGGTTGTCACTTATGAGGATGATCCTAGGGTCTTCCTCAGTTCCCAAGTTGACTTCTTTGGTGGATTCTTCTACGGCGGTTGACGGCTCGTCGAATCTTCTCATTCCACTTACGTATGCGCCCGCCGCATCCTCATATTCTTCACCCTCATCTTCAGTGGGGCATTCTTCATCCGTGATCTCGTAGACTCCATACCCTTCATCAAATGCACAGTCGCCCTCACATTCTATTTCCGGTAGCCGGATGGGATTTTCTAATAACTGGGGGATGGCAAGAAGGGCCTGACACCTGGCAGCTAAATCTAGAAGAAATTGACGAGGGATCTGCCTACCCTTGGATTTCTTCCTAGGTACTACCCTTGGCCTATCATTCCTAGATTGACTGACAATATTTACAGAAGAAGAGGAAGACAAAGAGGATGGTGTAGAATGTACAGGAGAAGACCCCTCAGAGGAGGGGCAGAAAAGGTCACTCATCGGACCTCGGACGGGTGGTCCGCAGGGCGGTACGCACCCGTGGGAGATGTAGGAGGTTTCCTCAACGAAGATGTGTTGTTGGGGAGTTTAAAAATTGACATTTTTTTTTTCATTTTCATTTTTGATGACAAAGCAGTGAAAAGAGATTGGAGGAGAGAGAAAAGTGGTTATGGCTAGAGGATTGTGAGACTCATAGAGCAGATCATGGTTGAAGACCTGGCGCGGGTTGAAAAGCCCGCGTAGGTATGTAAGCAAAGAAGGGGACCTGGGAAGATCATCAGACAACTGTCTGGCCCAGGAAGAGGATATCAGCAAAGGCTGAGACGAGTGGATGGAGAAGATGGCGGCTAATGAGCCGTCGACGGTAATGTTGAGGACGGATGAAGATCCGTCGATGATAGGGTCCTTCTGGTGAGGACGAGGATAGTTTGGAACCTTGGCAAGAGTGGTAATATTCTCTGGTATTTCGGAGATCAATGGTGGTCCTTCCAGCTGCGGAGACGAGAACATCCTTTTCAGTGCAACGGAAATGTCCCGTATGTCGAACCATTTATTCCACTCGCATTCTGGATCTTTGATCTTGCCTTTTTTGGTGATCCTCAGACATTTTTCGGCCAAATATACAGCATGTGATCCCCCATATGCTTCTCGTGGTTGATCTCCCATCTGAACAACGGGCCCTCTGTTGAAGTGGTTTGATAGAGTCCATGTGACGGGCTTCCAATCCGCCTTGAATGGTCCTTTGAAGCCTAGGCCAAACCTACGGTTCGGCCTGATTTCCTTTGGCGGTTTGAGCATACCCTGTAACTGTGCACCCAGACCTTTTCCCTGTTGATAGCCGATGTTCCTCATAATCTCCCAACCTTTGGAGTGAAAAGGGAGACATGATGTTGCGGTTGCCCTGACCGGCTCCTTTGGTGTTAGTGGAACGTGAGATGGATCACGCACGTCCAGCAGTGACAATATGGGCCGATGAGATGGCCAAACAGAGGGCAGAGAGGTGTTGATAGCATCCACTGTGTGAAGGACAGGTGTACTGACCACTTTAATGGAAACTTCAGGCACTGATGATTGGTGGAAGGCACAGCGTCCATGGCTTCGATGTAAGGGCGACCCAGTATAGCCTTGAATGTGGGGTCCATGTCAAGGACATGGAATTCCGTGGGAGATCACATTTATGGACCCAGAAGGTCTTATTTGTTCCTCGTCGACCCCACACAACTGAAGAGTGCTCATGGAGATCACATTTATGGACGCACCCGTGTCCACAAGACACGGGTTTATGGATACCCCATTAATTTTTATTGAAATGCACAGTGCATATTTTCGAGCTTCCTTGGGAGCGAGCTCGTAATTGTGGAACATAATGGCCGGTTGTGTGTCTGTTGGGGTCAGGACGGTCGAAATCTTCTCCACGGGGAGGTCTTCATTAACCATGACTTTTTGAAGATATTCCATCAAGGCCGCCTGGTGGGATGTGGATCTTTGAAGTAGCTCCAGGATGGAGATCCGAGCAGGCGTCTTATCCAGGTGTTTCAACAGATCATACTGTGTTCCAGGGATAGCTTTTTCTGGTTGTTCTCCATCATCCTTCTCTAGCTGAGACTGCTCAGGATTCTGACTGTTGTGGGGGAAAACCCTGTGGAAAATCCTTCCACTCCGGAGCACCATTGCCTGCGGCTTTTGTACCTCTGTGGGGGTAGCAGTGGGTTTTATCAGAGGTTTGAGGGGTAGTGGTGGGGGAATGGTTGATGAAGCAGGGGTGATGATGGGAGCAGGGATTCTGATGAGGGGTTTGTTAGGTGGAGGCATGGTGGAGGTAGAGGGGATATTACGCGGATTATGAAGGATAAGGGGTCTAGAAGGAGGAGGTGGAGACGTAGTAGAAGTGGGTAGGGCTTGAAGCGGGCAATGATTTTGAGGTGGGTGATGGGTAATGAGTGGTTTTGAAGGCATTAGTTGTGATATGGTGGAGAAAGACGGGGTTATGTATGGTGGACAGATGATAAGGGGTTTAGAAGGCGTAGGGGTAAATGTGGTAGAGGTGGATGGTAAAGCGGGGGAGTGAGAGAAGATGAGAGGGTGTGAAGGCGTAGTGGAGAGTGTCGGTTGATAGGAGATCGGGGTACGGATGAGAGGGCGTGATGGTAGTGGAAATGGTGGAGGCGATATTGACGCAGGTTGATGAGAGAGAGGTGCTACCCGGGCAAGGTGAGGGGGTTGCATGACGATAGGATTGACAGTAGAAAGAATGGAGGTACTTTCCTGGTGCCACACCTGCTCTCTCCCGACTTCCGGGAAGGAGGAGATGGGGTTAACCTGATGATTGGGCTGTTGGTGCTCCGGTAATGGATTCTGGATTATGCCCATGTCGGGCTGCTGTTGTGGGGCCTGCTAAGGCTGCTGTTGTTGTTGTGGTTGCTGTTGCTGCTGCTGTTGTAACTGCTGTGGCCTTTGAGGAGGTCTCCTAGCCTTGAGAGCGGCGACGTATCGTCTCATTTCATCCCAATCTATTTGATGTTCATCATTCATATCGTGGATGTAATCTTTGAAATGGAAGCAGTAATCTACTGTGTGTCCTGGCTGCCTGTGGTAGACGCAGTATTTGGAGGTATCAACATTAGGGGGCCACGCGGGCCTTTCTCTGGGTAGGGCGAGTTGGTTTGATGCCATGAGAGCATTAAAAATATCTGCCAAGGTTTCCGGCAATGGTGGATAGTAGGCTCTCTTGGGACCGAGTGGCCTCCTTTGTTGCTGTTGGGGACCATAGTTCCCCGGGGGTGGAACTTGGTTGTACTGAAGCGGTGGTTGTTGTTGCGGAGGTTGTGGTTGTTGTTGCTGGGGTTGGCGTAATGGAGGCATATTATCCTGGGGTGGATTATTTTGGGGTGGAGGACGGAGAGGGAAAGGACCTGGTTGGAGGGAAAGTCGGGGCATTTGTGGAGGCCTTGGGTTGACTGCATAGTTGGCATTGTTGACCGCACCCACTTGCTCATTTGTCACGACCCCTTCTGTGGCTCCGCCCGGGACACCAGCGCCTGTCTTTCTGACCACTTTGGGCTTCGGCGACTCAAACATGTTCATAATGGGGGAGTCTTTTAACTGAGTTTGGATGTATCGGGCCCTTTCATAGAGTTCCTCCATTGTAGTAAGTTTATTCATGGCCAGGACGTGTCTGAACTGCGGGGTTGCATTAGACACAATCATCTTCACTTGTTCGGGCTCGGAGAGGGTATCCCTTATTCTTTCTGCCAGAGACCTCCATCTATCAGCATATCGGACAAAATCCTCGTCGGGTTTCATCTTTTCGGCCACTAGGTCGGTAATGGAGAGTGAGGGACCGACCCTATCCCTATATTTCTGCAAGAACCTTCTCTGTACTATCTCAAAATTCTCGGCCTCGCGGGGCTCCAAAGAATAGAACCACTCAAGCGCGGGACCATCCAATGATCTCCGAAAGAGGTATGCGAGGGACCTCTGATCGTTTTGCCAATAGGAGGACTCATACATGAAGTCCTTGAGGTGAATGAAGGGGTTGCCAGTACCATTGTATCTGCGGTACGTGGGCATTTCGGAGGGAGGAATATGAATGACCGGAAGGATTGGCAAAGCAACCTCCGGGGTGGCTTTCACATCCACCATTCTTCTCAAATTTTGAAACTGCTCGTCCATGCGATTGAACCTATTGAGGAGAGATTGGGCGAGCTCCTCTGGAGGTGAAGGTGGCACTTGCCACTGGGGGAGAAACTGTCTCCCGGAGACTTGAGGGGGAAACCCCAAATGAGAGGGAGCTGTCGGACCGCCGACAGTTGGCCTTGGCTGAAGCGGTGTGTGGGGTGCAACGGGAGTTTGAGATTGTGACGGGAACTGGAATGAGGGTGGTTGTTGGCTCGCTTGACCTTGAAGCGAGGGAGACTGGATGGCTTGCGCCAATGAAGGAGATGGAATGGCCTGCACGGACTCTTGGAGATGTGCGATGGCCAGAGTTGATTCCTGGGGCGTGGGGGAAACAGATTTCCCCTTTAGAATGGCCTGGAAGGCCAGGAGCTGTTCAGAGGTAAGATCCGTGTTGGCGAGGACGCCTAGTAAGGAAGTGATATCCTATGGTGGGGACGTGTCCCCGGCGGTAACATGCACCTCATGCGAGGGCTCATGAGAAGGACCCGAGTCCATAGCATAGACTCGCGGGTCGGCTGACAAACCACGACTAGGGTGGTTCTCCTCAAAAGACTCGTGAGCCATGCTCACAGTTTTCCCAGAACGCAAAAACATACACTAGCAAGCAGGTAGCAGAGATTATCAAACAAGTGGATGCCTTTACGCCTTTTTTTGTTTTGATTTTGATGATTTTTTTGTGTTTTTAGCGAGATCCGAAGTTCACACCAAATGGGGGACCCTAGTTTATTTTTGTTTCACTGCCGTGTCAGCTAGGGTCTCTCGTCTCACCACGAATGAAATGACTAACTCCGGGGAACTTCAATGGTACAACCAGCCCAGTGAACGAAGAGGAGATTCTTCGATGTCGGGGACTTACGGAGGTCCCAGTGTAGGAGATTCAAGTCCGTTGAGAGGAATTCCCAAACGGAGAGTCATTCCTTCACCGGGAAAGGGTGATCCTCAAAAAAATGAAAAAAAGATAGAAAAGAGAGATGGATGCATGCAATGAAATGCTGACAGAGATATGGAGTGGGAAAACAACAGAAATAACAGACATGTAATAAACAAACAACCAATCACAACTGACAGTGCTGCCGTGAGCACAACGGGGGCGCGCGCGGGCGTCGAGGTGGAGAGGCACGGATGGTGCCGAACTTACAAGGGTAGCCGAAAGGAAGCAGTAGAGGTCCCACCGTGATCGCCAATCTGTGAGCGACGTCACGCGGTTCGGGGAGCGGAGGAGACGCGGAGCGCGCGGGCTCCTCTTTTTTGTTTGTTTGCTACAACGCAGAAATAAGAGAGAAGAGAGAAGGGGCCACCACGGGAGATTGCTCCGGCGGGGCGAGCGGGACAAATATAATATGGCAAGATATGGGGGTTTAAACGGTCATAGCGGGAAGTGACTTGCCGCGACCTCGGGGGGACGGGAATGGTGCAGAAATTAAATAACAAGAATTGAAACGGCCATTGGGGAAGTGACTCGCCGCGGCCTCAAGAATATGAGCAGATAATAAGATGGCAGAATATAAAGAGAATACAAAGAGTGGGAATTTAAACGGCCATTGGGGAAGTGACTCGCCGCAGCCTCGAGGACATAAACAGATAATAAGATGACAGAATATAAAGAGGATGCAAAGCGCGGGAATTTAAACGGCCATTGGGGAAGTGACTCGCCGCGGCCTCGAGAACATGAACAGATAAGAATATAACGTATAAGAATGTGAATTTAAACGGCCATTGGGGAAGTGACTCGCCGCGGCCTCGAGAATATGAGCAGAATATAACAGAATATAAAGAGAATATAGGAACAGAAATTTAAACGGCCACTGGGGAAGTGACTCGCCGTGGCCTCGATGCAAGATGTGATTGCCAGGGGCCAAAAGGCCCCAAAATAAGAAAGTGATCGCGCCTACCTCAAGAGCGGGAGATGGCGGGTTGCTTCTTCCTCTCCTTCCGGCCGGCCGACGGAGAGGGCTTTCCTCGGTTACCCTTGCAAAACAACGACAAACAAATAACAAGTGGATTAGAAAGATGAAGGTGTAGTATTCAAATCCTTGCAATAAAAATAACGAAATGGTGGCAAGACACACACCTGATTGGTGTTATCTTTTAAACCCCTCTCGGACTCGAGTAGGAGGAAAATGAGATGATGGATGCAAGAAGTATATAAGAAAAGGCACCCTTATAAAGGGGGATGGAGGATGCGAGATGATGAATGCAAAAGAACTACGAAAAAAAAGGAAAGAGTTGGCTTATTGGATGTGCCGATGGTGAAATCCGGCGGAGCTCCGGCAGCGTGGGGACGATGTGGATGCGCGTTGGATGAAGACGACCTTCCTCTCGCGAGCGTGGGCACCCGAGAAGCCGGCAGAACCTCCACCTACAAAAGACCCCACGGGTTAGAAAATGACTCCGTAGCCTCTGGGCTCCGGCAGCCTATCGGATCACTTCTGAGCCCCTTCAGAACTGAGGGGGTGGGCCTCTATTTATAGGGCTCCGGAGGGTGGAGGCATCCAGGACCCTGGACACCTCCATCAGGTCCGAAATAATATTTTATTCTATTTTTATTTTTTTTTTGGAATACTTTTGTGGAGGCGTCCGGGGTCCCGGACGCCTCAAGCAGGTCCACCGAAAACCGACGACGGCCGCACGCGGTTTGGCACAACGTGTGGTTTTGTGAGCGGTGCCTCGTGATTCAGAAATGGGCGCGTCCAGCTGACTGGACGTCTTCATAATTTGGATTTTTTTCGCACACGACAAACTGTCGTTCGGTGGCCGGCGCCCGTGAGGGAGTTGATGGAGGCGTCCAGAGGTCTGGACGTCTCCATAAATATATTATTTTTTATTTTTCTTTTATCTTTTATGCTAGGGCTGGAATTTTGATTTTTTATATTTGTTTTTATGGAGGCGTCCAGGGGCCTGGACGCCTCCATTAATATATATATATATATTATTTATTTTTTGTTTTTTATGCCAACTGGCATTTTTTAGATATTTTTATTTTTATTTTTATGGAGGCGTCCAGGGGCCTGGACGCCTCCATTAATATATATATATATTTTATTTAGTTTTGGGCCCTGAGAAAATAATAAAATAAATTAAAAAGATGGGGGCGTCCGGGGTCTTGGACGCCCCCATTAAGACCCACCCGGGTCCTCAAACGGCGGCCGCCCGGCAGACACCTTCTTGGTTCCGGAACCTCTCGATGCGTCTGACTGGTGTTGATGCCGTCCGAATGCCGTGACGAGACGATTCCGGATGCCGAAAAAGGCAGAAGAAGACCCAAGAAAAGGAAGTACTCAAGTGATTCGAAATGCATAAGCCGTCGCGGGGCGTTGTATAGTAATATGAGACTTTCTCAGGAGACGTCAGGAATGGCGTGTCTACACATAGGATTGGCCAATGCGCTAAGGGGAAATCACGAAGATATGACTGCCCCTCATGGAAATAAGTTATAGACAACTATAGGTGGTGAATGCCAGCACTCGATCATCATATACCGGTACACGTTTAGACTTTACCTCACCCAATAGGGTCAGATCAGGACCCGTAGCATTTAAAATGTCATTTATTTGGGATCCATAGCCCCTGACATTCGACTAGACTAATTCCACTTTAATGGCCAAGAATTCCAAGGATCAAGCATGTACGAACAATAGGGTAGATTTTATTGAACAGAGATTCATGATAGACCTCGACAAGCCTAGTACGATGGCACACAAAATCGAGACACTTCGAGAAATCTTGGAGATTGGCGTCTCGTCAGAGCGCCGTATATTTAAGAAGTCGCGTCCACAGTGGTGGTCACTCATTCTCTGAACAAAGCATTGAAGAATTGGTGCCTCCACAATACGGTGGCTTTTACACTAACCGCCCGTCAATAAGGTCACCCCTTCAACATGCTCACGACAGAAAACAGCGATAACCAATGTAGTCGCTAATCAAATTAGCACCTTATAAGTCAGATAGAGACAGATCTCTCACAGAATCGCCATAACAGCGTTCTATGAGGGCTGGGTGTCATGTTTTCTTTAGAGTGACATGACTAACAGGGTTCCAGGATTCTTGTGGTATAATCAGCTCAGTTGGCCTTGAGGGAATCCAAGGCTACGAGGAGACTTACGGAGGTCCCAATGACTAACTAGCCTGTCCGAAGGAACGGAATGTCCAACGGAGGGCTCGTATGTCACCGAGAGTTGAGGGTGTATCGGGAAACCAACGTGAAACGTGGGACTGCGTCTACGGACTGAGACGTAGGGCCAATATGATCCACGGTACAGATCAAATCTCGAGAAAAATAGAACAAATCACGTTTATGCAAGTAGATGTCAATTCATATCTTAATTTCTATTTAATCTAATAATTTAAAAAATAGTATCTCTTTAAAAGGACGGATACTATTTTTTTGAACTAATTACATGGTAATTAAAGGGAATTTATAAGGATCACGACTATATATTTATTATAATTTTTATCAATTTTGATCATAAGATATGGATTTTCTAGGATTTAAACATGATATGTTGTTTTTAATTTGATCACGATGAATAGTAATATTTTTCAAATAAAAGAAAATTGTCGGAACTAAATATACGATAATTAAGAGAAAAATCTAAAGATTTCAAAAATATATATATTATAATTTTATTTTACATAGTTTAGTAGATATAGATTTTTAAAGTTAAAAGTTGCACATTATATATATTAAAGAAAGTTATTTCATTAACTAATAGTCCAGAAATCTTTGAAACTTCCATTCTCGAGATATACACATCGGAATCGCGCAATCTATATACCAAAATGAAGGGCTGAAAAAACTTTACCTAACCAGATGTTCAAAAATATTTTTACTTGAGAGATGTGAGATCTTGAGATAAGAGGATCGAAAAAAGGAGGTACCAACCTCACTATCTCGATCACTACCCCAATAATATACTCGTGAAATTGCATGACTAAAGGACGCTACGGCACCCACGAAAAGATTATAAAAGTAACAATTCATAATTATCATGCTATAGTAAAATCTGTGTTTGGCCGTGTAAATAATTTTAATACATTTATTTAGTAAATCTAATTGTTAATTAGTTAATATTACCATTTAAGGGCATGGAAAAATTAAAGAAAATATGGAGATTCTATGTATATTTCATGATTTTTAAATACTTAATTAGACGGATAAAAAATTTTAAGCATGTTGTAGTTATTAATTACCTAAAATAAATCATGCAAACGACTGAAACTAAACCATGCATACATTGAACATGACTAACCTCTAACGCATATGCTATTAGGGGTTTGCGTCTGGGAGATTGCCTACCTTATACGATGTTATACGGATGATTAAGAAGAACGGAGGATGCAGAACAAGTGCAATAGTTAAACGGTGTCAACACGTTCACGACAGAAGAGGAAGAAGCAGCCCACGTTCTTCATAAGTTAACGCAGCAGCAACAATAGCCGCACGGGGAAACGCAGGAAGCAGGGACGGAGACGTCAGACGTCGATCCAGCAGGAAGCAAAACTCACGATGGACAATAGCAGCAATCGGCTTCTGTCGATCGCGATGGTTATATCTATATGGTTCATGGGTCTACGGAAGGAGAGTCCTTATAAGAGTTAAGTTTCCTACGTAGTAAAAAAAAAACTTCCCATGATAATCTCCTCCCTTCCTAAATCACAGCCACCTTACTAGTTTGGTTAAAAACCCTACAATCTCGTTCACTCGCGGCTTCGAATGTAGTGAGGTTTTGGGTGTATCCAAAAGGGCCTAATTGTACAGATATTATAGATATATCCCTAAAGCTCCTTCCGGCCCATTTTTCCTTTAGGCTAATGAGACCCATGTATAAAAAGCTTAAGGCCTCTTAAATAGTTAGTACGAGAGCCGGTTAGTGGGATTAAGGTTTCTTTGAAGAGTTTAAAGCCCATTAACTTATTGAGTTAAAGGCTTTATGTGTTTAATGGGGCCTTTTAGTCCTAACATTAATTGGGTTTTGGCTACCGTTGGGTTTTCCTTAAGATTATGAGATTTCACAGTTGTTAGAAATAATAGCATTATTATTATTTGTTATTAGGCCCAAGCCCATTAACCATTAATTATTTTAGGTAGACTTAGTTACTCATTATGAGGTCTTTTGACCCATTAATTCAATTAGGTTAGTCTTAACAATTAAATAGTTTAAACTCACTATTACTAATTCCAGATTTTGAATCAGAGTTTTAAATATATATATATATATATATATTTATTATTAAACTCATTTATCTACCTTATTAATTTTACCGTCTGTCTTGGGTATCAGAGTCGGGTTCGATCGTATGACTATTTACTCAATTATTTATTGTATCTCTATGGAGGCCCATTAAGTCCTAGTTCTTTACCTAGGCTTGAATTTTATAACCTTTGAATTATGTAGACCCATTATCTATTATCCAAAATTTTATTTTATTTCATATTTAGTTTTATGGTAATATTAATATTTATTCTTTATAAATTTTTGGGGTGCTACACCTTCCCCCACTTAAAAGAATTTGGTCCCCAAATTCACATGATTTCTTTTTCCATAATAGTTGGGTAAAATCACCATATCCAAAGCATGTATTCTAGCCAGATCATGCTAAGTACTAAGATCACCATATGCAATTCATGCTATTAAGGATGAGGTAGTTTTAGAGGGTTACCCTCCACTGTTTGCGGCGCTTCTTTCTTTAAGAGCGGACATCGTGCAATTTTGTGATCTCCGCTTCCGCAACGGATGCATTTTCCAAGTTTATACCAACACTCGTCCGGATTGTGCCTCCCTTTCTTGCAATGCTCACCCTTCTCTTTAGCTAGAACAATTTGTTGATCATCATTCCGGGGTTTCTTGTTCTTATGGAAACCATTACATCCATTGGACCTCTTCTTGCCATCCACAGGTTCCTTTTTTTTGGATTCATTTGCCAATTTCTTCTGAGCAACTTTCCCTTTGATTCGCTCCATCATATCCATAGCATCCTTCAATAGTTGTACTTTTCGGACCATCTCCGTGTAAGTTTGAATCTCCAGTGGAGCTAACTGAGGAATGAGCTCCACCTTCAAGCCGTTCATAAATCTTCTTGCTCTCATCTTCTCCGTGCAGACTAAGTGTGGTGCGTATCGAGCTAATATAAAAACATCGCTTCATAGTCCGCTACTGATAAGGTTTGTTCTTCTTCTTATGGATTCTTTCTGAGAAATATTTCTCGTTAAAGTATTCTAAGAATTCACCCCATGTAACTTACTCGTTGGGTAAAATCGCTTCCACGGATCCCCACCATGCTCGAGCATCCTTTTCTAATTGATAGGACCCTAATAGTACCTGAAGAGGCGAAATCTCGCGCTTGTATCCTGAGCGGGCTGTAGATCACCTGAAGATGAACTGCAAGATAGGGAAACGTATCAGAGGGCCCAGGGGATTTCCCTGGGGCAAAACCCTCCGATGGCTAAGTCAGTAGAGCTATGGTGGAAGCGATAATGGGGAGGAGAAAAGCTAGTGCGCGAGATTCCTCTCCACCAGAGGGTGAAGCGGATTGCTCAGGAGTTTGGGTATATGAGTACCTCAAAAATGGCCTCTTTTCATTGGAGGGTAGCCCTGGTTTAAATAGTGTGCCGCCTTCAGGAGTCTTGCCAGCTGAGGAGTCTCCGGCGGGAGTTACGTCCTCAACGTGGGCTTTCATGGTCTTATCGTGGGAACGTTATCGCCTTGAAGTCCGGCGGTTTCTTGATTCCCCTGCCCGTTGGGGGCTCTTAACGGCAGCACGAACGGGTAATATCTGGTCTAGCCGAGCTTCTGAGTCGCCAACCCTGTCCGGGCGATGAGCATAGCTCGGTGAGAGAGGGGTCGGATAGGTCGGCTAATGCCTGTCTCTCCCGGGCGGGGAAACGGCTTGGGCCGGACCTTCCTTATGACCTGACCATCACTCGGGCCCTCCGAGCCTAGAGGCCGCCGGGGAGAGTTGGTTCCTCGAGTGTTGTTTATTGGGCTTTTCTTTCCTGAGTGGGCCCCGTGGGCTGTCACTCAGGTGGGCTTGCCTCGTTGGACCCTGTTGGGTCTTGTTGGGCTGCTCTTTGGGTGGGCTACAGAAATCCCCCTCTCCACTTGTCCCCCTCCTACTCCCGAGCCATGGAGACTCGGTCGAGTAGTTTTTGAGGCTTTGGACCGGCGTGGCTCAGGTGGGTGGAATTCTGTTGGCGTGATGGAGCCACGTATAATGGTCGCATGGGCCCGTAATGATGATCCTGATGGATTTGAACTGAAGGGGCCCCCCTTTTTCTCGGAGCACAGAACGACGCGCCGCCTCCCTCCAGGGTTTTATAGGCGTTGGGCGCTGTTCGTCGTTCTAGGCTTCTCAGGATTTTGGGCTTTCCTTAGTTTCTTTGCTTCTGGGGCTCCTTGATGCGCCGTGAGGGCACAGTGGAAGCGCAGAGTCTTGCGGCGGCGTTTGAGGAGTTGGCGAGGATAACCGCGGAGGCGGTCCGGCAACTTCCTTCCCCTCCGGAGTCTTCGAACTCGCGCGAGGGATCATCTTCTGGCTCGATGGCTGGTCTGCCTCTGGAAATCGGGCAGGTGAGGCGGGAGCCCATCTCCAACTGTAGTGAGTTGGGGGAGGCCGAGGTGAGGAAGCTGGAGCATCGCTTTCGCTTGCATCTCAGGTACAGCTTTGCTGCTGTCACCCCGTTCGAGACGAGTCTGGACAGCCGTACGGGGCACATTTGCACTTTCCTTCTGGCTTGGAAGAGTGGGTTCCGCCTTCCCTTCGAGCCTCTTGTACTCCAGCTTCTCGAGTTTTTCCGGTTGGCGCCTATTCAGTTGGTGGCCAACTCATATCTCCTTCTCTTCGCCTTTCGGATTCTCTGTCGTCAGCACGACATTTTTCCTTCCTTGGACCTCTTTCATTATTTCTTCGAGTTGAAGGCGCACCCGTCGGCGGGGAAGGGCTTCTACTTCATCCAGGCGAGGAGGAACAGGAGTTGCATCTCCCTCGCTGCGAAGGATTCCTCGCACAAGGGGTGGAAGACCCAATTCTTCTGGGTGAAGGCGGAGGCGACGGACGAGCTTTGGAGATGTCCGATTTCGCCCAATTTTCATCCGAATCTTCCCCTCGCCAGGAGGAGTTCCCTCCCCACGTGGAGCGGCAGGCCGCTCGTCTGCTGGTAACCGCCAGTCGACGAGGAGCTGGTGACGCCGGAGAACATCGAACGGTGCCTGCTTACGCGGTTGAGGTCGACAGGTACCGCCCTTTAGGTTGTTCCCCTGGGGTGGCAGTCACCTTTCTTCTCCTGACCGGGTCTTCTTTGTTTGCTGTAGACGTGAGGCGGGAACCTCTGGAGGAAGCTGCTGAGGTCATTGATCTGGGAGATGACTCGGCGGCCGATGACCCAGATGCTCCTGCGAGTCGCCCCCAAGCCCGAGATAAGGGCAAGGGGGTGGCTCCCGTGGAGTCTTCACGGCCGACTGGTACGAAGCGCAAGGATCCCATGGCAGGAAAGTTGCGGGAGGCCGTGAAGGCCAAGAAACGGGCCAAGAAGGCAGGTCTTCCTCCTACCGCCGGGGGCGACTCCGGCTCGGCGGCGCTCCCCTCTCGGGGGCAGGATAGGGCCGACCCCTCGGGGCCAGCTCCCCCATCTGCCAGGCGAGAGGGGGCTGAGGAGACCGGGGGCCCTCCAGAGGATGGCGATAGGTCGGCTCTCCCCCCCACGTGGGTAGAGGGGGCCGATGTTGAAGTAGCAGTCACCGAGGCCAGGGGGTCGGCCGGAGGCGGTGGTGTCCCGGTTGGCGAGGTGCGGGCCGAGACAGGCAGGGCTGGGGGTTCGCCCGCTTGGGCGTCGCAGCCCCAGGTGCGTGGGGCTCCCGGTGCGGTTGGACCTGCGGCACCGGTCGAGGTTGGGGGTTCGCCCGGGGAGGCGTTGCAACCCCAACCGACCGTGGCGCGCGAGGCGGTTGGTCCCGTCACCCAAGCGGAGTCTTCTGGCGGGGTGCCCCGGGCGGAGCGGTCCCCTCTGTCGGAGCCCTTGAAAAGGCTCGGCATTACGGGCGACCTGTATCGGGTCTGCCGGTCGATTGTCGCAAGGACGAAGGGGGGAGAAAGGCGCAACACCCCCCCCCCCCCCCGGGATCCTTGATGTCTTGATGGAGGGCGGTCTAGTCATAGCTCGGTCGGCGGATTTGATGGCGGAGGCGCACGCCCGGACGGAGGCGGAGCGGTCGAACCTTGCCTGGACCCTTGGGGGCTACGAGAGGAGACTGGCCCGACTCAAGGGGGAGCATGAGGGGCTCCGGCAGGAGTTCTCCGAGTTCCGAGAGGTGGCTCGGGCGAGCCGACTGGAAGCCGGGGTGCTGACCGAACAGCTCGCCAAGACCCGAGAGTCTCTCGAGAGGACAAGCCGATCCCTGGAGGAGGAGCGTATGCGTCGCCTCGAGCTAGACAATCGCTAGGAGCTCGAACGCGCCGAGCTGCTAGATCGGGCGGAGATGGCGGAGCGTCTCCGAGCTGAGGCTGAGGTGGACCGGGCCCGGGCAGAGGAGCGTGCGGCCGAGGCGGAGCGGGCTCGGGTCGAGCTCGTCGGAAGGGCGGGGCAGGTCGAGGCGGAGGCAATCGAGCGTTACAGGAGCTCGGATGCTTACTCGGCCGACCTGGTGAAAGCCGCCCTACCCTATTACGAGGTAGCACTACACCGGGGTGCTCGAAAGGGGTTCAAGCAAGGCTATCGCCGGGCGGTGGACTACGCCGATGAGCAAAACTCCGCGATCGAGTTCCCCTTCGGCCAGTGTTATGACTCGGATGAGTCGGTTTCCAGCTCTTCCTCGTCGGTCGGGGGAGATTCGGAGGGGTCGCCTCCATCGGGGTCACCGGCTCCGGGCGTTTCGGGAGGGCTCACGACCGAGACAGTTCTCGCACAGGCGAGGTCAGTGTCCGAGCCGGCCGTCACCGAAGGCGCCGGGGGTGACGCGTCTCCTTCCGCCGTTCCCGAATGTCAAAGTGGGCCCGAGGCCTGATGTACTTTACCTCCTTTTCTTTTTGTCTTTCTTCCCTCTTTGTAGAGGGTTTCCTTTTGGTGTGATAATAAATGACTTGCTCTGTTTGAGTACCATCCTTGCCGTGATTTGGTTGGCGGATCTTGAGTGGTTGGGAGGTGCCGATATGTCCTGCACGGTTTTCGCATGCAGTTTTGGTAGGCTTTTGACGGGGCGTCTTTCCGTTTCTTCACGCTTTGAATGTCAGGCCGCTTCGTGAATCCCGCTAGGGTGAGGAGTTGGAGGTGACTGTTTAGGGGAGAAATCCTTTGGTGTGTTTCCGAGGAGGGGGGGGTCATTTAAGGTGTGTAGCCTCCTTTGGCCTATAAGAAGGACCGAAAGGCGCCCTTTCCTCTTCACTGCTTGGAATTTTCTCTAACAGTCTTTCCTCGCTCCTTCTTCTTCACTGTGCATTGTGCCCTTGTATTCGGAGCATGGAGGATCCTTCGGAGGGTGACGCCGTCGACGACGGGGAGCGGCGAGCTCCCGCTGTCCTGTAATGTTGAACGGATCCTACGGTCGCCGCGCGTGCACGAGACGGGTCCGACGGTCGCCGCGCAGATCTGGAGAGGGCTCCGACGTGTGAAGGCACGGTTCTTGCCCTTTCTCAGTTCCAGCGTGGCTTCCGGGTGGACGCCGAGGCGGAGGACGGATGGGGGCATCAGGGGAGCCTGCCGTCACTTCCCTCCGTGTGAGGGGAGGAGGCGTATCAAGCTCCCTCCTCACCGAAGCCTTCCTCCGTCTGCAGCCTCTTTTTCCCTCTTCTGCTCTTCATTTCTTTCACTCTTCGGGGGCTGCTTGCTCTCTCCTTCCTTCCAAGGAGTTGCAGTTTGGAAGAGGGGAGGCTTTCACGGTGCTCCTTTTTCCTGGTTGTTGCCAACTTGGGAGGTAGCCTTCCTCAACGTTTAAAGGTGGCCTCCCTCCTGCAATCCCTCTGTCACCTTTGTCACGGGCCACCTGAGCCAACTGGCTCGACCACCTTTTGTCCGAGCCAGTTTCCGCACGAGGCAGAGTCAGTGGCTGGACGCGAGGAGATCAAGACCAAGTCAGTCGAGCGATGACCCCTTGAAGCGGTGTTAGACGGATTTTTGCTTTTTTGCTATGTGATGTACTGGCATTTGCCTATCTGATGTACCAATGGTTTGGAATGAAAAGAAAAGGGATTTATTCCGTCCATCTTGCTGTGTAATTTCAAAAATAGAATTTGCGTAGTGCGGCTGCGTTCCAAGTCCGAGGAATAGGTTCCCCTTCCATTGTCGCTAACCTGTACGCACCTTTTCCGAGCATCTCGACCACTCGGTAGGGGCCTTCCCAGTTAGGGGATAGCTTGCCCGCCGCCTCTAGTGGTCAAGAGGCTTCGGCTTTCCTGAGGACGAAGTCCCCTGGTTGTAAACGTCTGTCTCGGACCTTGGCGTTGTAGTATCGAGTGAGGCGGCGCTGGTACTCCGTTGCCCGGACGTTCGCGATCTCTCGGAGTTCGCTTGTCAGGTCGAGGTTCTCGAGCAATTTTTGCCCGTTGGCCTCGGGTGAGAAGCTGATCACTCGGAGAGACGGGTTGGCGATCTCCAACGGAACGACGGCCTCGGTGCCATATACCAACTGAAAGGGGCTTTCACCGGTTGCCGTCCTGGGGGTTGTTCGGTGCGACCACAGTACGTTAGGCAATTCCTCGAGCCAGCTACCCTTAGCCTTGCCGAGTCTGGTTTTTATGCCTTTCAAGATAGTCTTGTTGGCATTTTCAACCAGCACGTTGGCCTGAGGGTGGGCGATCGAAGTGAAGTGGTTGCGGATATTTAGGTCGGCGCATCTGTCTCGGAAGTACCGAGAGTCGAATTGCCGACCATTATCGCTCACTATCACTCGGGGGATGCCAAAGCGGCAAATGATCGATTTCCAAACGAAGTCCCAAACGACTGTCTCGGTGATCCTTGCCGTAGCCTCGGCCTCGATCCACTTGGTGAAGTAGTCGATGGCGACGATGATGAACTTCTTCTGGGACTGGGCCGTTGGGAATGGCCCAAGGATATCGATTCCCCACCGAGCGAAAGGGTAGGGCTCGGTTAGGGTGACAAGTTCCGTTGCCGGCTGATGGACCAAGTGGTCGAACCGCTGGCATCGGTCGCACTGTTGAACATAGGCTGAGCAGTCGCACTGCAGGGTGGGCCACCAGTACCCCTGTCGTAACAGGATTCGGGCTAGCGACCGAGCCCCTGAGTGCGCTCCGCATAGGCCTTCATGAATCTCTTGGATGGCTCGGCCTGCCTCGTCGGGACCGAGGCACTTCAGGAGGGGACCGGAGAACGATCTTCGGTAGAGGGCGTTGTCGAGGACGACGAAGCGCCGAGCTTGATACTTCATTCGGCGGGCTTCCTGAGGGTCGGAGGGCTCTTGGGAGTCTTGTAGCCAGGACAGGTAGGGGGAGCGCCAGTCACTTGGGGTGGCCGAGTCAACAGCGAGGAGCTCCGTGTCGATGCTCGGGCGCTCTAGCTCTTCTAGGAGGACCGATCGTGTACCTTCCGGGTCTAGGGAGGAGGCCAATCGAGAGAGGGCGTCAGCCCGAGAGTTTCGCTCCCGAGCTATCCGGACTACCTCAAATCCCTCGAACTGTTGGGCCAGGCTCCGGACCAGCTGAAGGTATTTGATCATGGGTACCTCTCGAGCCTCATACTCGCCGTTGACCTGACCTGCGACTAGTTGAGAGTCGGTGTGGATCCTGACTCGCTCGACCCCCAGCCGTCGGGCCATGCGTGCTCCCGAGATAAGGGCCTCGTATTCGGAAGCGTTGTTGGACGCCTGAAAGTTAAATTTTAAGGCGTACTGTAGCTCTATCCCTTCGGGGGACCTTAGGAGGATCCCCGCACCACTACCTGCCGAATTGGACGACCCATCGACGAACAGCTCCCAGGCTGGCTCGGTCGCAGTCGGAGGCCTGTCCTCGGCAGGTATGGTGCTTTCGGTAATGAAGTCGGCGAGCGCTTGGCCTTTGATTGCTGATCGCGGCTGGTACGAGATGTCGTAGGCCCCGAGCATGATGGCCCATTTGACGAGTCGCCCCGAGGCCTCGGGGTGGGCCAGAATCTTCTTCAGCGGCTCGTCGGTTAGCACGGTGATGGGGTGCCCCTGGAAGTAGGGGCGGAGGCGCTTCGCGGAGGTGACCAACGCTAGCACGAGTTTCTCGGTTACGGGGTACCTCCGTTAGGCCCCACTGAGCACCTTGCTGGTGTAGTAGACCGGTCTTTCGATTCCCGAGTCATTTCTGACCAGGACCGAGCTGACCGTGGATGGCGTCGCCGAGAGGTAGAGCAGCAGGACTTCGCCTAGGACGGGCTTGAAGAGCACCGGTGGCGAAGCCAGGAACTCCTTAAGCTCGGCGAATGCTGCCTGGCACTCCTCATCCCATGCGAACGTAGCAGATGCCAGCTTGGGCCCCCTCATTAATTTGAAGAAGGGCAAGCGTCGTTCGGCCGCACGAGACAGGAAACGGCTGAGAGCGGCGACACGCCCCGTCAGACGCTGGACGTCTTTAATGCACGTGGGCGGGCGCATGTCCAGGATGGCCTGGACTTTGTCGGGGTTGGCCTCGATCCCGCGCTGAGTGACTAGGAAACCCAGGAACTTCCCGGATTTTACTCCGAAGGCGCATTTGGCGGGGTTGAGCTTCATGTTGTACTTCAGGAGGGTGTCGAAGGTTTCAGCAAGGTCGGCGAAGTGGTCTTGGGCCTTGGGAGTCTTGACGAGCATGTCATCGATGTAAGCCTCGACGTTCCGGCCTAGCTGTCCCTCGAACATGTGGTTTACCAGCCGCTGATATGTGGCTCCGGCGTTCTTTAACCCGAAGGGCATCCGGGTGTAGCAGTACACGCCGCAGTCAGTGATGAAGGCTATCTTCTCGACGTCTTCTGGATCCATTCTGATCTGGTGATAACCTGAATAGGCATCCAGGAAACTGAGTATCTCGTTGCCCGAGGTTGAATCAACCAATTGGTCGATGCTTGGTAGCGGATAGCAGTCCTTGGGGGTAGCCTTATTCAGATAGGTGAAGTCCACGCACATTCGCCACTTGCCTGTGGTTTTTGGCACCAGGACGACATTGGCTAGCCACGTAGGGTACATGACTGGCCTGAAGAGGCCTGTCTCTTGTCCCTTGGTGACCTGTGCCTTGATGACCGCCTGTTTCTCGGGCGCATGCTTCCTTCTCCGTTGCTGTACGGGCCTGACGGTGGGGTCAAGGCTGAGCTTGTGCATCACGGTCTCCCCTGGTATGCCAGGGAGTTGATCATCGGCCCAAGCGAAGACCTGAGCGTACTCAGAAAGAAATTTCTTGTATTGTTGATGTTCCTCAGGTGGTAGGTCGGCTCCGATCCTTACTCCGAGGGCCGGGTCATCGTTTAGGAACACCGTTAGCAACTCGCCACCGGGCTCGGCGGTTACGGTCTTCCCTTCGATTCCCTTGGGGCCCTTATCCCCTCCGTCCGGCCTTGAGGCTTCCACCGAGATGTTGTAGCACCTTCTGGCCGTGGCCTGGTTACCTCGGACTTCCCCCAACCCATTTTTGGTGGGAAACTTTATTTTTTGGTGGTAGGTAGATGGTACGGCCTTCATTCGGCTGAGAATTTTCTGGCCGAAAATGGCGTTGTACGCTATCATACCCTTGACCACTATGAAGTCCACCATGACCGCAACGATTTTGGGTGGGGTGCCGATGGTGACCGGAAGGCTTAGGGCTCCCTCGGGGTAGGTGGCCAGGCCGTTAAACCCGCAAAGGGGGGTTCGGATCGGGCGGAGTTTGGATGGGTCTTCCCCCATCTTGAGGAAACAGTCATAAGATAATACATCGGGGGCGCTTCCATTGTCAACCAGAATTCTATCTACGTTACAATGGTTTATTGTGGCCGAGATGACGAGGGCATCATCATGCGGGGTGCTTAGCCCTTCTAGGTCTTGGTCGAAGAAGACTATGACCTGGGGCTCCCTTGGCGGGCCCCTTGAGGGCTCTGAGACCCGGCTGGCCCGCTCGGCATGGCGCTTTCTTCCTCGGCTGGTGTCGCCGCCCGATGCCGTTCCTCCGGAGATGACGTTGATGTGGACCCCTCGGGGGGCGTTGTCGATCTCCTCGGCGGCGTCTTTGTCTTCTTTGTGCCCAGCTGCGAACCGGGCTAGGTGCCCCTGACAGATGAGGCGTTCGATTTCGTCCTGGAGCTGGTGACAGTCGCCGGTGTGGTACCCGTGGTCGCCGTGGAACAAGTAATGTCTGTCGCGCTTGCAGTTCTTCGATCTCATTGGTTCGGGCTGGCGGAGGAGTCCCGAGTCTTTGATGTCTTCATAGATCTCGTAGACCGGCGTGGTCAACGGGGTGTACCGCTCGTACCTCCGTTTGCGCTCTCCTTCCCGATCACGCTTCTTGCCCGAGTCAGGGTTTGACTCGGGGGCCCGCTTCTTGTCCCCCTCCCGACCCGAGCCGGTTGTGTCTCGGCAGGCGCTGAGCACCTCTTCGCACTCGGCGTGGCGCAGAGCCAGAGTCACTAGCTCGGCAAGGGTCGAGGGAGGGTGGAGGACCAGTTCGCGGCGGAGATTTTCGTCCTGGGTGCCCCTGGTCAGAGCGGTCGTGGCTGAGGCCACGTCCAGGCGGGGAATTCTGAGGGCTTCCGATTTAAATCGGTGGACATAAGCCCGGAGCCTTTCCCCTTGTGCCTGTTTGAGGGCCAGGAGCCCCGCTACTGACCTCGGGGGGGTGCTTCCGGCGAAGCTCTCCTTGAAGACTCGCCCGAACTGCCTGAAGTCCTGGATGGACCCAGGGGCGAGGGCCCGGAACCACGCCTGAGCGCCTTGGACTAGGGTGGCCGCAAAGGCTCGGCATTTAATGGGATCCGGTGTTCCATGCAGAGTCACCAGGGCGTCGAAGCTGTCGTAGTGGTCGGCTGGGTCGCCCTGTCCATCATAGAGTTTGAAGGTAGGAATGGAGGTCCTAGGAGATACCTCTGCCTTCAAGATGTGCTCGGAGAAAGGGGATTTTTCCTCCTCCTCCGGGAGTGAGGTCTTCTGCAGGGCGCGGAGGGCACGCTCTTGCTCTACGAAGCGTCTTTCGAAATCCCTCAGCCGAAGGGATAGTTCCGGCTGCGGTCACGCCGTGGGGCTGGGGGGAGCGTCGTGGCGATCCTCAGGACCGCCGGCGCTCGGGCGTGGAGGCCTCTCCCCCTGTTTCCCTTTCCTGGGCGTGGAGGAAGCCTCTTGCTCCGGGGGTGGAGCTTGCGAGGGTCCTCTCGCGTGGTTGCGGATGAGCTGCTGACCGCGGAGGGTGAAGCGACCTCCAGCGGTGTGCTGGGACGCCCTTCGACGGGGGGGGGGGCTCCCGGACGGGGCGCGAGACCTGGCATCCCTCGCCGCCTGGGCCCTCATGAGCTCCACGAGAACGTCAAGCTTCTTACTGAGGGCCTGGAAGATCTCGACGCCGCCGTTGGGGGCTAGCCCCGTTGCCGTCGGAAGGGGCGGCGGCCCGTTAGGGGGGACGCTGGTGCTGGAGGGAGGGCTCTGTGAGGCCCTGGAGGGGTCTTCTCCCGCCGTCACCATGGCCTTACCCTTCTCGACGGCAGATCTCCTCCCTGAGCTTCTTCCCACCATCTCGGCTCTTTCCCACAGACGGCGCCAGATGAAGAGGCGAAATCTCGCGCTTGTATCCTGAGCGGGCTGTAGATCACCTGAAGATGAACTGCAAGATAGGGAAACGTATCAGAGGGCCCATGGGGTTTCCCTGGGGCAAAACCCTCCGATGGCTAAGTCAGTAGAGCTATGGTGGAAGCGATAATGGGGAGGAGAAAAGCTAGTGCACGAGATTCCTCTCCACCAGAGGGTGAAGCGGATTGCTCAGGAGTTTGGGTATATGAGTACCTCAAAAATGGCCTCTTTTCATCGGAGGGTAGCCCTGGTTTAAATAGTGTGCCGCCTTCAGGAGTCTTGCCAGCTGAGGAGTCTCCGGCGGGAGTTACGTCCTCAACGTGGGCTTTCATAGTCTTATCGTGGGAACGTTATCGCCTTGAAGTCCGGCGGTTTCTTGATTCCCCTGCCCGTTGGGGGCTCTTAACGGTAGCACGAACGGGTAATATCTGGTCTGGCCGAGCTTCTGAGTCGCCAACCCTGTCCGGGCGATGAGCATAGCTCGGTGAGAGAGGGGTCGGATAGGTCGGCTAATGCCTATCTCTCCCGGGCGGGGAAACGGATTGGGCCGGACCTTCCTTATGACCTGACCATCACTCGGGCCCTCCGAGCCTAGAGGCCGCCGGGAAGAGTTGGTTCCTCGAGTGTTGTTTATTGGGCTTTTCTTTTCTGAGTGGGCCCCGTGGACTGTCACTCAGGTGGGCTTGCTTCGTTGGACCCTGTTGGGTCTTGTTGGGCTGCTCTTTGGGTGGGCTACAGAAATCCCCCTCTCCAGTACCTTATCTTCGTCGGTACATTGCATTACCTTAAAGGCCCTCTCTATTTCTTTCACCCAATTCTCTGCTTCATCCGGGTCGGTAGACCCACTAAACTTTGGGGGATTCATCTTTTGGAACTTCCTATGCAAATCCCCAACACCATGTTGTGCTCCTCCTTCTGCAACTTGTTGTAAAGCTTGTGTTAACCCTTGTACAGTTCGTTGCATCTCTCTTCATTGAGCTCTCTCGGCAGCCATTTTACCCTACAAAACTAATTTTAAATTAATGATTACTCATATCTTGTCATTAATCTAGCGTAGACGGACATATTTTTATTGATTAGCCCATAGCTCTACCCAAATCTCACGGGATTCCTTTAGGATAACTGACAAGGACGACTCAATCTAGGACTTGAACTTGATGACCTAGGGATTTAGAAAGCCTAGGCTCTAATACCACCTTCTGTCACGCCCCGAACCGATAGCAGCGGAACGTGTCGTTTGCTCGGAACGTGGCAGTTAAACAGTCGAGTCGATCAGAGCATAGCCATTCCACAAAACATAATTTGGACAAAATAACAAATTTCATTTCAAATATAAGTTCATTACAATTTGGAACCAATAAAAGAAAAGACTCAATAAAGGAAAATTACAATGAGACATAAGACGCAAGATAACCAGGCTAGACGGTTCATCTAGATGTCGGAGTACTCATCACTCTTGCCCTTGCCCATCATGTTCGGTCTCGTCATCGCTAGGGTCATTACCTGAAAAACATTGGAAAAATGCAGTGTGAGTGAACGCTCAATAGGACTTAATATCTCATGCTCCAAGCTAGCTTTAAGTGAATTACATGTTAACATGCTCATGCAAGTCATGCAAAGTATAAGAAATCAAGAACTATAATGGCACAAGATAAATTCACGAACGATAAGAAACAGACAGGATAAGAACAAGTAGATTGATGAGAGAGTATATCAAGAACTTTCATGACGAGATAACAGTTACTTTCAATAAGATAATTCAATAACATTCATGATGAACAATATAGAAGTAAGTCAATCACTATATAGAGTTGCAAGGACACTAAGGGGAAATCACGATAATATGATAGCCCCTATAATAAGGTAATTCAAAATCTTTTTATGATCAATAATAAGTTGTGGAAGGGTATACTATGATGGCAATTACTCTCGATCATCACTATCATGTGAGCTTTTGCACATCTAGCACTACATAGGATTGGCCAATGCGATAAGGGGAAATCACGAAGATATGACTGCCCCTCATGGAAATAAGTTATAGACAACTATAGTTTGTGAATGCCAGCACTCGATCATCGTATACCGGTACACGTTTGGACTTTGCCTCGCCCAATAGGGTCAGATCAGGACCCGTAGCATTTAAAATGTCATTTATTTGGGACCCATAGCCCCTGACATTCGACTAGACTAATTCCACTTTAATGGCCAAGAATTCTAAGGATCAAGCATGTACGAACAATAGGGTAGATTTCATTGAACAGAGATTCAAGATAGACCTCGACAAGCCTAGTACGATGGCACACAAAACCGAGACACTTCGAGAAATCTGGGAGATTGGCATCTCGTCAAAGCGCCGCATATTTAAGAAGTCGCGCCCACGTCACTCATTCTCTGAACAAAGTATTGAAGAATTGGTGCCTCTACAATACGGTGGCTTTTACACTAAGCGCCCGTCAATAAGGTCACCCCTTCAACATGCTCACGACAGAAAATGGCGATAACCAATGTAGTCGCTAATCAAATTAGCACCTTATAAGTCAGATAGAGACAGATCTCTCACAGAATTGCCATAACAGCATTCTATGAGGGCCGGGTGTCATGTTTTCTTTAGAGCGACATGACTAACAGGGTTCCAGGGTACTTGTGGTACAACCAGCTCAGTTGGCCTTGAGGGAATCTAAGGCTACGAGGAGACTTACGGAGGTCCCAATGACTAACTTGCCAGTCCGAAGGAATGGAATGTCCAACGGAGGGCTCGTATGTCACCGAGAGTTGAGGGTGTATCGGAAAATCAACGTGAAACGTGAGACTGCGTCTACGGACTGAGACGTAGTGCCAATATGATCCACGGTACAGATCAAATCTCAAGAAAAATAGAATAAATCACGTCCATGCAAGTAGATGTCAATTCATATCTTAATTTCTATTTAATCTAATAATTTAGAAAATAGCATCTCTTTAAAAGGACAGATACTATTTTTTTGAACTAATTACATGGTAATTAAGGGAAATTTATAAGGATCACGACTATATATTTATTGTAATTTTTACCTATTTTGATCATAAGATATGAATTTTCTAGGATTTAAACATGATATGTATTTTTTAATTTGATCCTGACGAACAGTAATATTTTTCAAATAAAAGAAAATTGTCAGAACTAAATATATGATATTTAAGAGAAAAATCTAAGGATTCCAAAAATATATATATTATACTTTTATTTTACATAGTTTAGTAGATATAGATTTTTAAAGATACGAGTAAAAGTTACACATTATATATATATATATATATATATATATATATATTAAAGAAAGTTATTTCATTAACTAATAGTTTAGAAATCTTTGAAATTTCCGTTCTCGAGATATACACATCGGAATCAAGCAATCTATATACCAAAATGAAGGACTCAAAAAACTCTACCTAACCAGATGTTCAAAAATATTCTTACTTGAGAGATGTGAGATCTTGAGATAGGAGGATCGAAAAAAGGAGGTACCAACCTCACTATCTCGATCACTATCCCAATAACATGTTCGTGAAATTGCATGACTAAAGGACGCTCCGGCGCCCACGAAAAGATTATAAAAATAATAATTCATAACTATCATGCTATAGTGAAATCTGTGTTTGGCCGTGTAAATAATTTTAATATATTTATTTAGTAAATCTAATTGTTCAATAGTTAATATTACCATTTAAAGGTATGGAAAAATTAAAAAAAATATGGAGATTCTAGTCACGTATATTTCATGATTTTTAAATACTTAATTAGATGGATAAAATTTTTTAAGCATGCTGTAGTTATTAATTACCTAAAATAAATCATGCAAACGATTGAAACTAAACCATGCAGACATTGAACATGACTAACCTCTAACGCATATGCTATTAGGGGTTTGCGCCTTGGAGATTGCCTACCTTATACGACATTATACGGATGAATAAGAAGAACAGAGGATGCAGAACAAGTGCAGCAATTAAACAACGGTGTCAACACGTTCACGACAGAAGAGGAAGAAGCAGTCCACGTTCTTCATAAGTTAACGTAGCGGCAACAATAGCCGCACGGGGAAACGCAGGAAGCAGGGATGGACACGTCAGACGTCGATCCAGCAGGAAGCAAAACTCACGATCGACAATAGCAGCAATCTGCTTCTGTCGATCACGTTGGTTATATTTATATGGTTCATGGGTCTACGGAAGGAGAGTCCTTATAAGAGTTAAGTTTCCTACGTAGTACAAAAAAAAATTTCCCACGATAATCTCTTCCCTTCCTAAATCGCAGCCACCTTACTAGTTTGGTTTAAAACCCTAGAGTCTCGTTCACCCGCGGTTTCGAATGTAGTGGAGTTTTGGGTGTCGGCAAAAGGGCCTAATTGTACAGGTATTATAGATATATCCCTGAAGCTCCTTCCAGCCCATTTGTCCTTTAGGCTAATGAGACCCATGTATAAAAAGCTTAAGGCCTCTTAAACAGTTAGTACGAGAGCCGGTTAGTGGGATTAAGGTTTCTTTGAAGAGTTTAAAGCCCATTAGTTTATTGAGTTAAAGGCTTTATGTGTTTAATGGGGCCTTTTAGTCCTAACATTAATTGGGTTTTGGCTACCGTTGGGTTTTCCTAAAGATTATGAGGTTTCACAGTTGTTAGAAATAATAGCATTATTATTATTTGTTATTAGGCCCAAGCCCATTAACCATTAATTATTTTAGATAGACTTAGTTACTCATTATGAGGTCTTTTGACCCATTAATTCAATTAGGTTAGTCTTAACAATTAAATAGTTTAAACTCACTATTACTAATTCCAGATTTTGAATCAGACTTTTAAATATATTTTTATTGTTAAACTCATTTATCTACCTTATTAATTTTACTGTCTGTCTTGGGTATCAGAGTCGGGTTCGATCGTACGACTATTTACTCAATTATTTATTGTATCTCTATGGAGGCCCATTAAGTCCTAATTCTTTAACTAGGCTTGAATTTTATAACCTTTGAATTATGTAGACCCATTATCTATTATCCAAAATTTTATTTTTTTTCATATTTAGTTTTATGGTAATATTAATATTTATTCTTTATAAATTTTCGGGGTGCTACATGGTCAGTCTTTCATTTAACAGAGCATTTACAGCTTTGTGACTCTCAATTTCATTTTGAAGTCCAACAAATTTTTCTGAATCATCCAGGTTCACACTCTTACTCTTTTCAAATATGATCAATCTTTTAGGTAAGGCAGTGTTTAAGTGTTTTAACATTTCAATCTCCTCTCTTAGTTTTGTCATTTTGTTCTTGGAGTTCATCATCAAGAATTAAGTCACTTTTTAGAATCTGATCTTCGTACAATGTTTCTTGATTATATGTCGTTTCAGATTTTTTGAAATTCTTCTGAAGCTCTAGATTAACCATTTTAATGGCCTCAAGTTTTTCATAAATTAGATTATTTTCATTCTCAAGATTTTTGAATTTTTGTTCAGATTCCTCAACTTGTTTTCCGAGTTTCTCTTTTTCATTTTTCAATTGATCTAGTTATGAACTGACACTATCAAGACTTCTCAATTGTTTCCTAAAGATGTCATTATCAGTTTTCAGAGTCTCAACATCATCATTTTCAGAGCCAGATTTTATAGCATTATTCAGTTTCTTTTTCAGGGCTTTATTTTGTTTTCATATTTTCTCATGAGATTCAATCAGATTAGCATAGGCATCCTCCCAATCTTCTATAGAAAAGTTTTCAAATGGATTGCTTACCTGTTCTTCTCTTTCACTTTGATCACTGTTGTGATCACTTCCTTCAGCCATCATGCATTTGCTCACTTCCTCTTGGTTGATGTGGACCAACTCATCAAAAATGCCTTTGGCAGTTCTGCAAGTTGAGACAAAGGGAAAAACGTTAGGGATCAACTACAGATTTTAATAAATCTAGAGCTCTCAGATTGTCGCTGTTCTTAGATCTATGAACATCAGTCCACTTGGATCTATCCTTCGGCAATTTGTGTGGCCCTTGAGTGATTAGAGTCCACAAGTTGGGATCAAGTGTACTTACGAAGCGAGCCATTTCAGCTATCCAGATATAGAATCCGGATCTTTTGTACGGTGGTAGATGAGCCATCGAAGTAGTTCAAAAAAAACTACACGGAAGCAACAAGAGAGCAGCAGTTAATGACAAAAGATGCACTAAGTAATCAGGATCTATTCTGCAGATCGCTAGATCTGATTAATCTGAAACCCGCTCTGATACCAATTGATATGCAAGGAGGGGAGATCTAGAAGGGGGGGATGAATAGATCTACCACAGAAATTACAACTTAAAAACACTTAGGCACTGCACTTGTATCTAATGCTAAAGAGGGAGTGATTCACCACATAGATCAGTTCATGTGACCAACCAAACAGCATATACGCATAAGATATAAAGATGCAGCAAGACAAAAGAAGAGCTAAACACAAACTACCAAGCAATCAGATTCGCAAATAGCCAATAGATCACAACCAGGATTAGTACTAGGCGGAGGTTTGATCCAAAAATCTCCTCACACAAAGGGTGATGATCAGGATAGGCGTAACCTATCTTTTCCACCACATCTTTTGATATACGTCTCGATTGTGAACAATTGCAACAAATAGATAATAACACACACCACAAAGAGGACATGCGATTTTTAGGTGGTTCGATTGCTACCCGCAATCTACGTCCACCCCTCACTCCCGTGGAGTGAGGATTCCTTGCTTAACCGAAGCAAACAGCAGACTTAGTCTACAACAACGGCTGATTCCACAGCTTGACACCAAGGGAGACAAATCCCTTGACCGTCGATCCTACTCCCAGTAGAGACCGACCCCACTGCACAATGTAGTACCCGGAGGATCAACCTCCCTTCTTCTGATTTCTCAGAAGGAACCGTGCACAATGCCTAGTTGCCCACACCTAGAGGACTAGTCCTCTCTTCCTCTCGAACACAGAGGGAACCCGGAGACAGATCTCCCTTCTTCTGATTGCTCAGAAGGCACACTCTGGTTTCCCAGAGCAGACAACACATAGACCACGCTGTGTGCAAACACCTTGCGTGCACGAAGCACTACAAGGTAAGAACTCAAAATGAACTAAAATGAAAGTAACAAAACAAGAATAAACACGCTGGACGAGACAGCACATTAAGAGTAAGATAACAAAAAAACAAGAAATCTGTAGCTTCAATAGAAGCACTTCAATGAAATCCGGAGCTCTATTTTCTTGATCTCTCTTTTTCAGAACTAGCAGCCTTCTCAGATCCCTGCTCTCTCATTATTTCTTCTTCTTCGACAGAAACTATCTCAGTTTCCTCTCAGTTCTCCCGCTCCCTCTTCTATTTTCCTCAGTTCTCGCCTTCTGCTCTTCTCTTGTTCCGCTCGCCCTTCTTCCGGAGATGAAAGACATATATATATATATATATATATATATATATATATATATATATATATATATATATATATATATATCAGCGGAGAATCATCATTTTATATCAGCGGAGAATCATCATTTTTCGAATAAATTTGATCCAGAAACAAAATTATTTCATTGGTCCAGGTGGACTAGGAATATTCTGCCAGTCTAAAACTTCCAGAAATCAGCCACGTGAAAAGAGTTCTCGCGCCAAGGTTTCTGAAGCGCTGGCACGTGATTCACTTTAATTCATCACGAGCTTACTGTATGAAAGAATGAGGTCAAGGCACAATGTCGCCAGGTTGAGACAGAGTGGATCGACATGTCGCTTATATCATATTGCGTCGGATCATTAGTTGTGTCACGTCCCGAACCGATAGCAGCGGAACGCATTGCTCGGAACGTGGCAGCGACCAATCATGAATAATCAGAGCAAACCACAATACACAAATACAAGGCTAGACAATATTGGCAAAATGTGATTCTTAGTCATAATCAAATGTCACAATTACATACCTTGACCCAAGTGACATTGAATAAAACAAAATACTCAATATTACACTTAATAAAGAGGGAAAGACTCTAATGACAAGATAAGACTCAAGAAAAATAAAAGACACCGACTCGAATCTCCAGATCACTCGTTACTCTTGCCCTTCCCCATCTGATGGATTGACTTCGACATCATTACCTGAAAATGTTAAGATAAACTGGGTAAGCGAAAACGCTAAGTAGGAATTACATCTCTCATCAAGCAGGATTTAAGTAATTAGCCAATTAATCGTGTTCACGACTATGCAATGCATAAAATGATATAACTCAAAAATTATGATAATCTGTCTAGCAGAAAGGATGAATATCAAAGCCAAGGCAGATCCAAGCTCAAGAGAAAGGATAATAATTCCCATGCAGAGCCAAAGATAGATATCAGTATAAAATAAGGGCAGATGCTCCAAATGAACATAACTTTAGAATTGGCCAGAATATATCAGAATTTCAATAATGATAAATAGAAATAATCAGTCTAGCAGAATATCTAAATTATCAGAATGAACAGAATAACATAATATCAGAATTCTGTAATAACAGAATTTCCAAAATAACAGAATTAGCAGAATAACAGAATTTTGCAGATTTAACAGAATTTGGTGCAATGCCACACCCAGAATTTCCATGGTTTACAGAATGGACTTTCGTCCTACCTGACATTGGTTGTCGCGGACCCACAACCCTTAATATTTCAGAATCTTACATTTATGGCCAACATAAAGTCAAAGGGTTATGTTCTTGAAATATTGACAAGGAATTTTCCAAAAGGAATAGCGTGTCATAGCTAACATGGGTGATAATCATAAAGATCCATGATATAACGGAGTTTAGGGACTAAAGAACATGTAGGGACAACATGTCGATAAATCTTTCGTGAAATCTAAATATTCGTGAAATTGGGTTAAATGGCGTCCATACAATCGCCGCGAATTCAAGAATTTAGTAGGCACGAATGAAAATGACATCAGTGTCATAGACGTTAATTCTAATTGGCGTCGACTATCAGGTCGCCAATTACAAACATAAACTAGACTTCTCACAGTGACCCATCGGGGCAATCCGTGATGGCCGGGGTGTCATGTTTCCTTAGAGGGACATGACAAAACACGGTTTCTAGGATTTTTAAGGTACAACCCGCTTGGCGGCCTTGAGGGAATCCAAGGCTCGCGAAGACTTACGGAGGTCTCAATGAAGAAAGCACCGGTCCAGCGGAAGGAGTATCCGTCGGAGGGTCCTAACCTCATCAGGAGTTGAGTGTGATCGATAAATCAAAAAAGGGACCACGCCTCGGTGGTGAGGTAGCGGTACCAAAGATCTACGGTGTGGGATCAAGAAAGCCCGAGGAAAATAGTAACGGGTGTTGAGTAGTGGATATCGGATCTAGAGGGGAGGGGTGAATAAATCTGCCCCTCTTTTCGCAGAACACCCCTCTTTAAAGCTAGATAATGATAATAGCAGCGGAATATAACTAGCTAAACGAAAAATACAACGATTTGCTTAGCAAGATGATTATGCAATATAGAGATTGAACCTAAGCATACATCTATCACAAAGCAATCGCACAAGCAAACCACAACACACGAGATTTTAAGGTAGTTCAGACTGAATCCCCAGTCCTACGTCCACCCCTCACCAAATCCGGTAAGGCTCCACTAGTGCCACCCACTGAACCGCAAATCGGAAAGACCTCCAATTGCCTTCCTACTAACCATAGGTAGGGACGTCAACACCACAGATCGGACAACTTCCGATTGCCTTCCTACTAACCACCGGTAGGGACGATCTTCAGTTTCAAATGTTTGAATGAAATGAAAAGAGAAAAAATATGAAAACACTCAAACAAGATATAGAATATGCTCAAGAGAAAAGATCTTGTCTGAGATTGCTGGAGCTTGAATCTGATGCTTGAATGGTATCTTCTTCCTTGTGAAAAGATCTTGCTTGGATCACCTTGAATTGATGAAGAAGATGAATGATGCATATTTGATCTCCCTTGAGAATGGGCTTCTTTGGATCACCTTGAGATGATGAAAAGGATGATGGTTGCAGCTTTATCTTCACTTGACTTGGGGTTGATCTCCTCTTGAAGTAGCTTGAATCACTTGAGGATTTGATGAAGAACTTCTTCCCGTAGTACTGTTCACAGCTACAGTACTCCAACTCCTCTCCCTTGAACACACCCTTGCAGCCTCCTTTGATCTCTCTTCTTAGCCTTAGGGTTTCCAACCCTTCTTGTGTGTGTTTTATAAACATTTGAATGGTCCTTGGACATCCTCCAGACCAGATCCACGTTTTGTAGGTGATTGGGTGACTTAAGGATTAAAGAAATCCATGGAGAATGGCACTTCTCGAAGTGAAAAACAAAGTCAACATTTGTTGGCTCGGGGCTGGCGGTCGACCTGCAGAAGCTGGCGGTCGACTGCTACTGAGAAACGATGTAGACGGATGGTCCCTGGAATTTTCGGTCGACCGCTACTGGGCTGGCGGTCGACCGCCACTGAGAGAGGTGCAGACTAGGAGCTGCTGGCTGGGGCGGTCGACCGCCAGCTGGGCAGACCCCGGGTTATGTCGGGTCAGTCCGTTAACCCCTTTAGCTTCGTCGCTTGAGTCCTTTAGCAGCCCGTTCTCATCTGTGGCATCAACCTTGATAGTCTTGAAGATTTCTATTGATTATATCGCTCCTATAATCAAAATTTTGTTCCGGGGGCGGGGGCGCTACCCCCTTGACCCCCGCGACCTGACCGCGCAGGTCGATCCGCGTGCGAGGGTGTAATTATTGAGGTTTCACTTTTGTCATCTCCACTCCATTCCTTGGCATATCTGTCATGAAAGAACATCAAGTAGTTTAGTCATATAAGAGTGGTAAAACATCAATGACTTATATTATTTAGCCATTTTCAAAACCAAGAATATCAAATAACTCAAATGACCATAGGATGATGTCGAATGACCTAAGTGACCACAAGACGACTCAAATGACCACAAGGGCACAACAACGGAAATAGCGTCTAGACAGTGGCCGCTATTTGAAAATAGCGTCCACTATATGGACGTTAATCAATAAATTATTCAGATTTATTATATTTTCCAAAAATCTACGTCTCTTTATAGAGGCGGTAATTCTTAAATTAATGTCTCTATAAAATGGCGCTATTACTTATTTAACAGATTATTTATCAATTTTCAAGTAATTGGCGTCACAGTTAAAGATGCCAATTCCCCTTTTTTAAATTTAATTATCTAATTTCAGGAAATAGAACCCCTTCGAAAGGGTACAGATTCTCTAAACAGAGTCATGCGTGCGGACGCATTATTTTATGTTTATATATATATATATATATATATATATATATATATATATATATATATATATACTAGTCAAATGAACGCACTTTGCGCGTGAGTTTACTTTGAACTTTTTGTAAAATTTATAATAACATTTTTAGTCATTTTGATCGATGGCAAGAAAAATAAGTGATCAAGAAAAATGAACTAAATGTGAGAGATATGATTATGAAGAATAAATGTTGCTATTACAATGTACAAGTGAGGAGACCAACTTTATCTTTCAGATATTATCTATTACAGTAGAAAAATAAGAAAATAATCTTCTATCAAAAGGTATCGTAAATAAGCATCACAGAACCAGTGTATCAAGTCTGGCCCCTTTAATAAAATATGTCAACTTTTGAATGTATATATATATATCTTGCAGGGGCTGTGCTCGCCCCCATTCACCTTCTCCAAATCAGCCAAACGTATAAAATAAATAGCGTATGTAATTAACAGGAGTAGAGGCAAAACAAGGAAGTGGAACAAAAGAGGGGCGAGAGGAGGGAGAGGGAAGCGAAGAAGGGGTTCGTTTGATCTTCTTTCCGATTCCTCCCACTCTCGCACCTTCGACATCACCGTTGGTCATTGCTTTCATCGATGGCGGGGTTGTCTCTGAGATGCGGCGACTGCGGGGCCCACCTGAAGAGCGTGGAGGAGGCCCAGCAGCACGCCGAGCTCATCTCCCACACCAACTTAATTCACTGACTCCACCGAGGCCGTGCTCAACCTCGTCTGCACCACTTGCGGCAAGCCCTCCTCTTCCAGGCTTGCTCCGATTAGAAATATAGAAGCGACGAATCGAGCCGGATAAAATCTCAAACATTTGAACTGATTGGAAGCATGGAAGTGATGAACCGAGTCGGATAAAATCTCTTGAACGGGTGGAAAAAATCGCTATGTTCTCTTATAGTATATATCTATACTATATACTATAAGAGAATACAATGGTACTATATATTATGAGGGAATACAGCAGTTTTTTTCGGCCTGTCCAAGGGATTTTATCTGCCGGTTCAAGAGTTTTATCCGGTTCAAAAGGTTTCATTCCATTTGCTATGCATTCTCTGCCGACTGACGCAGGATGGAAGGTTTTAAGATGAATAGTGTCGTCGGCGTAGTCAAGATCTTGGGAGTAATTTTCTGCCTGGCAGGCGTCGTGGCGATCGCCTTCTACCAAGGGCCGCCGCTGAAATCCTTGAACCACCACCGCCTGCTCGGGCACAGAACAAGTGCAACGGGTAACAGTACTGGATAGCTCCATGTGTGCACAGCTTCTCCAATAACGGCTTCCTTTGTAAAGCTAGAATTGTGCAAGTGCATGTCAGATATCCCAAGGTATTGTTTACAAAATCATGGTTGCACGAAATTTATTAGGAGCTTGCTGAAATTGTTCACCCCCATATAATTAATTAAATTCTGTTGATTGGTAAGAGAAAGGAAGATGCTTCACACATGCAGATGCCTCTGTCTTGTGATGAAATTGTCTCGCCAAAGATGAACGACAAGCAGCTTATGGTGATAACGAGACTCGTGGCATCGACATGGCTAAGACAACAGGACCTGCCCTCTCGATGCACCATGATTGCAAGTAGTACGAGACCCATGTCCCGATGATCCCTTGCGGTGCATGTATCAGTTCCACTTAAACATCTATATATATTTGGGTTGGCGCAGTTAATTACGGAATGGCTTGGGCTCTCTTTTCCTTTTACATGTACGTACGTACTTACCTGGAGCACGAGCCAGAAGGAAAATGCGGTGTTGGCAAGAAGGATCAGAAAGTAGCCTGCCACCCATTTCTTGCTTGAAGAGGATCCAGTACTATTGCCCGTTGCACTTGTTCTATGCCTGAGCAGACGGTGGTGGTTCAAGGATTTCAGCGGCGGTCCTTGGTAGAAGGCGATCGCCACGACGCCTGCCAGGCAGAAAGCTACTCCCAAGATCTTGACTACGCCGACGACACTCGTCATCTTAAAACCTTTCATCCTGCGTCAGTCGGCAGAGAATGCATAGCAAATGGAATGAAACCCTTTGAATCAGATAAAACCCTTGAACCGATAGATAAAATCCCTTGGACCGACAGAAAAAAACCGATGTATTCTCTTATAGTATATATATATATATATATATATATATATATTTGAAAGAAGGAGAATAGAGATGAGATTTTTAGGGGCCGTTTGGTATGGGGATATGACAAGAATATCCCCCGTCCATCGTTTGGTTGAGCTCAAAACACTGGGGATATCCTGGGTTAAGCAGAACCCGGGTTAAGGCTGAAACCGGGTTATTTGTGAGGATAACTCATTCCAAGTAAAACTTGGAATGAGTTATCCTCGCCTCCCCATCCCCGTTCCTGTCCCCCGATCGACCTCGCGTCGTGCTCTCGCGATCTGGCACTGTTCATCGTCCCTCCGAGAGCTCTCTCGCCTCCCCTCTCTCTCCTCCGTGTTCTGCAGGCGGGGTCGTCTCTCGCGAGAGCTCTCTCTGCCTCCCCTCTCTCGCCTCCGTGCTCTACAGGCGGGGTTGTCTCTCATGGGAGCTCTCTCTACCTCCCCTCTCTCGCCTCCGTGCTCTGCAGGCGCAATCGATCGAGCTCACCGTCAATCGACTACAAACGACTTCTTCCCGGCCGTTTTAGCTCCTCCCGCCACCGGCTCCGGCTCGTGCTTACCGCGAGGGAGGTCGGTATCCCCTCTAGCAATCGTGCTCCCCGGTGGATGTGTTCCCTCTGCTGTGCATCGCCTCCTCAGATCGTCGCTGGTGGACCTCTCCCCTTGGCTGGTGTTATCTTTCGATCATCTCCTCCCCTCTCTTGTGATTTACTGCGCTTGTCCTCCGCAAACCCTAGACCCTGGATCGACCTCTCTCTCACAACTATCTCCATCTCTTGTGAGTAACTGCGCGCCCTCCGCAAACCCTAGTCGACCTCTCTCTCAACTATGTCCCTCTCTTGTGATTAGCTGCGCTTACTGGTGATGGCTTTCGATCTTTGTTAGTCAGAGACGACCCCCCCCCCCACACTGTGTTCCCATTGTTGTCTATGCATGTGTGTTACTGCTAACTATCTATTTTGTAAAAAGAGGTTGCAGGTTGCCCCTTCCCCCAACGTCGCCTACTGGTGCTTCCTGTTGACGTCTCCTTCCCCTTCAGTGCTCCTTCTCTTCCGATTTGTGGGCTTGCTCCTTCCCCGTATAAGGTATTTGTCATACCATTGCACTGGGAATGTTTTGATTGAATGTGTACCATGGTCTTTTGGAAGGCTATTTATGAATCTATTTTGATGTATAACATGCTTAGACTCAGTACTTGAGCTTGTGATCGTCCATCCCAATATTTTTATATCAGAAGATCTGACCAGAAGGGGGATCATGTTTGGGTTTGCTTATAATCTGCGGTATTTGTTTATGTAATCCTTTTTTAATTCCAGTTCACTTTATATGGGAATGGGAATGAGATTGGATAATTGGATCAGGGAGTTGACTGTAGTCTGTTGGGCAAATAAATTAATTTTATAAGTTTATATAACTCCTTTAATGTTACTGCCAGGGTTTCGTTTTCATATGTTTTCTAGTAATCTGAACACTAGGGGCCTGTTTGATAGCGAGTTACCACAAGAGGTAGCTTGCACAAAACCTACCAAGTTAGCAAAGCAGCCCTAGGACAGTGCTATAAGTTGGATACATTGGGAAAACTAATCAGCATATCAGCATCAATTCATGAACCTCTTGAGTTTGTGCTCCTGCTTAGGATGCTTATAATAGGATCATCCAACATTCTGGCAGCAGAATTCGTGCATATTTGGCAGTATTACTCTACACACAGACACGGTGGATCATGATGCATGTCTTGGGGATCATTTTGCTTGGCCAAAACATATATATTGAAGTTTTTGTGTTTCAGAGTTATTGATTTACAACTTCCATTCATGAATAAATAAATAAAGGTAACAAGACACTTCCTTAATGTGCTGAGGGGTTTCAAGGTTGTATTGGTAACCATGTACACCACACAATACCTTGTATTTTATTCCTTGTTTTGTTTCTGTTATGTTCCCAATGAAATATTCAACTATATCTAATGGTACTGGAACCAGAGGGACATAAGTGAATCAATATTGTTTATTTTGAGCGTGTACATGGCAATATAAGAATATATGATATAGTGTAGTATATGATAGATTAGATTCTGGGCTATATATGCAATTATGTTTAACAAAAGAAGGAAGAACTGGCCAATTTGACCGATCTTATTTGATCAGTACCTTTGTATGAATATGATTGTGGGACTGATTTTTTAGTATTTCATCCTTTTAAAGGAGTGAAGGCTGCTAGAAGTTTCATTGCATTTGGAATTCTATTCACTTCTCTTGGTTCTCTCTGGCCTCCTAAATGTGCCACAGTTCCTGTTGGTTGGGGTCCGTGCGATATGAGTTCTCTCTGGCCTCCTAAATGTATCTCAGGGTTTGGTTCTCACACTAATTATCTATTAGCCCTTCATTTCTGTATGCCCATAAGGGTGAAACTTCCACCCTCCTGTAAATCTTGTGTAATTTTCTGTGGGCCTTTGCCAACTTATGATGTTGACATGTTATAAGATACTTCAGATTATGATGTTGGATTGCTTCATATTATTGTCATGAATGCTTCAGTCCATGCTAATAATTTTGGATAGGGGATATTATCTTCTGCAGTTTTCAGCTCTTCGGGTGCTTCATATTATCTTCATTTAACAGTCATTTGGGCTCATTTGCATTGGCCTCATTTTCGGGTTCTTATGATTAATTGTCTTCTACTCCGGACTGCTCCTTCCTGTTGATGTCTGCTTCCCCTTCATTGCTCCTTCCCCGGTGGTGTGTGTGCTCCTTCTCTGTGGTCGTGTTAGCCTGAAATTTATTTCACAGTCATGTGTTTTATTTGCATTCGCCTAAGTTCTCTTTTCCTAATGATTACTTTATGTTTTCAATGTAAATAAGTATGAGTGCATCTAAAGATGGGAAAAGTAGAGTGGCGAATTGGAGCAACGAAGCATATTTGATTTTTGTAGATCTCCTGGTAGAACACAAGGTGAGCAAAGACGGTTTCACAAATGGAAATTTCACAAAAGAGGCATGGAAGGAAACCGTAAAAAAATTCAATGAGTTGACCAAGTTAGAATACTCATTAGAGAATTTAAAAAATCGGTTTAAAAATCTGAAGAAAAGATACTATTTAATTGTGACTATAAAGAATAGGTCAAGATGGGGATGGGATGATGACAAGAAAATGCCAACACCAGGCACAGAGGAAACGTGGGATGATCTTATAGCGGTATGTAACATACGTATTGTATAGTTAATTGTTTAATTTAACTTTCTTTAAATGACCAACATGTATGTTTATTTTTCAGACCAATAAAGAGTACAAGTCAATTCAAGGGAAACCTTTCTTGATTTTCGATCAAATGGAGGTGATTTGCTCAAATTCTATGTCAAGAGGGGATGACGCCGTATGTAATGAAGGTTCCTCTTATCTTGACACACGTAGTGACCCTAGTGATGAGGAGCAGCAAACTGTGGAGCAAGAATCAGGCCTAGATTTCAATATTAACACTTTCTTGAATGACACTGATACCCCGAAAAATAATCATCAACCATCGCAAAGGGAACCTCCAAATGTTGAGACATTCGCGGCCACTCCCTCTACGGCCAAGACCATTCCTTCATGTAGTAATATAAATAGGAAGAGGAAGCGGAGTTCCCAGGGTAATGAGGATTCAATTGACAAGTTAGTAGAATTGGGTCATCAAAGGTTGACCTTGGTAAGAGAGATGCTCTAACTTCAGAAAAAATTTATACCGCCAATGGATGAGGCAATTAATATGCTCGTCAACTTACCTGGACTTCCTCATCAAGATATTTACAGAGCTATTGAGCTTATCAAGTCTACCAAGGATCGTTCCATCTTTACGTCTCTTCCAGAAAATTTGAAATTGGGATGGATATTTACCCGTCTGGGATACTATTGAAATCTTCATCGATATCCTTTTTAAATGCACAATTACATGTGCAGTTTTATTTATTCACATTTACTTATTTAATGAAAATAGCTTTAGCTTTAATGATGGTTCATTTCCATGGATTGATTTTTCGTATGTTATTGCACACTTATAACATGCTGCTTGTTTATGTTTTGTAGGATATTTTATTTTCCATTATCAATGGACTTGGGAACTATTGGCACCGGTCCATCACTTGACACACTCATGAAGTTTATGATGGATGAGGAGAACTATTGGGACGAAGTTAAACATATAGTTCACATTCAAATGTTGTCCTCCGACATATGCATCCCTAGGATCCCAATGCACACAGATGTTGGTCGAGGTCATAAGTGGGTTAAACAATTAATGCTCGGTCATGTTGGTAGATCATACTCTACTTTTCGGGTGCATCCTCACTTATTCTTAAGGTTAAGGGACAAATTGATGGAAAGGGGTGTACTTAATGACACCAAAAATATGTCTGCCAGTGAGCAATTAGCTATATTTCTCCTCGAGCTTGGACATGGAGTTGGCAATAGATTACTCAGAGAATGGTTCCAACATTCAGGAGAGACGATAAGTTGGCATTTTAACAATGTACTCATGGCAGTGTTATCCTTGCGGCGTGACTATATTAAGAAGCCATCGGTTGAAGATCCAGTATGTGACGACCTGGATTCCAGATACCAGGTGCACCCGGTAGGACTACCAGATACACATGGTACCGCATGGGACCCGCGAGGCCTCCCAAGCGCGGGAAAGCGCCGAAGGGAAAAAGGACTGTCGTGTAGTACATTGAACTGACAGATATAACAGCAAGCAATTACATTTCATTAGAACAGTTTGCTAAAGTAGCAGAAATAAAATTACATTTTAATTAACTGTTCAAATTAATAATTATACACCAGAGTCTAGTCCAAAGGAAAGACAACAAGTACAGTCTGACAGAAAAGAACGTACACAGAAGTCGGGGGAAGCCCGACGCAGGTACAGCTGGCAGCTACAACAACGTGCTCCACCAGGAACAGCAGAGGCAGACAGCGAAACCCACCTGAAAAGCAGGGGTGAGTCTCTAAATAGAAACTCAGTAGGGGTCACGCGGATCCCCACTGGAAAACGCACAGTGCAACGGAAGCAACACTAACAACAAGTGTAGCAAAGCAGGAAAAGCTACACTACAAAGCTGTAAATAGAACAGGGACAGCAGGAGTAGGGAACAGGCTAAGAGCAAGGGGAGCTCAACAACAAAGAAGAGCAAGGCCGTAAAACACGGGACACGGCCACCGAGGAGAACTTGGCACTCTAAGCTACTCCAAAAGGCAACAGACGGTCAACCCTAAACTTACGCGGTAGGGTACACCAGTCCATCGGCCAAAACCGACAAGAGGGCAAAAGCCAACAACACACGGAAAAGGTCTAGAAAAGACCTAGACAGACGACAACAAAACACGAGCAGAAACGTCGTGCACACAGCCCCACGCATGACCAGAACGTCGCGCACACTATAGGACACCGACCTCGAGTACAGCCACGAGAGGGCCACTCGCGAAGGTCGCAACGCACGAGAAACGTCGAAAGTCACTGGTCAAGTGATAGGAGTACCCTCACACTAGAAGAACAGCCAGATGCGTCCACTGACGTCTTACACTGCGCCTCAAGTGTCACATCTACCAGACCGTGTGCAGGACGGAGGAGACTAGACACACCAAGAACCAGGTCCAAGGAACAACAACGTTCCAAGGAAGAACGGCAACTACGGACACAGGACCGCAGTACCAAGCTGCGAGTGACTAGTCAGGGTCACGCCCGTCGACGCAAGTCCTCAGTCCCTGACAATGTGTGCACACACTGACCACTACCTAGGCTAGGCCTCTAGCTAGTATTCCCCTCGGTAGGACGCTACCGTTGGCCGGGGCCCACGGAACTAGCTTAAAAACCGTGTAACGGGAAACCGCCCGTCCACCACTCCCGGTGGGTGACGTACTAAAAAGCCTATGTCACAGGCTACGACTAGTGGAGGTTCACAAGGCACGGACTCCAAAACACAAGTGCTAAAGTACAGACAGTCTACGGAAGCCCTGTCACACGTACTACGAAGCACCACTGGCAGTACAACCACTGCCGACAGACTCAGGACTAGGCAACTAGACCTACCACGTAACGATCCCGAGTCGAACGACTCAAAGGCAAGATCGTCAACAAGCCGCCAATCGGTCTAATCCTAAGCCACAAGAAACGACACTCCGCAGGAAACAACTCACGGAGACCTGAGGGAACACCGAAGACCCTCAGACACGCTCGAACACGCAACCCAAGGTAAACGACACCTCGAGGCAACCAGAACCAATGTCTCAGACTGGACAGAACCGCCAAGACACGCACACACTAGGTCACACGTCAACCCCTGGGTCACACCGGGTTGACCAGAACCTAACAACAATGCTCAAAAAGTAGGATAGAGGATCCTACCTCAAGCAAGAAGACTCCTGGCCACCTTACAACGTAGTCTTAACCCTCATAGGACGTCAGAAGACATCCACGGGACAACGGGCAGACCACAAGGACAAGCCAAGACAAGCCGAAACCGAAATCACAGAAATCGGAGCACAAGGCATGTAATGCACCACCCCTAGACCGCTACAAACATATGACGGTCTAGACCTGGGCCGTTACACACAAAGTGACGGTCGGGCGACAAGCCGTCACACACACCGCCCTATCCAACTCTAAACACAGAAAACAACATGTAACGGCCAGCACCGGGCGCGTTACACACACCTGACACGCCAGACCAGGGCCGTCAGGGCCAACAACCCTCAAACACAAAACACACGAAGCAAGTAACGCGCTAAACGGGGCGCGTTACAACGAACTAACGCATGGGAGCGACCGCGTTATAGCCACCTTACGCACAAGACCAGGCGCGTCAGGGCCAACACACCCATAACCAAAGCTAGCTGAGAGGCATGTAATGGCCCGCACAGGGCGCGTTACAAACGCCTGACGCACAGGGTCCCCACCGTTATATCCAACGGCGCAGCAACCCAACTCAGCCAACACAACATGTAACGGTCCAAAGAGAACGCGTTACACAGGCCTAACGCATAGGGGCATGGTCGTTACAACTAGAACAGCACGCAGCCACCTAAACTCGGCCAAAAACAGAATGTAACGGCCTGGGGCAGGCGCGTTACAAACACTCAACGCATAGGGGCACCACCGTCAGAGGCACCGCCTCTAATGGTCAACATCGGTCAAACGGAATGTAACGGCCTGGGGCAGGCGCGCTACATCCATCTAACGCGCTGGGTCAAGCGCGTTAGAGGAACCGACTTAACCCCAAAACAAAATGACAAAACGAATGTAACGCCCCAGCCTAGGCGCGTTACATGGGTGTGACGCTCCACCCCAGGGCCGTCACAAACCCAAAAGCCAGAAAGCTCAAAAATGCCAAACGAAGTGGCGGTCTATCGTAGGGCCGTCAGAGCCAAGTAACGGCCACTGAAACGACCGCTACATCGGTCACGGCGGGAAAACAGAGGAACGGCCAAATCGACCCGTTCCACACCCCATTCACGCCGAAACGCAGGAGAAACAAACCCAAACGACGACAAACAACACTAGGGGGCTAAAAACCCCACATGCAAGCTCAAAAACTCAAGATCCGGGCAATTTCAACGAATCCGCCCTAAATGGATCAACGGGGTTCCCGGGCTCCAACCGGCCTCGAATGACCATCGATCAACCCAAAACAAACATGGATGGGATCCTAACATCCCAATGGTCAGTTCAACACTAACCGAGCTACAAATGGTTGCCGTTTTCCGGCGAACCCTAAAAACTCTAAAAATCATGGTTTAGACTAAACAAGCCCAAACTCGGCTGTTTCCTTGCCGAACGACGTGCAATGGCAGGGAAAACAGAGAGGAAGAAGTGAGGATCAGTCACCCTACCTCCACCGAAGAAACCGTGCCCCGAAGGGACTAAACCACGCCGAAAACCACTCGCGAGCTCGAACGTCGGCTTTGAATCCACCGTTCGGGATCGCGCCAGAATCGATCCGATCATCGCCTCATCGCGCACCTAGCCAGCTCCACCACCTCCCCAGCACACGTCCCTAGGCACCCCCGTCTATAGCCGGAGCCGAGGAGGCGAAACGAGAGAGAACGGAAGAGAGAGATACGGCGGCGGCGAATGAGAAGGAAGGAGAGAGGAAGGAAAAGAAAAACGAAAAGAAATTAGGAAATTTTCCTAATTTCTGAAATTTCTGAAAATGCGCCGAAAATGCACAAATTCAAAAAAATACGTAAAAATAGTTGAAACGACCGGCTCGAAGAGTACATCGTCGTTGTAGCATCCACGAGTTCGAGAATTGACAAACAAACTCACCGTAGGGTTCCGTAACTAGTACGAGAGAAAAACCCACACGGCTCGTCAAACTCAACTCGGAAGCCACAAAAGCGAACCGAAACTCAACGAAACCAATCCGAAAGACCCAATAAAAGATCTAAACAGATTCACAAAGGATCCGGCAAGATCCAGGGCATTACACAGTACATCCAAAAATTCGATATGATCCTAAATTTTGTCCCTTCTTCAAGGTGATGAACTTTATGATCATTAGCAAATAGACATGCATTAATTGATTCCTTCGAATGTTTGCTCCTTGTTATTAATTATGCTTCTGCTTTGTCAGCAGAATGCACTGGGTGCAATTGATGGCACACATATACTTGCAAAGGTTCCGGTGGCTGACCAGCCTCGTTATCGAAATCGGAAGGGTGAAACATCCCAGAATGTCATGGGATGTGTAAATTTTGATCTAATGTTTAGTTATGTTGTTGTGGGTTGGGAGGGATCAACTGCAGATATGAAAGTTCTCAGGTGGGCACTTGAAAAAGGTGGATTTAACGTACCAGAAGGTAAATGTTATTCAATTGATAGGGCTGTCTATGTTCTGTTCCCCATACTTATTAGAATTCCATCTCGTTTGTTGTCATAGGAAAATTCTGGTTGGTGGATGCAGGATACGCAAACATCCCCCGCTTTTTAGCACCGTACCGCGACACAAGATATCATCTGCCAGAGTACAGAGGTAATAGGAGGAGGGTTACACACAGGGATAAAAAGGATTTATTCAATCATAGGCACGCACAACTACGCAATTGTGTTGAGCGTACTTTTGGTGTCCTAAAATCACGTTTCACAATTTTGGTAAAACGTCGTAACTATCCAATTAAGACACAAGCTAGAATTGTAATGGCTTGTTCCGTGCTTCACAATTTCATTAGAAGGGAGCAAGGTGTTGATTTAATTTTCCAACAAGCCGAAGATGACGTGGACAATCCTGGTGATGAGGAGGTTGATGAAGAGGATAATGTCAGTAGGACAGAGGCTACTAGAGGGGAAAGATTCTGGGAACGTTTGGCAACTCGTCTTTGGGCCCATCATAGTTCACGGGGGTATTTATTACACTGTTAACCTCATTTCTAATATTTTATATCTTTCACAGTTATGTTTACACGTAACCTATAACTTGTTTATTGCAGGCGTCGTCAGGTGGAATCTCAAAATGACGAGTGACATTATGATATTGTCATTTTTAATTAGTCAATTTTACATGTTGTGTAATTGGACATTATATATGTTGTGTGTTTGGACACTTTTATTCTCTGTCAATTATTTTATGTTTAGTTGTTTATGATTTGGAATGTGCATCTATAACATAATTTCCTTGACAGTTTCTCAGATATGACTTCTGCTCTTTTTTTTTTGGGGGGGGGGGGGGGTGACCTTCAAACAACCAAATTTATACTATGCAATCTGCTCCCTATCTTGGATATGATCGTTTGAACACTCACTTAATTTTTTGGAGTAGCCTGGCTCAATTGCCACTACATATGGGTTTCAGGCTGCTACACTGCACAACATGCATGGTCGATGCTACAATTTTACATGCTTGGTTTTGTTACTAGATGTTATATCCCTGTGCTCATATTTGCTATTTTGGTGTGTGTGTGTGTGTACACTTACAGGAATATTGTCCTTGCATAGGACGTTGGGCTATGATGATGGGAAGGAGCATTGATGTGATGAGGAGGACTGTGGGGGCATCGCATTCCATTCCCCTATTTGTAGGCCCCGCCGATGACAGTGGGTTGGATGGCCTTATGGCCGCCCCCACTATGAGGCTGGATGGTGCTACTGTAGGGGTTCTATGGGAAGTGACTGCAGCACTTGTCTTCCAATGACTGTCATTTTTGAATATTGTCCATCTGAGCCAAATAACATGACATATCAAATATAAGTTGCTGCCTTGTACTACACTACACATGCTTGGATTTGTTATTAGATTTATGTTATATCTTTGTGCTCATATTTTCTATTTTGGTGGTATCTAACATTTTCTACTACTTACAGGAATATTGTCCTTGCATAGGACGTTGGGCTATGATGATGGGAAGGAGCATTGATGTGATGAGGAGGACTGTGGAGGCATGGCATTCCATTCCCCTATTTGTAGGCCCCGCCGATAATAGTGGGTTGGATGGCCTTATGGCAGCCCCCACTATAAGGATGGATGGTGCTACTGTAGGGGTTCTATGGGAAGTGACTGCAGCACTTGTCTTCCAATGACTGTCATTTTTGAATATTGTCCATCTGAGCCAAATAACATGACATATCAAATACAAGTCCTTGACCGATGCTTCATTATAATTTTAAGTGTTTATAACATAATTCTTTTTCAGGATAAAACCAGTAGGATTCAAAATTAATGGGTGAGGCAAAATATGATCCTATTCAGTGTCAATGTGGCATAGGGGAATGTGTTATCAAGATTTCTCAAAGTAGCAAGAATCCTCAACGTACCTATTATTGCTGCCCACTTGGCGTATGTTGTTTTTATCCTACCGTACTGTTTTGGTTTACATGTTATGTATGTCATTTTCTCATGTACATTTACTCACAGCTTGGGAATGATAAGTCATGTCGGTTCTTCATGTGGGTGGATGAAGTATTACTGTGTCCTTGTGGCAAAGGACCTTGTAGAAGGCGGACCTCAAACACTAGTAAGAATAAGGGAAAAATATTTTATGTATGTCCAGAATCTAAGGTACGTGGCTAACATTGTTCACGGTTATTGTTCTTACATTATTTATGAAATGTGTCTAATGTGAATATCTTTTACTTGTAGGCTGACAAAACAACATCATGTTGCAGGTTCTTCATGTGGGCAAAAGATATGTCAACGGTATGGACTAATTTATGTTTTCAATGTGAATGTTTAATTATACACAGTGGAGTGTGAGCTGTGCTAGGGTTAAATTTCTCCTCCATGTCTCATAATCAGCCAAATAACCTTTATTGTGTACAAACATCCGTATCTTTAAAAAAAATGATTGCAGACATTACTAGATTTGTATTAACTGTAAATCAAAAATAAATGCCATAATTCTAACATAGCAGAAAATATCAGAGATTCTATCACGGAAAAAGAAGGCTTTTAGTTAATACAATTTGATTCTTTGAGGTGAGTCTTTGTGCTTCTTAATTTAATGGTTGCGCAAATTTGATTCTCGCCATTAGCAAGCTGCCTCTTACTTTGGAAGTCTTCATGTAGTTCTGAAATATGAGAACTTTTGCTATTTCTTGCTGGAAGTTTAATTCTGTACTATTCAAGGGGCAACCCAATTATGTGACCTACTCTATATTTTGGGAACAAATGCTATCGGCTTCTAGGTGTTGTACTTGATCAAACTTTTGTTGTCTGTCTGCTTGCAAATGAACTTGTGAATTGCGTGAAGATTTACTTGGAGAACAATTATGTGGTGAACAATAAACTGGGCTTGTTCATGGAGTCACCAGTAGAATTAGGAGGCAATGCTTCCACATCTCCATGACAGGACAGCATATCAGTTACCATAAAACTCTTTTTAGCATGGGCACTGCAAGAAGATGAAACCACCTTACTAACCTCATCCAATCGACCGGATGGTTCAACAGGTGACCTGTTTGACGTTAATACTGAAGATCTTGGAGTATCATAATTCATAGGATGGACAACAGAGTTGCAAAATTCACTAACAGAACTCCACAAAGAACTGGAAGGCAAGAGGGACTGCACTAGAGATGGCATCAGGGGAAATTAAGCCACGTCCTGGGAAACATTCACCAAATATCTTCATCCTAGAAGGGGCAAGTGGTAAACTATGCATCTTGCTACTAGTGACCACAGAACTTTGCACACTACAATGATTGTTCAACAGGATCACATCCATTCTTGTTGAACTGTTGGTGACCCTGAAGACCCAATGAATGACAAGCTGGATTATCTTGGACATCACTTGCAAATAAATGTAGGCCAGAAGTGCCAGCACCAGAGGTAGGCAATCACTGTATTTGTAACCCTATTCAAAGCCTTGTCTGACGTTTGATTGTTAACCTGATTATCATTTTCCCAGTGGTTAGTAGTTTGAGAATCTCTCTTATCCTGCCCCACACTTTTCTTCAGACAAGCAATTCTTCTATAGGTACCAGCTTTAGAGGAATTTTTTCTTGTTATATATTCCCTTCCAAAGCCTTTATCAGTTTCTCTCGAATACTTATTAGATTGGTCCTTGGGCTTTGGTTCTGAAAAGGGCACACATCAAAAGCCTGTGGGCTGGGTTCTGAGGTAAATTTGCTCATGTTCCTGTTGACCCATGACTGATTCAGATATATTTTTGTTCTTTGGGCTGGGTTTTACAGTATAATTAGCTACTATATTCTGTTGTCGTGGCAGGTAATATATGGGAATTATATGAATGATTGAAGGACAAGTGATCTACGTTGTACATCACCCTACTGATCTACTTTAGTGATGAATGCTTTGTCGAATACTTGCATCCATGCAAAGTATCTATTTGACTGAATTCTTTTTTAAGTTCTTGCATAGTCCAATGCCAGCATGTGCATGCGATATATGTGCATGAGATTTAATGCTTCTTCCCATTGTGTGAATTCAGTGAAGGCACATTAATGTGTTTGAATTGCTCCTTCCCATTGTTCAGTGCTCTCAAAGTTCAATATCTTATTATACTCCTTCCCAATGTCAAACTCTCAGTTGTGTGCTGTTTCTTATTTTTGTACAGCCGATTGGGTGCTGGTTCAATAGAATAAGCCACATAATAGGGTTGCTTCAATATTTCTGAAATGAGTTATTGCATACATTACCTTTTCTTAATACTAGAACTAGTTAATTTTCACACATTATCTATGTGTCAGCTAACAATGATTAGTACCTTTGCTTGTTGCTTCGAATGGAGTCTATTGCAGACTGTTGAATGATAATGTTTATAGTATTGGAGGGAATGGATTCTGATATGAGAACATATTTTCTGCTGACACTCTTGTGCAGTTGTGAACATATTTCAGCTTGCTATCATTCCCAGGCCTTTGCACATGATAGTAATGGCATGGAATTGGATTCAAACCCTCTAATGCAATTTATTTTTTCATTACCTGTTCATTGTTGGTTGTGCTTTAGTCATGGAATATTAAAAACCCTCTAAAGGGGTGTACACAAATAGGGGTATTTAACATTGATACTGGATATTTATTAAGTATGAGTACATAATGATGACTGAGTTCAAAATAAGATGGGGAAAAAAATGACACCCACATTGTTCGAAAGTCACTTCCTGATGATCTTGTGTGCTGACTGAATATTCCTTTTGCACTTCTCTCTCCAGCACTTACAAGGGCTGAGAATTCTCAAGCATTGGGGCCGTTGAGTGTTTTGGCAGTGTCATTCATGGCTCTCTTTTGGCTTTCCTCATCTAAGACCTTGAAATACAGTTGCTCCAAGGAAGGAAAAGATTCCATGCTTATAATCTGTTCCTGTATATCTCAAATTCTAAATTAAGACTAGCCAAGAATTTGAATACCCTTGTTCATTAAACATAATTCAGATGCTTCTTATGATCCTCTACACATTGACGTACCCACTCTTGCCACGTTCTGCAATGTAGGGATGTCTGCAGCCATTGACCATACTATGTAGTTGTTCTCATGTAACTTCATATGTGTGTCATGGGGACAAGTGAAGGATTTGCAAATCTAGGAAACTTGGAGATAACCTTTGACCAAAATACTGGGACAGATCTGGTTCAGTCCCAGATCGGCATGAACCCAGTCTATCTTCTACAATATTAAAAGAAGAGCTGATTGTGTTGATTTTTTTACCACTTCAATTCTATGATTGCCTTCAATAGATTGTTTTATTCTACTAACTGATCTACCAGGGCATACTTTATATTTTTGTCCAAATGAAGAAAAGTGGACCTTTGGATGCAGCACAAAAATGGCCACTTGACAGAGCATAATTTACCCAGTCAATCATTGAAAAAAATCAACCATGAAGGTAGCCTGCAACATGAATTAATTGTATCATTGTATAATTTCTTCTTGATTATGTGATCTTTTACAGCTATAAACATGTGCTTGAAATCTCCTTTTGTTAACCTTGGTGAATAAATTGGCCACAGAATTTACCCAGTCAATCATTGAAAAGAATCTCCCATGTATAATTTCTCCTTGAAATGTGCATTCTCCTTCCCATTGCTCAAGTGCTCCTTCCTATTATTCATCCGGTGTGTGTGAGAGAGATGCAGTGGAGACAGCCCCAGGGTGTGTGTGTGTGTGTGTGACAGTGGAGACAGCTCCTTCCCATTATTCAAGTGCTCCCATTGTTACCTGTTGCTATTAAACTCCTTCCCAATATCAAACTCTCGGAATTACCAGGTATAAACGAGGCAATGATGATTGGGTGGATGACCTAACGGCCACCCCCAACTAATATGATAGAATATGATCCATGTGATTACGTTATGTCATGTTATTCTGAGCCTCATCTCCCTTACTCTTATCAAGTTCATATATTTTGCACTTAATACTTTACTTTGTGATTATATCATTCCACTTTTTCAGGAACAGATATCGAATGAGCGGAAAGTAGAAATGTCTAGCATATCTACAACGGGATGACAGATTGAAGAGCATGCACTCGTGGAAGATTTAAGAAGAACAATCGAGATGGAGAAATTTGCAGCCAATCGAACTGTGAAGTTATGTGAAATTTTATTGGCAAAATTTGATCAAATGAAATTATGTAATAACAAGTGATATGATTTTCTTTTTTTAGACTATCATTTGTCAGGCCATGTACAAATGAAACTTTCTTTGTAAATCTTTATCTTTTTGTAGCATGCTCTCAATTGTTATAATTTATTTCATTTTAATTTATGTTTGCTAAATTCTCGTGTGTGGATTGTATGTGCACGTTTATTATTTGGGCCACTCGTACACATTACTTTAAATTGCTTCTCCTTAAAAGTAATGTTGTTCCACACATTCCATAGGGGCCATATGATGACATGAAATGACATCTTGCTTATACTCTTGTTTGGATATTTGGGGTCATAGCACTCCAGTTTACTTCATCAGTGGTTAGATCTCAATATCCTCACTGTGATCATACATCACAGTTTTTTTCAATAAATATTCAAGGACAAAATTTAAGAAATGCTCCCAATGCTACAAGGACAGGCACCAAAAATCAACATATGGCTTAAACGTTAGTCTTTTAAAAGAGCATATATCAATGGGTGGAAGCCAATCCTGTACTGTATTCCACAAGAACAACTGTGTCAACAAGTTTATACAGAGAGTGTATGCTTGTTCCAGTAAGCTTTATGGTTTGCAGAGTTCCAGTAAAATTTGTTTTTATGATTTGCAGAATAAAAATATAATAGGCACATGCAGGCCTAAACTGTTGCAGTGCTGTATGGATCTGAATCTTGAAATTTGATATGCATGCAAAATCCCCCTTGCCTATTAGTTCTATTGAGTCAATATTTTTTTCAATATCTAGGGCATGATGTTTGAATCTTGGGGGGGGGGGGAGGACCTTGATAGAGCAGTCTTCTTATATTAAGCAAAATGATTGGTATATTGCATGATGTTTGAAATCCCCATTTAGTCATTGTTGTATTGAGCTTCAGTTATGTTGTTTGTTATGTTGTTTGTTATATGGATAATATTCCTTTCAGAGTCCTGCTCTTGTATTTTGAACAGGCTAATTGACAAGGCAACACGTTTGCAGAATGAAAAAGCACAGAAGGAAGCTGAGGTTTAGGAACTTATGGCAGAGAATGTGAGGCTAAATGCTCTGTTAGACAAGAAAGAAGCACAACTGCTTGCCTTGAATGAGCAATGCAAATTTATGGCATTGAACAAGCCATGAATTTTAGCTTTGTCATTATTTCAGGCTCTGTTTTATGGTAAACATTGTTCTGGAATATCAAATATTTTTCGAAATTTTTACCAACAGAACCAAGTCACTGCCTTAAAATGCGGAACAACTCCTTTTTGGGTACAGATTCTGGTGAGGAAATCAGAAACCTGCATTATCGGATCATTATCAGCGGGTCATTATGAGCCAAGAAGCATGATTGTCAGCTCTGCTTTCTCGATTACACGTGAATTATTTATCTTTTATGTGCATGTGTAAATTATATCATATATAAAGTTTAATTTTTAACCAAAGTAAATAGTTTAAATATGATAGTAGTTATTTTGAGTGACCAAAATGTTAAAAATTAATAAAATAGGAAATCTAACTTTACTTCATTTTTGTCTGATTTAATTAAGTCTCAGTTTAGCAGGGGGAGGGGGCCTAAGAAGTGTGTAAAAATTTAGATCGATCAAAAGTCTCATTATTACTAACAAATAATTTGAACTAAATAAATTATTTAGAAGTGTGTTTATCACTAATTTTGATTCAAATTATTTGAAATATATTTTTAATGATATGATATTTATTATTTAATTTATTAATAAATAATAATTGTTACATTACATTAAGTTGTACTATTTACTTACAACATATTTATGAAAATATAATTTTCATCATTCCTACTAAATATTTTAAAAAGGATTTTTTGTCAATAATATATATATTTGTATTATCTTAGATTATTAAGAAAATCAATTTTATAATAATTTATTACTAATATTATATTTTTATTAAATTATATTTTACGATCTTTATTAGTCGTAATCATGATTATAAAAGTTAATTACATAAGCAATTTCACTTAATAGAATATTTTAAATCTTCTTATCCTATCCAAACAAAGAATAACATCATTTATCTTAACCCGGGATAAGAAGGGCAATATGATCATATTTCAGCATCTATCCTTATTTGTATCCTCAAATTTTACCAAACGAATAATAAGAATATTCTTATATGTATCCCTACGCATATCAAACATACACGAGAATAAGAATAAGAATAAATTAACCCGGAATGACTTATACTTATTATTCACTTAAGTTATCCCGATACCAAATAACACCTTAGAGAATAGTGATGGAAGGGGGCCATAATAAGGGTATAAAGGAAATAAGGTGGTTTACAGGGTCAGTGGAAAAAATCTTACAAGTAATTAACATCAACGTGGTTGTCGTTAATTCTTTTAACGTAACATTTGTACGTGAACAGTGTCATTTATTATTTACTGAAAATTTAGTGAAAAATTTTATATGATAAATATGAGAAAAATCTAAGGACTTAAAGCACGAAATATCACAATTTTATTACATCTAAGTTTAAAAGATAAAAATCTTCAAAATTAATACGACGGTTTAACCCATGAACAGTGCCCCCTTTTAAATACTAATCTTTTCATAGATCTAAATATATAAAAATTAAGGAAAAAATATGAGGATTCCAAAATTATGTTTATCCATAATTTTTAATACATGGTAACATGGTTATAAAATTTTAACCCATGTTAAATCTTTCACGTAAAACAGAAAACACATGCATGCTAACAATATCTATTGAGTTTTTACCTGGCGTTTGAGACAACCTACTTAAAACTAACTGGATCAAGATCATGCAAGGTTTAATTAATAACAATGTTTGACTTAAGAGAGAGAACACCTACTTAAAATTAACTGGATCAAAATCATGCAAAGTTTAATTAATAACAATGTTTGACTTAGGTGAGAGAACACTCGCACAGGGTCGAGGAAGCAGTAGGAAGAAGAGCTCTTCAAGCCTTCTTCACGTATGCAGAATAAGGAAGATGGATGAAGCTTCTTCACGTTGCAGGCAAACAACCGGAGGAAGTAAGGATGAAGAGGAAGAAGCCAAGCCTTCAGCACATTAGGTGGATGCTTGCACGTACGAGGAAGACTTCTTCAGCAAGATGGGGTCCTTCGAATGTAGCAGCTTCAACGCATCCGGAGGAAGCAAGGATGAAGAGGAAGAAGTCAAGCCTTCGGCACTGCAAGTGGATGGTTGCACATACGAGGAAGACTTCTTAAGCAGGATGGCGCCTTCGAACGCAGCAGCTTCAACAAATATGGCTCCATTCGATAGGGATGTGTTTTATAAAGGAGCGGGGATTCTAGAGGGATCGGAGGCCAATAAAGGGAAGGGCTTTAAGATGATTCCATACGTTGCTCCCTTGGTTAATTCCCTTGCCATTTAGACCGTCGCCTTCCTTCGTTTTCAAGTGAAAACCCTAGAGCTAACGACGTTCGAGCATGGCATTCACAGGTTGGATCCTTGGTTCATGAGGTTGGCATTGGATGGAGAAAAGCCCAATAGAGAATGGGCTGAGGCTTGTAACAGTGGCTGGCTCACTTTGAACTTGAGTTGCCTTATGGGTTTAAGGCTTTAACTACGTATATGGGTTTTAAAGTCTTATGGATTTAATACAGACACCATGGGTTGGGTTTCATTTAGATGTATGGGTGAGGACCCATATTAATGCACAATGGGTTTTTGTAAGCTACAGACTTCCTCCTATATAATTAATCTTCCATTTTTTGAGCAAATAAATTTCTCATTTTTATTCGAGGTGCTACAAGTTGGCTGCTTCGACCTTGTTGGCTTCCGATCACTGATTTCGAACTGGGTGCATCAAAGCACTCCTCAGATATATCGAGGCGCCTAATGAAGACAGACTTCAAACTCTGGCTTCATACTTGATGTGTCGGTGCAGCTACTTTGGTGCTTCGACGTAGTGTGACTTGAATACCGGTTTTGTTCTAGATGCGTCGGTGTAGCTACTTGACGCGTCGATGCACTCGATGAAGATTGAGCTTAGTGCGTCGATGCACTGCCTTGTTGTAATATCCCGGACCTTTCGAATCCTTCTTCGTGGGTCCCGAATCTGCTTTCTCAGAGTGTCCGGCTCCGTTGTATCCAAAATTTCGTTTCGGATATCTTTCGTGTTCGGATCGGCGTGATCCGGAGTGGTTTCGGAGGCCCGGAGTGTGTCCGCGGCTTTTCCGCGTGTGTTTTTTGATTTCCGGTATGTGTTTCGGTAATTCCTTCGGAACCTCATTGCGGGTGAACCGGGTCGTTCACCTAGGCGAGAGTGGTACCGTTGCGATCGGTGCGTTCCGAGGATCGTGAAAATATAATTTTTAATTTTTTGATATTTTTCAAAATTTTTGAATTTTCTATAAATATCACTCTTTTCTCTCTCTCCCCCACCCTTCTTCTTCTTCCCCTTTGTTTTCCCCCTCTCCTATGGAGGCATGGGGGCGTGGTTGATGTTTTTAGGTGTTTCACGCCGTTTCACTGTCAGGTCAGTGTGACGGTCCTTCCAGTGACCGTCACATCATGTAAGTCATGGTGGGAGGAAGAAGAAGAGGAAGAAGAAGAAGGATGAGGGGAGAGAGAGAAAAGAGTGATATTTATAGAAAATCTAGAAATTTTAGAAAATTACAAAAAATAAAAAATTACATTTCCGCGATACTCGGAATGCACCGATCGCAACGGTACCACTCTCGCCTAGGTCCAACAAGGTTCCGAAGGAATTGCCAAAACACACACCGGAAATCAAAAAACACACGCGGAAAAACCGCAGACACACTCCGGGCCTCCGAAACCACTCCGGATCGCGCCGATCCAAACACGAAAGATGTCCGAAACGAAATTTCAAACACAACGGAGCTGGACACTTCGAGAAAGCAGATTTGAGACCCACGAAGAAGGATCCGAAAGGTCCAGGATATTACAACCCTCTGTGGACGCACTAAAATTCGGAAAGAATCGGTTCGTTCGTTGATCGGGTTAATTCGTCTATTTAGTGCGAGGGCGTGCCAGTCACAAAGTGACGATTTATTCGGGCTTTACGGAAGCCCATGGTGCGCTCGATCTGACTAGTCAGACGATTGTGTGGTTCGTGTCGGGACCAAAACCCGCCGCGCCATAAAGGTCACGGCGTTATTTACATCCCCCATGCGGGGGAACACCCTTGATTGATTGCCGGGAATAAGGGCCCTACGGCCTGAAATTCATGGTAATAAAGCGAGAACAAAGATCTCGCGTCACGTTCAGACAAACCCGCGTCGCGGCGTAAAATGTTCATAGATACGTGTATGTTGGTCACTCACGGACCATTTCGTGTTCGGATGGAAGTCCGCATTTGTAGCGTCAAAGACGATGATAAAATCGTACGGATGTCTGCCGTAGGTACGGCAAGTTTAATGCGGATGCGAGATCAGATCCCGGAAGGAGTGGGTCAAGCTGATGGACTATCGGCCCAAGAGGTGCACGGATCATGACCATGTCGGGGATTCTGAGGTCCACGTCCGATACCACGGGGCATCATCGCTTTTCTCTTCACGCACAGTCCGAGGAAGCGAGTTGTTAAATGTGAAACCCGAACTCGCCAACGTGCGCCCTCGCACGCGGATCGAACTGCGCGGTCAGGTTACGGGGTTCAAGTCTTTTCTCTTATCTGATTAATCATTCTCTCTCTTTCAGGCACGCCGGTTATGTAGGTGTTACAAGGGGAGCGCGCGCTAGCTATGGATTGCACAAGAGGGGGGGCGCCGTTTTTGTGGAAGATGCCAAGGAAGAATAGGGGTGCGCCGGCTTAAGGAAGGCCAAGGGGCGCGCCGGATCAAGGAAGGCAAAGGGGCGTGCCGGATTAAGGAAGGCAAAGGGGCGCGCCGGATTAAGGAAGTCCAAGGGGTGCGCCGGATTAAGGAAGGCAAAGGGGCGCGCCGGATTAAGGATCAAACATAAAGGGGGGGCACTATTCATCCCAAGATTTTGAAAGTGGTTTTGAGTGTGGGGTTAAACCGGCGCGGGGTGGTACCGCGCCGGATTAACCCGCGCCGGATTAAGAGCTGTGGGTTTTATTTCATTCTGTTTGATTCTTTTTGCTTCCGTTCTTGTTTCTTCAACCTGCACACTGATCCAATGGGTGGATTGTTTGTTCAATTGATGCTTTAAATCGATAAAGTGCTTCTGATCATTTGTTGAGGTGAATGAGTGTGTATTTGAATGTTTTACTGGAAGGGTTTATTATGCAGGAACTCAGAGGCTTAGCTTGATTCAGGGGCTTAGTTTGTTCGTCTGTTCTTACGTGTCATCTGGCAAAATTTGGGCAGCATCTCCCCCGGACTGAAGCTTGCCAGAGAAAAATGGGGAACACCAAACGGATTGCTCCGGGGTGAACCTCAGAACTCGGAGTAAGGCCTCCGTTAACCCATAAGTGCGTGTGGAGACTCGAGGACCAGCCTTCAAGAGTTCCCGCAGCTTACAGGTGGCGATTTTGTGGAAGTTCCACAGGGACGGATATATGCCATAAAAGGCTATGAGTGTGCATCCCTTCGATGGATTCCCCCTAAAGGCAGTGCCACAGAGAGGCAGGCCTCCGAGGTTCCTGGATGATAAGAAAACCAGGAGAAAGGGGAGAAGCTCAGAGCGAACGCTACACATGTACACCAAAAATCATTCCTTTTATTCATCCGCAAGGGAAGGGGGAAAAAGAGATACAGGAGGGGATCTACCCCGGAGCAAAGGGAGAACATAGAGGAGGGGAAGGACTTGAAACTCATGCAGGGGGAGAGGAACAGAGCACCAACTCTACCCCCTCCCCAGGGCTCACCTCTCTTCTCTCACAGACCCTCCCTTCCTCTTCACCTTTCTGGCATCGGGGGACGAAGCTCTCCTTCTCTTCGGGTGGCCTCCTCTGATCAATCGCTCCCCGGGGGTTCCAGCCTTATGCCCCGTGGAACAGGCTCCCCATATATATATAGGGTGGGTTGTGTTTTCTTCGAAGAATGGCCAGTGGGGGGAGGGTTCCCGCCACCTCTGCCTCTGATGTGACACAACCTAGGACTTTAACAAACAAGCACAATCGCAATCAAACGGACCGATGTCGGCGACCGCTCACCCGATGCTCACCAAGACCCGGGGTAACTTGGCAATGCCGAGTGGAGGTTGTGTGGGCTGGGCCCTTGCTGGTAGAGGGCCAGCAAGGCCTAAGTTGATTCCCAAGGGTAATGGCAGCCCAATTCAAGGGAGCCGACGTCGTGCCGAGGGCACGGGTTCCACTCTTTTCCCACGGTGATCACTTATAGCAAAGGAGCTTAAGGATCGGGCTCTCATTCACGGCCAGCGGAGTTTATGAACTAATATTGAAAGAACAAGCACAAATTAGAGCAAAGTTTGGAGTACTTACTCGATCGGTTTGAAGAAACCGGTCCCGCTCGGAGACAAGGGCGAGCGGGGATGCGGGTGGATCCCCACACGACGCGTCGGGGTAGCTTGACCTGCCCAAATGATTACAATACTACACCTCTCGCAAGAGGGGGATCTTGGGGTGGGGGTTAAGTGATATTACAACTAAAACTACCTCCACATAGGGAGGGGCCTTCAGCCGGTCAAGCGGGGAGGGGAACTTGAGAGAGGAACACCGAAGATGGGAGGTCGCCGGTTCTATCCACGTTCTGTGGGTGCTGACAGATGATCAAAGAAATGGTTGCTGCGACTGATGCCGAATTTTTTTGGGGATGAAACCACCTGGAAAATCTTCGTAGGAGGCCAGGGAATCGTCCAATTTTTTTTGATTTCTTCTGGCGCCGACGCTCGTCTGGGTGGAGGCCCGAGCAGGGAGGCAGATTCTTGGACTGGCAGCTTCTGGGGCCAACAGCAGGTTGCAGAGGTTGCCCTGACAGCTGCCGAACTCAGAATCGAGTACCGTCAGAGTCGTTGGCACCATGGACGAGTCCTCTTTGAATCAAAACTGATGGGGAAGCCAAACGATGCCGGAGAAGACCAGGGGACTCTGAACAATGACAACAGGTCAGTGCAGATTGTGGGAAGCAGAACCGCGTGGCTGAGGGACAAAATTGATAACTCCTGCTACAGGATGCCGAACGGAGTTTTGCTTCTTGATTCTGAAAGTAGACAGAAGGAGGAAAAACTTTGCAGAAGCGCTCTTATCTTGATTCACGCTGGATTTGTCGTGACAGAGCTTCCAATCACGTTCAGGTGCTCTGTCAGGAGAGCTTCGCGCAGTCAAGGGAGAACGGCTCTCTCGGGAAGCACGGTGCTCGGACGATGACGAAACCACTTCCGTTGCGAAGAAGACAGGCAGACGCTTCCGACGATAGCTTTTGGACCTCCAGGGACGTCAGGGAGAAGATGGGGTCGCTGCTGCACTCCACTGGTTCTCTGCAGGCTCTCAGCCAAGGTGGAGGAAGGGTGATGGGGTGGCTGCTCTTGGTAGAGTGGAGTGGAGGGAAGGGGATGGGGGTGGCCTACTCAATGGGGAAGGGAGTTGGGCGACTTTGGGCTATGGAGGGAAGGGGATATTCAAATTTAAATGGTCTTGGGAGGTGGAGGGTTGCATGGGGGAGAGGGAAGGGTGCTTGGGAAAGGGATGAGGTGGTTGGAGGGTGGCTTAGTGATTGGGGATGCTCCCTTGGGACTAGGGGGTGGAGTAATGGGATGTGTGGGGAAGGGGAGTGGCCTTTAATGGGGGTAGGTGGGAGGGTGGTGGTTGAGAAGGGAGGAGAGAGAAAATTTTTGAAATTGGGTGTGGAGGAGAAAGAAAGGGAAGTGAAAGAGAGAGATTAAGAGAGGGATGGGTGGGATTCTCTCCTTAAGGCTTCTCACCTCACTAATGGATTCACTCCACCATAAAAATAAAGATAGAACTCACAAAATGGCAATTTTTCATTGATTGATTCATTAAGTTGAAATAGGGGGAATGGGGTCCTATATATAGGCAACCCACATTTTACAATAAGTCCCTGACAAAAGACTCAATGACAAATAACCGAGGGGGTGCACTTGGGCCAAACCCAATGAATTGGGCCCAATAACTAACTAAACAACATAATGACTCTCAAACTTAGGGAAATAAGCACAAGACCTAGGGACATGACTCAAGTAAAATGAAAATTACATCAAATGACTCAAATAAAAATTACGTAGGACTCAAAATTAGATAACTAGACCATACCGGATGCAACCGGGGCGAGGAGACGAGCTGTGAATGTGGGCATGGGAGGTGATGTCCCCATTATACTCCCGGGGTGCGGAGAACTCGACTCCGTCGAGTAAGTGTCCTTCCCTCCTCGGAGGGTGTAGAAGTGGTACAGCCCTTAGGTCTTCCGAATGCGACCGATCCATCCACCTACCGAGATAGTGCTCGTATACCTTGCTCCGGGTGGTAGTGACTTGTTCATCCAATATTCGTTCAATGCGCTCACGCTGGGCTCTCTTGGCTGGTGGTCTCTCCTCACGGGTGGGTGCTCTCTCAACGGAGGGAATAGGCTCAATATCCTCACTAGGTACCACCGTGGGTCCCTTATAAGGCACTAGGTCGGCTACATTGAATGTGGGACTCACTCCATACTCCTCGGGGAGATCTAACTCATAGGCATTAGCGCCAATGCGCCTCAGGACCTGGAAGGGACCAGCCCCACATAGCCTCAATTTGGAGATGACTCCCGGGGAGAGCCTCTCCTTCCTCACCATCACAAAGTCACCCATGTGGAATTCTTGGTGACGCCGATGAGAGTCGGCCACCCTTTTATCAGTCACATTCTTCTTGCTAATGTGCTTGCGGATCTCTTCATGCAATGTTGTGAATGTAGACATTATAGGAGTGATGGGTGGACCTGGGCAACCAAAAGTAGACCTATCATGTAATGATGCAGTGTAGTCTTTGGTCAGCCTAGGTGGGCCGGGGCACCCGTAGGTGGCCCTATCATGCAAATTGGTGATAAATATCGGGGGACCCGGACATCTGTAGATGCCTCTGACATGCTTAAGACCCATGATGAATGAAGGTGGACCATGACATCCGAATATGGACCACTCATACTTTCTACTTGACATGTGGGTGATATGAATGAATGGACCCAACATAGTGTTCATGCCAAGGGGTGTGGTAAGCCTAGACACATGCATACTTTTTCCAAATGTGACTTCCATGTGTATAGGTGTGGGACAACCTTTGAACTCCCATTGGAAAGGATCGAATGGATCTAAGAAGGTGGTCGTCATGGGGTGGGGCACAACCTTATTACCTAGGGATATGTGGCCCAAGGTCATGGCTCCCAAGGTGTAACCCGGGTCATGGATGAGGTGGGTTTGGCCCAATATGGTGGGTGAGGGTAGGAAAGGGTGGGTGGTTGGTAAGATGGTTGGGTCATATGAGTCCCTTGACTCCCATTGGAATGGATCATATGGATCATAAAATGGGTCACCTAGGGGGAGGAACTCCATGTCCTCAAGATCCTTAAAAGGTGCTAAGTCATCCTTCTCCATGATAGTTGGGCCAATGTTCTTGATAAGTGGGTCGGCCATGAGTGGAGGGCTTGGCTTTCTACCCGAGATAAGAAGCTCTAAATCGAGGAGAAGGTTGGGCTCATCAGGTGTAGGGAGGAATAGAAGGAGGTCGCTAGTGTAGCAACCAATGGTGCAAACCGAGGTGATAGACCCTATGCATAGGTGTAGGAGGCTAAAGCTCCTAGGTTGTTCGACCATAGGGGTCAACATGCTAGTCATCTCTAATTGCCATGCTATGCCCTTGAGAAGGTCCTCTAAGGTCTCCACTTGATAGGATGCTTGGATTGTGGTGTGATAGGAGAAGAAGGGTACTATGGGAAGGTCTCGTTCTATGGGAGGGAAAACATGGGCCAGGGTCTCTCGAATTGGGCTCTCCTTTAGCCAACTAACAATGGGTTCTCCTAAGATGAGCTCCGCCCCAACTAGAGAGGGTGGTGTAAGGTAAAGACCATCGTGTGAGGTTTCTTCTTCAGCTTGGACTTGGGTTTCCTCCAAAGTGGGGGGTGGATTTGGAGTGCTCACAACTATTGGATTGGGTATGAGTTCTGCTACCAAGGAGGTGAGAGAGTCTTTTGGGGTGATGAGGGTTTGTGTGTGGTGTTCCCAGGGTAGAGGGTAAAGGGAAACTTGGATTAGGATTGGTAGGGTGTGGTTTGGGAGTGGAAGTAGTGGAGGTCTAGGTTGGGGTAGGATTGGGGATGGAAGTGGAAGGTAGGTTGGGTGACAGGATTTGGGTTGGGTGGTGGTGGCCATCATGGTTCTAGGTGGAGGGATGGACACTGGGTCTACTTGGGTTTGAATGGTGAGAATAGGGTGAGTGGTGGTCCTTATTGGGGAAACCGGGTCGGTTAGGGGTCTCTTCCCCTTGGGATCGGCCGGTTGTGGAGGGGTGGTAGTGGGGGCCAATTGAGTTTGGATAGATAGGTTTGCGGAAGGAGGTTTTGGTTGGAGTGTGGGGATCCTCAAGGGATTTGGTGGAGACGTGGTTGTTTGGTTTATTTGGGTCTTAAGGGAGAGGACTTGGTCGCAAAGTGTTTTTATGATGGTTGAGAGATGAATTGTTGGGGGTGGTGGGGGTGGAGACCAAAGGTCGGTCTCAAGTTGGCCGGGTGGGGATGGAGGAGTGGTAGTGCTCCTCGGGTTAGGGGTGCTTGAGTAGGAGGGGTGGGAATGTTTGGGGATGTAGATCTTTCTAAGTTCTACCTTCATCTCTTGCCATGAGTGAATAGGTTCTTGTCTTCCAACCCTCCTTAAGCCCTCTATGTGTTCCCACTTACGTTTGGCTTGACCCCGAAGTCGTCCCTTGGCCTTTCGAACTCTCGTCGGTCCATATACCCAAGTCTTTTCGAAGTACTTTTCTATGGTAGCCTCCCACCTAAGATAGTCACTAGAATGTGATCCGTCAAAGGTAATATCCCTATCTAGGATGAAGTCCATGGGTGGCGAGTAGGCTAAGTAGGAGGCCATGATGATCGGGGGGATCAATGCAAGGGTCAGATTGATGATGACACCAATGCAAGCATGCCCTAGGACTTGACTTGATAGAGACAAGTCAATGACTTACTCTGATACCAATTGATGAGACACAACCTAGGACTTTAACAAACAAGCACAATCGCAATCAAACGGACCGATGTCGGCGACCGCTCACCCGATGCTCACCAAGACCCGGGGTAACTTGGCAATGCCAAGTGGAGGTTGTGTGGGCTGGGCCCTTGCTGGTAGAGGGCCAGCAAGGCCTAAGTTGATTCCCAAGGGTAATGGCAGCCCAATTCAAGGGAGCCGACATCGTGCCGAGGGCACGGGTTCCACTCTTTTCCCACGGTGATCACTTATAGCAAAGGAGCTTAAGGATCGGGCTCTCATTCACGGCCAGCGGAGTTTATGAACTAATATTGAAAGAACAAGCACAAATTAGAGCAAAGTTTGGAGCACTTACTCGACCAGTTTGAAGAAACCGGCCCCGCTCGAAGACGAGGGCGAGCGGGGAGGCGGGTGGATCCCCACACGCCGTGTCGGGGTAGCTTGACCTGCCCAAATGATTACAATACTACACCTCTCGCAGGAGGGGGATCTTGGGGTGGGGGTTAAGTGATATTACAACTAAAACTACCTCCACATAGGGAGGGGCCTTCAGCCGGCCAAGCGGGGAGGGGAACTTGAGAGAGGAACACCGAAGATGGGAGGTCGCTGGTTCTGTCCACGTTCTGTGGGTGCTGACAGATGATCAAAGAAATGGTTGCTGCGACTGCTGTCGAATTTTTTGGGGATGAAACCACCTAAAAAATCTTCGTAGGAGGCCAGGGAAGTCGTCCAATTTTTTTTGATTTCTTCTGGCGCCGACGCTGGTCTGGGTGGAGGCCCGAGCAGGGAGGCAGATTCTTGGACTGGCAGCTTCTGGGGCCAACAGCAGGTTGCAGAGGTTGCCCTGACAGCTGCCGAACTCAGAATCGAGCATCGTCAGATTCGTTGGAACCATGGACGAGTCCTCTTTGCAGCAAAACTGATGGGGAAGCCAAACGATGCCGGAGAAGACCAGGGGACTTTGAACAATGATGACAGGTCGGTGCAGACTGTAGGAAGCAGAACCGCGTGGCTGAGGGAGAAAATTGATAACTCCTGCTACAGGATGCCGAACAGAGTTTCGCTTCTTGATTCTGAAAGTAGATAGAAGGAGGAAAAACTTTTCAGAAGCGCTCTTGTCTTGATTCACGCTGGATTTGTCGTGACAGAGCTTCCAATCACGTTCAGGTGCTCTGTCAGGAGAGCTTCGTGCAGTCGAGGGAGAACGGCTCTCCCGGGCAGCACGGTGCTCGGACGATGACGAAACCACTTCCGTTGCGAAGAAGACAGGCAGACGCTTCCGACGATAGCTTTTGGACCTCCAGGGACGTCAGGTAGAAGACGGGGTCACTGCTGCACTCCACTGGTTCTCTGCAGGCTCTCAGCCAAGGTGGAGGAAGGGTGATGGGGTGGCTGCTCTTGGTAGAGTGGAGTGGAGGGAAGGGGATGGGGGTGGCCTACTCAATGGGGAAGGGAGTTGGGCGACTTTGGGCTATGGAGGGAAGGGGATATTCAAATTCAAATAGTCTTGGGAGGTGGAGGGTTGCATGGGGGAGAGGGAAGGGTGCTTGGGAAAGGGATGAGGTGGTTGGAGGGTGGCTTAGTGATTGGGGATGCTCCCTTGGGACTAGGGGGTGGAGTAATGGGATGTGTGGGGAAGGGGAGTGGCCTTTAATGGGGGTAGGTGGGAGGGTGGTGGTTGGGAAGGGAGGAGAGAGAAAATTTTTGAAATTGGGTGTGGAGGAGAGAGAAAGGGGAGTGAAAGAGAGAGATTAAGAGAGGGGTGGGTGGGATTCTCTCCCTAAGGCTTCTCACCTCACTAATGGATTCACTCCACCATAAAAATAAAGATAGAACTCACAAAATGGCAATTTTTTATTGATTGATTCATTAAGTTGAAATGGGGGGAATGGGGTCCTATATATAGGTAACCCACATTTTACAATAAGTCCCTGACAAAAGACTCAATGACAAATAACCGAGGGGGTAGGGGGTGCACTTGGGCCAAACCCAATGAATTGGGCCCAATAACTAACTAAACAACATAATGACTCTCAAACTTAGGGAAATAAGCACAAGGCCTAGGGACATGACTCAAGTAAAATGAAAATTACATCAAATGACTCAAATAAAAATTACGTAGGACTCAAAATTAGATAACTAGACCATGCCGTATGCAATCGGGGCGAGGAGACGAGCTGTGAACGTGGGCATGGGAGGTGATGTCCCCATCAGCCTCATTCGCATCAGTGTCGGGAGTCGACTCGCCGCGCTGGCTGCTGCTAGTTAGAGCCGTACCCTGTCATTCGTCCGAGGACGGGATGTTCGCAGGTCTGCCGGGAGATCTGCTGCTGCTGCCACCGTCACTGCTGGCCTCTACTGCTACCACCGTTGCACTGTCGAGTTGGGGTGTGTACAGCTCTGCGGTCTTTAAATGGCTATGGGACGGGCATTGAATGCACTGTTCTTCTCCTCTCTGGACTTCGCGTGAGATTCATCAGGAAACAGAGCACCGGAGTATGGATGGGATGGCCCCTTGGTTAAAACGGCGCGGAGTTGTGTGCGCCAGATTAGCAGCACACAAGGGGGGCGCGCCGGTTTAAAGCTTGATGGAAGGGCGCGCCGGTTTAAGGCCAAGCAAGGGCGTGCCGGTTTAAGGCCAAAGCAAGGGCACGCCGGTTTAAGTGTAGGCCACGCTGGTTTAGACTTCGTCTTGGCTTCGCGGCTATTCGGACGGACGCTTGTCCTCCCGTGCTGCTTTAGCTGTAATGCACCGCCTCCAGGGTGTTTAGTTCAGGGCCTCTGCATCCCGATTCGGAACTTTGAGTGATCTCCGGCGCATGCCGAACACATGTTCAAATTCCTGAGTTTCTTTTGATTCGGCCTTCGGCAATGCCGACTGGAGAGCCAGGGCCATCTCTTCTGCCCGAAGGGCTTCTTGTTGGGTGGTGGAGCGCCGAGTATATATGTTCATCCTGCTTAGAGGAGGTACGGGGTTTGTTCGGCCATCCCGTCTTCAACTCACTCTCGAGTGCTAAGACGTGCATGCCGTATGATTGTCACCGCCATTTTTTTTTTGATGTCCACAGGATCCTATGGAGATTTAGAATCCTAGTGGGAATATGCTTCCCTCGTGAGAGTCCTAACTGTTCTAGAGTTTCCTGCTAATCTAATTCCCTGCCATGATCGAAGCCGCCAACCCGTTTTAAGCTAAGAAACCCTAAGGTTTATGCAAGCTTCGAACGTGAATAAGCCTTGGTCTTTTGATATCAACCCATATTATATATATATATATATATATATATATATATATATATATATATATATGCGTATATATCCCCTTCTTTCCTTAAACATGGGATGGTCATGGGCCTTCTATTGTTAATAAGGCCCATATATATATATAAGGCTTTTTAATGTGTAAAGGTTGAGTCCCATTAGTCTTTGTACGTGAGGCCCATTTGAGTCGAGGTTCAGGGGTGATGTGGGTTGGGCTTTAAACCTTATTTGAATTGGGCCCTTGTCTTATACATTTAGAAAATTTTAATATGTTTAATTTATTTAAGAAATTTTTATTCCTATAATTTATCCGGGATGCTACATAGGAGGGGTTGGGTAGCCCACGCCTTAAAGGTGTTCGAGAAAATTCTCGAACCCTTATTTCTTAATATTTCACTGGGGAATTGTCTGGGTACAACACCCACACACACACACACACAAACAAAGGAAAACCAAGCTGCAAGTGCAGCGAAAACACCGGGATGGACTCCCAAGAACACAAAAGACTGAACACAGCCAAGGACCCACTTCCGGTCTCTAAGCAGAGCACCGGACACACACTGAAATGCAGATTCAAAGGTGGCATCGACGCAACTAAGGCCACTTGTTGGCCATATCAGCCATTTGCCTCCCTTGTAATCTATTTGTCGCCCTTAGTCGCATGAGTCATCGCCATTGTTGTTTTCTTCATTGCCTTGAGCCATCACCTTTGTTCATTTGTCAGCCCTGTGACCTATTTGTCACACTTATGTATCTATTTGTCAGCTCTAACCGGTATTTGTCACCTATGTATGGCTATTTGTCAGCTCTAACAGGTATTTGTCACCTATGTATGGCTATTTGTCACCCTTAACTCAACTATTTGTCTGCCTTTGATTTTTCACTTTTCTTTCTCTTTCTAATTTCTTTCTTTTTGCATCATCTACCTTGGTTTCTATGCAACCAATAATATGTTAGCTTTTCATCACCTGCCTTGATTTCTGTGTAACCAATTGCCTTAATTTCTGTGCAACCGACAATCTTAGCTTCTAGGAGCATGTTTCATGGTATTTACTCTGCCAAGGTCCTTACTTAACTCTCACTTTGCCTTTCTTGATTTCTTTCAATCTTGGCTGGCACATATTGTGAGTCTTTGATTCATTTGAGCATTTTGCTTGATCTGCTTGAAGGCTGGCTCGCTGCGTTGACGCGGTGAGGCTTGTGCATCGACGCAGTTAGTTCGGCCTGCTGAAGGCTTGTCTGGCTGCGTTGACGCGAGGTGCAAGTTGTGTTGACGCCACATGCCAAATTTGCTGAAGACACACTGTGAGAGGCTTCGCTGTGTCGACACCAAGGTGCCATTGTGTCGACGCCATGAGTGTTGCAGACGCCAGATAGAACCTTGATACAAATGTGTCAACACCTGGTGTAGACACTCTTCCTCTGGATTGCAGAAGTCTGCTGAGCTTGAGAAACTTGATGATATGCCTTCAAGGGATTTTTTCAGATTTTCTGAGCTTCACGCCAGTCATCAGATTGCTTGACAATGAATTGAATTGATGTATCTTAGGCGTGTTCATTGGACTTCATCTCTTGGAATTTCTGATTTATCTACTATGAGAATTTCAATGTAGAGATGTAGCATTGACATCATCGATAATCAAGAGATGAGAATGTCAATGACTCGTGGTAAGACATCATCAAAACGAGGGTCACAACAATTCTCCCCTATTTTGATGATGACAACCTGTGAGTCATTATTTCAACATGGAATCAATTCTGGCAAATGCTTGATGACTCAAATATTCTCTCCCCCTTTGACATTATCAAAATAGGAGGGTCGGAGAGAAGATATGGAAAAGCTCAGCAAGGAAAGAGGTGAACAAGGCATGGTGAGTATGCTAATGCAAATGTGTACATCTACAGACCATGACTGTGCAGACCATAATGCAGTATGCGGATCATAATGGTAGCCAACTAACAAACAGAATGTTCAGATTTTTGTATTTTCTGGTTTTCAAATATTTGTGTTTCCTATTTTTTAGATTTTTAGTGTTTTCTGTGTAATGCATGGAGATGGGAAATGCAAACCAACCAAATACATGAAGAGACCTGATTACCAATCGCTTAGAGAGATCATACTTTCATAGTAGCCAGGAGAGATCATTGCAGATGATACAAAAAGTGACATTCAACATCGAGACATGCAACAGTAAGGAGGCCAATTTGTCTTGATGTCAAATGCCCTGACAGCTAGACGGAAGTCTGGACACAAGGGGTCGACCCTTGGGGTCGACACTTGGAATTATAGAGGAACCAGATTCAAGAAATCTAAGGATGGGAGTTCTTCAGTCTGAACCCAAGTTCATAAATGCAAAAATAGAGATTTTTCAGAATCTTAAGTTATAGAATTTCAATGACAAAGCCCTTATAATCAGATTCGTTTAAAACTAATGAATTCTAAGTTTCTCAATAATAAGCATTTAAAAATGTCTGCATTCAATATTAATAGAAATGAACCAAAATTACATATAAAAATCAGGTTAACCTCCTTTCATCCTACTCATTCAATTCCATTAGCTCCTTTGAAGGAAACAACAGTAAGTATTGAGGTTAAATACTTGAAGTTTCTGATTTTATCTATGGGGCACTACATTTTCAGACATTTCTTTTCAAGCCACTATTTTTCTCTTGATACCAAACATTACTGAACACATTTTTCAAGAGCATTCAAGTGTGGCATGCACCTTTTGACATGAGGATGCACGTTGATCAGACGCCAGTATCCCCAGTTACTCAGTGTAGCTCACCATTCTGATTTGATTAGAACAGAGGTAGCAAGGCACTTCATGACTTTGTCCACTCCACTTCATTGATGAAGGGACTTGATTTCTCAGTGAAACATTTGCCATTGCTCTACCTTAGAGCATTGAACTTAGGACACACCTTTTTACATAAGGATATACATTTATCAGACACCAATATCCACAGTTACTCTGCATGACTGAAGTTCATTGCTTTCATTAAGTGTAGCCCCTTTTTGAAATTCAGACGCCAATACTTCATGAAGTTCCTTAATCAAGGATGTCTTTGTACTTAAAATAAACTTTCAGATTTAAGAAGGCATGACATGTCACAACATGAAAAACTGGTTTAGGTCCATTAAGTCTGAATATAACCACTTTCAAAACCAGTTAACATAAAAGCTCAAGAAATCATTAAATTTAAACCACAGTTTTCATGTCTAGGGCAATCATAGAACTCCATAAAGGAAGATTCTTCTTTAAGATTTACTCTGACAAGTGAACTCAACAATAGATAGAAGTTCTCCCAAGAGTTCAAGGAGTTTGGAGTAGGCAGCCAGATATATGAGTAAACAGATGATGTTCCAATTAAGTTCAAGCAATTGAAAATATAAGGCAAATTGACAGATCAATAGATTGTGGCAAAAATGCTCCCCCTGAGACTATGCAGTCAATTCATATGTCAATCAGAATATGCAAGGATGCAGACTGGACTCTTATGTTGACTCCCCCTTAGCTTGTGCATAATATTTAAGAGATTGTGTAGATGCATGGAATGCCATCATGAGAATCAACAAGAGGGTATGCAATCTATGCCTTGCAAGAACATTTGATCCATGGTACTGGGCGGAGAACTTGATCCTAAGATCCTCTCACGCATAGTGATAGTTTCTCGTCGGACTTGATCCAACTTTCCATAAGTCACCATTCTATATACCAACGGGTCATACCATGATGGTGCAACATATTCTATCATGCAGAACATATTTTTTTTTAAGTTTCCCTTGCATGATTTTTCATGAAGATGCATAAGGCCAAAAAATGTTGCTCAATGTTCATAGCATATGCAGACTTTCAAGAACTCCCCCTCAATGCAGCAGACATGACAAACATCATCAAATTCTCAGCAAAACGTTCATCATGATATCAATTCAATCAGAATTCCAGTCATTCTAAACAACAAGATTTTCAATTTTAACCATGGGGAATTTTCAGCAGTTCAGAAAGGAGGTTTCAGCTTTGCAAGATTTATTGAGTGCAGGAAAGACTTTAACTGAAATAACTGAAGATAAACCTAACATGCAGATTTAAACATGAATTGAAAATTTATTTACAGACCTATGCCTTGAGCATTCAACTTCTTGATCATCCTTTGCTCAGCTCCAAGGCACCCTGCATCCAAATTTCTCATTTGGAATTTTTAGGTACCCAAGTTTTCTTGGGACCTAGAGGGTTAGTTGCACTTTTGGCATGAGAATTTCTTTTCTTTGCTACATTCAGGTCATCTATTCTCATCCAAGAACAATCATCAATTGTATGTCCATATTTACCACAGTAAAAATAGCACACAAAAGATTTGGCATTTTTCTTATGTGCATGTGCATTGGATTTTTGTGGATGAACAGGGAAACTGACATTCTTGGGATGAGAGTGAGTCCTTCCCTTCAGATGCCAACAGTCCTTGACTATGTGGCCAATTTTTTCACAATGAAAGCAACTGGGAAGAAGATTTCTTCTGGTTGCCTTGGGCTGCGTCGACCTGACCTGGTGAGTGCACCGACACACTGGGTCATACCTGGGCTTCTGAGCATGAGCGTGCTGAGCATGCTTTGCCCCAGTGTCTACCTGTCCCTGGCCCTTGCCTTCCACATTGTTCGGTCTATTTTTGTGATGATGACATCTCACGCCACTCTCTCTAGCTCGGGTCGCCTGCACCTCTTTGAGGTGGACCGACTATGATTCTCACATGTTATCTTTATTTTTAAGTCTTATATTATGTAATTCTTGTTTTATTTGAGTCATGTTTGTATCCTCTTCCTTTATTTGAGTCAGTCCATTAGGTTATTGGGCCATTAGATAGCTAATTGGGTCCAACTAGTGGGCTAGGCCCATGGACGCCCCCTGGGATAGTCTTGGTCTTTTATCTATTTATCAAGGGCCTTATGGTCATGAAAAGAGTGGGTGCCTATAAATAGGACCCCTCTCTCCCGCATGTAAGCACTTTGGTTGAAATTTGAAAGGAAGAAACCCCTTGGCTATTTTCCCCACTCAAGTCTCTCTCCCTCTCTCTCACTCTCTCTCTCTCCAAGAAAAGCCCCCCCATCTCTCTCATCCCCCCCAATTCAAATTCGAATTCCATTCTCGCTTCCCAAGACAACTCCCTTCCTCTTCCCAAGGTCTCCTCCACCCTTCCCTAGGCACCCCTCCCTCTTCCCAAGGCCTCCTCCACCCTTCCCTAGGCACCCACTAACTCCCCACCCCCTCCCCAATTCAAATTTCATCTCCCGCTTCCCAAGGCAACCCCCCCTCTTCCCAAGGCCTCCTCCACCCTTCCCTAGGCACCCCCTAACTCCCCACCCCCTCCCCAATTCAAAATTCAAATTTGTATCTCCCTCCATTCCCACTCCCCAAGACCATTTCCCACTTCCCAAGAGAACCCTCCCTCTTCCCAAGGCATCCCCACCCTTCCCTAGACACCAATTAAATCCCCCTCCTATCTCCAATTCAAATTTGAATTTCATCCCCCTCATCCCAAGATAGAACCCACCAATCACCAAGCCACTTTCCAACCCCTTCCAACCCCACAACCAAAATTCGTAACTCACCCCCACCCCTAGCAAGAACCACCCCTAATAGCCCATTCCCACCATCCCCAAGCTTAGTTTGCCCCCCCCCATACCTCCCTCCCATCCAGGGATCATCCCCACCCTAATTTCCCCCTCATCTTCTCTCATTTCCCATCTCTTTCTCTTGCTGCCACCCAAGTAAACGTAGCAGCAGATCTAGCATCCTGTTGCAGTGATGCCCCCGCCTACACCGAGGAGAGTTTGGTGCCCAACCTAGTACCTGGAGATTCTACTCTGAAGCAACTTTCCAACAAGTGGTCGTGCACCCCCACCCGAGGTCGGAGCTGGGCAGGAGGCCCGTTCTCGTAAGGCTACGCCAGATCGACTCCGGCGGGAGGCAGAGGCAAGTTGCAGAAGCTCCCACGGTCTCTCCTCTGAGTACCCCGGCGAGATCTTCGGCCAAGGCGATCCTCCCCCAGTCCACTTTCAGTTCCAACAAGAAGGAGGTCATTCGGATCCCGGAGCATCCCGTTCCGGCCATCTTCCCCAGCGTGCGCAGGCTGTCCCTGCCTGGGCCAGATCGGACCCCTCTCTACCCCTCGGACCACCGTGTCACCTCCAACCACAGAAAGAGGTCCCGTCAGTTTCTGTGCGTCACCAACTCATCCACGGACGTGTCGGCGCCAGTCTTGTCTCCATCAGAGTTTGGGAGAGTTTGTGGTGACTTCTGCAACAACCCCCAACGGTTATGAACCAGACAAAGATAGTTCGGACCAGTCCTGTTCCATGAGCTACAGCGACTATCATCGCTCTCTGTTCAACCCCAAAATCCTACGGTGTCTTCCTGGACCTGTCCTGGTAGTTTCAGCGCCAGTCCCGCTTCCATCAGCATCCGAACGAGCTCGTGGTCATCTCAACTCCAGCACCCTATCTAGGCTGTCCCTGCAGAATTCCCCTCGACCACGTCGGGTTTCCATTGTTATTCTTCTCATCCCCGCCCCTCGCCTGGCCGGCTTACAGTCCCTCCCTGTGTGAAGGTAGTGTTTACATGTAATATTTTAACCCCTACCCCTTGTTCAACCCTCCTGTGAGAGGAGTAGTGGTGTATACTTTAAACTTTTAGGTCAAGCGACACCGACTCGGGGTGCGAGTGTGTGCCCATGCTTCCCCGCTCGCCCTCGTCTTCGGCCTGGATCGGTGTCTTCACACCGATCAGGTAAGCGATTGGTCCCTCCCTTGCTGGTCTGTAACTTTGCTAGTTTAGTATTGCTTCTTATGCCCGTCGGACGGTAAGGGAGTGCCCGGGCCCGTAATTATTCTCTAGTGAGCCCACCGCGGACATTGAGTGAGAGCCACCCATCCCCACGCCCCGGCGTGCCGGCCTCCCATGAAGTTGGGACTCCCAGCCCCTCATGGGTCAGCCCAAACAAAGTCAAGTCACCGAAGTGATCGGGTCCCTGATGGGAATCGACGCCGAGCATGTACCTTTTCTTGTGCATTTATGTCCTTTTAGTTTGTGTTCATATCCTTGGGAAAGTATATGCGCAATTGTATGACTTTGTAAGCCAATGCGTCATTCCCTTAGATTGTGTGGGCTTTTGTGCAATTGTGTAGTAGGTCCAGTTAGGGGGCCCTCAGCCCTTTTCCATTGGTCCATGTCACCTTGTGGGGCTGATCCACCATCCTAGGTGGACATCTAGAAGGTTGGACTAGTCATATGGACACATGGGAGACAAAGGGGTCAACATTCCAAAGGTTGGCCACCAACCCCCTCCCTTGGTCAATAGGCCGCCCCCTTCCCTTTTATTTAATTATATTTTTTGTGTGTTGTTCACACTTCATCCCAGCCCTTCATTCACCATCCCTAGATCCAAGGGTCTACATTAGATTTGATACCTAGCATATAAAAGGTTGTATTTTCATGTGGAAATTAATGAAAAGTTAGAAAATTTGTTGGAAGCTTGAAGCTCCTTGCGCCCCTCCCCTTTCTCCCCCTGGTTTCATCTCCTCCAACCCCCAATTCTAGAGTGGATATCTTCTATCTCCTCCCCCTCAATCTCTGAGCTCATCTTCGGTGCCGCCGCCGCCGTTCGTGCCGCCTTCGAGCCGCCGCGAAGTCGACTTTGGTGTTCTGTCCATCCTGGGAAGAAGCTTCTTCTCGAAATTCCTGCTATCAACTCTGAGCTCTTCTTGATCTAAACATTTTATGGTGTGTTCCTATCTTCCATCCCCACCACCACAAAACAAATCCCGTCCAAATTCCATCATTTACTATTTTTCAAATTTCGTGTGTTTCTGTTTCCCAGTTCTGTCCAGTTTCAGATCTGTGTGACAGCACCCCTGTAATCCCCCCCTCCGACCATCTTTTTGATTTTTACAAACCCTCCCAATTTTACTGGGAGTTCTATCCACCGTCCCCTCAGTCCATGAATTTTCTTTATTTTTGATCAGCCATCCATCCATTTTTAAAAATTCGTTTTTAGAGCCATCTACAGTGTTGTCAGCCAGTTTCCAGATCCGACTCACTGCTAGTGTACAAATCATAACAATTCGTAGCCACCTCTAAACATGTCACAAAAAATATTCGTCTTCCTTGTTCAATTTTCTACAACTTTGATGAAGAACACAACTTCTGAATCGGAGGTCTACCTATCAGTCAACGCCAGTTCTCAGATAAGCTCCCTATTGATCTGAGAATTCGGGCACTGTACAATAGCAGCTATCAAAATTCGCCAACAAGCAGTACAGAGCTGTTTATTTTTCTGTAATCCCATAGGGTTGAATCCCTTCGAAGCAGCTTTCTAACGGCACCAGTTTCGTGTCGATCCGACATCGGGGCTGATCGCAGCGTCCGTTGTCGCCGGAGCGCGCGCCTGAAAATAGAACCGGCAGATCCGTGGCCGGTTATTCCGACCGGTGCCGATCGGAGCCACCCGGCCTCCAGCCGGTGAACCAGCGTGCCGCCATCTCGAGGAGCGCTTCCCCAAGTGTCCCCACTACAGCGGTGCCACCGGGTCCCACATGGCCCGTCCGGACAGCACGTGGGCCCCACGGTCGCGAGTACGGGTGCGGCCGAAGCTACGCGTGAAGCCGCCCGTCAACCCGGAATCGGTCCTCCCGGGCCCATTTGTGTAGCCCTTTACCTCCCCGCGTGGAGTGGGTAGTGATTTCTTGCAGTAACATTTGTGTGTTAACCATCCCGGGAGTACGAGTTCGGCCGGGTCCGTCTTCCCCACGTCGAGAGCGTGGAGGTATCATATTCGCTCTTACACTCGGCATTTCGCTTATTTCCTTATATGCTTTATATGCCGTTGCTAGAGAGCATGTGTAGGGCCGTTAGCTCGTAATATTTATTTCACCGCTGCTGCGAGAGAGAGAGAGCGTGACCATGCCGTGACCCGATCCGGGCACAAAAGAGAATTGACCACCCTAGCTCTTGCCGGTTTCTCAACCGTGCACGTCCGACGCTTCTCTCATTAAGGGACAATCACGAGCTCACCTAGAGTCCGAGGACTGCATTCCTCATTCGAGTCGTGTCCGTGGTCTCGTCCCGCATCAGTTTGGTATCAGAGCGAGTTTGAGTCTAGGGTGTCTAAAAATAAAAAAAAGAGTGTCATTTACGTATAGTCATTAGTCATTGTCTAAGTCATGTTTAGGGTCATCATTGTTTTAAAACAAAAAAAAAGTGTCTTTTGGGTCGCATACATCCCTTTACTCGGTATATCAAAAGGTGTTGTCCGAACGTTAGGCTACGCCTATCGAGAAGGCCGCACACTTGTGCGAGTGATCTTCAGATCGGTTAGCTCCGCCACGTACCGAGTCTTGGTCGTCATGTCTAGGGTTGTAGTCCATTGTCTAGTTGGTTTATCTACTAGTGTCGTCATGGTCATCCTCTAGCTTCCCCGTGTCTCATGGATTACCAAACACCCGGATCTTATCCATGGTGGCGATACTATCTCAAATGGAAGGACCACCCGAATCACCCCACTAGGCCCGAAACCCGGGACTTCTACGGGTCCGATGACCCAGGTGACTACCTAGAGTGGGAAGCCATTATGGACGACTACTTCGAGGTGTACAATATGTACGGGCCCATGCAAGTCGATGTTGCCAAAAGGTGACTTTTTGGTGAAGCCGCCGAAACATGGAGGGACATCAAATATTGGAGGGAGGATAGGAATCTAAGGCCCATCGAGTCATGGTGGGAAATGAAGAGAGCGCTTAGGAGGGTCTACTTTCCCCGCCCACCTACCTCAAACCACGGAGGTCATACCACTCACCAACCCCACCAACTCACCCACAATCAAGTGGGCCACACCTCTACCCAATCCCACCCCTTCACTGCCGTCCAAGCCCACCAAGGCGACCCTAATCTAGTGGCCCGCCTAGTCACCTCCAACCAGCCTCCCCTTGGCACCCCCATCCCAACCCACTCAAGTACCTCCAACCGAGTGGAAGCTCCGCATATAGCCGAGCCTAGGACCACGCCTAGGCCGAGGGACGAGGAGCGAGTCCACCCCAAGGTCCCTACTCCAACCCGCTCCTTTGAGGAATTCGAGAAAGTGATTTCAGATTTGTTGGAAAGGATAAGAGCTTCTTCACCCTCGAGAGCTCCAATGCCACCACCCTCTACGTCCGAACGTGATTCGGAACCATCTCATTTGGAGCCACCAAGGCCCGAGTCACCCGTATTTCTAACGGGTACACTATACATCGTCGAGCCACTTTTTAGTTGGCTCAAGGATGGCTTGGTCCCACCTCCCTTTCCATCCATGGACCCCATCCTCCCTTTAGTGCCGGTCAACTCCTTCCATACCACATTTCGATCTAGTCACCATGTTGACACATTGGACGATCTTGTCATGGGATTAGATTCACAATGGAAGTTGACGCATTTTTTGGCGCTAGGCTTTGACCAACCTGCTAGTCTTAGCTTCACCCATCCGACCATCGGGTCCATTACCTCCGAGTGCACCGTGGGTTGTGTCACCACGGAGGTTCTTCTACTTCTCCCGCTACCGGACGAGCCCGAATTCATACCCTTTTGTCCGAGGGAGGAATCATGCTTCTTGCCTACGATCCCCGTCCCACCCGTCACAATTCAAGAAGGTGACTATCCACACCTTCAAAACTTCAACACGTGGGACCGTGACTTGTGGGAACCCACCACAAGGGGTCATACCTTCTTTGATCCCTTTGACCCATTCCCTAGTGCATCCTTAGACCCTTCATATTCACTTCACTTCTTCGAGGGAGTCTGCTACCACACCCCTTCCCCACGGGCCGGGTCGTCTATGCCCACCAAGCCTGTACCCTTACAAGATACACCATCATCTAGGGGAGATACTCTTGGCCCTCCCACATCCACATCCCATATGCATGCATGGCCCACCTTAGGAGGTCTAGGATTTCCGCATGATGTCGACCACCGGTTACGTCAGATGCATGCATGGCACACATTCGGGTGTCCTGGTCCGCCGTCACCCATGTACGGGTCGGACTAACATTATGTGTGTCTAGGGTCATAGATGAGTCGGTGTGCTTTTTCTTTGTGTGGTATGTCTGTCAGCATGTGTCTTGTGCAAGCTCGTTGTCATTCTCTTATGAGTAAGAGGCGATTGGACTCACTCGATGAGTACGGGATCGGTTCTACATCTATACCCGGATCAGTCACCTACAGGGACTCAGCGGTGATTCCTAGTGAGTCTTCGAGCTGCTTCCTTCCCTTTTGAGAGTGACCCACCCGGAGTGTCCACCTTTAACCCATAGTAGTTCGCGCATATCGAGTATATATGGGATGAGCAGGTGACGATCACTTGGAGTGGAGCGTACCCGCGTTACTTGACAAAGTGACGGATCTGCCGGAGTACTCGAGCATCCATACCCCTACTCGACGGGGTCGAGTTCCTCCCACCCCGGGAGAGTTGATGGGAATCGACGCCGAGCATGTACCTTTTCTTGTGCATTTATGTCCTTTTAGTTTGTGTTCATATCCTTGGGAAAGTATATGCGCAATTGTACGACTTTGTAAGCCAATGCGTCATTCCCTTGGATTGTGTGAGTTTTTTGTGCAATTGTGTAGTAGGTCCAGTTAGGGGGCCCTCAGCCCTTTCCCATTGGTCCATGTCACCTTGTGGGGCTGATCCACCATCCTAGGTGGACATCTAGAAGGTTGGACTAGTCATATGGACACATGGGAGACAAAGGGGTCAACATTCCAAAGGTTGGCCACCAACCCCCTCCCTTGGTCAATAGGCCGCCCCCTTCCCTTTTATTTAATTATATTTTTTGTGTGTTGTTCACACTTCATCCTAGCCCTTCATTCACCATCCCTAGATCCAAGGGTCTACATTAGATTTGATACCTAGCATATAAAAGGTTGTATTTTCATGTGGAAATTAATGAAAAGTTAGAAAATTTGTTGGAAGCTTGAAGCTCCTTGCGCCCCTCCCCTCTCTCCCCCTGGTTTCATCTCCTCCAACCCCCAATTATAGAGTGGATATCTTCTATCTCCTCCCCCTCAATCTCTGAGTTCATCTCCGGTGCCGCCGCCACCGTTTATGCCGCCTTCGAGCCGCCGCGAAGTCGACTTCGGTATTCTGTCCATCCTGGGTAGAAGCTTCTTCTCAGAATTCTTGCTATCAACTCTGAGTTCTTCTTGCTCTAAAAATTTTATGGTGTGTTCCTATCTTCAATCCCCACCACCACAAAAAAAATCCCGTCCAAATTCCATCATTTACTATTTTTCAAATTTCGTGTGTTTCTGTTTCCCATTTCTGTCCAGTTTCAGATCTGTGTGACAGCACCCCTGTAATCCCCCCCTCCGACCATCTTTTTGAGTTTTCCAAACCCTCCCAATTTTACTGGGAGTTCTGTCCACCGTCTTCTCACTCCATGAATTTTCCTGATTTTTGATCAGCCATGCATCCATTTTTCAAAATTCATTTTCAGAGCCATCTACAGTGCTGTCAGCCAGTTTCCAGATCCGACTCACTACTAGTATACAAATCATAACAATTAGTAGCCACCTCCAAACCTGTCACAAAAAATATTTCCGTCTTCCTTGTTCAATTTACTACAACTTTGATGAAGAACACAACTTCTGAATCGGAGGTCTACCTATCAGTCAATGCCAGTTCTCAGACAAGTTCCCTGTTGATCTGAGAATTCAGACACTGTACAACAGCAGCTATCAAAATTCGCCAACAAGAAGTACAGAGGTGTTTATTTTTCTGTAATCCCATAGGGTTGAAGCCCTTCGAAGCAGATTTCTAACGGCGCCAGTTTCGTGTCGATCCAACATCGGGGCTGATCGCAGCGTCCGTTCTCGCTGGAGCGCGCGCCTGAAAACAAAACCGGCAGATCTGTGGCCGGTTATTCCGACCGGTGCCGATCGGAGCCGCCCGACCTCCAGCCGGCGAACCAGCGTGCCGCCATCCCGGGGAGCGCTTCCCCAAGTGTCCCCACTACAGCGGTGCCACCGGGTCTGATGTGGCACAGCCCATGGTTGACTAAGTATGAGTTGATGACCCTAGGACCTAGACCCGCAAGCATACAAGCACTCCAATGATTCTCACGATAGCGGCTTACTCTCACGGCACACGCGATCACCCGGTGGGGCCGGGGGATGATGGCGAGGGTTCGAGGCCAGACCCAATGATTCTAAGTGACTTAGTTGGCTTAGGCTGACCCCCAAAGGGCCTGGGATTCCCAACTTCGTGGGCGGCTGGCCTGCAGGGCGGGGTTTGGGTGGCACTCACTCCCGGTCCGCGGTGGACACCTTCAAAGTAGCATACAAGGTCGGGCTCTCTTCTCACTGTACGACGGGCATACGAAGTAGTACTAAATTTGCAGAATAATGGCAATCAAGGATGGTATCAGATGCTCACCTGATCGGTGTGAAAACACCGATCCCGCTTGGAGACGAGGGCGCGCCGGGAAGCGAGGGTATACACCCGATCGCTGCGGCGGTGTCGCTTGACCTGAAAATTAAAGAGGTACAGCACTACGTCTCTCGCAGGAGGGATGATCTTGGGGTGGGGATTAAACTTATTACAATCAAAACTACCTCCTCACAGGGAGGGGCCTTCAGCCGGCCAAGCGGGGTGGGGGAATTATGAAAGAAAAACCCGACTTTCAAGCTCCACCGGTTCTGCCAATCTTCAGATTCTCTGGACAGGGTGTCGGTGATGACGCCACCACGGACTCCACAGAACTCAGATCTTGATCAAAATTGTGCCAAAAGTTTCCCAACGGAATAAGGATGATGTCTGAATTTTTGGGGAGGCTCTAGAGCCCGGGACTGATCGGGCCGGCAACTGGAACAAGACAGCAACGTTCTGCCTCTGGCTGGTGCAGAACTGGTACAGTCTGTTGCAGAAGGTGCTGCGGATTCTTCCGAACTCCAATTGAGACGAAACTGGTGGTGACGCGATTGTGGTTGGAGTAGCTTCGAGCAGGAGTTGACGGGGCCCCAATCGGAGGTCGGAGAAGAGGGTGGTGGCCGGAGAAGTGGAAACAGTTCGAACCTGGACCTGCAGGGGCAGACTGCACACTCCGGCGAAGAAAATTGTAACTCAGAGCTCCGGTGGCCGATTGAGTCCCTTCTTCTTGGAGATGAAAGCTCACTGGACGTAGTTTCTGCCCTCCAAAAATGGCGCTCAGATCCTTCACGATCTGGTCGTGGTAGCTTCTACTTTCAGCTTCAGGTCTTCAGACAGGGGCAGATTGCGCAGTTGGACGAGATCCTCGACTCCGAACAGCTCCGGACTCGGATGGATGCGGGAACACCACCGTTGGAAAGCTAACTCGATGATGCTTCCGACGATGTAAGATAGCTCGCCAGGAGCCCTCAGGAGACGATGGGGTACCCTCTGAAACCTGCTTCCAATCTGCAACTGGCGACCTGGCCTGAACCTGAAAATGCAAATGGCTATAGGTGAAAGGTGTAGTTGGGGAAATGGGGTAGAAGGTGTGTCTAGTAGCTATGGGAGGGAGATGTGAGGTGTTTAGGGGTTGTGAGATCTGTGGGGGAATGAAGGGTGAGGGTGAAATGGCTGGAGAGGGTTGTGAGATGAGTGGAGGGAAGGTGGAGCTCTTGGTGTGCAAGGGGAGAGCAAGGGAGAGGGGGGGGGCGACCTTTGGCTAGTATGGGGAAGGGGGGTGCGACCTTGGGTGGTTAGGGAGGTGGGGAGATGGAAGGGCACTGCCCTAGGGAGAGGGAAATTCAAAATTGGGCTTAGGGAAGAGCCCCTTCAACCTTGGGGAGAGGAAGGGGTGCTTAGGAAGTGGTGTTGGGTAGGTGGTAGTTGGGTGGTGGGGCTTGGATTGGTGGAACTCCCTTGGGACAAGGTGAGGAGTAAAGAGGGGTTATGGGAAGTTGTGGGGAAGTTAAGGGAGGTAGGTGGGGGTTGGATGTGGTTGGGAGGGGGAGGAGAGAGAGAGGGGTTTGCCCCCTTCTTGAAGAGAGAGAGAGAATGAGAGAGAATGAGAGAGAATTGAGAGAGATAATGAGAGGGAATAGAGGAGGTGGAAAATGCTATTTCAATATTCATCCAAAAGTGATTACATGGAGAGAGATGGGGCCTATTTATAGGCAACCACTCTTTACATGACCAAAATGACCCTGACATTAAGACAAAAGACCCAACAAGTCCTAGACTCAACCCATTAGGCCCACACTAAGGTACTAACGCCCAATTACACAAAATAAGAGAAATAGACTAGAACACCATGACTCAATAAAAGAAAGTACATAAGATAAGACTCAATAAAATGAAAATACATAAGATGGGATCATGGAAAAGGAAGATAACATGTAGAGATCACAGCCATCCCATATCCAAAAGTGTGCAGGCAACCCGAGCTAGAGGGAGTGTCGTGAGATGCCCTCATCAAATCCCCCGGGGTGGGGAGAACTCGACCCCATCGAGTATGGGTCTGCCTGGCTGTCGTAATGCTCCAGCATGTCGGGGTCCAAGCGCAGCAGATCCTCCCGACTCACCCACGTATCCTCTATCGGGGGACGATTCTTCCACCTAACCAGGTAGCGTTGATACACCTTGTGCCTAGTAATGATACTCTACTCATCCAGTGTTGCCTCTACCTGCTCTCGTCGGTCTCTCAAGCTAGAAAGTGGAGTCCCTCCGGGAGTGTCTCTCTCAAGGAGGGGTAAAGGCTCGAGCTCCTCACTGGGTTCCACCGCGGGGACCTTGTAGGGTACCAGGTCCGCCACATTGAAAGTAGGGTGTACCCCAAAACCCTCAGGTAGGTCTAGCTCATAAGCATTACTGCCAAGTCGTCTCAGAACTCGAAAGGGTCCCGAACCCTGTGCCCTCAACTTGGAGGCAGGTCCCGGAAGGAGCCGCTCCGTCCTCACCATCACCGAGTCTCCCACTTGGAACTCGCAGTGGCGCCGATGAGCATCTGCCCGCCTTTTGTAAGCCTCATTACTCTTTCCTATATGCTTGCGGATGTCATCATGCAACTCTTTGATATGCTGTGCAAAGGACTCAACCGAGACTGACACTCTAGCATGTGGGGGAAGGGGAATAAGATCGGAAGGTTTTCTAGGCCTATAACCATGTACAACCTCAAATGGACTCTTGCCTATGGACCTATTGACAGAATCATTGTAGGCAAACTCGGCTTGAGATAAGAGGAGATCCCAATTCCCAGGGTGGTCCCCTACAAGGCAACGGAGCAAGTTCCCAAGGCTTCGGTTGACAACCTCAGTCTAGCCATCGGTTTGAGGATGGTAAGCAGTGGAGAATTTGAGGAGGGTTCCCATTAGGTGCCAAAGAGTCTTCTAAAAATAACTGGTGACTTTCACATCCCGATCAGACACAATAGTCTTAGGTAATCCATGGAGTTGGACTACCTCATCAAAGAATAATCGGGCGACCCTAGAAGCATCGGAGGCCTTGGAACATGGGATAAAGTGGGCCATTTTAGAGAACCTGTCAACCACTACAAAGATGGAATCATGTTTGCGCAAGGTCTTAGGTAGGACAAGGATGAAGTCCATGCTCAAATCCTCCCAAGGTCGGTCTGGTATGGGTAGGGGTGTGTAAAGCCCAGTATTTTGCTTCACTTGTTTGGCTGAGGCACAAATGCGACATTGTCCCACAATGTGGGCCACATCCTTCTTGAGACTAGGCCAATGGAATTGCCTCTCAACTAGCTCTATGGTCTTTTGGACCCCAAAGTGACCAGCTAGGCCACCACTGTGTAACTCCTAAACTAAGAAGTCCCGAAGTGAAGTCCAGGGTATGCAAAGCCTAGCTCCCTTGAATAGATACCCCTCTTGAAGTATGAACCCCTCATGTTCCTTGTGGAGCTGAGTGGAAAGGGTGTTGTAGTGAGTCCCAAAGTCGGGGCAATTTGGATATTCCCCTTTGATTCTTTCAAACTCGGTCACTTCCACCTGGATGGTGGAGAGTAAGGCTATCTGCCTACTTAGCGCATCGGCGGCGCGGTTCTCACTACCCATCTTGTACTTGAGGACAAAGGTGTAGGCTTGAATGTATTCTACCCATCGGGCATGGCGGGCATTGAGCTTTTGTTGGGTGTTGAGGTACTTCAAAGCCTCATGGTCCGAGAAGATCACAAACTCCTGGGGTAGGAGATAGTGCCTCCAATGCCGAAGGGATTGGACCACGGCATAAAGCTCTTTGTCATATGTGGAGTACCTAGTCCTAGCCTCACAAAGTTTCTCACTAAAATAGGCTACCGGGTGACCCTCTTGGCTAAGAATGCCCCCAATCCCTACCCCGGATGCATCACAAGTGACTTCGAAGACTTTCGAGAAGTCGGGTAGGCAAAGGATCGGGGCTTGGGTCATCTTTTCCTTGAGCTCTAGGAATGCTTTGGAGGCTGCCCTAGTCCACACAAAGGTGCCTTTCTTGAGGCAATCCGTGATAGGAGCGGTGATTGTGCTAAATCCTCGGATGAATCTCCTACAGAAAGTGGCTAGCCCGTGAAAGCTTCGGGCCTCATGAAGGGTCTTGGGCTCGGGCCACTCAAGAATAGCTTGGACCTTTTCGGGGTCCATGGATACCCCTTGAGATGAGACAATAAATCCTAGGAAGGCTAGTTGATTGGTCAAGAAATGACACTTCCCGGGGTTAGCAAAGAGACTCTCATTCCTAAGAATGTGCACACTTGTTTGAGGTGATCGAGGTGGGCTTCCTTGGATTGGCTATATATGAGGATGTCGTCAAAGTAGACAACTAGAAAGATGCCAATGAAGGGCCGGAGGACCTCGGTCATGAGGCGCATGAAGGTGCTTGGCGCATTAGAAAGGCCAAAAGGCATGACAAGCCATTCATAGAGACCGTCCTTAGTCTTAAAGGTGGTTTTCCACTCGTCCCCGGGCCTAATGTGAACTTGATGGTAGCCACTCTTGAGGTCGATTTTGGAGAAGATGGTGGCTCCAGCTAGCATATCTAGCATATCATCTAACCGAGGGATGGGGAACCTATACTTGACCGTTATCATATTGATGGCTCGGCTATCCACACACATGCGCCAAGTTCCGTCCTTTTTGGGTGTGAGAAGAGCCGGGACGGCACAAGGGCTTTTGCTAATTCGGAGGAAGCCCTTCTTGATGAGTTCCTCAATTTGCCTCCTGAGCTCGGCATGCTCGGTGGGGTTGAGGCAGTAGTGTGGGAGGTTGGGTAAGGTAGCTCCGGGCACAAAGTCGATGGCATGTTGCACATCGCGCATGGGTGGTAGCTTGTCCGGAAGCTCCTCGGGAAACACATCATGGAAGTCCTCAAGGAGTTGTTGAATTTCTATCGGGTGTGGGTCAGTTGGGGTGGATTCCCCAAGGCAAATAACAATGGCACACACTTGTTCTCCTTGGTTGACTTCTTCCTCAAGCTCTTTCCTAGTGATGAGGTGTAGGCTCCTAGGAGGCTCATTGATGATACTAGGATTAAGGCTTGATGGGGTGGGGTTTGGTGGGTTTGGAATAGTGGGAGGGGTAGGGGATCCCTCAAGGGAGGGAGATGCCTTCTTGGGAAGGGTGTGGGGTGGAGAAGGGTTGAGTTGGATTTTCTTTCCCTCATGAGTGAAGATGTAAGTGTTTGTCCTTCCAAGGAAGGTGGCATCTACATCGTAGATCTAAGGCCGCCCTAGGAGTATACTCCCAACTTCCATTGGTAGGATGTCACACCACACTTGGCCTTGATAGGATTGGAATGTAATGGGGACAAGGTAATGAGCACTAACGGGTATGGAGGTGGTATCAATCCATGCTACCCGATATGGGTGTGGATGTAGGGAGGTGGTAAGGCCCAAAAGTTTGACGGTGTCGGGTGACACCACATTCACACTACTTCCATTGTCCAAGATGACCTTTCTAACATGGCGCCCTATCCGGATGTAGGTATGGAATATGGTGTTTCTTTTTCAATCATGCTCTTGGGTTTGAGTGAGGGTGCACCTAACCACTCCGAGGTGGGAGTCGGTGGATGGAGGGAGTTGTTCTTGGTTGGTCTCTATGTAGTGGTTCTCATACTCCTCCTCCCATTCAAGAGAGGGTTCATATATCTCAACTTCCCCTTCAAATTCAGCTTGGGGTTGGGGGTTGGTCTCCTCTATGAGCAAGTTAGATGCTCCCTTGGTGGGGCATTGATTGGGAAAGTGTCCATACCCATAGCACCTAAAGTATTGCTGCCCACTTTGATGGTTTGGGGCCATCTTAGTGTGAGGGGGAGTGGGTGTCGGATTGGGCCTATTGGGAGTTGTGTTTAGGGGCCCACTTGTGGGGCGGGGTGGTGGAGTGCCACTAGGAGGGGTGACCCGGGTGGGAGGAGCTCCCATGGGTGTGGGAAGGAGACCTCTTTGGGGAGGTGGAGGGTTGGCCCGAGGTGCCATGGCTTTGGGGTCCATCTCCCGATGGGGAACCATTTGTGTATACCGAGAGAATTTCTCGGCATCCCAAGCTACTTGGTAGGCTTGCTCTAGAGTGGCTACTTGACGCATGAATAACTCCTTTTTGATATGGAATTGAAGCCCATTCCTAAAGCGGGAGAGTATGATGGCGGGATCCTCTTGGACTCCACACTTGAGAAGGTAGTAGTCAAACTTCTCAATGTACTCCATAACGGTCTTCCCCTCTTGGGTTAAGGCTTGCCACTCATCTAGGAGGTTTTGATGGTAGGAGGGTGGGACATATTTGTGTTTGAGTTGGTCTTTCATGGCCCCCCATGTGGTGATGGGAGCTTCCCTCCTAACTATCCTTAATGCCTCAACATTCATCCAATGAGTCTTGGCTAATTTGGTAAGTTGCATCTTTGCAAGCCGGACTCTCCTATCCTCGGTCATTGGGTACCAATCAAAATATTGGTCCATGGCTGCCTCCCAATCTAAGTAGATGCTCGGATGATGAGACCCATCAAAGGTGGGTGCATCGACTTTCACAAGTCTCATTAGTTGGTCATCCGGGTTGTCCCGGGGGAGTCTCTCATTCCTTCTAGGAGGTGGGTCCCTTTCCGGTTCGGGAGGGTGGTCAAGGTTGAGCTCTCCTATGGCTGGCTCCACATGTGGAGGTGGTTCCCTCCTATCTCCTACCCTTGGGGTAGGCCTATTTTCCTCAATTTGTTCAAGCCGGGCCGTTATATCATCAAGCCGTCCCATAATGTTAGTCATGCCTTCCACAAGAAACCTCATGTGGTCGGGAAGCTCATGCTCGTTGTGAGCGGGATTCCCTTGGGGATTGGGATTCATAGTGGTATTGGAAGAGGATGGATTGACTTGATAATGAGTTCCACTACGAGTGGTCATGCAAAGTTAGGTGGGCTATGCAAGGGTGTGCGGATGCACCTATGAATGAATTAGTGTGACCCAAGACTAGACTTGTAAGGACAAGCCTAAGACCGCTCTGATACCACTTGATGTGGCACAGCCCATGGTTGACTAAGTATGAGTTGATGACCCTAGGACCTAGACCCGCAAGCATACAAGCACTCCAATGATTCTCACGATAGCGGCTTACTCTCACGGCACACGCGATCACCCGGTGGGGCCGGGGGATGATGGCGAGGGTCCGAGGCGAGACCCAATGATTCTAAGTGACTTAGTTGGCTTAGGCTGACCCCCAAAGGGCCTGGGATTCTCAACTTCGTGGGCGGCTGGCCCACAGGGCGGGGTTTGGGTGGCACTCACTCCCGGTCCGCGGTGGACACCTTCAAAGTAGCATACAAGGTCGGGCTCTCTTTTCACCGTCCGTCGGGCATGCAAAGTAATACTAAATTTCCAGAATAATGGCAATCAAGGATGGTATCAGATGCTCACCTGATCGGTGTGAAAACACCGATCCCGCTCGGAGACGAGGGGGCGCCGGGAAGCGAGGGTATACACCCGATCGCTGCGGCGGTGTCGCTTGACCTGAAAATTAAAGAGGTACAGCACTATGCCTCTCGCAGGAGCGATGATCTTGGGGTGGGGATTAAACTTATTACAATCAAAACTACCTCCTCGCAGGGAGGGGCCTTCAGCCGGCCAAGCGGGGTGGGGGAATTATGAAAGAAAAACCCGACTTTCAAGCTCCACCGGTTCTGCCAATCTTCAGATTCTCTGGATAGGGTGTCGGTGATGATGCCACCACGGACTCCACAGAACTCAGATCTTGATCAAAATTGTGCCAAAAGTTTCCCAACGGACTAAGGATGATGTCTGAATTTTTTGGGAGCCTCTGGAGCCCGGGACTGATCGGGCCGGCAACTGGAACAGGACAGCAACGTTCTGCCTCTGGCTGGTGCAGAACTGGTACAGTCTGTTGCAGAAGGCGCTGCGGATTCTCCCGAACTCCAATTGAGACGAAACGGGCGGTGACGCGATCGTGGTCGGAGTAGCTTCGAGCAAGAGTTGACGGGGCCCCAATCGGAGCTCGGAGAAGAGGGTGGTGGCCGGAGAAGTGGAAACAGTTCGAACCTGGACCTGCAGGGGCAGACTGCACACTCCGGCGAAGAAAATTGTAACTCGGAGCTCCGGTGGCCGATTGAGTCCCTTCTTCTTGGAGATGAAAGCTCACTGGACGTAGTTTCTGCCCTTCAAAAATGGCACTCATATCCTTCACGAGCTAGTCGTGGTAGCTTCTACTTTCAGCTTCAGGTCTTCAGACAGGGGCAGATTGCGCAGTTGGATGAGATCCTCGACTCCGAACAGCTCCGGACTCGGATGGATGTGGGACCACCACCGTTGGAAAGCTAACTCGATGACGCTTCCGACGATGTAACTTAGGTCGCCAGGAGGCCTCAGGAGATGACGGGGTGCCCTCTGCAACCTGCTGCCAATCTGCAACCGGCGACCTGGCCTGAACCTGAAAATGCAAATGGCTATAGGTGAAATGTGTAGTTGGGGAAATGGGGTGGAAGGTGTGTCTAGTGGCTATGGGAGGGAGATGTGAGGTGTTTAGGGGTTGTGAGAGCTGTGGGGGAATGAAGGGTGGGGGTGAAATGGCTGGAGAGGGCTGTGAGATGAGTGGAGGGAAGGTGGAGCTCTTGGTGTGCAAGGGGAGAGCAAGGGAGAGGGGGGGGCGACCTTTGGCTAGTATGGGGAAGGGGGGTGCGACCTTGGGTGGTTAGGGAGGAGGGGAGATGGAAGGGCACTGCCCTAGGGAGAGGGAAATTCGAAATTGGGCTCAGGGAAGAGCTCCTTCAACCTTGGGGAGAGGAAGGGGTGCTTAGGAAGTGGTGTTGGGTAGGTGGTAGTTGGGTGGTGGGGCTTGGATTGGTGGAACTCCCTTGGGACAAGGTACTAAGGCCCAATTACACAAAATATGAGAAATAGACTAGAACACCATGACTCAATAAAAGAAAGTACATAAGATAAGACTCAATAAAATAAAAATACATAAGATGGGATCATGGAAAAGGAAGATAACATGTAGAGATCACAGCCATCCCATTTCCAAAAGTGTGCAGGCAACCCGAGCTAGAGGGAGTGTCGTGAGATGCCCTCATCAGGGTCCCACACGGCCCCTCCGGACAGTACGTGGGCCCCACGGTCGCGAGTACGGGTGCGGCCGAAGCTACACGTGAAGCCGCCCGTCAACCCGGAATCGGTCCTCGCGGGTCCATTTGTGTAGCCCTTTACCTCCCCGCGTGGAGTGGGCAATGATTTCTTGCTGTAACATTTGTGTGTTAACCATCCTGAGAGTACGAGTTCTGCCGGGTCCGTCTTCCCCACGCCGAGAGCGTGGAGGTATCGTATTCGCTCTTACACTCGGCATTTCGCTTATTTCCTTATATGCTTTATATGCCGCTGCTAGAGAGCATGTTTAGGGCCGTTAGCTCGTAATATTTATTTCACCGCTGCTGCGAGAGAGAGAGCGTGACCGTCCCGTGACCCGATCCAGACATAAAAGAGAATTGACCACCCTAGTGTGAGCGACGTCACGCGGTTCGGGGAGCCGAGAAGAACGCGGAGCGCGCGGGCTCTTCTTTTTGTTTGTTGTTTGCTGCAACACAGAAATGAGAGAAGAGAGAGAAGGGGCCACCACGGGAGATTGCTCCGGCAGGGCGAGCGGGACAAGTGCAATATAGCAAGATATGGGGTTTAAACGGCCATAGCGGGAAGTGACTCGCCGCGACCTCGGGGGGACTGGAATGATGCAGAAATTAAATAACGAGAATTGAAACGGCCATTGGGGAAGTAACTCGCCGCGGCCTCGAGAATATGGGCAGATGATAAGATGACAGAATATAAAGAGAATACAAAGAGCGGGAATTTAAACGGCCATTGGGGAAGTGACTCGCCGCGGCCTCGAGAATATGAGCAGAATATAACAGAATATAAAGAGAATATAAGAACGGAAATTTAAACGGCCATTTGGGAAGTGACTCGCCGCGGCCTCGATAATATGAGCAGAATATAACAGAATATAAAGAGAATATAAGAACGGAAATTTAAACGGCCATTGGGGAAGTGACTCGCCGCGGCCTCGATTATAAGATGTGATCGCCAGGGGCCAAAAGACCCCAAAATAAGAAAGTGATCGCGCCTACCTCAAGAGCGGGAGATGGCGGGTTGCTTCTTCCTCCCCCTTCGGCCGGCCGACGGAGAGGGCTTTCCTCGGTTACCCTTGCAAAACAACGACAAACAAATAACAAGTGGATTAGAAAGATGAATGTGCAGTATTCAAATCCTTGCAATAAAAATAACGAAATGATGGCAAGACACACACCTGGTTGGTGTTATCTTTTAAACCCCTCTCGGACTCGAGTAGGAGGAAAATGAGATGATGGATGCAAGAAGTATATAAAAAAAGGCGCCCTTGTAAAGGGGTATGGAGGATGCGAGATGATGAATGCAAAAGAACTACGAAGAAAAGGAAAGAGTTGGCTTATTGGATGTGCCGATGGTGAAATCCGGCGGAGCTCCGGCAGCGTGGGGACGACGTGGAAGCGCGGTGGATGAAGACGACCTTCCTCTCGCGAGCGTGGGCACCCGAGAAGCCGGCAGAGCCTCCACCTACAAAAGACCCCACGGGTTAGAAAATGACTCCGTAGCCTCTGGGCTCCGGCAGCCTATCGGATCTCTTCTGAGCTCCTTCAGAACTCAGGGGGTGGGCCTCTATTTATAGGGCTCCGGAGGGTGGAGGCGTCCAGGACCCTGGACACCTCCATCAGGGCCGAAATAATATTTTATTCTATTTTTATTTATTTTTTTGGAATAATTTTGTGGAGGCGTCCAGGGTCCCGGACGCCTCAAACAGGTCCACCGAAAATCAACGACGGCCGCACGCGGTTTGGCACAACGCGTGGTTTTGTGAGCGGCGCCTCGTGATTCAGAAATGGGCGCGTCCAGCTGACTGGACGTCTTCAAAATTTGAATTTTTTCACACACGACAAACCGTCGTTCGGTGGCCGGCGCCCGTGAGAGAGTTGATGGAGGAGTCCAGGGGACTGGACGCCTCCAAAAATATATTATTTTTATTTTTATTTTGTCTTTTATGCCAGGGCTGGCATTTTATTTTTTATATATTTATTTTTATGGAGGCGTCCAGGGGCCTGGACGCCTCCATTAATATATATATTTATTTATTTATTTTTTTGTTTTTTTATGCCAACTGGCATTTTACACACTTTTTTTTTATTTTTGTTTTTATGGAGGCGTCCTGGGGCTTGGACGCCTCCATTAATATATATTTTTTTATTTGATTTTGGGCCCTGAGAAAATAAAATAAAATAAATTAAAAATATGGGGGCGTCCAGGGTCTTGGACGCCCCCATTAAGACCCACCCGGGTCCTCAAACAGCGGCCGCCCGGCAGACACCTTCTTGGTTCCGGAACCTCTTGATGCGTCTGACTGGTGTTGATGCCGTCCGAATGCCGTGACGAGACGATTCCGGATGCCGAAAAAGGCAGAAGAAGACCCAAGAAAAGGAAGTACTCAAGTGATTCGAAATGCGTAAGCCGTCGCGGGGCGTTGTATAGTAATATGAGACTTTCTCAGGAGACGTCAGGAATGGCGTGTCTACAGCTGCCCCGCCTTGGCGTCTGCTTTGCAAGGGAGCGACACGTAGTGGATTGGTATCAAAGTGGAGTGAAATGAAGTGGGAGCGGACTGATAAGTTGATGCCAAGGTGTGATGAGACACGCTTTTGACGTTACTGTTTGGAATCTTTCCTGAAGTTTCAATGAGGCGACCTTGAAGAAGGTCTTTCAAATATTGACGATTGCTTGGACGGAGATCAAATAAGGGAGGGTGAGATGTGCGCTCAGGCACGAAAAAGAGACCAACTTCTCAGTGTGGAAGTACCTGGGTCATAAACCGGAGGTTTCACCTTTGGGGAGCGATTACCAGTCAATGTGGAAGTGCTGCAGCCAAGGTGGGTCAAACAAGGTCAAAAGTAAAGGAATATCTGAGGGTCTGTCCAAACAAGGGTCTCCTTTGGAAGAGCAGCGTAGGGCTGTCTCAAGGAAACTCAGTATTTCATTCGGAGTGGAATATCTCATATTTGTAAAAATTGAAGCACAACGGCTTTCACAATCGAATCACTTGAATGATCTTCCGCAATAAATCAAAGTCCTATATGAATGCATGCTGGGTTTAAAGAAAAATTTAAAACAAACTAAAATAGAAAATAGCCAAGGATAATATTGTCAACTTGTTAAGAACGGGTCAGGATACCGATCCGGTGAGCTGATACTGGGCTGGGGCCCGTTTATCCGCGCACCAACTCACTGGATGGAACCGTCGTCCCCATGCTACCACAAATTAACGGCCTATCCGTACAACCCAAATTCCTCTGGGATCATCACCGTTTTTGTTGAAGGGGAACTTAGATCCCAGATTCGTTCGGGCCGCAAGGTCCTTGACATGTTCTAGTAGCGTACATATCATATACTATGATGCATGATATGGTGGGACCAACCAATGAAAGGTGGGACATGAGATAGGACAAAGACGTCCGTTAGTAAAACCTGCACAGGCCAGCATGGATTAATAACATCAGAAAGTAGCAGAATCATAGCAGAATCGCACCACAGTACAAAGGAGATCTAACCAAAATCCTGACATTGACCGCTGATGTGACATGTTCCGTCCTGTAGCGCCCTACCCTTCCTATAAGAACTCCCCTTAGGTTAGTTCATTCAAATGCACCAAGGTGGGTTTTGGAAGCTCAGGAGAGGAAGGAGAGGAGAATCTAGAGATTTCAGGATGGAAGGAGAGTCTTCCCGCGTTATGAAGAGGAGCAGGCCTAGCAGCGAGATTAGGCGACTCTCTGACCTCGAGGGTCATCTGAGTGGGACGATCATGTCGCACATGGTAAGCTGATTCATTTCAAATTCTCCATGTGAACCTTCTTCTTACTTCCTTCCTTTCTTCTTTCTTTCCTCTTTCAGCCATATCCACTCTTCCCAGGCCCGAGGAAGTTTTCCAAACTGCCATGGCTTTCAAAGCTAACTTCCAATATCTCCATTGGCATGAGGGCCATACTCTCAAAGTGGCATCTGTAAGGGCTCCTTATTCACGCCAAACACTATGAGAAGATTCGTATGGACTGGGCGGCTATGGACGCACTAGTGGAGATCTGGCATCCCCAGACCCACACTTTTATCTTCCTGACTTTCGAGGTGACCATCCTCCTCGAGGAGGTGGAACTTCTGCTCGGTTTGAAGAAATTCAAGAGTGACGGGAAGGTGAAGGCTATGCGGATGCTGACACGGGGGACTTCTGAAAGCGTCCTTGGAAGCTTCATGCCGCCCGATGCAGCCCGAAAGGTCCGTACTCAAAAGGGGATCGACCTCCAGAAGCTCGCGGAGTTGGTCATGGATGCCCTGAGAGGGTCACCAGACGATGACTATTTGGAGGGAATCTGATGGGGACATCAGCGACAACCAGCTCACTTTGTGTTTGCATTTATGTCCTTTTGTATTTGTATGTACGCCCTTGTGATATATGCGTACACAATAGTAGGTCTTAGTGGGTTTATTTGCAAAAGGCCATTGGGTTTCTTTGCAAATATGCTTGTAGGCCCTGCAGGGGCCCCCTCCCTCCTCCTTATTGGTCCACATGGACTCTTGGGTCCAAGGTGGCTGGTCCATGGTCCAAATTTGGACTTGGACCATGAATTAAATAAAGAAGACAATTCCAAATTGTCCTCTTTAAGGGGGGAGCGGACCTATTAGTTTATTTGGGTTTAATGTGGTGTTCACACCACATCTCAACCCTCCATTCTTCAACCCTTGATCCAAGGGCTCATATTAGATTAGAACCCTTTCATATAAATACTTGTATTTTCTTATGGAAAGAATTAATGAAGAAGAAATTAGCATTTTGCCTCCTTGAAGCTTGTGCCCCTCTCCCCTCTCTCCCTGGTGTTCTTCCACCTCCAGCCCCTTTCTAGAGTGTAATCCCTTCCCCCTTGATCCCCTCCAACTTCTGAAGCAGCTCCGGTGATCGCCGCCGCCGCCGTCTCGCCGCCGACGCGTCTTCACCAACGAATTCGGTTTTCTGTCCACTCTGGACAGACCTCTCTTCTCCGAATTGTCCCTCTCTCTTCCCTCATCTTCTGAAGCTCCAATTTTCATAGTTGGTTCCCCTCTTGAACCCTTACATCCACAAAAAATTTCAGGCAAAAATTCGTCCTTTAGATATTTTTAGATTTTCGTCCAAGTTCAAATTTCAGTTCTGTCCAGGTTCTGTCTACTGTTCAACAGTTCTGAGTCTACCTTGTTCGACCCATGTTTTGAATTTTGTTGGGGCTCTAAAAATTACTGAGACTTCTGTCCACATATGTCTACCACCATGAATTTTCTTAATTTTTGATAAGGTCTCTAGGTATTTTTCAAAATTCGTACCAGTTCCTGTGAGCAATTTTTCCACAGTGTCCCAGATCCGACCCAGGTCCACTCAAAAAATCCCATAAAATCCATTTCCTATCCAAATCAAAAACCAAAAATAGTCCCGGTTTTATATCTCAGATATCTTCAACTTTTTTGAAGAACTCATCTCCATATTCCAAGGTCCTCCCACCGGTCAACGGTGATTTTCAGAGAAGTCAGAACCTGCCCCTGCAGTTCTGGCCTGTTTACAGCAAGGGTGTAAATTCCATAAGTCAGATATACGTATCTGATTATTTTTTTTGAAGGCCCCTACATCGAAGTATTTGGAGTCCTCTTTCCAGCGGCACCGAGCTCGTTACATTCCGACGACGGGGTTGATCACAGCAGCCGATCTCGCCGGACAGCGCGCGAGAAGACAGCAAGTGCAGACTTGTGGCCGGTTTCCCGCGAGCGTCGTCCGAGGGCCGCCCGGCGTCCGGCGGTCGTTCCAGCAACTCGCCATCCTAGGGGAGCGCCTCCCAAGTGTACCCACACCAGAGGAGGCATCAGGTCCCACACGACCCCTCCGGTCCACACGTGGGCCCCACTAGCACGAGTACGCGCGAAGCCGAAGCCGTGCCCGGAAACCGCCCGTCAACCCGGAATTGGTCCTCCCGGGCCCCCTTGTGTCGCCCGTTACCTCCCTGCGTGGAGTGGGCTTACTTGTATTGCTGTAATCTTAATGTATTAAGTTCCCGGGAGTACGAGTTTCGGCCGGGTGCCATCTTCGCCACGCCGAGCGCGTGGAGGTATCGTATTCGCTCCTTGCTTGGCATTCCGCTTATTTCTATATATGCTTGTTTATGCCGCTGCTAGAGAGCATGTGTAGGGTTACCTAGCTCGCTTTTAATTTATCATATCACTGCTGCGAGTAAGAGAGTGACCGTCCCGTGACCCGATCCGGGCACAATTGAGAGCCGACCACCCTAGCTCACTGCCGGTTGTTCAACCGCGCACATCCGACGCTTCCCTCGCTAAGGGACGACCGCTAGCTTATCGTGTCCGTGGTCCCGTCCCGCATCAATTTGGTATCAGAGCTGTTGAGTCTAGGGTGTTTGCATTAAAAAAAAAAAGAGTGTCATGTAGTCATTAGTCGGTCTAAGTTGTGTTTAGGATCATCATATTTTTAAAACAACAAAAGAGTCGTTTTTGGGTCGCATACATCCCTTTACTCGGTATATAAAAAGGTGTTGTCCGACTGTTAGGTTACGCCTATCGGGAAGGCCGCACACTTGTGCGAGTGACCTTCGGGTCGATTGTCTCCGCCGCGTACCGAGTCTTGGTTTACGTCTAGGGTCCTTAGTGTGCATTAGTTAGTGCATTCCAACTTTGCATTACTTAGTGTCGTGTCTAGTGTTTTGGTCCGAGTGTCGGCATGGCCGTCCACTAGTTTCCCCATGTCCCATGGAGTCCCAAACTCCCGGATGGTGGCGATACTATCTCAAATGGAAGGACCACCCGAACCACCCCACGAGACCCGAAACTCGGGATTTCTACGGGTCCGATGACCCGAGTGTCTATCTAGAATGGGAAGCCATTATGGATGATTACTTCGAGGTGTACATCATGTACGGGCCCATGCAAGTCGATGTTGCCAAAAGGCGACTTTTTGGTGAAGCCGCTGCAACTTGGAGGGACATCAAATATTGGAGGGAGGATAGGAATCTAAGGCCCATCGAGTCATGGTGGGAAATGAAGAGAGTGCTTAGGAGGGCCTACGTTCCCCGCCCACCTACCTCCAACCACGGAGGTCATTCCACTCACCAACCCCACCAACTCACCCACAATCAAGTGGGCCACACCTCTACCCAATCCCACCCCTTCACCGCCGTCCAAGCCCACCAAAGTGACCCCAATCTAGTGGCCCGCCCATGCACCACCAACCAACCTCCCCTTGGCACTCCCATCCCAACCCACTCAAGCACCTCCAACCGAGTGGAAGTCCCGCTTATAACCGAGCCTAGGCCCACACCCGAGCCGAGAGTTAAGGAGCTAGTCCACCCCAAGGTCCCTCCTCCAACCCGCTCCTTAGAGGAAATAAAGAAAATGATTTCGGATTGGTGGGAAAGGACACAAGCTACTCCACCACCCATGGATGCTCCATTGTTATCTACCTCCGGTCTTCATTCGCAACCATCAAAGTGGGAACTACCAAAGCCCGAGCCACCCGTGTTTCTTACGGGAACACTTTACATAGCCGAGCCACTTCTTAGATGGCTCAAGGATGGCTTGGTCCCACATCCCTTCCCGTCCATAGACCCCATCTTACCTTTAGTGCCATTCAACTCATTCCATACCACCTTTCGATCTCGTCACCATGTTGACACATTGGACGATCTTGTCATGGGATTGGATTCACAATGGGAGTTGACGCACCTTTTGGCCCGAGGCTTTGACCAACCCACTAGTCTTAGCCTCACTCATCCGGCCTTAGGGTCTATTACCTCCGAGTGCATCGTGGGTTGTATCACCACGAAGGTCCTCTTACTCCTTCCCTTACCGGACGAGCCTGAATTCATACCCTTTTGTCCGAGGGAGGAATCATACTTCTTGCCTACGGTCCCCGTCCCACCCATCACAATTCAAGAAGGTGATTATCCACACCTTCAAAACTTCTACACGTGGGACCGTGACTTGTGGGAACCCACCACAAGGGGTCACACATTCTTTGACCCATTTGACCCCTACTCTAGTGGGCCCCGTGACCCATCACTTCCCTCATACCTTATCGGGGAAGTCCACTTTCATACCCCTTTCCTATGGGCCGGGTCCTCCATACCCACCAAGCCCGTCCACGATACACCTCCACCCAGCTCTTCCACACCCGGCTTTCCTAGCCCTCTCAAGTCTCCCAAATCCAAAGGGCCGTCCATGCATGACTGGCTCATACTTGGACATTTAGGTGTACCTCATGCCACCCATCTCCGGTTACATAACATGCATGCATGGCACACATTCGGGTGTCCTGGTCCGCCATCACCCATGTACGGGTCGGACTAACATTAGGTGTGTCTAGGGTCATAGTTGAGTCGGTGTGTTTTCTTTGTGTGGTTTGTTTGTGTGGTGATTTTGAGTCGATTGTTTGTGTGATTTTCATTCATGTGTCAGTGCATGGTGAGTCTGCATGTGTCTTGTGCAAGCTCGTGTCGTTCCCGAATGAGTGTGAAGCGAGTCGATTCACTTGACGAGTATGGGATCGGTTTACTTCTATACCCGGATCAGTCACCTATAGGGACTCAGCAGTGATTCCTAGTGAGTCTTTGAGCTGTTTCCTTCCGTTGAGAGTGCCCCTTCGGAGTGACCACCTTTGGCCATAGCAGTGCGCATATCGAGTATATGTGGAATGAGCAGGTGCCGATCACTTGGAGTGGAGCATACCCGCGCTACTTGGCACGGTGACGGATCCGCCGGAGACCTGAGCAGCCGCACCCTTTACTCGACGGGGTCGAGTTCCTCCCACCCTGGGAGAATTGATGGGGACATCAGCGACAACCAGCTCACTTTGTGTTTGCATTTATGTCCTTTTGTATTTGTATGTACGCCCTTGTGATATATGCGTACACAATAGTAGGTCTTAGTGGGTTTATTTGCAAAAGGCCATTGGGTTTCTTTGCAAATATGCTTGTAGGCCCTGCAGGGGCCCCCTCCCTCCTCCTTATTGGTCCACATGGACTCTTGGGTCCAAGGTGGCTGGTCCATGGTCCAAATTTGGACTTGGACCATGAATTAAATAAAGAAGACAATTCCAAATTGTCCTCTTTAAGGGGGGAGCGGACCTATTAGTTTATTTGGGTTTAATGTGGTGTTCACACCACATCTCAACCCTCCATTCTTCAACCCTTGATCCAAGGGCTCATATTAGATTAGAACCCTTTCATATAAATACTTGTATTTTCTTATGGAAAGAATTAATGAAGAAGAAATTAGCATTTTGCCTCCTTGAAGCTTGTGCCCCTCTCCCCTCTCTCCCTGGTGTTCTTCCACCTCCAGCCCCTTTCTAGAGTGTAATCCCTTCCCCCTTGATCCCCTCCAACTTCTGAAGCAGCTCCGGTGATCGCCGCCGCCGCCGTCTCGCCGCCGACGCGTCTTCACCAACGAATTCGGTTTTCTGTCCACTCTGGACAGACCTCTCTTCTCCGAATTGTCCCTCTCTCTTCCCTCATCTTCTGAAGCTCCAATTTTCAGAGTTGGTTCCCCTCTTGAACCCTTACATCCACAAAAAATTTCAGGCAAAAATTCGTCCTTTAGATATTTTTAGATTTTCGTCCAAGTTCAAATTTCAGTTCTGTCCAGGTTCTGTCTACTGTTCAACAGTTCTGAGTCTACCTTGTTCGACCCATGTTTTGAATTTTTTTGGGGCTCTAAAAATTACTGAGACTTCTGTCCACATATGTCTACCACCATGAATTTTCTTAATTTTTGATAAGGTCTCTAGGTATTTTTAAAAATTCGTACTAGTTCCTGTGAGCAATTTTTCCACAGTGTCCCAGATCCGACCCAGGTCCACTCAAAAAATCCCATAAAATCCATTTCCTATCCAAATCAAAAACCAAAAATAGTCCCGGTTTTCTATCTCAGATATCTTCAACTTTTCTGAAGAACTCATCTCCATATTCCAAGGTCCTCCCACCGGTCAACGGTGATTTTCAGAGAAGTCAGAACCTGCCCCTGCAGTTCTGGCCTGTTTACAGCAAGGGTGTAAATTCCATAAGTCAGATATACGTATCTGATTATTTTTTTTGAAGGCCCCTACGTCGAAGTATTTGGAGTCCTCTTTCCAGCGGCGCCGAGCTCGTTACATTCCGACGACGGGGTTGATCACAGCAGCCGATCTCGCCGGACAGCGCGCGAGAAGACAGCAAGTGCAGACTTGTGGCCGGTTTCCCGCGAGCGTCGTCCGAGGGCCGCCCGGCGTCCGGCGGTCGTTCCAGCAACTCGCCATCCTAGGGGAGCGCCTCCCAAGTGTACCCACACCAGAGGAGGCATCAGGTCCCACACGACCCCTCCGGTCCACACGTGGGCCCCACTAGCACGAGTACGCGCGAAGCCGAAGCCGTGCCCGGAAACCGCCCGTCAACCCGGAATTGGTCCTCCCGGGCCCCCTTGTGTCGCCCGTTACCTCCCTGCGTGGAGTGGGCTTACTTGTATTGCTGTAATCTTAATGTATTAAGTTCCCGGGAGTACGAGTTTCGGCCGGGTGCCATCTTCGCCACGCCGAGCGCATGGAGGTATCGTATTCGCTCCTTGCTTGGCATTCCGCTTATTTCTATATATGCTTGTTTATGCCGCTGCTAGAGAGCATGTTTATACCGATAGGGAGTTGGGCACTGAAGCGGATGCGAAGGAAGCGAAGGCCATTAAAGCTCCCTGGAAGATAAGTGTTGCGGGAAAGGCCTTAGCGCACGTGGTGGAAGAATGCGAGCCGTGGAGGGCTTATGTAACCGAACTGGGGAAGTTAAGGCCTAAGGCGCCTAAGCCCCTGATGTAGCTCATTCTGCTTTTTGATGGAATAAAATCTGGCATGGATGTTTTGGGACCCCCGTCCCCTTAATTATTATTATCTTTTTTGTTTTTCTTTTTTCTTTTTTTTCTTTTGTTTGGATTATATACATACTCTTATCCTTTTTTTTATTTTTTTTATTATATATATATATATTGAAATTTTTATGGTGGGGGCGTCCAGGGGCCTGGACGCCCCTATTTTCTTTTATAAAAAAATTTTGTATTATTTGTATTTTGGGGGCGTCCAGGGCCTTGGACGCCCCTATTTTTTTATTTTTCATTTTTCATTTTTTTGTTTTGGGGGCGTCCAGGGTCTTGGACGCCCCTATGTTTTATTTTTTTATTTTTTGTTTTTTTTTGTTTTGGGGGCGTCCAGGGTTCTGGACGCCCCTATTTTTATTTTTTTGTTTTTTGTTTTGGGGGCGTCCAGGCGCCTGGACGCCCCTAATTTTTGAATTTTGAAAAAATAAAAAAAAAAGGTGGGGGCGTCCAGGCGCCTGGACGCCCCAATCAGAGTGGTTTCTATATATATGGGGGGCCTCACCCCCTGCTCAATTGTAGTGTTCATTCTGACGACCCCGTCACCCCAGACGACCTATTCTTAGTCCAAATGGAGCGAGGAGGATCGAGCCAGGGTCCAGAGAAGCGAAAACGACGGGCTCGTCGTCCGAGGAGGCAGAGGGATGATGCCGAGGAGGCCGCAGCAGAGGAGATTGCTGCGGAGGAGGAGATGGAGGTGCCTCTTCTGGCCGCAGAGGCCGCTGCGGGCGCTGGCGACGCGGGAGAGGATGATCACGACCCGGTAAGCCCTTCGGAACTCTAACTCTGTGGTTCAATAGGCTAAACGGACGGGCGAGAGGCTGTGAGAAAGGTCGGGCAGTGGGGGAAAGGAGGCGTCAGGGGGCCTGGACGCCTCCAAATTTTGTTTTTCTTTTTGTTTATTTATTTATTTATGTAAATAATAGAAATATAATTAAAAATAAGGAGGCGTCCAGGGCCTGGGACGCCTCCATGATAATATATATATTATTAATATATTTTTTGTTTTGGTTTTTGGGTTTTTCTAAAAATAAAAGAAAATAAAGGAAATGGAAAGGGGGCGTCCAGGGGCCAGGACGCCTTCACAAAAATAAATATTTTAAAAAGAAAAATAAAATAAAATGAATAAGTAGTATATACAGTGTTATTGTTTATTACTATTCATGATGCTGATGTGTTCTTTGTTGGTTTTGTGGTGTGCAGGGCGTGATGAAGGGCCGGATCAGCTAGTCCATGGTGGTGGCAGCATACCGTGGGCTGCCGGATTTCCAGAGGGCACGTGTGGACGCCATGGGCTTTGTAGCTTTCCTTAGGATCGAGCCCTTCCGGCTCGACCTTCCTCTTATCCAGGCGTTGAGGGAGCGGTGGCATGCGCCGAGTCGGGCGTTTCTGATGCCCTGGGGGCACATGGTGCCGACACTAGAGGATGTGGCTCGGATCACCGGGTTACGAGTTGACAGAGAGACAGTCAGCGGGGTCACCTACCCCGACTACCGAGAGAGTGCCCTGGACCTGCTGTGGTTAGAGACGAGCGTGACTGATAGAGACAGCAGGGTAGTCGGCCGAGTGGAGATCATGGAGGCGCTCGGATTCGTTGACCCGCGCCAGCAGGTTAGCGAGACTGGAGCGGAGTTTCTGGCACGACTGGAGGCAGATGCCAGTGCAGCTTTCACCCAGGACCCGAGCGAGAGGGAGCTGGTGGATCTAGACCTCCGGAGGTTTCTTTTCTTCTTCTTGGGCCGCCTACTGCTGGGGACGAAGGGGGATGGCATCCACTGCCGCTTCCTCGGGATCCTGGCGGACCTTGACAGAGCAGGGCACTATCCGTGGGGGACGGCTCTGCTTGCCCATTTGATTGCCGATCTCTCCCAGACTTCGGAGAAGGAGACGACAGTCAGCGGCTTCGCACCTTTTCTCCAGGTAAACATTTTATTTATGCATTACTACAGTTAAATATGCAATTATTGATGTATGATGGATGCAGGTGTGGAGCTATTACTATTTCCCGATGGGGAGGGCTAGGCATGGGAACAGGAGGGCCGTGCCTCTGGCGCGGCGGTGGAGGCCGGTCGTGGTTGCAGCACCCCACGGCTACCAGCTGGCGTCGCTTCGTCGGGAGCTGAGCGAGTATCCCGAGGTCATGGTATGATGCGTATGATTTTTTTGTGTTTTTATGCATGCGACTTAATGGTAACTATCATGATGTATGCATGGTGATGCAGGTGGTGTGGAGACCCTACCTGGGCATGGGCGATGCTGGCCAGCCCTGGGTTGTAGCGGGTCTTCCTCGTTTCAGGCGGGACGTGTGGGTCCATTGCCTGAACGAGATCGAGCCGCTTCGGCTGAGGCTGGTTATGAGGACGTTGGGGCTGGCCCAAGAGTGGGTCGATGTAGATAGGCCGACCCGCATCGGGCGGAAGACCAAGGGGAAGGCGAAGATCGTGGACTGGCGCACGCGCTTCCCAGCACAGTACCAGGACTGGCAGTAGGGCGGGGTCCCAGTGGTGTCCCACGTACAGGACAGCACAGACTACATGAGACGGTACCGAGCTACGTACGGGGACCGCCTCTCCTTGGGTGGTATGGCAGGGGTAAGTGAAATGAAACTGCTTCACCCTTCTATATGTATATGCATGTGGTACTAACTTATGTGCAATGCAGGATGCTCGTGACAACATGATCGCCGACCTGCGGGCCCAGCTGGCAGACGCTAGGCGGCAGTTAGTGGCCATCCGACAGGAGTTGGAGATCCTGGTGAGTCTAAACAATGCATTTTTTTGTGACCTGGATTTTGATGTTTAGCCTTTGACTGACGTTTGCCCCGTGTCTCAGCGGGCCCACCAGACAGCGGCAGCCGGGACGGCTGGTGGAGCGGGTTCCAGTTCGCGGGGCCCTCCTCCGGAGGTTTCTGCCCTTCAGGAGCAGCTGGCGTATGCGGTGGCTCGGGCTGAGGAGGCCGAGCGTGACCGCGAGGCTCGAGTGAGTGTCTGCTTGGCCCTGACCCTCTTCTAGCTGCTTTCCTTCTATCACTGTTCCCTTACGGTGCAAGCATGCTTTGACAGGTGGCCGAGATTCGGGAGGCCCTGGCGCGTGCTGTTCATGCTGAGCAGGAGTGCGACGCTCGGGTGGCGGAGCGTGACGCCCGGATTGCGGAGCTAGAGGAGGAGCGGCGACGGGAGGCTGAGGAGCTTCCTCACGACGTAGTGGATCTGCGGATCGCCCTCGAGCTGTCGAGGAGAGAGGCGATGAGGGAGAGAGAGGAGAGGGAGAGGGATAGGGAGACCATGGAGAGAGAGAGGGAGTGGGATAGGGAGACCCTAGAGAGAGAGAGGGAGAGAGATAGGGAGACCATGGAGAAAGAAAGGGAGTACAGGATGGCAGAGCGATATCGAGATTGGGACGAGAGGAGAGCTCTGGTGGCCCAGGTGTCGGAGCTCCGGCTGAGTCTTGGCACGGTGGAGGGGAGACTTCAGGAGAGTGAGGAGCGGTATCAGAGGGCGAAGGAGCGCAGGGCGCGACTTCGTCAGTCTGGTTCCTTTTCCGTGGGCAGTTTTCTAGTTTCTTCGGCCGAGCAGCGTCGCCGCACCTTGGAAGCTGGCATGGTGCCACCTGGAGAGGCGAGCACGGCTTCTCAGGGTTCGCAGAGGTCGCAGAGGCCCCCTAGGGATCCCCGTCAGAGGAGGGAGGAGGGAGATGACCAGGAGGGTGGCGGTGAGAGTTAGAGAGTTGCTTGTACGTCACCCTTCTAACTGCATGATGTACTTTCAGCTATTATGTGAAATGAAAATGGCTTTTTTGTGTTGTGTGTACTTTTCTCTCTCCCACACTTTCTTCTTTGCACCGAGTTGTCCTTCGAGGCACGCTCCTCGAGACCTTGCCCTGAACAGCGGGGAACTACTTTACATGGAGGGTTTTTTTTCGCTTTCTCTTGGGTGCGTCCAAGCGCGAGGATGCGTCTTAATCCTCGAATTCAAATTTAAAGCGACGGGTGGCCTTTCTTCTCCCGTGCCTTACCCACAAACGAGCCCGCCTTCCGTCGAAACTCGCTCGCCCCCTTTTCCGTCTTCCTCTTCTTTTGATCGATGGAGTTCGGTGGGCCCGACCATGGTGAAGGTGGAGAGGGACGCAGGACCCCTCGCCTGAGGAGGGACGCGCCAGAGCACGGAACGGCGTCCATGGAGGAGGAAGGGCCGCTTCGGGCCCCCGAGGGGCCCGATGTCGCGGGAGGAGGTGAACACGGCTCGGTGAGTGCTTGGTTTTCCCCCTCTTTGATCCATTTTGAGTTTTGAAGCAAGCCGTGCGAGGGGGGAAAGGGTTTGGCTAGTGTTGCACTTAAATGATGGACGCGTCCTAGACAGGGGACGCGTTCTTTTTGACTGATGTGGGACCCCTTTCTTGGTGCAGGACATGGCGAGGACCCTGGGCCTGGCCGATGAGTGGGCGAGTGCAGACGAGCCGAGCCGCGTCAGGAGGGAGAGTCGCGGCAAGGCGAGGCTCGAGGACTGGCCCGTACGTCTCCCTGGACAGCAAGGGGGTGTACTGGTGCAGGACAGCGCCGACTTCCTGCGGCGGCAGAGAGAGAGTTATGCGGGGCTTCCCCAAGCTGGGGACACGCGTGGCATCGGTGGTTCGCGCGCCCAATTGTCAGAGGTTAGGCGGCAGCTGGCCGTCGCTCAACATGAGCTGTCGCTCCTGGTAAGTTACTTGCCGCACTTTTATCTTCAGATTTGGAGTTTCACTGATGACCGTTGGTTATTTTGTTCCAGCGTGCTCAGTAGACAGCGACGGCGGGGATGATCGGTGGCACATCTTCCAGTTCCTCGGCCCCTTTTCTCGAGATTGCCTCCCTCCGGGAGTAACTTACCGGCGCGGTGGCCCGCGCGACCCGGGCGGAAGAGGAGCGTGATGCCTGGGTGGCGACTGTAACGGAGCTGCGACATCGCGGTGAGGAGAGGCCTTCTCCAGACATCCTGGAGCTAAGGGTTCTTCTGCAGATGATGAGGAGAGAGGCAGAGAGAGAGAAAATCGAGAGAAGGTCCGAGCGACAGCGGGATCAGACCGAGAGGAGGGCCTTGGAGGCCCAAGTGAGGGAGCTCCAGCTGGGCCTTCAGGCCGTCGTGCAGAGGCTAGGAGGGATGGAGACGCGCTACGAGAGAGCGCGAGAGTTCGGGGAGCGACTCCGGCAGTCTGGTCGCTTTGCCGCTAGTGGCTTCTTCGCCACGCCAGGGGAGGAGCAGCGAGTCGCTGCTGCAGAGCAGGCGCCAAGAGGCGAGGCAGGTGCTGCTGCACGAAGATCCAGGAGGCTTCTGAGGGACCCGCACCTCAGGGGAGAGGAGGAGAGTGCCCAGAGAGATGAGTGATGGTGAGGATCGGCGAGCTGGTGGGCTCGCCTCCTCCTTATGTTTATTATGAATGGAGTGATTTGATTTTCTGCTGCTTGTTTGTCCTCTTGTGCGTTCCTTCTTCCCTACACTTCTTCTCCTTCGCACTGTTCCCATGTGACGGGTCTGCAGAGACTCTGCCCCGAGCGGAGAATCGCGTCTTGTTGTGACCATTTTCCACAGGAATCTGCCGTCAAAGTCAATAATGACGGCCCTAGTCCCTTTTCCCGGATGCTGTGTCAAATTTTGCGGACGTCCTCCAAAACATGATAGGGTATCCCTAGACAACATAGGGGGCTAGTCGTTATATTCTTCGTCCAATCAATCACCCTGTGCGCGCGGTGAGGTGACACACGGGACGGCATGGCAGGTGCCTCATTGCGAGGGCTATCATTAACAGGTGATGGAGACAATCTTGGCCCGCACTCCTTCCATTTCTATAAATTCTTGTCCCTTTTATCTTCCCAGGTGTATCGAGAGCTAACTCGAGGAGCACAAGTTCTCACGGGAGAGAAGGAGTTCAAAATTTTGGGAGTTGGATGGAGGGCGAATCTTCCCACTCCTCGAAGAGAAGCAGGTCCAGTGGTAGTAGTTCTAGGAGACTTTCGGACTTCGAAGGGCACTTCACTGGAAGGGCCCAATCACAACTCGTAAGCTTAGCTTTCCTGCCCTTTTCTCATTCTTTCTTCCTTTCTTCTGACCAAACCTCACCTCCATTCCTTGTATATGTAGGTTGTGATGAAATCACAAATCTCATGGGAGTTGGTAGTAGCAGCGTACAGGGGCCTCCCAGATTTTTAGAAGGCCAGACTAGACGTGATGGGTTTTGGCACCTTTCTTCGGATCGAGCCGATCCAGCTCGACCTGGTCCTGATCCAAGCCTTGTGTGAGAGATGGGACCCAGTGAGTCGGGTATTCCTGATGCCCTGGGGGCACATGGTGCCCAGTTTGGAGGATGTGGTCCGGATCACAAGCCTGAAGGTGGAGGGCGAGGCAGTGACCGGGGTCACTTATGCCGATTACCGAGAAGGTGCCTAGAAGCTACTGGGTTTGGACCTAGATGGTCGGAAAAATAGGTCGGTAGCTAGGGCGTCCCTCATGGATGCATTAGGGCTCACCGGCATTCATCGGCGGGACGATGAATCCTCAGAAGAGTTCATGGAAAGGATGGAGATAGGATGCCGTGCCGTGTACTACACAGATTTTGGCAACTGGGAAAGATGCAACATAGATTTGAGGAGATTTCTACTCTTACTTTTGGGGAGATTGGTACTGAGCTCGAAAGGGGACGGTATCTAATGTCACTTCCTGGAGCTGCTATCAGACCTCGAAAGGGTAGGATATTATGCCTGGGGGGCTGCCATGCTGGCGCACTTGTTTGCAGGCCTGTTCCAAGAAGCGGATCGTGAGATGACTGTGAGTGGTTTTACACCATTCATCCAGGTATTTTTAGTTTTGCTTGTTTTGTATTTTTTTTTTTGTGTTTTTGCAAGGTACTGATGACCTGCGCCGAGCAGCTGTGGAGCTATTATTACCTCCCCATGGGGAGAGCTCGACATTGGCGACCTGCGATGGTGCCGCTAGCCAGGCGGTGGGAACCCATCATGAGTGCGGCACCCCTAACCTACCAATTGATGGTGCTAAGGCGGGAGCTACAGGAGTTCCCTGCAGCGATGGTCAACTGGAGACCCTACTCAGACATGGTCGATGCCGACCAGCCATGGGTTCTAGCAAGTCGTGCCCGGTTCGGACGGGAACTGTGGATGCACTGCCTGAATGAAATCGAGCCGCTTCGGCTACGATTGGTTATGAGAACTTTAGGACTGGCTCAGGAATGGGTGGACACGGCTGCGCCACCTCGTGTCGGAAGAAAGACGCGGGGACCGGAGACCTGTATTGACTGGCGCGTGCGGTTCCCTGAACAGTATGAAGACTGGCAACGGGGTGGCATGATTGTAGAATCGCAGGCGCGGGATAGCGAGTACTACTTACGTCTATATAGGACAAAGTACGTAGAACGGCTCCAGCCCCGGGGACTTGCGGAGGTATGTCTCCTTTTTTTCTCTTTTCTCTTTTCTCCTTTCTCCTTTCCCCCTTTTTTTTTTTGGTTTTCTGGTGGAGATGCTGACTCGTATGGCTGCAGGATATCCGTGATACCATGATAGCGAATTTACGAACTCGCTTGGCACAGATGGAGCAACGGTTGGGCGATGCCCACGGAGCTACGAGCGCCTTGGTAGGTGTACAATGCGCGTTCCTAATTAAAACCTCAGATTCCTGATGTTGGCTGCTGATTCACATGGTCGTAGCATGCCCAGATTGGCGCGGCTTCCCCAGCGATGGGAGTAGGTGGTGCTTCTTCCAGCTTGTGGATTCCCACCTCAGAACTTGACTCGCTTCATGAGCAACTTGCTCACGCCGCGCAGCGTGCTGCGGAGGCAGAAGGGATGCTTTGTATACAGGTAAAAGTTTCAGTGTTGAGTTCTCTTTGTTTACGCCTTATCGCGTATCTGAGATGGTACACTCGGCAGGAAAAGGAGACGGAAGAAGCGCTTGCCCAAGCTGCGCAGAAGGAGGCTAGGATAGCAGAACTAGAGAAGGAACTGCGGCGTCATCCTGATGACGACTCCTCTAGGGATGCCGTGGAACTGAGGATCACTCTCCAGTTGGAGAGGGAAGACCGTGAGAGAGAACGTGCAGAGAAAGAAAGAGACGCAGAGAGAGAAAGAGCCAACATATTGACTGAAAGGGAGGAACGAAGGGCCATGGAGGCCCAACTATTCGAACTCCGAATCAGCCTTGGTCTTGCTGAACAGTGGCTGAGAGATGGTGAGGAGCGCTACCGAAGAGCACGAGAGCGTGGCTTTCGTGTTGGTAGCTTCTCTGTTGCTTCCGTGGATCAACGCCGGGATGTGGGAATAGGAAGGGGAGTACAGAGCGGTAGGAGTACCGCTTTTCGTAGTTGGGTAGCACCTTTGAGAGCGTTTTGTCCGGAGAGTAGTGGGACGAGTAACGCAGAGAGAGAAGGCGGAACTTGATGTATTTTTTTTGATTTTTGGAATAAAGTACAAGGTTCGGTTTGTTTGGTTTTCACCTTTGCTTCTGTTGCCTGAATCCCTGCACATATCACTGAAACAAACAAATCAGAATTTCTGTTCTGACTTGGCCCCTTGCTCAATGAGCAAATGGTCACTGTGACTGTCCTTGATAACTGGTCAAGGGGCCAAGCCTTTATTTAACGAAAGTAAGAGAAAGATGCAGTGATGATAAATGTGACAGGCAAGCACACGAATGCAAGCGGTATTAAAAGTGAGATGCTGCACGTAAATGCAATCATGCAAAATTGATTTGTTTTCTTTTTTTATATTTGGCATTTTTTTGTTTTATCATAAAAAAGATTTTTTTTGTTTTTGTTTGCAAATATGTACATTTTCTCTTTTCCATTTTTGTTATTTTTTTATCATTTCAATTTTTTCTTGCAACGCCTGGCAAGCACCCAGATGGCGCCTAACCTACGTGAGAACAGGGGTTTCTTACTAACCTCCCAGGTATCCTAAGTGCACATCCAGGTTGATTTGGGCCTCTAGACCCCTCGAATGATGATCCCGCCGGCTAAGACTTACCCTGATGACAATACCGTCATGCCATGCTTAGGCTCCCAGTCGCTTCCGACCCGGGTCTGTTTCCTCACAACTCTAGATGGTATATGATGGAACACCCTGGAACCCTGATGACCAACCGCGCGACGCTGACCCGGAATCAGACGTCGTCGCACCCATAGGTGACGCGCTTGCACTGGCCTAAGCCCAAGGTTTAAACAAGAAGACATCAAGGTGGTAAACAGGGGTCTTGACCAGCCAGAAACACGGAGACTCCTTCGCAGCGATAGCTTTTGCTTTTCAAAGTAGACAACTAAATGTGTATATTAAAATAAGGTCACAGACCCTGGGCAATTTTCACCTTTCAGAAACTCCATCGAACCTTCATCTTTAGAGGAAGAAGGAAGAGCGTAGGGGATAAACCTCCTGAGAGGACCGGCAAAGCCGTTAACCCGGCGAGCGAATAAGGGCCCATTAACTCTTTCCTTTCAGACAACTTCGGACCAAATCTCGAGCATTTACATTCCATAGCCCCCCCCCCCTTTTTGTGGATTCAGACTTTTTGCTTTGAGGGGTTCTGTTTATCGCAACAGGCACGGTCACGACCAGGCTTTTCTCTTGATTTTGATTTTGTATTTCTTTTTGTGAGGGAGATATAGTCGTTTGACGTTTGTGGGCTCCCTTTTCATATGCCTGCGGGGACACTGCCCTCTTCTCGTGCTCTGATCGATGCTCGAGGAAATGGATCCTACTCTTGCCTTTGGGGTTTGAGTTTCGGTTTCTCATGCTCAGCGTTTTAAGGGCGCCGACTGTCTCATTTGGTCGAAGACAAAAGAATAAAGATTACAGCTTCCGGAGATCTTCTGGGTGGGGCGCCACCGTAGGTGATGCTACCGACTTTTTTTTTGAATAAAATACATAAGTGAGCACATGTTAGCTTCCTTCGAGCGAGCATAGGCCGACGTGGCCGGACAGGGATCTCCACGGTTCTGGCAAACTAAGACCCGGTGCCTACCAAGCCTTAATGGGCCATATCCTGACACGAAGATTGGATGCAGGGACTTAACTACATGGTGACTGCCAGGCATCGACACTTTGAATTTTTCATATTTTTAGTGGTTTTTGGTATTTCTTTATTTTTTTCGATGTTTTCTATCTTTTCATCATTTTTTTTGTTTTGTTTTGTGCTAAGGGTAGTATTTCTTAAGATAAAGCCCATTCCAAGGGTGGGATAACTCGGTCCCTTCGGCATTGACTAGCTTGTTGGCGTTGCCAGGGTACTCGACTTGAATTATAAATGGTCCTTCCCAATTGGGTTGGAGCTTAGAACGCGGCCCTCCAGGTTTGACGAAAATTCTTTTTACGACCATCTCACCGACTTTGAATTTTCTCTCAACGACTTTCTTTTGGTAAAAGCGAGCGAGTCTATTTTGATACACACGCGCGTGTTCGGCAGCGGCCAGCCGCTTCTCATCCAAGAGTTCCAACTGGGCGAGGAGTGAATTACGACGATCGTCGAGGGAAAATTCCTCGTCCAATTGTACCCTGAGAGAAGGGATCAGAGTCTCATACGGGACTATCGCTTCCATACCATAAGTAAGGGCAAATGGAGTCTGCCCGGTGGGGGTACGGATTGAAGTGCGATAGGCCCATAGGGCTTCGATAAGTTTTTCTGGCCAGTCTGAAAACTTAATAGACTCGCAGGTTTTCTTGATGATTTTGAGCAATGTTTTATTGGTGGCCTCCGCTTGGCCGTTACCTTGTGGGTAATAAGGCGATGAATGATGCAATGCAATTGCGTACCTTTTGCAGAGGTCTTGTAGGTCCTGAGAAATGAACTGTAGCCCATTGTCGGTGACGATCGTGCTTGGGACGCCGAATCTGGCGAGGATGTTCTTCATGATGAACTTGCAGACTGTTGATGCCTTGATTTCTGCGTAAGCTTCGGCTTCGGCCCATTTGGTGAAGTATTCCGTCGCAGTAAGGATGAAAGATTTCTGCTTGGTGAGGGAATTGGGATCACCTAGGGGACCAATGATGTCGAATGCCCACATGGAGAAAGGCCACGGGGAGGATATTGGATGAAGTGAGGAAGATAGTGAATGGATTTTATCGGTGTGAAGTTGACACTTGACACACCTACGGACATAGACAGCACAATCTTCTTCCATAGTGGGCCAGTAAAAGCCTTGCCGAATGATCTTCTTGGCGAGCATCTGACTATTCACGTGGCCACCGCACACACCCGAGTGCGTCTCCTCTACACATTTCCAAACATCATCATCACCAAGACATCTTAACAGAATACCAGTAAGACTTCTCCTATAGAGTAGACCTCCAACCAATGTATATTTCTGAGCCACCCTTCTTATGGCTTTCTTGTCCTCTGTGGTGGCTCCTTCAGGATAAGACTGATCTTGGCAGTATTTGACGATTTCATAGAACCATGGTTTCTCTTCATCAGCCAGTTCTTCTTCAACCTCTGTCAACATGATCTCCCTCTTCTCAAGGATATCTTCCTGCAGGATCTTTCTTGCTATCCTGTCTTTGATGTTTACGTAGGAAGCATCGTCGATTGCAGGGGCGTGAAGTTTGTAGATGGAAATGGACTTAAACCATCTTCCTAGAGGGAACCTTATGGATGATGCCAACGAGGCGAGGGCATCGGCGAGAATATTCTGATGACGAGGGACATGAACGAAGATCAGTTTTGTGAACAGTTTGGCAAAGGCAGCAGTGAGTTCTTGGTATGGCTTGAGTTTGGGATCGCGAGTGCGATATTTAGTGAGCACCTGGCGAAGGATGAGTTGACTATCACCTACGACTCGTAGCTCAGTGATACGAAAAGAATGAGCGAGTTCTAGGCCAGCTAGAAGAGCTTCATACTCGGCTATATTGTTGGTGACTGAAAATTTGAGTTGATATGCCAATGGGAATGTGAGGCCTTCAGGCGACAGGAGGGCGATGCCGATTCCTCTCCCTTGAGAATTCAGAGCTCCATCAAAATATAGTGTCCACATTGGCTCATCTGATTCGTTGATGGACATTAGTTCCTCATCTGGAAACTCTGATTGGGCGGGATCGAACTTGGGAAGAGGATGGTGAGCGAGATGCTCGGCTATGGCATAGCCTTTAATCACCTTTTGCTGGATGTAGGTGATGTCGAACTGAGAGAGAAAACTTTGCCAGCGTGCTAGCCTATCTGTAAGGACGGATTTCTCCAGAAGGAATTTGATAGGATTCATTCGAGCAATCAAGTGGACTTCATGAGCCAAGAAGTAGTGCTTTAATTTCTGCACTACCCAAACAAGGGCAGCACATGTTTTCTCCATGCCGGTGTACTTCTGCTCACAGGGATTGAGAAGTTTAGACAAGTAATAGGTTGCCCGTTCCTTACCTTCTTCATCAGCTTGTGCGAGGACGGCTCCTACGGAGTCATCCAAGACTGAGACGTAAAGGATCCGAGATTTTTCTGGTTTAGGTGGAATGAGAACGGGTGGACTAGCCAGATATTCTTTCAACCCTTCAAAAGCTTTCTGACATTTAGAATTCCAGTGGAATTCTACTCCTGGCTTGGTCAACTCGTAGAGAGGTCTACACCTTTGTGAATGTTGGGACACAAACCGACGAATAAACTGCAACCTCCCGATTAAACCTCGGACTTCCCTCAAATTCTTGGGAGGCGGCATATCCCTGATAGCCTTGGCTTTGTCGGGATCTATCTCGATCCCTCTTTTACTCACAATGAACCCCAACAATTTACCTGACGACACACCAAACACACACTTCTTCGGGTTCATTTTCAATTGGAACTCCCTTGACCTTTGCAAGACCTTAGCTAAAACTTCTGGATGTTCCATCCTGGTCCTTGATTTCACCAATAAGTCATCCACATATACTTCCAGATATATGTGCATCATATCATGAAATATGGCCATCATCACTCTTTGGTAAGTAGCTCCAGCATTCTTTAATCCGAACGGCATGACCACGTAACAATATGTTCCCCAAGGGGTAGTGAATGACGTCTTTTCCTGATCCTCTTCTGCCAAACGAATTTGATTGTATCCTGAAAATCCATCCATGAATGAGAGGGTTTCATATCCTGCCGTGTTATCAATTAACACATCAATGTGAGGTAAGGGAAAATCGTCCTTTGGACACGCGCGGTTAAGGTCCCGGAAGTCGATGCAAATCCTGACTTTCCCATCTTTCTTCATGACCGGGACAATGTTCGCCACCCATTGAGGATAAAGGACGACTCTAATGAACCTGGCTTTGTGGAGCTTATCGACCTCTTCTTTCATTTTCAAAGCCATCTGAGGGTGGAAACGTCTTAACCTTTGTTTTACCGAGATGAACCCTGGTTTTAGGGTTAAACGGTGTTCGACCAAGGTTGAATCTAGACCCGGCATATCCTCGTAGCTCCATGCAAACGTGTCCTTGTATTCTTTGAGAACCTTAATTAATGCCTCTTCTTCAGAGGGTGGTAGGTTGTCACTTATGAGGATGATCCTAGGGTCTTCCTCAGTTCCCAAGTTGACTTCTTTGGTGGATTCTTCTACGGCGGTTGACGGCTCGTCGAATCTCCTCATTCCACTTGCGCATGCGCCCGCCGCATCCTCATATTCTTCACCCTCATCTTCAGAGGGGCATTCTTCATCCGTGATCTCGTAGACTCCGTACCCTTCATCAAATGCACAGTCGCCCTCACATTCTATTTCTGGTAGCCGGATGGGATTTTCTAACAACTAGGGGATGGCAAGAAGGGCCTGACACCTGGCGGCTAAATCCAGAAGAAATCGACGAGGGATCTGCCTACCCTTGGATTTCTTCCTAGGTACTACCCTTGGCCTATCATTCCTAGATTGACCGACAATATTTACAGAAGAAGAGGAAGATGAAGAGGATGGTGTAGAATGTACAGGAGAAGACCCCTCAGAGGAGGGGCAGAAAAGGTCACTCATCGGACCTCGGACGGGTGGTCCGCAGGGCGGTACGCACCCGTGGGAGATGTAGGAGGTTTCCTCAACGAAGATGTGTTGTTGGGGAGTTTGAAAATTGACGTTTTTTTTTCGTTTTTATTTTTGATGACAAAGCAGTGAAAAGAGATTGGAGGAGAGAGAAAAGTGGTTATGGCTAGAGGATTGTGAGGCTCATAGAGCAGATCATGGTTGAAGACCTGGCGCGGGTTGAAAAGCCCGCGTAGGTATGTAAGCAAAGAAGGGGACCTGGGAAGATCATCAGACAACTGTCTGGCCCAGGAAGAAGATATCAGCAAAGGCTGAGACGAGTGGATGGAGAAGATGGCGGCTAATGAGCCGTCGACGGCAATGTTGAGGACGGATGAAGATCCGTCGATGACAGGGTCCTTCTGGCGAGGACGAGGATAGTTTGGAACCTTGGCGAGAGTGGTAATATTCTCTGGTATTTTGGAGATCAATGGTGGTCCTTCCAGCTGCGGAGACGAGAACATCCTTTTCAGTGTAACGGAAATGTCCCGTATGTCGAACCATTTATTCCACTCGCATTCTGGATCTTTGATCTTGCCTCTTTTGGTGATCCTCAGATATTTTTCGGCCAAATATACAGCATGTGATCCCCCATATGCTTCTCGTGGTTGATCTCCCATCTGAACAACGGGCCCTCTGTTGAAGTGGTTTGATAGAGTCCATGTGAGGGGCTTCCAATCCGCTTTGAACGGTCCTTTGAAGCCTAGGCCAAACCTACGGTTCGGCCTAATTTCCTTTGGCGGTTTGAGCATACCCTGCAACTGTGCGCCCAGACCTTTTCCCTGTTGATAGCCGATGTTCCTCATAATCTCCCAACCTTTGGAGTGAAAAGGGAGACATGATGTTGCAGTTGCCCTAACCGGCTCCTTTGGTGCTAGTGGAACGTGAGATGGATCACGCACGTCCAGCAGTGACAATATGGGCCGATGAGATGGCCAAACAGAGGGCAGAGAGGTGTTGATAGCATCCACTGTGTGAAGGACAGGTGTACTGACCACTTTAATAATCCTCCCATTGTAAGGAAACTTCAGGCACTGATGATTGGTGGAAGGCACAACGTCCATGGCTTCGATGTAAGGGCGACCCAGTATAGCCTTGAATGTGGGGTCCATGTCAAGGACATGGAATTTCGTGGGAATTGACATGGGGCCTAGTTCTGCCTTCAGAATAATCATCCCCTGCGGCGGCCTTTTGCTATTGTCATAAGCCGTGACCGTGATCGAGGAAGGTCTTATTTGTTCCTCGTCGACCCCACACAACTGAAGGGTATCCATGGAGATCACATTTATGGATGCACCCATGTCCACAAGACACGGGTTTATGGATGCACCCATGTCCACAAGACACGGGTTTATGGATACCCCGTTAATTTTTATGGAAATGCACAATGCGTATTTCCGAGCTTCCTTGGGAGCGAGCTCGTAGTTGTGGAACATGATGGCCGGTTGTGTGTCTGTTGGGGTCAGGACGGTCGAAATCTTCTCCACGGGGAGGTCTTCATTAACCATGACCTTTTGAAGATACTCCATCAAGGCCGCCTGGTGGGATGTGGATCTTTGAAGTAGCTCCAGGATGGAGATCCGAGCAGGCGTCTTGTCCAAGTGTTTCAATAGGTCATACTGTGTTCCAGGGATAGCTCTTTCTGGTTGTTCTCCATCATCCTTCTCTGGCTGAGACTGCTCAGGATTCTGACTGTTGTGGGGGAAAATCCTGTGGAAAATCCTTCCACTCCGGAGCACCATTGCCTGCGGCTTTTGTACCTCTGTGGGGGTAGCAGTGGGTTTTATCAGAGGTTTGAGGGGTAGTGGTGAAGGAATGGTTGATGAAGCAGGGGTGATGACGGGAGCAGGGATTCTGATGAGGGGTTTGTTAGGTGGAGGCATGGTGGAGGTAAAGGGGATATTGCGCGGATTATGAAGGATAAGGGGTCTGGAAGGTGGAGGTGGAGACGTAGTAGAAGAGGGTAGGGCTTGAAGCGGGCAATGATTTTGAGGTAGGTGATGGGTAATGAGTGGTTTTGAAGGCATTAGTGATGATACGGTGGAGAAAGACGGGGTTATGTATGGTGGACGGATGATAAGGGGTTTAGAAGGCGTAGGGGTAAATGTGGTAGAAGTGGATGGTAAAGTGGGGGAATGAGAGAAGATGAGAGGGTGTGAAGGCGTAGTGGAGAGTGTCGGTTGATAGGAGATCGGGGTGCGGATGAGAAGGCGTAATTGTAGCAAAAATGGTGAAGGTGATACTGATGCGGGTTGGTGAGAGAGAGGTGCTACCCGGGCAAGGCAAGGGGGGTGCATGACGATAGGATTGACAGTAGAAAGAATGGAGGTACTTTCCTGGTGCCACACCTGCTCTCTCCCGACTTCCGGGAAGGAGGAGATGGGGTTAACCTGATGATTGGGCTGTTGGTGCTCCGGTAATGGATTCTGGATTATGCCCATGTCGGGCTGCTGTTGTGGGGCCTGCTGAGGCTGTTGTTGTTGTTGTGGTTGCTGTTGCTGCTGCTGTTGTAACTGCTGCTGTGGCATTTGAGGAGGTCTCCTAGCCTTGAGCTGCGACGTATCGTCTCATTTCATCCCAATCTATTTGATGTTCATCATTCATATCGTGGATGTAATCTTTGAAATGGAAGCAGTAATCTACTGTGTGTCCTGGCTGCCTGTGGTAGACGCAGTATTTGGAGGTATCAACATTGGGGGGCCACGCGGGCCTTTCTCTGGGTAGGGCGAGTTGGTTTGATGCCATGAGGGCATTAAAAATGTCTGCCAAGGTTTCCGGCAATGGTGGATAGTAGGCTCTCTTGGGACCAAGCGGCCTCCTTTGTTGTTGTTGGGGACCATAGTTCCCCGGGGGTGGAACTTGGTTGTACTGAAGCGGTGGTTGCTGTTGCGGAGGTTGTGGTTGTTGTTGCTGGGGTTGGCGTAATGGAGGCATATTATCCTGGGGTGGATTATTTTGGGGTGGAGGACGGAGAGGGAAAGGACCTGGTTGGAGGGGAAGTCGGGGCATTTGTGGAGGCCTTGGGTTGACTGCATAGTTGGCATTGTTGACCGCACCGACTTGCTCATTTGTCACGACCCCTTCTGTGGCTCCACCCGGGACACCAGCGCCTGTCTTTCTGACCACTTTGGGCTTCGGTGACTCAAACATGTTCATAATGGGGGAGTCTTTTAACTGGGTTTGGATGTACCGGGCCCTTTCATAGAGTTCCTCCATTGTAGTAAGTTTATTCATGGCCAGGACGTGTCTGAACTGCGGGGTTGCATTAGACACAATCATCTTCACTTGTTCGGGCTCGGAGAGGGTATCCCTTATTCTTTCCGCCAGAGACCTCCATCTATCAGCATATCGGACAAAATCCTCGTCGGGCTTCATTTTTCGGCCACTAGGTCGGTAATGGAGAGTGAGGGACCGACCCTATCCCTATATTTCTACAAGAACTTTCTCTGGACTATTTCAAAATTCTCGGCTTCGCAGGGCTCCAGAGAATAGAACCACTCAAGCGCAGGACCGTCCAATGATCTCCGAAAGAGGTATGCCAGGGGCCTCTGATCATTTTGCCAATAGGAGGACTCATACATGAAGTCCTTGAGGTGAATGAAGGGGTTGCCGGTACCATTGTATCTGCGGTACGTGGGCATTTCGGAGGGAGGAAGATGAATGACAGGAAGAATTGGCAAAGCAACCTCCGGGGTGGCTTTCACGTCCACCATTCTCCTCAGATTTTGAAACTGCTCGTCCATGCGATTGAACCTATTGAGGAGCGATTGGGCGAGCTCCTCTAGAGGTGAAGGTGGCACTTGCCACTGGGGGAGAAATTATCTCCCGGAGACTTGAGGGGGAAACCCGGAATGAGAGGGAGCTGTCGGACCGTCGACAGTTGGCCCTGGCTGAAGCGGTGTGTGGGGAACAACGGGAGTTTGAGATTGTGACGGGAACTGGAATGAGGGTGGTTGTTGGCTCGCTTGTCCTTGAAGCGAGGGAGACTGGATGGCTTGCGCCAATGAAGGAGATGGAATGGCCTGCACGGACTCTTGGAGAGGTGCGATGGCTGGAATTGATTCCTGGGGTGTGGGGGAAACAGATTTCCCCTTTAGAATGGCCTGGAAGGCCCGGAGCTGTTCAGAGGTAAGCTCCGTGTTGGCGAGGACGCCCAGTAAGGAAGTGATATCCTGTGGTGGGGACGTGTCCCCGGCGGTAACATGCACCTCATGCGAGGGCTCATGAGAAGGACCCGAGTCCATAGCATAGACTCGCGGGTCGGCTGACAAACCACGACTAGGGTGGTTCTTTTCAAAAGACTCGTGAGCCATGCTCACAGTTTTCCCAGAACGCAAAAACATACACTAGCAAGCAGGTAGCAGAGATTATCAAACAAGTGGATGCCTTTACGCCTTTTTTCTTTTGATTTTGATTTTGATGATTTTTTTTGTATTTTTAGCGAGATCCGAAGTTCACACAAAATGGGGACCCTAGTTTAATTTTGTTTCACCGCCGTGTCAGCTAGGGTCTCTCGTCTCACCACGAATGAAATGACTAACTCCGGGGAACTTCAATGGTACAACCAGCCCAGTGAACGAAGAGGAGATTCTTCGATGTCGGGGACTTACGGGGGTCCCAGTGTAGGAGATTCTAGTCCGTTGAGAGGAATTCCCAAACGGAGAGTCATTCCTTCACCGGGAAAGGGTGATCCTCAAAAAAATGAAAAAAAGGATAGAAAAGAGGGATGGATGCATGCAATGAAATGCTGACAGAGATATGGAGTAGGAAAACAACAGAAATAACAGACATGTAATAAACAAACAACCAATCACAACTGACAATGCTGCCGTGAGCACAACAGGGGGCGCGCGCGGGCGCCAAGGTGGAGAGGCACGGATGTTGCCGAACTTGCAAGGGTAGCCGAAAGGAAGCAGTAGTGGTCCCACCGTGATCGCCAATCTGTGAGCGACGTCACGCGGTTCGGGAAGCGGAGGAGACGCGGAGCGCGCGGGCTCCTCTTTTTGTTTGTTTGTTTGCTGCAACACAGAAATGAGAGAAGAGAGAGAAGGGGCCACCACGGGAGATTGCTCCGGCGGGGCGAGCGGGACAAGTGCAATATAGCAAGATATGGGGGTTAAACGGCCATAGCGGGAAGTGACTCGCCGCGACCTCGGGGGGACGGGAATGATGCAGAAATTAAATAACGAGAATTGAAACGGCCATTGGGGAAGTAACTCGCCGCGGCCTCGAGAATATGGGCAGATAATAAGATGACAGAATATAAAGAGAATATAAAGAGCGAGAATTTAAACGGCCATTGGGGAAGTGACTCGCCGCGGCCTCGAGAATATGAGCAGAATATAACAGAATATAAAGAGAATATAAGAACGGAAATTTAAACGGCCATTGGGGAAGTGACTCGCCGCGGCCTCGATAATATGAGCAGAATATAACAGAATATAAAGAGAATATAAGAACGAAAATTTAAACGGCCATTGGGGAAGTGACTCGCCGCTGCCTCGATTATAAGATGTGATCGCCAGGGGCCAAAAGACCCCAAAATAAGAAAGTGATCGCGCCTACCTCAAGAGTGGGAGATGGCGGGTTGCTTCTTCCTCCCCCTTCGGCCGGCCGACGGAGAGGGCTTTCCTCGGTTACCCTTGCAAAACAACGATAAACAAATAACAAGTGGATTAGAAAGATGAATGTGTAGTATTCAAATCCTTGCAATAAAAATAACGAGATGATGGCAAGACACACACCTGGTTGGTGTTATCTTTTAAACCCCTCTCGGACTCGAGTAGGAGGAAAATGAGATGATGGATGCAAGAAGTATATAAGAAAAGGCGCCCTTGTAAAGGGGGATGGAGGATGCGAGATGATGAATGCAAAAGAACTACGAAGAAAAGGAAAGAGTTGGCTTATTGGATGTGCCGATGGTGAAATCCGGCGGAGCTCCGGCAGCGTGGGGATGATGTGGAAGCGCGGTGGATGAAGACGACCTTCCTCTCGCGAGCGTGGGCACCCGAGAAGCCGGCAGAGCCTCCACCTACAAAAGACCCCACGGGTTAGAAAATGACTCCGTAGCCTCTGGGCTCCGACAGCCTATCGGATCTCTTCTGAGCTCCTTCAGAACTGAGGGGGTGGGCCTCTATTTATAGGGCTCCGGAGGGTGGAGGCGTCCAGGACCCTGGACACCTCCATCAGGGCCGAAATAATATTTTATTCTATTTTTATTTATTTTTTTGGAATAATTTTGTGGAGGCGTCCAGGGTCCCGGACGCCTCAAACAGGTCCACCGAAAACCGACGACGGCCGCACGCGGTTTGGCACAACGCGTGGTTTTGTGAGCGGCGCCTCGTGATTCAGAAATGGGCGCGTCTAGCTGACTGGACGTCTTCAAAATTTGGATTTTTTCACACACGACAAACCGTCGTTCGGTGGCCGGCGCCCGTGAGGGAGTTGATGGAGGCGTCCAAGGGACTGGACGCCTCCAAAAATATATTATTTTTATTTTTATTTTGTCTTTTATGCCAGGGCTGGCATTTTGTTTTTTATATATTTGTTTTTATGGAGGCGTCCAGGGGCCTGGACGCCTCCATTAATATATATATATTTATTTATTTATTTTTTTGTTTTTTTATGCCAACTGGCATTTTACACACATTTTTTTATTTTTGTTTTTATGGAGGCGTCCAGGGGCTTGGCCGCCTCCATTAATATATATTTTTTTATTTGATTTTGGGCCCTGAGAAAATAAAATAAAATAAATTTAAAATATGGGGGCGTCCAGGGTCTTGGACGCCCCCATTAAGACCCACCCGGGTCCTCAAACGGCGGCCGCCCGGCAGACACCTTCTTGGTTCCGGAACCTCTTGATGCGTCTGACTGGTGTTGATGCCGTCTGAATGCCGTGACGAGACGATTCCGGATGCCGAAAAAGGCAGAAGAAGACCCAAGAAAAGGAAGTACTCAAGTGATTCGAAATGCGTAAGCCGTCGCGGGGCGTTGTATAGTAATATGAGACTTTCTCAGGAGACGTCAGGAATGGCGTGTCTACACCTAGCTCTTGCCGGTTTCTCAACCGTGCACGTCCGACGCTTCCCTCATTCCTCATTCGAGTCGTGTCCGTGGTCTCATCCCGCATCAGTCCCACCCCGGATCCTCGCCACCATCCCCCAGTCACCTTCGGGAGATAGTGTGCGCCGTGCGAGTGAGCCATTTACGCGAGTCCGATACTCAACTTTGTATGCTTGCAGATTTAGGTCCAAGGTGTTTGTAGTCATCCCCCATCACCCTTGGCTGTGCCACATCATTTTGCCTGCTCTTAATTCATCACTCTTCAAGATAAAACAGTTATGCACAATATGACCATGCATACCACAATAGAAACAATGAACATTCAGTTTATGAGAGGCATGGTATTTAGCATTGGACTTCCTATCAAGCGTATCGGAATAAGCAAACTGAATTTTCTATTTTAGATCAAGGTTTTTCTTTTTCTGACTTTTGTTTTGATTTCTATTTCTCTGGGATGTAGATTGGTTTGGGGTTTTCTGAGCATTAGATTGACTTGGGGATATTTTAGAGGGATGGGCCTCACCCGAGCTAGAGACATGGGATGTGTACAGTTTACTCCTGAAACTCTTTTTGTTTACTGGATTGTATCCAAGTCCTTCTCTTCGAAAATTTATCTTTGTCCCCAACAATCTGTCTAGATTTTCTTGTCCCTGAACAAATCTGGATAGAGAATCATTTAAGTCTTTGATTTTCTTCTCTAGGGTGGAGATATGTAGCTCAGAGTCAGCGGCCTCTTCTTCATATTCAGCAAGCTATTGGTTTAGCATGGCATTCACAGACTTATAGTTCTCAATTTCCTGCTCTAAGACCTATAAATTTTCAGAGCTATCATTCATGACATGCTTACCTTTTTCAAAATGGCCAGCTTTTCAGTCAAGGCATTTATTTGTTCCTTTAAATTCTCATTCTCATTAGCCAAATTTTTATCCTTGATCAGTTCATCAATCAGAATTTGATCATTGGACATAGCTTCCAGCTTGTCCTTGAGCACTTTTTCACTTTAACTGAATTGACTTATCTTTTGAAGCAAGATCTCACTTTCTTTTCTTAAGGAACCAGCTTGTTCCTTGCACATAGCAACATCAAATAGGAGAGACTCATTCACTTCTTTGAACGAGGAGTATTTTTCACATGAAGAGTCATTATGGAAATTATTTTCAAACTACTTCTTTAATTTTTTATTTTCTGACTTTACCTTTTTGTATTGTTTCACTAATTCATCATATGCATCCATGAGTTCATCAAAGGTAAAGTCCTCAGGATCAGAGCTTACCTGAGAGGATGGTTTATCCTGTTGATCACTACTGTTATAACTTCTATCGGCCATCAAACATCTGGCCTCCTGTTCTTTGCGGATGTCGACCAAGCCACCCAAGATCTCTTTGGCTGAGCTGCAACTTAAAACAAATGGAAATGTGGTGAAATCTACTACAGCTTTCAACAAATTTAAGGCTCTGAGATTGTAAGAATGTATGGACTTGTGATGATTAGTCCATTTGGTTTTGTCCTTAGGCAAACTCGAAGGGCCATTTGCAATAATCTCCCAGAGCTTAGGATCATGTGATTTTACAAACTTACATAATCTTCCCAACCAATCATTGAAGTTAGAACCATTGAAGATCGGAGGGGAAACCATGAAAGCCTGATCAACGAAAGAGCTCAAGATTAAAAAAAGCACTGGGATCTTTCTCTGCAAATCGTTGGATCTGAGTATAACAGAGCTTAGCTCTGATACCAACTGTTAGGTCCCTTGGGTGCAACAGGTTCTAGAAGGGGCGGTTGAATAGATCCTTTCATAAAACTGTGACCAATTAAAAACTTAGCTTATTAAAGCATGACCAGCAGCTATAATGCACATGAGACACTTAGACATAATGCACAACAGATTTGATAGAAATAGCTCAAATGAAAATGGCAAAAGCACTAGTTTGATGAGGTCGATGCACCTTCAAAGAGTCACAACTAAAGAGTAGCTAAGGTCGATGTAGCCTCACTATGAGTTTGGCCGTTGGACAGACTTGCTGCTCATCAAACTATGGTGTGAGTGTGGACACTTGAGTAGAGTGTGCTGTGGAAAAATAGATAGGATTGCATCCTTTGAAGCTAACACACAAACCTGTGAATGGGGATAGAGAACATGGATCAAACGCATAAATCACAACCCATTACACAAGGATTTTAAAGGTGGTTCAGTCTGCAAACCCGCAGACCTACGTCCACCCCTCACTGAACCGGTGAGGCTTTTTCACACGAGGATGAAGTCCTCAACACACACACGGGAATGAAATCCCCCCCCCACACACACACGGGGGCGAACCCCCCCCCCCCCCCCCACACACACACAAACAAAGGAAAACCAAGCTGCAAGTGTAGCGAAAACATTGGGACGGACTCCCAAGAACACATAAGGCTGAACACAGCCAAGGACCCACTTCCGATCTCTAAGCAGAGCAACAGATACACACTGAAATGCAAATTCAAAGGAAAAGAAATTGCAACAAGAAGAACACCAGCTGTGGCTTCAGATACAGATCTGGAAGCTAGTGTGGAGTTTCAGATAGAGATCCAATAGATCTTCTCTTCAAGCTTTCTGCAGGGCTACTCTCTATCAAGGCTTCTCTCCTTCCTTCTTCTCTCTTCTCTCTTCTCTCTTCTCTCTTACAACACTAGACAGGGTTGGCCAGATGCTGGGCTGCTCACATTCCCTTCTCTTCTTTTCTCACTGATTTGCTTGAATGCTCAAGGGCGTGGCTTTCTTCAAGGGTAGCAGTAGCTCTCTTCATGTAGAGAGCTTCATATATAGGCTGGGTAAAAATAATTTCCTCCAGATTCCGTCAATTTGAATGGATGGATTAATTTAAGGTTCTTTTGAAAAACCTTGGATCATAGAGCTTGACTTGTTCCAGCGTAGAAGAGCAAGGAAACATAGTTTCCCTTCAAAAATCTTTTCTTGGCTTGAAGAAGATATTCTGCAGGGAGTTGACTGAGCTTGCATGGCTTTTCAACCAGTCCTAGGATAGGACAGTGGTAAATAGAGAGTGGACTACATTTGAAAGTTTTTGGCAGAGGGAATGGCTTTGTCCAATGTGCTCTTAACGATACACAACCTGAACAGTCCTTTCTTAGGATAGAAGAGACAATCTTCTGGATTTGGTGGCTGACCAAGTCTTCTCCAAGAAGATGTTCCGACCCCTCATAATGTAATGGCAGAAGCTCTGACCTGGGATCCTCTTCCAAACCTCAAAGGAGCTAATTTTGGAGGTTTGTGGTTCATATTTTTAGTCACTGGATTGGTTCTCCCACGTGCAGGTTGATCAGAGGAGCAAGGCTTGAAGTTGCTTCAAGTGCATCGACGCACTGGACATCCTGCGTCGGTGCATCCTTCATGAGATCCAGCTTGCACGTGTTCTAGAAGAGGTGTCACGCCCCGAGCGCGGAAGATACCCAGTAGCGCGATGAGTTTATATAGAACCAATCAATCAGAGCAGTAAGGGTTTTGACAAAAGACAGAGTGCGCATAATACTAGAGAAATAATAAGATCTAAATTTCCAAAATAATACCAAATGTCCAAGATGACAATTATCCAATTAACCCAACTGATGATAATTCTAGTCCATGACATTCATTATTCAAATCCAACTACTAGGCCACAAGCCTTAAGAAGTTTCAATCAACTAGACTGACATAACTGGAAGTACAAAGGAAAGAACTCAAGAACTCAAAAGACACGGCTAGCTAACAGTAGACGATCGGTGACTCTAGCACTCTTCACTCGGTTTCATTCCCATTCGTATGGTTGTCGCTATCCGAGTTACCTGAAAACATTAGAATGAAACTGGATGAGCGAATCGCTCAGTAGGAATTATATCTCAAGTTCGAGCAATCTTTAAGTAATTTACATGTTACGTGCAATGCAGGTATAGCTATGCATGATGGACAAGCAAGAAATCAAGAACTGTATAAGAGAATATTACATGATTTCAAGTATCAATAAGGTACTAGCAAGTGATTGCACAATATTTTTCCAAGAGAATAAGAATCAATGGTCAAGCAAGTAATATCAAGCACATGTAATGTCAAGTACGTGTAATATCAAGTACATGAAACTAGAATTGGCTATTTCATTCAAACAAGTACTTTGCCCTTTTTCGAGCCATGCAAGTCAAGTCAAGCACACAAGTCATGTCACGAGAGAGTGAGTGGGATGCCTCAAGTCAAGAAAGTAAGTACTTTGGTGCAATGCTTAAACACCGTGATCATTCAACTCCCATGGGCACAAGTACCTTCGGGTGCTCCTCCCAGGACCAGATTGGGCTCTATATGCACAACATTATTTCATGTATTTCTTTCGACATCCACTCCCATTTATAGCCAATATAGAATTCCAAGGGTTTAACCATTGTAGGAATATAAGGTAGATTTCATGAATGGATTTCAAGGACATATTATCATGTAAGGATGAGCTACCTCAAAGGTTGGGTAAGGTAGTTCAAAGGGTGTCCCATTTAACCCAGAACACGCGACATACTGGGAATCTGGGTGAAATGGTGCCTCAAAGGCTGCCACAGCTGAATTGGCACCCTTCTGGCTGCCATTATATTCGAAATTGGCGCCCTCACTGAGGGACACCCATTCTGTGAAACATACAGACTCTGGGAAACTTGAAAATCATCAGGGTGGAAATGGCGCCCTTCTGACGGACATTATATCAAGAAATGGCACCCTGGACAGTGCCATTAATTTAGTAAATGGCGCATGGATAGGGGGCACCCATACCCTGCTATATTGGAATTGGCGCCCTCACAGGTGCCATTATTTAGGTAAATGGCGCCTGTGGGAAGGGGCGCCTAATCCCTAAAATGTATATATTTTGTTTTTTTTGTCAAAAGAAAATGGCGCCCCTCTGCAGTGTCATCATTTAATTGACGACCCTGCAGAGGGTCATTAATGAAGTAAATGGCGCCCTAGTCAGAGGCGCCCATTTCTGTAGGTGTTTCACACACCGGGCAGGTACGTTTCAAGACTCAAAACACTATTCATCAGGTCTAAAGTTCTGGGAATCAAGAAATAAGGATATGGGTTGACATAGAAGAATATCGGGGTTACAGAACCATACTCATGCAAGAATTTTATTATTTAGTTTCATAGATATAGATTTTATAACATGGTAATTATTAATGACAGGAAAATGAAGTGACGGCAGTGTGCAGGGTCTTCAATTAATGGGCGCCCATCACTGGGTCGCCTATTGAGGAATGGGCGCCCAGTGGCTGGTCGCCCATTACCTGATGGCAGAATTTTCTAATTTCGTAAAACGGGTGTAACAGGCTATATTTGATCTACATAAAAACCCATGTAGCATGCTATATCACATGGAAGACGAATTCTATTAGTTCTACGCATGCATGCTATGTTACCCTATATTAGCTACTAGTTGGGCTAGATCTTGAGAACACCTACCTTTTTGGCGTGAATAACGAGGTACAAGAAGTAGAAGGAAGAAGAAAGAAGAAGAGGTGAAGTCCCGCAATCAATGGCACCCAAGAGGGGGGGTGAATTGGGTGATAACAAAATTTTAGCAAGGCTATACTCAATTTTAATAAAATGTGAGAACTCTATGAAACTAGTCCAAGAAGGATAGATCTATCAGATCCAATCACTGAAATAACCTTTGGTACTAGGCGGAGTTGACAAATCCGTGGATCCACTCAACGTAAACTGGTATCTTTCTGGCAAGAGTAATCTTGTCAGTTCGAATCCAGCTTTTGATATACCAAAGGATCTATGAAGGTGATCAGTTAATCTAGATCTAAAGGATTCAAATAATCTAGATCCACAAGCATACACAGAAGAGGAAAGGGAGATAAGGAACAAGCCACAAGGAGACAGCAATTTTAAGGTGGTTCGGATGCCACAACGACAACCTACGTCCACCCCTCACCGACAGTGAGGATCCACACACTATCTTGTAAAGTGTTACAAGATTAGACACACACACACATACATTGGGAAAGAGAGCTCCCGCGAAGGTGTAAGAACACCTTAACACACACAAAACTACAGCGGATTAAACTCACACACAAATATACACGGATCTAGGAAGATCCACACACACTGAAGTATTTGAAGATTACAAGAACCACAAATGAAGCTGAAGATAAAGTATGAAAGTAGAACACAAGAAAAGAATCTTGATTTGCTCTCCCTTGGTGGATGACGAATGCTTTGGATGCAGCTTGATCCCTTGGCTTGATCTTCACTTGAATGGATTGTAGATTTGCTTGAGAGCTTGAATCTTGGATGTAATATCCCTTGGACGAAGCACTGTTCACGTAGCTACAGTAGACTTCTTTACCCTTCAATAGCCTCCTTGATCTCCACAAGTGATTAAGGTTCTTTGATCCCTCAAGGAGATGTTTTATAGACCTAGGGTGGTCAATAGACAGCCCATGAACCAGATCCACAAAACCTGGAGGGTTTGGTGGCTTTGGGATTAAATAATACCAAGAGAGGATCCTTCTCTCGAGATGGCCAAAAGTCAACTTTTATGGGCTGATCGGGGCTGGCGGTCGACCTGCAGAAGCCAGCGGTCGACCGCTCTGAGCATTCCTGTAGCCATCTGGCTGCTGGAAAAATAGGTCGACCGCTAGGGTCTGGCGGTCAACCGCCAGTTTTACAGGTCTTCTCCTTTTTGGTTCTGTGATTTCAGGTCGACCTCCACTGGTCCAGAGGTCGACCGCCAATCTTCAAATCTGTAAAAGTCGAGTGTTAGCCTGCTAAAAAACTATCCATAAGTTCGATGATTGAAATGGGCTTGTGTTATGGTTGATTACAAGTTCTTTTAGGCTCGTTTTAACACATGGAAGGATTCAAGAACACTAAGTTGAAAAGGAATGAAATTCGATGTTTTAGAGCATAAAACTTTGTTCAAAAACAAGGCACGTAGGAGATAAATGTCCTGGGTTATGTTATCATCAAAATCACTCGGATATGCTCAACAATCTCCCCCTTTTTGATGATGATAAAAGCTAGGCATTTAAGTTCACGTGTTCAAACCAAAGTGCCTTTGAGCAAGTTGTCAAAACGAAGTCAATCACATTTAAAATGCAGTTGAAACCCAACAATATGAAACGTTGAGCTCAAGAATTGAAGGTATTCAACACGTCCATTTTAGCACGTCAAATCACTTCCAACACAAATAATTCAGCATATCCATACCAGCCATTCAATACTTATTTGCCAACTTGAAAATAAGTGAGAGAGGAGAAGGCCAATCTTGTAAATTCAAAGAGTGCATTCTTCCATTCATTCTCATTAGTTCAATACAGGGTACACTGAATGCAAGAGGTGAAGATGGACTCGACATACGAAGGAATGCAACCACTAAATGCAAATCACTAATGTAATACAACCAAAATGCAACCAACATGCTCAAACTACGATGCAAGAGAATGCAAGAGACAGACATGCATGCAAGCAGGCAAACACACATAGCATATATATAACCCTAATAGCCTACTTCTCCCCCTTTGACATCAGCAAAAAGGAGTAGGGAGGGATACAACAGGTAGACAAAAGTGACACTAGTGACTCGATAACAGCTACACAACAGGGTGATCCTCAGCTTCCTAGCCATGAACAGCATCCGGGGCACCATCAACATGGGGAGAGCCAGCATGAGTAGGAGCACGAGGGAGACGGTCCGCAATGTCATGCAGAGTTTCATCATGATGAAGAAGCTGGCGACGGATGACAAGAAGGGATTGGTTGGTCAGCCGGAAGGCTTCACGGTTATCTTCATGACTGGCATAAAGAGTGGCCATGTGGGTGGAAAGATCATCCAGAGCGTGGGTGAAGGAGTCCATGCGTCCAGTCATGGTTTCCATAAAAGTGTCCAAATGCCCAAGGGAGGAGTCAATGCGGGTTTCCATGCCTAAAAGACGCATGTCTATAGTCTCATAGTCCCCCCAAGTGGGATGCCCAGCACCCTGAGTGGAAGACTCCCCATGAAAGTACTACGGTGGTGGAGGAAGAGCCGCTGGAGGAGGCACATCTTTGGGCTGGACTGGTGCAGGTGCATCTTGGTGATCTTGCTGTGGGTCCGGTTCTTGTTCTTCTTCACTGTCATTCTCTTCCCCATAAACTGGGATAGCACGACGAATTTCACCATTTGTAGCACGGTAATATCCCATATCGGAGAAAATCTTATGCTCATTATAAATGTCATCATGGCGGACCAGAACAAACTGCTCATCCTCCAATGGGACCCCGACAAAAGTGAACACTCCAGTGAGTTGAGAAGCATAAGGCAGGGACCGCCGTAAATGTGTACGGCATCAACTTATCAGTTGAGTCATGAGCCATCCCATATTAACTAATTCGCCATTCATAACATGATAGAACAGGAATCGGTGCACTTCAGTCACTTCATCTCGGCTGCCACTTTTGGGATAAATAAGTGTAGTAAACATATGATGGAGAACCCATTGCAGTGCGGGAAAGTGGTTGGCATTGAGCTCAATTAGGTCACTCACACCTCGTACAAACTCACAACTCGTCATGGCAATGAAACTTGCCTCAACCTCACCATGCCCAAAATTAATGTCTGCACCATGTGAAGAGACACCTAGGGCATGATTAAATAATTCTGAATTAATTCGGATCTCAATGCCCTGAACCATTGTGTACAATCTTCCATTTCTGTCAACCAAATTACCATAGAACTGTTGTACTAGATAGGGATAGAACCGGTTGTATCTAGTCACAAAATCAAGCCACCCCGGTTGCATTGAGAAAACTGTATAAATGTCGGGCAGGATTTCATTCATCTCTTGAAAATCGACAAGACGTGGGTCGATGATAGTTCTTGGAGGTAACCTGGGGTGCTGTAGCTTGTGGTGGTGGTGCGCCCGGAGCTTCACGTCTCCGAGCACTAGGTTCCCCTTGGAGAAGACGCCGAGCACTCCTTCTAGGTGCCATTTTAGACTAAGAAACCCGCTGAAGATATGATCCTCTTGAGAGGTAGAACCTCTACCTTGGGATGGATAGAGAGACACCGGGGAGGACTGTGAACACCTTCTTCATGCTCTGGAACTCAGGGAAGGATGACACGAGCGCACGAACGTCGGTGAGGAGTTGTTCCGAAATGGAGAACAATCGGCCGGATCGTGTTCGGAGAGAGGAGATGTGGGGTTTTTAGGGCTTTGAAGATGGGAGTGACGAGTGCTAGGGTTAGAATGGAGTAAGGGAGAGAGAATGGAATGCAGTAGAATGAGGAGATGGGGAAGAAAACCCCCTTAAGTTGGGGTTCGGACGCGGTTGAACTGGGCCGGTTCGCCGCTGGCGGTCGACCGGCACGAAGCCAGCGGTCGACCGCTGGGGTAGAGAAACCCCATTGTTGACCCCGAGAGGAAAAGTGTCTAGCCAGCGACCTCCAGAGATAGAAGTGGGCTCCATGACCCTGTGGACTCCCCCGTTTTCACAAAAACATATTTTTCCTATATATTTTTTCTCCTTTTTTTTGTGTTGAACCATGGATGGTATCAAGCAAGAGTCGACTATGGAAACCCCTGATTAGAGACTGCTTAGAACACTAGATCACTGGTCCACATTTATTTAACAAGGAATATTCAGTCTTAGGAATATGTCAAGGAAGAAGTGTGTGTATATATAAATAGGCACAAGCACACATGCTAGGTATTGTCATACACAATAGAAATAAAACACACACAATGCATGCATCTCACACAATCTACCCAAAAGAAAGCAACCTAGTGCAGACCTAAGTACGTATGCCCTCACCCTTGCACATGCCAAGTTCTCTCCTAAATTTATTGAATTGATCCTGATTTAGGGGTTTTGTGAAGATGTCAGCCAGTTGGTTAAGTGTATCAATGAACTTGAACTCAAAGACCCCTTTACCTATATGATCTCTCAGAAAATGATGCCGAATGTCAATGTGTTTGGTTCTGGAGTGTTGAACAGGGTTTTTAGATAGATTAATTGCACTTGTATTATCACATAAGATCGGCACACAATCCACTTCAACATTCAAATCAAGCAATTGATTTTTGATCCAAAGTACTTGGGCTCCACAACTTCCGGCGGCTACATATTCAGCCTCGGCCGTTGAGAGAGCTACTGAATGTTATTTCTTGGAGGCCCATGAAACGAGGCACCCCCCAAGAAACTGACAGTACCCACTTGTACTTTTACGATCGACAATGCACCCGGCATAATCCGCATCGGTATAAGCAATTAAATCAAAAGAAGTACCGATGGAAAATCACAAGCCAAAATCTATTGTGCCAATAAGGTATCTAAAGATGCGTTTAACAGCTGATAAGTGAGATTCTTTAGGGCATGACTGGAAACGGGCACAGAGACATACACTGAATTGAATATCAGGGCGGCAAGCTATAAGGTACAGTAGTGATCCGATCATACCTCGAAACAGTGTAGAATCTACTATTTTACCATTTTCATCCTTATCCAGTTTTGTGGTGGTGGCCATGGGAGTTGATATGGGTTTTGCTTCTGTCATTCCGTATTTCTTCAGCAGTTCCATAGTATATTTGGCTTGATTGATAAAGATTCCTTCTGAAGTTTGTTTCACCTGCAATCCAAGGAAAAAATTCAGCTCCCCCATTAAGCTCATCTCGAATTCTCCTTGCATAATCTTTGCAAATTCATCGCATAAGGCATTGTTAGTAGCTCCAAAAATGATGTCATCCACATACACTTGAACTATTAAAATGTCCTTACCTGATTTCCTTGTGAAAAGTGTTTGATCAACATTACCTCTCTTGAATCCATTTTCAACCAAAAATGAGGTAAGCCGCTCATACCATGCCCTTGGTGCTTGTTTTAGTCCGTACAAGGCCTTTTGGAGCTTGTACACATGTCGTGGATGTTTGGAATCTTCAAAACCTGGAGGCTGCTCTACAAAAATATCCTCCTTGATATAGCCATTAAGAAATGCAGATTTAACATCCATTTGAAATAATTTAAAGTTCAAGGAGCAAGCATGGGACAATAAGATCCGGACTGCTTCAAGTCTAGCAACCGGTGTAAAGGACTCGTCAAAGTCAATGCCCATCTCCTGGCTGTACCCCTTGGCTACAAGTCGGGCCTTATTCCTAACAACCAATCCCGCATCATTTAGCTTGTTTCTGAAAACCCAACGGGTTCCAATAGTGGGATGGTTCTTAGGACGCGGCACGAGAGTCCACACCTCGTTTCTTTCAAACTGGTGCAGCTCTTCATGCATAGCCTGAATCCAGGATTCATTTTGAAGAGCTCCATGAATGTCCTTGGGCTCTTCTTGAGAAAGTAAAGCCATCAAATCTTCCTCTTCTACTTGCCTTCGAGATGACCTTGTTATTACCCCATCCTCCAAATTACCTATGATGTTCACAGTTGGATGATCCTTTAGAAATGTGGAAGAACTGGGCAAGTCAGGATGCTGGACTTGTGATTCTTGCAGTGTTTCAATTGTAGGATCCTCATCTTCCTCATTTTTACTTGATATTGCCTTCAATGGTTCATCCTTAGCTTGGATATTTGATGAGTTCTTAGGATCTTCATCTGCATCCAAAGTAGAAGAAATTTGATTTGTCAGTTTTGATTCGGATTCATCAAAAATAACATGAGGACTTTCTTCAACGATCAAAATCCTTTTATTGAATAATCGGTAAGCTCTAGAATTGAGTGCATAACCTAGAAAAATTCCTTTGTCACTCTTTTCATCAAACTTACCCAGGTTGGACTTACCATTGTTCAGGATGTAGCAAGGACATCCAAATGGTTTAAGGTAGGAGATGTTTGGTTTCTTACCCTTGTAGAGCTCATATGGAGTTTTCTTTAGAATGGGCCTTACCATTGCACTGTTGATGATGTAGCATGCTGTACTCACCGCCTCAGCCCAAAAATACTTAGGTAGGGAATTCTCACTGAGCATGGTCCGGGCCATGTCTATCAACGTTCTGTTCTTCCTTTCCACTACTCCATTTTGCTGGGGCATCCTTGGTGACGAAAAATTATGTGTACCCCTGCTCTTCACAGAAAATGCTGAATTCATGATTTTTAAATTCACCACCATGATCACTCTGGATGGTGGTGATGAGGTAACCTCTTTCATTTTGAATTTTTCTGTAAAACACTTGAAACTCCGTCAGGGCATCGCTTTTATTGGCTAAAAATAACACCCATGTGAATCTGGAATAGTCATCAACAATCACAAAGCCATAGGATTTTCCTCCTAGGCTAGAGGTTCCAGTTGATCCAAAAAGATCAAGATGCAGCAGTTCCAACGGCCTAGCGGATGAAACAATGTTTTTATTTTTGAAGGAAATTCGTGTTTGCTTGCCTTTTGTGCAAGCTTCACAGATTCTATCACTTTCAAATTTTAATTTTGGCAGTCCATTCACCAAATCATGTCTAGACAACTTGGAGATAACTCCAAAACTAGCATGACCTAATCTTCGGTGCCATAACCAAGCATTTTCATGATTGTTCGCAACCAAGCAAAGATCATCACAAGAAACATTGTCAATATCAACAGTATAGACATTGTTATTTCTTTTTCCAAGAAAATTGATCTCATTAGTGTTCTTGTTCAAGACAATGCAGTGGGTTTCATCAAAAACAACTTTAAAACCCTTATCGCACAATTGGCTTATACTTAGCAAATTGTGATTCAGACCTTTTACCAAAAGTACATCTTCAATAAGAATTTTAGAATTCTTACCAATGTTGTCAATCCCAACAATTTTACCTTTGTCTTGGCCTCCAAAGACAACTGGGCCTCCATCCTTGTCTTGCAGTGTAGAGAACACTTTCTTGTCCCATGTCATATGCCTCGAGCAGCCGCTGTCCAAGTACCATTTGCTCCCCTTGGCTTCAAGACATATCTGCAAGAAGAAAGATTCGCATGCAATTATTTTTGGTACCCAAACAAGTTTGGGTCCATAGGAGTTAGTCCAACTTCTTGCGGGTGTTCTCTTAATCCATGCAACATGATATTTAGGTGTGCTTTGTCTAAACCAGCAGTTGGAAATCACATGACCAAATCTACCACAATGAAAACAATTGGCATGTGAGAAAGTTCTTTGATATCTGTGTGGTTTGGGCAGAACATGTTGGGGTTTAGAATTAGAACATGAAGCATGATTATAGTCCTTTTCATGAACAAAGGATGTGGTGATCTTATGCTCAAAATATTTTTTGTTTTGAGGTGTGTACCCCAAGCCTTCCTTTTGGAAGTTGACTTTAACCCCCAATCAGTTATCCAAGTTTTGTTTCCCTTTAACAAACCGAGTCAAGGTGGACCGAAGTTCAGCAACTTCTTCACCCAGAGTCCCATTTCTCCTTTCGAGTTCTGAATTTGTGGATTTCAGAATTTCTTCTTCCTTTTTCAGATTTTCACACATTTTTGCAACTTCAGCCATTTTGCATGAAATCTCTTCTTTGGTTCTTTCAATATCTGAAATAGTTTGCCGCAAGCTTTCTCTTTCCTCAGTTACTTCAAACCATTCCTGTTCCAATTTTTCAAACTTGACAAAGATATCTTCATGTGACAGTTCATCAATTTTATTTTTAAGAGTTTTATTTTCAGATCTGATTTTCTTGTATTTGGCATACAATTTTTCATATTCAGATTCCCATTGTTCATTTGAAATAAAATCAGAGTCCGAATTTACCTCGGTTGAGTCATCCTCATGGGCCATGAGACACAGGCTCTCCACGAGCTCTTGTATCTCCTCCTCGGACAGTTCGTCCTCTTCATCGCTCCACGTAGCAACCATGGCTTTGGGCTTTCTGAAATTATCCTTTTTGAATTTCTTCTTCAGGTCTGGGCACTCTCCCCTCATGTGCCAGGGATTTTTACATTCGTAGCATATGATGTTACTCGGCTTACTCGACTCACCCTTGATTTGAGTGGGCTTCCTTTGCCCTTTTTTGAAGTTGCCTTGGTAATTTCTTTTCTTCCTCAGAAATCTTTTTACTTGACGAGTGATCATTGCCAAGTCTTCTTCTTCATTGCTTCCTTCGTTGGATTCGTCTTCTTGAGAGTTATCATCAAGAATGCTAGAGAGGTTAGGGACTAGTTTCCCCTTGTTTTCCCCTTCACATGGGTGTGAACGGGGCGTGGAATGGGGTTTCCCGCCATTTTCGCCGGTTTCGGGCTCGGGACGACGTAGCGGTCGTTCCAGCAACCGCTAGGGTGCTAAGCGGTCATGTGGAGACCGCTAGGGTCCCCCTTATGTCGGTTGTGCCTTGCGGTCTCGACTGCGGTCCAGGGGGTAACCGTTTGGCCGTGTTTTGGTTGATCGAGGTCGGTGACGTAGCGATCTCCCGATTGACCGCAAGGCTATGCCAAGCGGTCAGGGGAACGACCGCCACCCTTCCTGGCGGTTCTGTGGTGACCGCTTGGGGTTTTAATGTTTTGGGTTCTTTGCGGTCTCGCGATAGACCGCCAGGCTAGCCCTTGCGGTCCTGGTGAAGATCGCTAGGCTGCCTAACGGTCCAGAGAGGACCGCTAGGCGATTCTCCATGCTCACCGTGTTCGTTTTGCATTCTGACAGTCTCCAGCCGACTCGGTTGTGACCCAGTGGTCGACCTTCGGCCTCGTGAGTGTCCCGGACATCCCATGGGTTCTGTCACCATGTTTCTGGGATGTCTGGAGGTACCGTGTTACCTCCATTAGCATGCCCATAGGTTTGGAGGGTCCGGGTTACCCCATGTGTTTCGGGCCTTTGTGTTCTCGTTAGATCGAGTCACCGTGTGTCGGTATGAGTGCGGTGGGGTCTTCCCGCATGTCGTGGGTTTCTCCGGAAGGTGGTTTCCGCGTGGGCCAGGTGTATGGCCTTGGGCTGTGAGTCCAGTCACCCGGCCTGGGACTGGAGGTTTCCCGTGCGTCCCTTGGATAGGGGATTAACTTGGCGGCTTGTGAGCTACCTCGGTATTCATGCTACTGTGGTTTCTGACCTAGGCATAGGGCAGATTGATGGTGTGGAGCTGTCCTTGTATGACGGTCTTGACCCCGAGTCTTGTGAGTCAAAGACCGTTGGATTTAGTAGGTCTAGTGGGCTGTCTAGAGTCTGGTGGCGTCGTGCCACCTGTTACTCTGTGTTACTCGCGATGGGTGCGTGAGTGGCTTTCCGTGATCACGTTTAGTGACCTCCCACTGGTCGTAGCCCTCTTATGGCACGCGTGTGCTGACCCACCCAGGAGTGGTGGAGCGGCTTACCCGAGAGCGACGGTTTTTATGCTGGTTTCTGTAGGGCCCCTCACCATTGCAGCCTGAGTCTGGCTGGGGGGAAAACTAGCTAGAGGACCCGACCTAGAGCGGATGGTCTGTGTGTGCACACTTAGTTGGGGGCTATTGGACCTGCGCTGACGATCGCGACCCCAGCTAGTCCTTGTTTTGTGTTCTTGGTTACTGTACGGTGTCTTTGTCTCCGCCTGGGGCGTCGCAGCGAGACACCTGAGGTTGTGGACTAAGTCGTGAGTGGACGCATCCGGCCTTGCTTCTGGTGGGGAGGTACTCCCGTCACATGATGTGAGTTTCCTCATGAGTCGAGTTCCGCTTCCCGTCTGCGAGACGTGGTTTTGCGTGGAGTTTCGGGTGTCTTCCGATGCAGAGGTATAGGGGTTCCGGTGAGCGTCACCGAGGGCTTTCCCCTAGACAGCGTCGAGTTCCCGACGGGTGGTCGTTTTCCTAGTAGCGTGACTAGGGTGGTTCATTGTCTGGTCGTCCCCGACTGTGGGATCGGGGTGTTGAGTTTCGTTTCAGTAGGAGTAGTTGTAGTGCCGAGTTTCTACCGGCCACCGGTTTGCTGTTCCTACTGTCGTTGCTACTTTCTGTTACCGCCATTGTTCTCGGTTGGGGTTCCACGGGATCCCTACTGAGCCAGTGACAAGAGGCTCACCCCTACTTTTCAGGTACGATGGTTCTTCCTCATGGTTCGAGGGTGCTGTGCCGAGGTTCTTAGTCGCCAGCTCGCCGGGCCGAGTGTTCACTTGGCGTTAGGTACGTTCTTCTGCCTTAGACTGTACTTTCTGTTAGACTGGAGTATGATGTTGTAGTTATTTATTTATTTATTTCTGTTAATTGTTGAATTATCCTGTTTTATTTCCTATTTCTTTGTACCTCCACACTCCTTTTTAGCCCTTCCAAGCCCCGGCTCATGGGCGGCGGGCCAGCATTCGAATAGTATCAGGTTCCTTTCCCGGTATCTGGATCTTGGGTCGCTACAGTTGGTATCAGAGCGTGGTTATGGACGTACATGGGAATTCAAGATATTACAGTGATCAGAGTCCGTAAGATCCAGTACAGTCGGCAGTTGGCATAGGGTTTTGTGTTTGTTTTCTGCTTGGTTTCTCGCGTAAGAGTTTGAGTGCGCTGTGTTGGTGCTGTAATGCGATTGCTGTTTCGTTGGAGTGCCGGTGTGGGGCCCAAGAGAGGTGGTAGAGAGATTTCTTCAAGATAGGTTGTGGCCCCGGTCGTGTTGCATTGGGCAGAGGTTACCGGCAGGTGCATTGCTGCGTTGCTGTGTTCGAGGAATCTGCAGCAAGGTCAGGTGGCTGGAGAGGATTGGTTGTGGTTAAGTGGCCGTAAGCATGCTCTGAAGGAGCTGTTATAGAGTTTGGCCACTCCAGCTTGAGATTTATCCAGCCCCTGAGGTGCTAAGATTGTGGTTTGAGGTGTCAGAGCGGGTGCTCTGGTCGAGAATTGTGCTCGGGTGAGCGGATGATCTTCTGTTGAGCTGCTGATTTGTCAAGCCGATGTTCTTGTCATGCTCTGTGGCGTCAGAAATGACGTGTCGGTCCTAGTTAATTTTAAGGATTTCGGGGCAGGATTGGGCGGAGTTGTCCTAGTAAGTTCTTGCTCCTGCGCTCTTGTGTGTGAATGGGTTGTGTTCACCCCAGAGTTGGCTGGAGATGTGAAGGTTCCGCGGTGACTTCGAGACTCGAGGATGAGCATCGACGGTTGTCGATTATGGCTCATGTTGTAGGTCTTGGCGTGGCGTGTTGTAGTTCAAGGAATTACAATGGTGGTTCATCTAGAGATGCTGTGATTGTGGTCCGACGTGACACTCGTCGAGTGTGTCGGAGGCGCTGACCTGATGGAAGCAAAGATTTTCTCGGTGCTGGAAGGTGCTGTTCCCAGCATGCGCGAGGCTCGAGGTCAGGTCGAGCGTGGGTATTTTCTATTGGTCGGAGGTATGCTAATCTCTCCTTTGGTTGGAGAGAATCGTGTTTGGTTAAGGTTAGTCGTCTTGCATCATGTGCTCGAATTGGGTGGCGTCGGTGTGCCATGAAGTCCGTGCGAGACACGTCCTGTGTTTTGGGCAAGGTGGTTGCCTATGAGAAGTCGTGCCCATTTCCCTGGTGTGTAAGGGTGCGTTGGCACTATTCCGGAAGGACGAGTGCCGGCTGAGCGGTGTTTTTGAGAATTACGGTTGGTGTTGTGGTTCTCGATGTGTGGAGGATCGGAGTCTGTGGAGTTGTAGAGGATTGTTGGGATGGAGGATCCCGAGTTGTCGTTGTGGTTGGCTGTGCGTGTGGACCAGAGTGCGGGGATCGTGGCGTGGGATGCTACGGGCGGATTGCTGAGGATGTGTTGAGCGTCGAAGAATTGGTTCCTCGATATGTGTTCTCTTTAGTTGTGTGAGACGTGTTGTTGTCGTACCGTTGCTTGAGATATTGTGGTTCGTGGCACTGGCAGGTGAAGAGTTGGGGAATATGCTGGCGAGGTTGCCGCATGAGTACCCTGTTCTTGCTTTGGAGGTTGTGTTCGCGGATGAGATTATGTTTTGGAGAAGTGATCACTAAGAGATTATGGGTCCCAGTTGGTGGCCGTGAGTGGCTGGTCAGGTTGACCAAGAGGTCGACCACAGTAAGATGTGTATTGTCTGGGGACCCGTGTGTATTGGTCGCGGTGTCATCGACCTGCTTGCTATGGTAGCAGGCGGCACTTGTCGGTTATGGAGAAGTGTGCCGTGGATTGTAAGAGGTTGTGTCCCGTGGCTCTATGATAAGAGCGGAATCGGGATTGGCAGGCGTCCATTTGGAGCGATTGAGATGAGATAGGATTTGATGAGACAGGACGGAAGAGTGACGCCTGTGGTTGGAGGTCTCTGAAGAGATGTTGGCATTGGACATGGTGATCCCTGGTCTGCGACCAGCAAGGGAGGATTCCCCGTAAGTCTGAGTCGAGTGACGTGAGGATCGAGGAGAGATCTTGTGATGTGATTTCATCGTGCTCTCCTCAGAGGGTAGAGTTGGAGTGAGGCTCGAGGTCTGGATGTGGTGTTGGTCTGTGCGTGAGTCAGCGGATGGCCTGTCATGAGTCGGATCGTGCCTGCTGGGCCGACGGAGGTTTCCCATTAACGAATGTCTGGTGACCAATGGATGGCCTTTCACAGATAGAAGATGCTGGTGGTTGGGCTTTGAGAACGGTGAGAGCCGTGTGCATGTGAGGCCTTTGATGGCCGTCTCCGTGATGTGCTTTTCGGATGGGATCTGGGCTTTGTCGAAGTTTGAGTTCTGACAGAGTTGGCCCGGTGCTGTTGTGGCGTTCGGCTTGCCAAGTGTGATATGGTCCTTGGCGTGGAGCCGACATATTTGTGGCGGTCAACTGGTAGAGAGGTCGACGTTTGGTTGGTCTGCGGAGCATGGATTTTGATCGGTGGCTGTTTCTCGTGACGGGGACTGTCTCCTTGGTGAGCGAGATTATGGCAGCGGTGCCGTGGTCGGTTTTCATGTTGTCTGAGGAGGTGCCAGACTTGTGCTTTTATGTTATGCCTGCTCTGATGACCGATGTGTGTGTGGTATGCGGAGCGTGGCGCTGTTCGTGATTATGGTCTGGCCGTATCCCTCATGATTAGTGCTTTCGTGAGGATTGAGGTTTTTCTGTGCTGGGGCTCTAAGAGCATTGTCAGTTGGTTAAGGTGTTCTCCCCTGTGGCTTGATGCGAGTCCTGAATTTCAAGGACGAAATTTATTTAAGGGGGGAGGGCTGTAATGCCCTAGATTTTTTGGATATTTTTCGGATCATTTTCGTGGGTCTCAGAGTGTATTTTGTGCTTTACGTGTGTTTTTCCCAGATGAGCTTTTGGAACACTGTGCAGGGTGAACCGTGGCATTCTCTGACCCCGAGATGTGACCAGCGCGTTGTGCTCTTGCCGAGGATCGTGGAGGTAATTTTTCCTAATTTTTGGAATTTTTTGGAATTTCCAGATTTTCCTATATAAACCCTACCACCCCTCTCTCTCCTCTCATTTCTCACTCTCTCCCTCTCTCTCTTCTCCCACGCTCTCCTCTCACTCCCTCCTCTCTGGCGACCGATGGACCGAGGCGGGGGCGACGCGGGGTGATGCGGGCAAGGAGGACGGCGAGGATGGGTCGAGGATCGAGGGACGAGGGGGCGGTGAAGCCGGTTCGCAAGCGTGGGGCACCGGCAAGGTTTCGTGGACGTTTTCACGTGGATCGGCGTCCACGGCACGTCGAATCTTCGGTGGAGGCAGGGAGATGGACCCTCAGCTCGTGTACTTCATTTCTCACGAGTTTTGTAGGCCGTGGTGAGTCGAGAGGGCTTATTTGGGTGTTTTGGGCAAAATACATGATTTTGGGGTGTGAGCCCGATCTAGAGTTTTGATCGCGTTTTTGGGGTCTAAATGGGTCCTCTCGGTGCTAGAGAGGTTGGGGACTAGTTTCCCATTGTTTTCCCCTTCACATGGGTGTGAACGGGGCGTGGAATGGGGTTTCTCGCCGTTTTCACCGGTTTCGGGCTCGAGATGACCTAGCGGTCGTTCCAGCGATCGCTAGGGTGCTAAGCGGTCGTGTGGAGACCGCAAGGGTCCCCCTTATGTCGGTTGAGCCTTGTGGTCTCACGATGGACTGCCAAGCCAGCCCTTGAGGTCTAGGGGGTAACCGTTTGGCCGTGTTTTGGTTGATTGAGGTCGGTGAGGTAGCGGTCTCGTGACTGACCGCTAGGCTACGCCAAGCGGTTAGGGGAACGACCGCCACCCTTCCTGGCGGTCCTGTGGTGACAGCTTGGGGTTTTAATGTTTTGGGTTCCTTGCGGTCTCGCGATAGATCGCCAGGCCAGCCCTTGCAGTCCTGGTGAAGACCGCTAGGCGATTCTCCATGCTCACCGTGTTCGTTTTGCATTCTGACGGTCTCCGGTCAACTCGGTTGTGACCCAGTGGTCGACCTTCGGCCTCGTGAGTGTCCCGGACATCCCATTGGTTATGTGACCGTGTTTTTGGGGTGTCTGGAGGTACCGTGTTACCTCCATTAGCATGCCCATAGGTTTGGAGGGTCCGGGTGACCCTATGTGTTCCGAGCCTTCGTGTTCTCGTTAGATCGAGTCACCGTGTATCGGTATGAGTGCGGTGGGGACTTCCCGCACGTCGTGGGTTTCTCCGAAAGGTGGTTTCTGCGTGGGCCAGGTGTATGGCCTTGGACTCTGAGTCCAGTCACCCGGCCTGGGGTTGGAGGTTTCCCGTGCGTCCCTTGGATAGGGGATTAACTTGGCGGCTTGTGAGCTATCTCGGTATTCATGCTACCGTAGTTTCTGACCTAGGCATAGGGCAGATTGATGGCATGGAGCTGTCCTTGTACGACGATCTTGGCCCCGAGTTTTGTGACTCAAAGACCGTTGGATTTAGTAGGTCTAGTGGGCTGTCTAGAGTCTGGTGGCGTCGTGCCACCTGTTACTCCGTGTTACTCGTGATGCGTGCGTGAGTGGCTTTCCGTGTTCACGTTTAGTGACCTCCCACTGGTCGTAGCCTTCTTACGGCACGCGTGTGCTGACCCACCCGGGAGTGGTGGAGCGGCTTACCCGAGAGAGATAGTTTTTAGGCTGGTTTCTGTAGGGCCCCTCGCCTTTGCAGCCTGAGTCTGGCTGGGGGGAAAACCAACAAGAGGACCCGACCTAGAGCGGATGGTCTATGTGTGCACACTTAGTTGGGGGCTATTGGACCAGCACTGACGAGCGTGACCCCAGCTATTCCTTGGTTTGTGTTCCTGGTTACTGTACGGTGTCTTTGTCTCTGCCTGGGGCGTCGCAGCGAGACACTTGAGGCTGTGGACTAAGTCGTCAGTGGATGCATCCGCTCTTGCTTCTGGTGGGCAGGTACTCCCGTCACGTGACGTGAGTTTCCTCGTGAGTCGAGTTCTACTTCCCGTCTGTGAGACGTGGTTTTGCGTGGAGTTCCGGGTGTCTTCCGATGCCGAGGTATAGGGGTTCCGGTGAGCATCACCGAGGGCTTTCCCCTAGAGAGCGTCGAGTTCCCGACGGGTGGTCATTTTCCTAGTAGCGTGACTAGGGTTGTTTGTTGTCTGGTCATCCCCGACTGTGGGATAGGGGTGTTGAGTTTCATTTCAGTAGGAGTAGCTGTAGTGTCGAGTTTCTACCGGCCACCGATTTGCTATTCCTACTATCGTTGCTGCTTTCTGTTACCGCCGTTGTTCTCGGTTGGGGTTCCACATGATCCCTACGGAGCCAGTGACATGAGGCTCACCCCTGCTTTTCAGGTACGACGGTTCTTCCTCGTGATTCGAGGGTGCTGTGCCGAGGTTCTTAGTCGCCAGCTCACCGGGCCGAGTGTTCACTTGGCATTGGGTACGTTCTTCTTCCTTAGACTATACTTTCTGTTAGACTGGAGTATGATGTTGTAGTTATTTATTTATTTATTTCTGTTAATTGTTGAATTATCCTGTTTTATTTCCTATTTCTTTGTACCTCCACACTCCTTTTTAGCCCTTCCAAGTCCCAGCTCGTGGGCGGCGGGCCAGGATTCAAATGGTATCTGGTTCCTTTCCCGGTATCCGGATCTTGGGTCGCTATAGTTGGTATCAGAGAGTGGTTGTGGACGTACATGGGAATTCAAGATATTGCAGTGATCAGAGTCCGTAAGTTCTAGTACGGTCGGCAGTTGGCATAGGGTTTTGTGTTTGTTTTCTGCTTGGTTTCTCACGTAAGAGTTTGAGTGCGCAGTGTTGGCGCTGTAATGCGGTTGCTGTTTCGTTGGAGTGCCGGTGTGGGCCCCAAGGGAGGTGATAGAGAGATTTCTTCCCGATATGTTGTGGCCCCGGTCGTGCTCCATTGGGCAGAGGTTGCCGGCATGTGCGTTGCTACGTTGCTGTGTTCGAGGAATCTGCAGCGAGGTTAGGTGGCTGGCGAGGATTGGTTGTGGTTAAGTGGCCATGAGCGTGCTCTGAAGGAGCTGTTATAGAGTTTGGCCACTCTAGCTTGAGATTTATCCAGCCCCTGAGGTGCTAAGGTTGTGGTTTGAGGTGTCGGAGCGGGTGCTCTGGTCGAGAATTATGGTCGGGTGAGCGGAGGATCTTCTGTTGAGCTGCTGATTTGTCAAGATGATGTTCTTGTCATGCTCTGTGGCATCAGAAATGACATGTCGATCCTGGTTAATTTTAAGGATTTCGGGGCAGGATTGGGCGGAGTTGTCCCAGTAAGTTCTTGCTCCTGCGCTCCTGTGTGTGAATGGGTTGTGTTCGCCCTAGAGTTGGCTAGAGATGTGAAGGTTCCGCTGTGAGTTGATGAGCATCGACGGTTGTCGATTATGGCTCGTGTTGCGACTCTTGGTGTGGCGTGTTGCAGTTCAAGGAATTGCAGTGGTGGTGCATCGAGAGATGCTGTGATTGTGGTCCGACGTGACACTCACCGAGTGTGTCGGAGGCGTTGACCTGATGGAAGTAAAGATTTTCTCGGTGCTAGAAGGTGCTGTTCCCAGCATGCGCGAGGCTCGAGGTCAGGTCGAGCGTGGATATTTTCTATTGGTCGGAGGTATGCTAATCTCTCCTTTGGTTGGAGAGAATCGTGTTTGGTTAAGGTTCGTCGTCTTGCATCATGTGCTCAGATTGGTTGGCCTCGGTGTGCCATGAAGTCCGTGCGAGACGCGTCCTAAGTTTTGGGCAATGTGGTTGCCTATGAGAAGTCGTGCCCATTTCCCTGGTGTGTAAGGGTGCGTTGGCACTGTTCCGGAAGGACGAGTGCCGGCTGAGCGGTGTTTTTGAGAATTACGGTTGGTGTTGTGGTTCCCGATGTGTGGAGGATCAGAGCCTACGGAGTTATAGAGGATTGTTGGGATGGAGGATCCCGAGTTGTCGTTGTGGTTGGCTGTGCGTTTGGATCAGAGCGCGGGGATCGTGGCGTTGGATGCTACGGGCGGATTGCTGAGGATGTGTTGAGCATTGGAGGATTGGTTCCTCGATATGTGTTCTCTTCAGTTGTGTGAGACGTGTTGTTGTCGTGCCGTTGCTTGAGATATTGTGGTTCGTGCCACTGGCAGGTGAAGAGTTGGGGAAATATGCTGGCGAGGTTTCCGCATGAGTACCCTGTTCTTGCGTTGGAGGTTGTGTTCGCGGATGAGATTGTGTTTTGGAGAAGTGATCTCTGAGAGATAATGGGTCCCCATTTGTGGCCGTGAGTGGTGTGGACGTCGAAAAATGTCGGTGATGATCATACGGCATGCACGTCTCGACACTCGAGAGCAAGCCGAAGATGGAAATGCCGAATAAACCTCATGCCTCGCCCGAGCAGGACGAGAACTCGCCTGGTGGTCCGTTACCCGTTAAGGAATCCTCCCAGGCGGAAGATACGGCCACAACTCTACAGCCGGCCATGCCGAGAGCTGAATCAAAGAAGAGTCGGGAACTCCAGCACAGTCTCGGCATATGCCGGAAGGCACGCAAAGCCCTGGACCGATCCCCAGAAGCTGCGAACGGAAAATTGCGGAAGCCATGCATCGCAACTAAAACATTCCGGGGATGCCAACGTTCGTATAAATAGCCGCGACTTCGAAAAGAATTCATTCGGTGCTTAAAACGACGTGGCAAGGCCCTTAATCGGTGCCCCCCCCCCTTGTGTTGCATTAAAATGGCACGCCCCTCCTTGCTTTGGTTATCCGGCGTGCTCCTGTTGAAGGGGCCATCCCCCTTTGATGCTTAAAACTGCACCACACTTGCCCAAAAGCTAAACCGGCGCGCCCATTTGCAATCTTAATACGGCACGCCAATTGCACTTGGGTTTAAACCGGCGCGGGCACTGTTCCACCGCACCATTTTAACCTCATGCCATCCCATCGAAACTCCGATGCTCTGTTCTGCACCATATTCTGCGCATATAACATTTAATGTTTGAAGCCGTGTCTCCTCCTCTCGATCAACAGCAAAGCGGCAGTGATGGCAACGTCAGGCAGCGGCGGTGGCAGCTGTAGCAGAAGATCTTCCGGCAAATCCGCAAATGTCCTATCCACGGACGAACAATAGTTTACGGCACCAACCACTGGATGCCACCGCAGACGAATGAAGTGGCGGTAGTTTTTCTTCCGTTCGAGCGGAGGAAAAGGCAACCAGGTTATATATACTCTGCCTGTCACCCCTGGCTTTCCCCCGGCTGGCCATTTTGGAGGAAAAGGCTCTCGGTTGTGTGCAGTGAAGAGAAGAAGAAGAAGAGAGAAGGAGTTTGGTCCCCCGGCGCTGACAAGGTGAAGAAAAAAGATAGAGAAAGTGTGAGAGAGGGAAGGTGAGTCCGGAGGGGGGAAGAGCTTGTGCTCCGTCCCCTCTCCCCCACCAGTGTATCTCCCTCTTTCCCCTCTAGCTATGTACTTCTCTAACCCAGATATGAATCTCCCATGTGTCAACTCCTTCCCCCGTTTGTGAGGATGAATAAAAAAAGAACCCTTTTGCAAGTTCAGTGCTCTCGATTTCAACCCCCGCTCCCCTTCCTCCTTCTCCTCATCCAGGGCCCTTCGAAGCATGCTCCTCCGTAGCATGGCCTTCGAAGGAGTTCGTCAGTGGATGAATATTCATGGCCCTTGTGGCGAACACTTGTCCAGCTTCAAAGAATCATCGCCTGTGAGTCGTGGTCGCTCTTGTAGGCTGGCCCTCGAGCGCTCCACACTCACACTTGGGCTAACGGACCACCGTGAGGCCGTTCCGCATTTTGAGAGTTTACCCGGGAGTAATCCGTGTGGTGGCTTTCGCTTCTCTTTGACAAGTCCCGGTCCGGGGGAGGTGCTGCCCAATTTTCGCCAGGGGACTAAGAACACTCAAGAATAAATGAACAATGCAACCTCTGAGGACAAGGACAACACACAGTAAAATCTGTGAACCAAACCCCTTGAACGAAACACTTAAAATCCACGCTAAGTCACCCTAATGAACAGTTAAACGCCTAAACTTCCTCCCTACCAACTTAATCTACCAAATGGATGAACAAACGTATCATAAAATCCACCTACGGGTGAAGGAAAACAAACACACAGTCATAGCAATAAACCCTCGGGAGAGTTTAATACGTCGCGGTGACTATTCCACCGCTCCGGTTTAACATCACTCTCAGAATCCCATCTCCCTCTTTGAACCTTAAATCGGCGTGCGCCTTCAACATCTTAACCCGGCGTGGCCTTAACCGGCGCGCCCTCCTCATTGAACCCTTAACCGGCGCGCCCTCCTCATTGAACCCTTAAAACGGCGCGCTCCCCTGGCCACCCTTAAAATGGCGCGCTCCCCTTGCCACCCTTAAAATGGTGGGCCCATTTCCCTTGTATTGCATTAAAACGGCGTGGCCCCTATAGTCTTCTTAACATGGCGCGCCCCTTGCCCATTCTCAATACGGCGCCCTCCTTGAGGTTCCATACCCGGCGCGCTCCCTTGCCATCCTAATCCGGCATGCCTCCTACAAAAAAAACACAATTAACTAAATGGAAGAAAAGCTTAAAACTCATAAATAAATTAAAAGAAAAAACCCAAACAAATGGATGAAATAGAAGACTATGAACCACTCTCATGAGAACAAACAATATAACCCTCTCTATAATCAAAATTTTGTTCCGGGGGCGCTGCCCCCCGGAAACCCCCGTAAGGGGCGCTACCCCCTTGACCCCCGCGACCTGATCGCACAAGTCGATCCGCGTGCTAGGGCGCACGTTGGTGAGTTCGGGCTTTATACTTAATAAACCTCTCTCCCGAACTAGGTACAAAGAGAAAATCAATGATGCCTTGTGGTATCGGACGTGGACCTCGGAGCCCCCGACATGGTCATGATCCGAACACATCTCGGGCCAATAGCTCGTTAACTCGACCCGCTTCTACCGGGATCCGAACACATCTCCGAACAATGAATGGTCCGTCAGTGACCAACATATATACCGGGATCTAATCCCGCACTTGCATTAAACTTGCCATACTCTCGGCATACATTTGTACGGGTTTGTTTTCTTCTACACTGTACCTTCAATACAGACCTTCGTCCGAACATAAAGTGGTCCATTAGTGACCGACAAAATCTGAATGGAACGAGAAGGCTCTCGTCATCCCCGGACCCTTTGCATGGGAATATCATTAAGGCCTCCGTGGGCCATGCTTAGACCTCGGGTCCGCCCCGAACATTGTCATTGCCTGACCCATATCCTCGGCCTATAGCCCGCTCCCTTTGAACGCATATTGGTTCTCAGATCTGGTCCCAGGACATCCTCCCGTTGCCCCTTGGCACCAGAAATACTGACAATGCCCACGTGAGCCCGGCTTCAACCGCGGGGGACCCACCGCAGCATGGTCGCAGCTTGATCTTGCACCGAGCCGACAAACTTATCAGTTTCCGACCGCTCTAAATGGGGTTTAACTGAACGTTTCACGTCCCTTTGAATAATAAATTCGTCGTATCCCGACGTACATATGTTCCGATCTTCCCGCGACGATTACGCTATTCTCAAGCCGGACATTCGTCCGAACATTAAATGGTCAACCCATGACCGACATGAGCTCAGATGCTTTCTTCACACCCTTGTGCGAGGACTTCAGCGTTTCTTAATAAGTTTTTTGTGCAACTACTTTCCTGGCCATGAGGCCCCTTCACCTGGCGATTAATCAAGGGTGTTCCCCTCTCCGAGGAGATTTAAATGACGCCGTGACCTTTATGGCGCGGCGGGTTCTGGTCCCGACACGAACCACACAATCGTCTGATTAGTCAGATCGAGCGCACAATAAATCGTCACTCTGTGACTGGCACGCCGACGCACTTAATAAACGAATAAACCCACCGAATAAATTGACTTAAAGAAACAAACAAACAAGCGTGTCGAAAAGTGCGTCCACAAGTCTGGCACGCCCGGTGGGACTGGAACCACCCTTCATCTCTTCGCCGGGATTCGGGTCCTCATGGCCTCCTAATAAACGATGTTTGTCTGCTTTGATGAATTGCAGGTGCTATCTTTGTTAGCCCTATGAGGAGAAAAGCCGGACTAGGCGCAATTGTCTTTGTGGCCTCGGGGACGCTACTCCGAGGCATATGCAACTTCCAGGAATCATGAAGGCCGCTAAAAGAAGAAGGAAAAGAAGAAGGAAAGGAAAAAAAAAAAGAAGAGAAAGAATTGGCGAGAGAGGGTTGTACGGCCACATCCGCCGAGACCCGTGCTGAATAATGATTACCACTGTGGGATTGATGCGGTGGAGCGAACCACTCATCCCCTCCCTGACGGGGTGAGCGCTCTCATGTGCACCCACCTTGGTCTATTATACCAAAAAGGGAAGAGAAGAAAAGAAAGGGACAAAAAGAAAAGTTGACAAGCGTTGCCGACCAAGAGAACAAGAAGAAGGCCGGCATCCCGCCCGGCTCTAGGAGGGTCCCAGTCCATGGTGCAATGCCCTGGTCCGTTCCACCTTCTTGCTGCCCCTATCCGCCATAAGACAGCCCCTCGAGTGACTGCTCGAAGATCCAACAAACCGTAACTCTTGCTTGATGAACGTCTCCCCGCTGTAGGGAATGCTTTATAGCAATGAGGCAGAGCACGGCCACGAACCTAGAAGAGAGCATTCATCCACCCCACCATAGGGGTGTAAGAAACAAAAGAATACACCCCGACTCAGGGGCATTTGAAGAAGCAACATACCCCGCCACGGGGGCATAGAAGCCGTAAAGAATGCACCCTAGCTTACGGGGATCTGAAGAAGAATTACACCCCACCTTGGGGGAATCAGAAGCAGCAATACACCCCACCTTGGGGGCATCAAAAGTAGCAATACACCCCACCTTGGGTGCACGAGAAGCAAACATCCCCCAGTGTGTCGGGGTAGAAAAAGAAGAATCCACCCCGCTATGGGACATAATAAATAAAAGAATACACCCCGACTCAGGGGCATTTGAAGAAGCAGCATACCCCGTCACGGGGGCATAGAAGCCGTAAAGAATGCACCCTAGCTTACGGGGATCTGAAGAAGAATTACACCCCACCTTGGGGGCATCAGAAGCAGCAATACACCCCACCTTGGGGGCATCAAAAGCAGCAATACACCCCACCTTGGGTGCACGAGAAGCAAACATCCCCCAATGTGTCGGGGTAGAAAAAGAAGAATCCACCCCGCTCTGGGGCATAAGAAACAAAAGAATACACCCCGACTCAGGGGCATTTGAAGAAGCAACATACCCCGCCACGGGGGCATAGAAGCCATAAAAGATGCACCCCGCTCAGGGGCACATGAAGAGAATCCACCCTGACTCAGGGGCATATAAGGCAAAAGTTACATCCCGACTTCGGGGGCACGTGAAAAGAATCTACCCCGGCTCAGGGGTATCCGAGGAAGAAATATACCCCGATATGGGGGCACATGAAGCATGCATCCACACCCGCTTGGGGACACAGAAGAAAAGTTACACCCCAACCTGGGGGTACATTAATAGAAATACACCCCAGTCCGGGGTCATCAATGAGGAAGGAAAAGTAGAACAAAAAGAAAAGACACATGAGGCTGACGTGGTCTTCGAACCCGCCTCTTTACATAAAAGAAGAAGAAAAGAAAGAACAGTCATCAGGCAGATGTGGTCTCTCCACTCGCCTCCGCACATAAAAGAAGAAGAGAAGAAAAGAAAGTGAGCCTTGAGGCAGGCATGGTCTTTCACCCTCTACCTCCAGCCATCCAACAAATAGACCCCTCATGTAGTCGGCGTCACGACCTTTCATCGAAGCCGACCAAAGCCTTCCGTCGATGGGGCATTAAACCGACTAAACCTTCCGCCGACGGGGCGTTAAAACTGACAAAACCTTCCGTCGACGGGGCGTTAAACCGACTAAACCTTTCACCGACGGGGCGTTAAACTGACAAAACCTTTCACCGACGGGGCGTTAAACCGACAAAACCTTCCACCGATGGGGCGTTAAACTGACTAAACCTTCCGCCGACGGGGCGTTAAACCGACTAAACCTTCTACCGACGGGGCGTTAAATCGACAAAGTCTTCCGCTGACGGGGCGTTAAACCGACAAAACCTTCCACCGACGGGGCGTTAAACCGACAAAACCTTCCGCCGACGGGGCGTTAAACTGACTAAACCTTCCGCCGACGGAGCGTTAAACCGACTAAACCTTCCGCCGATGGGGCGTTAAACCGACTAAACCTTCCGCCGACGAGGCGTTAAACCAACAAAATCTTTCACCGACGGGGCGTTAAACCGACAAAGCCTTCCGCCAACGGGGCGTTAAACCGACTAAACCTTCCACCGACAGGGTGTTAAACCGACTAAACCTTCTGCTGACGGGGCGTTAAACCGACAAAGCCTTTCGCCGACGGGGTGTTAAATCGATAAAACCTTTCGCCGACGGGGCGTTAAACCGACAAAACCTTCCACCGATGGGGCGTTAAACCGACTAAACCTTCCACCGACGGGGCGTTAAACCGACTAAACCTTCTGCCGACGGGGCGTTAAAACTGACAAAACCTTCCACCGACGGGGCGTTAAACCGACTAAGCCTTTCACCGACGGGGCGTTAAACCGATTAAGCCTTTCACCGGCGGAGCGTTAAACCGACAAAACCTTTCACCGACGGGGCGTTAAACCGACAAAACCTTCCGCCGACGGGGCGTTAAACCGACTAAACCTTCCGCCGACGGGGCGTTAAACCGACTAAACCTTTTGCCGACGGGGCGTTAAACTGACAAAGCATTCCACCGACGGGGCGTTAAACCAACAAAACCTTCCGCCGACGGGGCGTTAAACTGACAAAACCTTCCACCGACGGGGCGTTAAACCGACTAAACCTTCCGCCGACGGGGCGTTAAACCGACTAAACCTTCCACCGACGGGGCATTAAACCGACTAAACCTTCCGTCGACGGGGCGTTAAACCGACAAAACCTTTTGCTGACGGGGCGTTAAACCGACTAAACCCCCGCCGACGGGGCGTTAAACCGAAAAAACCTTCTGTCGACGGGGTGTTAAATCGACAAAACCTTCCGCCAACGGGGCGTTAAACAGACTAAACCTTCCGCCGACGGGGTGTTAAATCAACTAAACCTCCCGCCGACGGGGCGTTAAGCCGACAAGATCTTCTACCAACGGGGCGCTAAACCAATAAGATACTCAGCCATCGGGGCTTCAATCTGATAGATACTCAGCCATCGGGGCTTCAAGCCAACGGATATCCCACCATCGGCCTCTGAGCCGACAGCTACTCTATCATCGGCCCCTGAGCCGACAACTACTTCACTTATCGGCCTCCGAGCTGACAGCTATCCAATCATTGGCCCCTGAGCCGACAGCTACTTCACTTATCGGCCTCCGAGCCGACAGCTATCCAATCATCGACCCCTGAGCCGACAGCTACTCCATTATTGGCCTTTGGGTCGACAGCTATCCCATTATCGGCCTCTTGGCTGACAGCTTCTAATCATCGGCTCCCAGCCAACAGCTTCCCCAACAAAGAACATACCTTTCACTTTGGCTCGGATCCTTCCCCCGGCCAGAGAATCAAAGAACCAACCTTCCACTTTGGTTCGGGTCCTTCCCCGGCCAGAGAATCAAAGAATCAACCTTTCACTTTGGTTCAGATCCTTCCCCGGCCAGAGAATTAAAGAATCAACCTTTTCACTTTGGTTCGGGTCCTTCCTCGGCCAGAGAATCAAAGAATCAACCTTTCACTTTGGTTCGGATCCTTTCTCGGCCAGAGAATCAAAGAACAGACCTTTCACTTTGGCTAGGATCCTTTCCCGGCCAGAGAATCAAAGAATAAACCTCCCACTCTGGTTTAGATCCTTCCCCGGCCAGAGAATTAAAGAATCAACCCATCCACTTTGGTTCGGATCCTTCCCCAGCCAGAGAATCAAAGAATAACCCTTTCACTTTGGTTCGGGACCTTCCCCGGCCAGAGAATTAAAGAGATCCTTTCACTCTGGTTCGGATCTTTCCCCGACCAGAGAACAAAAGGGGACCCCTCTTTTCGGCTCTCATAGCCTGCTTCCCAAATCTTGGCTCTTGCAGCCTGCTGTCCAGAATTTCGGCTCTTTGTAGCCCGCTTCCTGACTTTGGCTCTCGTAGCTTGCTTCCCCTTGGCCTTCGTGGCCTGCTTCCCAGTTCTGGCTCTTGTAGCCTGCTTCCCCTTGTCCTTCGTGGCCTGCTTCCCAATTCGGGCTCTCGTAGCCTGCTTCCCTTCGGCTCCCGTAGCATGCTTCCCCGATCTTTGGCTCTTGTAGCCTGCTTTCCTTAATTTCGGCTCTTGCATCTTGCTTCCCAACTTTGGCTCTTGCAACCTACTTCCCTTTGGCCCCCGTGGCCTGCTTCCTAATTTTGGCTCTCGATGCCTGCTCCTCCAACCTTTGGCCTTTGTAGCCTGCTTCCCAGCATCTCCCGTGATGCGGGACGAGACACGGACACGACAAGCTCGCGGTTGTCCCTTAACGAGGGAAGCGTCGGACGTGCACGGTTGAGAAACCGGCAGTGAGCTAGGGTGGTCGGCTCTCACTTGTGCCCGGATCGGGTCACGGGACGGTAACGCTCTCTCTCGCAGCAGCGGTGATATAAATATAAAGCGAGCTAATTGTCCCTACACATGCTCTCTAGCAGCGGCATAAATAAATATATATGAAGTAAGCAAAATGCCGAAAAGGGAGCGAAAACGATACCTCCACGCGCTCGGCGTGGGGAAGACGGACCCGGCCGAAACTCGTACTCCCGGGACAATTAATACACCATATTACAGCAAATGAATTACTGCCCACTCCGCGCAGGAAGGTAAAGGGCTACACAAATGGGCCCGGGAGGACCGAATTCGGGTTCACGGGCGGCTTCTTGCGTCTCTTCGGCAGCACCCCAACTTGTGACAGTGGGGCCCACGTGCTGTCCGGAGGGGCCGTGTGGGACCCGGTGGCACCGCTGTGGTGGTGGATGCCTGGATGAGCGCTCCCTGGAGTGGAGGCACGCTGGTTCGCCGGCCGGAGGCCGGGCGGCTCCGATCGGCACCGGTCGGAATAACCGGCCACAGATCTGCAACTTCTGGTTTTCAGCGCGCGTCCCGGCGAGAACGGGCGCTGCGATCAGCCCCAATGTCGGATCGACACAAGACTGGCGCCGTTGGAAAGCTAACTTCAAATCCTTCAATGTAGGCCTGAATATCTAGCCTAGATCTATACGGATCTGGGCTTTAATGAATTGTTGAGTTGCTGTTGTACAGTGACAGGACTCTCAGATCTGCAGAGAACTTGTCTGAGAACTAAATTTGACCGATATGTGAACATCCGAACCTAAAGTTATGGTATTCATAAAAGTTGTAGGAAATCAAGATAGGAAACTGGCACTATTTTTTATGAAGGGTTTGGAGGTGGTGGTGATTTGTTCTGATTTTTGAAGTGGAGGGTGGTCGGATCTGAAACTTGGCTGAAAATATTGTAGCAGAGATAGAACATGAATTTTGAAAAATGGATAGAGGGCGAATCAAAAATCAAGAAAAATGGTGGATGTAGGGGATGATGGACAGACTCCCAGTCAAATTGGGAGGATTTAGAAAAATCAAAAAGAGGGTTGGAGGTGAGAAACACAGGGCTACTGTCACTGTAGACAGAGATAAAACAGATCTGGGAATGAAAGATGCACGAAAATGGAAAAATACTAAACGAGGGATTTTGGACCTGAATGTTTTTGTGGATGATGGGGTGGAAGATAGGAACACCCTCTGAAAATTTAAGATCAAGAGGATGTCGAAGTTGATAGAAAGAATTCCGAGAAGAAGCTTCTGTCCAGGATGGACAGAACACCGAAGTCGACTTCGCGGCGGCTCGAAGGCGGCACGAACGGCGGCGGCGGTACCGGAGATGAACTCAGAGATTGAGGGGGAGGAGATAGAAGGGTTCCACTCTAGAATTGGGGGTTGGGGATGAAGAAAACCAGGGGGAGAGAGAGGGGAGGTCAAAATTCCCACAAGGGGGGCTCTTGCACAATGCTTTTTTCACTTTCATTAATTCAATCAATTGGAAAATACAAGCTATATATAATAAATGTAAAAAGACACTAAATGCCCATAGATCTAAGGTTTGGAAGGGCATATTAGGGAGTTCCTAAATATTTCTCCCATGTGGTCAAAACTTTAACCATTAATCTAATCAAACTTGGACCATTTCCATTCAAACTTACCTAATTTTCACCAACCAAGCCTAATAAGGCCAATGAATGGGGCGCCCCCTTCATGGGCTTCTCTTGGGCCTAGGCTGGTCCAAGGCCAACCACTCAAGTCCAATAACCCATGTCTAGACTTGGGCCTTCCAAGTCTTGGTGGTCCATGAGAGGAGAAAGCCCACTTGGGCCTTAAGTGGCTATTAAGGTCCAATATGAACTAGGCTTCTAATGGACTCTACTAATGGCAACCTAGCCATGGACTTTACATTACAAGTGGCCCATTGGCTTTTTATAAGCCTTACAAGGAGCCCAAATGAAAGAAATGAAACAAATACACAAGTACAATCCCATACAAGTCATAACACACAAATACGATCCGCCCGTATAGCTTTTGATGCCCCCACCAATTCTCCCCGGGTGGGAAGAACTCGACCCCGTCGAGTAAGAGGTGCGGCTGCTCGAGTACTCCGACGGATCCGTCACCGTGCCAAGTAACGCAGGTATGCTCCACTCCAAGTGACCGTCACCTGCTCATTCCATATATACTCGATATGCACAAGCTGCTGTGGGCTAGAGGTGGACACTCCGGGTGGGGCACTCTCAAAAGGGAAGGAAGCGGCTCGAAGACTCACTAGGAATCACCGCTGAGTCCCTGTAGGTGACTAGATCCGGGTGTAGATATGGAACCGATCCCATACTCATCGAGTGAGTCCAATCGCCTCTTACTCATAAGAGAATGACAACGAGCTGACACAAGACACATGCAGACTCACCATGCACTAACACACATATGCAAACCACACAAATAAGAAACTGACTCATGCATGACTCTAGACAAAAACTAGTGTTAGTCAGACCCGTACATGGATGACGGTGGACCAGGACACCCGAATATGTGCCATACATGCATTTGACATAACCGGAGATGGGTGACATGGGGTACACCTAATTGTCTAAGTATGACCCAGTCATGCATGGACGGCCCTTTAGATTTAGGAGACTTGAGTGGGCTAGGAAAGCCGGCTGTGGAAGAGCCGGGTGTAGGTGTATCGTGGACAGGCTTGGTGGGTATGGAGGACCCGACCCGTAGGAAAGGGGTATGAAGGTGGACTTCCCCGAAGAAGTGAAGGGAATATGAAGGGTCTAGGGATCCACTAGGGAATGGGTCAAAGGGATCAAAGAAGGTATGACCCCTTGTGGTGGGTTCCCACAAGTCACGGTCCCACGTGTAGAAGTTTTGAAGGTGTGGATAGTCACCTTCTTGAATTGTGACGGGTGGGATGGGGATCGTAGGCAAGAAGTATGATTCCTCCCTCGGATAAAAGGGTATGAATTCGGGCTCGTCCGGTAGCAGGAGAAGTAGAAGAACCTCCGTGGTGACATAATTCACGGTGCACTCAGAGGTAATGGACCCGAAGGCCGGATGGGTGAAGCTAAGACTAGCGGGTTGGTCAAAGCCTCGGGCCAAAAGATGCGTCAACTCCCATTGTGAATCTAATCCCATGATAAGATCGTCCAACGTATCAACATGGTGACGAGATCGAAATGTGGTATGGAAGGAATTGACCGGCACTAAAGGTAGGGTGGGGTCCATGGATGGAAAGGGATGTGGGACCGAGCCTTCCTTGAGCCATCTAAGAAGTGGCTCGGCTATATAAAGAGTACCCGTTAGAAATACGGGTGGCTCGGTCCTTGGTGGCTCCAAATGAGATGGTTCCGAATCACGTTCGGACATAGAGAGTGTTGACATTGGTGCTCTCATGGATGAGGAAGGAATGTCCTTCTCGTGGTGAAGGGGTCCTTGGGGTGGCTCCGGGAACAACCAATCTACCCCGATAGACCAATCTAGGCTAGTACTAAACTGATCTAGGCTTGTACTAAACCTTTGCACTTGTCCCATCATGGCTTGGAACATGGCGCCCACTTCATCGGGACTATAAGCTCGGGATGCGGCCATGGTTGCAAAGATGGGGTTGGGCCCCCTAGAAATGGAGATGCAAGACCATTTTTTTTAAAGCAAAATGTTATGCTAACTAATGCACCTAGATATGACCAAAACTCGGTACGTGGCGGAGATAACCGATCCGAAGATCACTCGCACAAGTGTGCGGCCTGCCCGATAGGCGTAGCCTAACGTTCGGACAACACCTTTTTATATACCGATTAATGGTATGCAAATGCAACTCCTAAGACCGACTTGACTTACATAACTAGACTTAAATGACACTCTTTTTTTTTGACACCCTAGACTCAACCTGGCTCTGATACCAAATTGATGCGGGATGAGACACGGACACGACAAGCTCGCGGTTGTCCCTTAACGAGGGAAGCGTCAGACGTGCACGGTTGAGAAACCGGTAGTGAGCTAGGGTGGTCGGCTCTCACTTGTGCCCGGATCAGGTCACGGGACGGTAACACTCTCTCTTGCAGCAGCGGTGATATAAATATAAAGCTAGCTAATTGTCCCTACACATGCTCTCTAGTAGCGGCATAAACAAATATATATGAAGTAAGCAAAATGCCGAGAAGGGAGCGAAAACGATACCTCCACGCGCTCGGCGTGGGGAAGACGGACCCGACCGAAACTCGTACTCCCGGGACAATTAATACACCATATTACAGCAAATGAATTACTGCCCACGCCACGCAGGGAGGTAAAGGGCTACACAAACGGGCCCGAGAGGACCGAATTCGGGTTGACGGGCGACTTCTCGCGTCTCTTCGGCAGCACCCGAACTTGTGACGGTGGGGCCCACGTGCTGTCCGGAGGGGCCGTGTGGGACCCGGTGGCACCGCTATGGTGGTGGATGCCTGGATGAGCGCTCCCTGGAGTGGAGGCACGCTGGTTCACCGGCCGGAGGCCGGGCGGCTCCGATCGGCACCGGTCGGAATAACCGGCCACGGATCTGCAACTTCTGGTTTTCAGCGCACGTCCTGGCAAGAACGGGCGCTGCGATCAGCCCCGATGTCGGATCGACACAAGACTGGCGCCGTTGGAAAGCTAACTTCAAATCCTTCAATCTAGGCCTAAATATCTAGCCTGGATCTATACGGATCTGGGCTTTAATGAATTGTTGAGTTGCTGTTGTACAGTGACAGGACTCTCAGATCTGCAGAGAACTTGTCTGAGAACTACCTTTGACCGATATGTGAACATCCGAATCTGAAGTTATGGTCTTCATAAAAGTTGTAGGAAATCAAGATAGAAAATTGGGACTATTTTTTATGAAGGGTTTGGAGGTGATGGTGATTTGTTCTGATTTTTTAAGTGGAGGGTGGTCGAATCTGAAACTTGACTGAAAACACTGTAGCAGAGATAGAACATGAATTTTGAAAAATGGATAGAGGGTGAATCAAAAATCAAGAAAAATGGTTGATGTAAGGGATGATGGACAGACTCCCAGTCAAATTGGGAGGATTTAGAAAAATCAAAAAGAGGGTCGGAGGTGAGAAACACAGGGCTGTTGTCACTGTAGATAGAGACAAAATAGATCTGGGAATGAAAGATGCACAAAAATGGAAAAATACTAAACGAGGGATTTTGGACTTGAATTTTTTTGTGGATGATGGGGTGGAAGATAGGAACACCCTCTAAAAATTTAAGATCAAGAGGATGTCGGAGTTGATAGAAGGAATTCCGAGAAGAAGCTTCTATCCAGGATGGACAGAACACCGAAGTCGACTTCGCGGCGGCTCGAAGGCGGCACGAACGGCGGCGGCGGTACCGGAGATGAACTCAGAGATTGAGGGGGAGGAGATAGAAGGGTTCCACTCTAGAATTTGGGGTTGGGGATGAAGAAAACTAGGGGGAGAGAGAGGGGAGGTCGAAATTCCCACAAGGGGGGCTCTTGCACAATGCTTTTTTCACTTTCATTAATTCAATCAATTGGAAAATACAAGCTATATATAATAAATGTAAAAAGACACTAAATGTCCATAGATCTAAGGTTTGGAAGGGCATATTAGGGAGTTCCTAAATATTTCTCCCATGTGGTCAAAACTTTAACCATTAATCTAATCAAACTTGGACCATTTCCATTCAAACTTACCTAATTTTCACCAACCAAGCCTAATAAGGCCAATGAATGGGGCGCCCCCTTCATGGGCTTCTCTTGGGCCTAGGCTGGTCCAAGGCCAACCACTCAAGTCCAATAACCCATGTCTAGACTTGGGCCTTCCAAGTCTTGGTGGTCCATGAGAGGAGAAAGCCCACTTGGGCCTTAAGTGGCTATTAAGGTCCAATATGAACTAGGCTTCTAATGGAGTCTACTAATGGCAACCTAGCCATGGACTTTACATTACAAGTGGCCCATTGACTTGTTATAAGCCTTACAAGGAGCCCAAATGAAAGAAATGAAACAAATACACAAGTACAATCCCATACAAGTCATAACACACAAATACGATCCGCCCGTATAGCTTTTGATGCCCCCACCAATTCTCCCCGGGTGGGAAGAACTCGACTCCGTCGAGTAAGAGGTGCGGCTGCTCGAGTACTCCGACGGATCCGTCACCGTGCCAAGTAACGCAGGTATGCTCCACTCCAAGTGACCGTCACCTGCTCATTCCATATATACTCGATATGCACAAGCTGCTGTGGGCTAGAGGTGGACACTCTGGGTGGGGCACTCTCAAAAGGGAAGGAAGCGGCTCGAAGACTCACTAGGAATCACCGCTGAGTCCCTGTAGGTGACTAGATCCGGGTGTAGATATGGAACCGATCCCATACTCACCGAGTGAGTCCAATCGCCTCTTACTCATAAGAGAATGACAACGAGCTGACACAAGACATATGCAGACTCATCATGCACTAACACACATATGCAAACCACACAAATAAGAAACAGACTCATGCATGACTCTAGACAAAAACTAGTGTTAGTCAGACCCGTACATGGATGACGGTGGACCAGAACACCCGAATATGTGCCATACATGCATTTGACATAACCGGAGATGGGTGGCATGGGGTACACCTAAATGTCCAAGTATGACCCAGTCATGCATGGACGGCCCTTTAGATTTAGGAGACTTGAGTGGGCTAGGAAAGCCGGGTGTGGAAGAGCCGGGTGTAGGTGTATCGTGGACGGGCTTGGTGGGTATGGAGGACCCGACCCGTAGGAAAGGGGTATGAAGGTGGACTTCCCCGAAGAAGTGAAGGGAATATGAAGGGTCTAGGGATCCACTAGGGAATGGGTCAAAGGGATCAAAGAAGGTATGACCCCTTGTGGTGGGTTCCCACAAGTCACGGTCCCACGTGTAGAAGTTTTGAAGGTGTGGATAGTCACCTTCTTGAATTGTGACGGGTGGGATGGGGATCGTAGGCAAGAAGTATGATTCCTCCCTCGGATAAAAGGGTATGAATTCGGGCTCGTCCAGTAGCGGGAGAAGTAGAAGAACCTCCGTGGTGACACAACCCACGGTGCACTCGGAGGTAATGGACCCGAAGGCCGGATGGGTGAAGCTAAGACTAGCGGGTTGGTCAAAGCCTCGGGCCAAAAGATGCGTCAACTCCCATTGTGAATCTAATCCCATGATAAGATCGTCCAACGTATCAACATGGTGACGAGATCGAAATGTGGTATGGAAGGAATTGACCGGCACTAAAGGTAGGGTGGGGTCCATGGATGGAAAGGGATGTGGGACCGAGCCTTCCTTGAGCCATCTAAGAAGTGGCTCGGCTATATAAAGAGTACCCGTTAGAAATACGGGTGGCTCGGTCCTTGGTGGCTCCAAATGAGATGGTTCCGAATCACGTTCGGACATAGAGAGTGTTGACATTGGAGCTCTCATGGATGAGGAAGGAATGTCCTTCTTGTGGTGAAGGGGTCCATGGGGTGGCTCCGGGAACAACCAATCTACCCCGATAGACCGATCTAGGCTAGTACTAAATCGATCTAGGCTTGTACTAAACCTTTGCACTTGTCCCATCATGGCTTGGAACATGGCGCCCACTTCATCGGGACTATAAGCTCGGGATGCGGCCATGGTTGCAAAGATGGGGTTGGGCCCCCTAGGAATGGAGATGCAAGACCATTTTTTTTTTAAAGCAAAATGTTATGCTAACTAATGCACCTAGACATGACCAAAAACCGGTACGTGGCGGAGATAACCGATCCGAAGATCACTCGCACAAGTGTGCGGCCTTCCCGATAGGCGTAGCCTAACGTTCGGACAACACCTTTTTATATACCGATTAATGGTATGCAAATGCAACTCCTAAGACCGACTTGACTTACATAACTAGACTTAAATGACACTCTTTTTTTTTTTGACACCCTAGACTCAACCTGGCTCTGATACCAAATTGATGCGGGACGAGACATGGACACGACAAGCTCGCGGTTGTCCCTTAACGAGGGAAGCGTCGGACGTGCACGGTTGAGAAACCGGCAGTGAGCTAGGGTGGTCGGCTCTCACTTGTGCCCTGATCGGGTCACGGGACGGTAACACTCTCTCTCGCAGCAGCGGTGATATAAATATAAAGCTATCTAATTGTCCCTACACATGCTCTCTAGCAGCGGCATAAATAAATATATATGAAGTAAGCAAAATACCGAGAAGGGAGCGAAAACGATACCTCCACGCGCTCGGCGTGGGGAAGATGGACCCGGCAGAAACTCGTACTCCCGGGACAATTAATACACCATATTACAGCAAATGAATTACTGCCCACTCCACGCAGGGAGGTAAAGGGCAACACAAACGGGCCCGGGAGGACCGAATTCGGGTTGACGGGCGGCTTCTCGCGTCTCTTCGGCAGCACCCGAACTTGTGACGGTGGGGCCCACGTGCTGTCCGGAGGGGCCGTGTGGGACCCGGTAGCACCGCTATGGTGGTGGATGCCTGGATGAGCGCTCCTTGGAGTGGAGGCACGTTGGTTCGCCGGCCGGAGGCCGGGCGGCTCCGATCGGCATCGGTCGGAATAACCGGCCACGGATCTGCAACTTCTGGTTTTCAGCGCGCGTCCTGGCGAGAACGGGCGCTGCGATCAGCCCCGATATGGGATCGACACAAGACTGGCGCCGTTGGAAAGCTAACTTCAAATCCTTCAATCTAGGCCTGAATATCTGGCCTAGATCTATACGGATCTGGGCTTTAATGAATTGTTGAGTTACTATTGTACAGTGACAGGACTCTCAGATCTGCAGAGAACTTGTCTGAGAACTACCTTTGACCGATATGTGAACGTCCGAATCTGAAGTTATGGTCTTCATAAAAGTTGTAGGAACTCAAGATAGGAAACTGGGACTATTTTTTATGAAGGGTTTGGAGGTGGTGGTGATTTGTTCTGATTTTTTAAGTGGAGGGTGGTCGGATCTGAAACTTGGCTGAAAACACTGTAGCAGAGATAGAACACGAATTTTGAAAAATGTATAGAGGGTGAATCAAAAATCAATAAAAATGGTGGATGTAGGGGATGATGGACAGAACTCCCAGTCAAATTAGGAGGGTTTGGAAAAATCAAAAAGAGGGTCGGAGGTGAGAAACATAGGGCTGCTATCACTGTAGATAGAGACAAAACAGATCTGGGAATGAAAGATGCACGAAAATGGAAAAATACTAAACGAGGGATTTTGGACCTGAATTTGTTTGTGGATGATGGGGTGGAAGATAGAAACACCCTCTGAAAATTTAATATCAAGAGGATGTCGGTGTTGATAGAAGGAATTCCGAGAAGAAGCTTCTGTCCAGGATGGACAGGACACCGAAGTCGACTTCGCGGCGGCTCGAAGGCGGCACGAACGGCGGCGGCGGTACCGGAGATGAACTCAGAGATTGAGGGGGAGGAGATAGAAGGGTTCCACTCTAGAATTGGGGGTTGGGGATGAAGAAAACCAGGGGGAGAGAGAGGGGAGGTCGAAATTCCCACAAGGGGGGCTCTTGCACAATACTTTTTTCACTTTCATTAATTCAATCAATTGGAAAATACAAGCTATATATAATAAATGTAAAAAGACACTAAATGTCCATAGATCTAAGGTTTGGAAGGGCATATTAGGGAGTTCCTAAATATTTCTCCCATGTGGTCAAAACTTTAACCATTAATCTAATCAAACTTGGACCATTTCCATTCAAATTTACCTAATTTTCACCAACCAAGCCTAATAAGGCCAAAGAATGGGGCGCCCCCTTCATGGGCTTCTCTTGGGCCTAGGCTGGTCCAAGGCCAACCACTCAAGTCCAATAACCCATGTCTAGACTTGGGCCTTCCAAGTCTTGGTGGTCCATGAGAGGAGAAAGCCCACTTGGGCCTTAAGTGGCTATTAAGGTCCAATATGAACTAGGCTTCTAATGGACTCTACTAATGGCAACCTAGCCATGGACTTTACATTACAAGTGGCCCATTGGCTTTTTATAAGCCTTACAAGGAGCCCAAATGAAAGAAATGAAACAAATACACAAGTACAATCCCATACAAGTCATAACACACAAATACGATCCGCCCGTATAGCTTTTGATGCCCCCATCACCCGGCTTCTATGGCCTGCTTCCTTGATGTCCCTTGGCTTTTCTGGCCTACTTCCCGACATCTTTTGGCCCTTATGGCCCGCTCCCCTAATGTCCCTTGGCTTCTATAGCCCGCTTCCCTAATATCCTTTCGGCCCTTCGTGGTCTGCTCCCCTAATACTTTTACTACCGCTACACTTATACGTAACGACAGTATGTTCTTACGTAGAAAAAAAGAAAAAAAATGAAGAATGCTTGATTGCCCTGCTTGCATGCTTGCTTGTAATATAGAATAAGACACGTCCTTGGAATTTTCTAGGACCTTGTTTCCTTGTTAAATAATAATGCTGCCCCGATTCCGGGGGCACGTGCGTCACGGCATACGCTCAAAGAGAACCCAATTATGGCAGGTGCACACGTCAAAGGGAAGAGTCATGGCTAAACTGCTAAGCCCAACTCACAAAATAAACCCGAGACAACGGTCCCACACTTCACATTTAATATGTTCAATGGTCTTCAACCATAGGGATTACCCGACTTTCTTCTTAGCACTCTACGGATGCTTGAATTTCTGCACTCGCGTGAAAGGTAATCGTGAGGAAAAAGCTGCCTACCCCCACTTAAAAAAAGAGATGCAAAAAAAAGGAGAGAGAAAAAAATTTTGAAAAAAAAAGAGAGGAGCGTGAATCTGAGTAGCCGGGAATCCCCACTGAAATAAATGAGGAGACTCGCACGAAATGGTGAAGTGAATTTCAATAAAGATGAAACTTAGTAGCCGGGAATCTCCATTGAGATACATGAGGAAACTCGCGTCAAACGGTGGAATCCGTAATAGAATTATAACAAGGACGAATTCTAGTAGTCGGAAATCCCCACTGAAACAAATGAGGAGACTCGCGCCGAACGGTGAAATCCGCCACCAAAATAAACAAATGGGGGCTGTGCGAAGCTACCTAAATCGAAAGTCTGAAACCTATGTGTAGGCACTAGAGTAACCCTCGAGTGTTACTTAGAAAACCTGCATATCCCTATATTTAGGGCCTTTTGTTCACACGTTTGCTCTTCCACTCCACAAAGAATTACCTCGGGTGAAATGTGTGAATTTAAGCTGTGCATGCAAGACATGTGATATCCTCTTGACGGGTGCACCACCCCTCAGTCGTGTCTCGTGGCCCGCACCGTGTTTGTGAATTACGGGCGATGTCCCTATCCCATCCCCTGAAGAGGGAGCTGTCTTATTTATACTTATGTTATGCCTGCTGTTGAATGCCTGCATGCTTGAATAAATAAATAAATAAATAAAAGAAAAAATAATGAACTCAATTTTGGCTATTGCGGCCTGCTTTCCCAGTTCTGGCTCGTATAGCCCAATCTTGGCCCTCACGGCCTACTTCCTGCCCCTGCGACTTGCTAATCTCCCAACTTCGGCTTCCGCAGCCTGCTTCCCCGATCTGGGGTCTCATAGCCTGCCCCCCCAATTTCGGCTCTTGTAGCCCGCTTCCCAAAATTACAGCTTCCGTAGTCCGCTTCCTCAATTCGGGCTCTCATAGCCTGCTCCCCAATTTAGACTTTTGTAGCCAGCTTCCCGATTGCGGCTCTTATAGTCCGCTTCCCTGATTTTTTGGACTCCATGGCCTATTTCCGCAACATCGACTCTGGCCCTTGCGGTCCACTTTCCCGGGTTCAGATTTCACAACCGGTACTCCCGGCGCATTAAAGAACATAAAATCCTTTCACTTTGGTTCGGACCTGCCATCCAGCCAGAGAGCAAAAGGATCCTTTCACTCTAGATCGGACCTTCCGTCCGGCTAGAGAACAAAAAGATCCTTTCGCTCTAGATCGGACCTTCCGTCCGACTAGAGAACAAAAAGAGCCTTTCACTCTAGATCGGACCTTCCGCCTGGCTAGAGAATAAAAAGATTCCTTTCACTTTGGTTCGGGCCTGTCGCCTAGCCAGAGAATAAAAAGATCCTTCCACTTTGGTTCGGGCCTGTCGCCAACCAGAGAATAAAAGACTCTCTCCACTTTGGCTCGGACCTTCCGTCCGGCTAGAGAACAAAAAGATCCTTGCACTCTAGATCGGACCTTTCGTCCGGTCAGAGAATAAAAAGATCCTTCCACTCTGGTTCGGGCCTGTCGCCAGCCAGAGAATAAAAGACTCTCTCCACTCTAGATCGGACCTTCCGTACGGCTAGAGAACAAAAAGATCCTTGAACTCTAAATTGGACCTTCCGTCCGATTAGAGAACAAAAGGATCCTTTCACTTTGGCTCGGACCTGCCGTCCAGCCGAAGAACAAAAAGATTCTCTCCACTCTAGGTCGGACCTGCCGTCCAGCCGGAGAACAAAAAGATTCTCTCCACTCTAGATCGGACCTTCTGCCCTGCTAGAGAACAAAAAGATTCTCTCCACTCTAGGTCAGACCTTTCGTTCGGCTAGAGAACTAAAAAAGAATTCTCTCCACTCTTGTTCGGACCTTCCGTCCAGCCAAGGAATTAAAAAGATCCTTCATACAGCTGGTACCCCCGGCACATTAAAGAACAAAACAACCTTTCACCCTGGCCCGAGCCCTCCATTCGGGTAAGGAATCATCCCCTTTTCCTTGCGCTAACACTAGCCCCTGTCTGCGACTTGACCATCTCTCCGTCCCTTCGGGCGATGAATATCCTTTTCGGAATCAACAAACTTCTCTCTCCGTCCCTTCGGGTGACGAATACCCCTTTTGATTTGGACCTCCCGTCCAGGCCATTGAATCAACAAGTTCTTCTCTCCGTCCCTCCGGGTGACGAACACCCTTGTCGAATCAACAAACTCTCCTCCCCGTCCCTTTGGGCGACGAATCCCTTTCAATTTGGACCCACCGTCCAGACCGGTAAAGTAATAAACCCTCCTCTCTGCCCTCATGGCTCACTTCCTAATTGTTGGCTCCCACACCAACAGCTTTCAATTATCGGCCCTTGAGCCGACAGCTTTCAATTATCGGCCCTTGCGCCGATAGCTTTCAATTATCGGCCCCGAGCCGACAGCTTTCAATTATCGGCCCTTGAGCCGACAGCTTTCAATTATCGGCCCCTTAGCCGACAGCTTTCAATTATCGACCTCCGAGCCGACAGCTATTCAACCATCGGCCCCTGAGCCGACATCTTCCTATTTACCGACATCCAGGCCGACAGCTTCCTACTATTGGCATCCGAGCCAGTAGCTCTTCACCATCGGCATCCACGCCGACAGCTACCCAAAGTTGTTCAAAAAAATGGAGAAAGAAAAAAGAAGAAGAAGAGAAGAAGAAAAAAGAAGGGAAAGAAAAGAAGAAGAGAAAAAGAGAAGAAGAGAAAAAGAAAAAGAAAAGAAAAGAAAGAAAAAAAGAAGAGAAGAAAAAAATCATCATCGAAGCCTCCGAGGGATTTCGACTCGTCAAGTCCCGCCAGAGATTAAAATATTTTAAGTCCCACCGACGGATAAGACAAGTGGCCCGGACCCTTCGTCTGGTGCCATGAACAAAAAGACCCTTGCTTTGGCACTTATCTCGTGTCAAAGAATAAACCACGTCGGTCTTCGACTCCCTATCGGCAACGATAAACAAACCAGTGGCCCAGACCTTCCGTCTGAAGCCATGAATAAAAAGACCCTTGCTTTGGCACTAACCCTATGCCAATGAATAAACCACCCCAGTATTGCAATCTCCAGTCCCACCGGTGAATTAACCATCGGCTCGGACCTTCCATTCAAGTCGATGAACAAAACGCCTTTGCTTCGGCTCGGACCTTCTGTCCAAGTCGATGAACAAAAAAAAAAACTCCTTTGCTTTGGCTCGGACCTTCCGTCCAAGTCGATGACCTAAAAGAACTCCTTTGCTTCGGCTCGAACCTTTCGTCCAAGTCGATGAACAAAAAACCCCCTTTGCTTCGGCTCGGACCTTCCGTCCAAGTCGATGAACAAAAAGAAACCACATTGGCTCCGGCTCAGACCTCCCGTCCAAGTCGATGAACAAAAGGACTCTTGGCCCACGTGCGCATGTGGTGGAGCGGTTCCCTCATCCCTTTGCTGAAGGAGTGAGCGCTCTCCCGTGAATCAGCACCAGAACAGTATGCCACTAGCCCGGAAGAACATATATCTTCTCAAAGAACTCTACACTCGCGAGCCCCGCGCACTCATCCCTCGCTTGCGCCACCCGCGAGTGGGGGGCATTTGTGGACATCGAAAAATGTCGGTGATGATCATACGGCATGCATGTCTCGACACTCGAGAGTAAGCCGAAGACGGAAATGCCGAATAAACCTCATGCCTCGCCCGAGTAGGACGAGAACTCGCTTGGTGGTCTGCTACCGGTTAAGGAATCCCCCCAGGCGGAAGATACGGCCACAACTCTATAGCCGGCCGTGCCGAGAGCTGAATCAAAGAAGAGTCGGGAACTCCAACACAGTCTCGGCATATGCCGGAAGTCACGCAAAGCCCTGGACCGAGCCCCAGAAGCTGCGAACGGAAAATTACGGAAGCCATGCATCGCAACTAAAACATTCCGGGGACGTCAACGTTCGTATAAATAGCCGTGACTTCGAAAAGAATTCATTCGGTGCTTAAAAATGGCGTGGCAAGGCCCTTAATCGACGCGCCCCCCTTGTGTTGCATTAAAACGGCGCGCCCCTCCTTGCTTTGGTTATCCGGCGTGCTCCTGTTGAAGGGGCCATCCCCCTTTGATGCTTAAAACGGCGCCACACTTGCCCAAAAGCTAAACCGGCGCGCCCATTTGCAATCTTAAAACGGCACGCCAATTGCACTTGGGTTTAAACCGGCGCGGGCGCTGTTCCACCGCGCCGTTTTAACCTCATGCCATCCCATCGAAACTCCGATGCTCTGTTCTGCACCATACACTGCGCAGATAACATTTAATGTTTGAAGCCATGTCTCCTCCTCCCGATCGACAGCAAAGCGGCAGTCATGGCAACGTCAGGCAGCGGCGGTGGCAGCAGCAGCAGAAGATCTTTCGACAAATCCGTAAATGTCATGTCCTCGGATGAACAATAGTTTACGGCACCAACCACTGGATGCCACCGCAGACGAATGAAGTGGCGGGAGTTTTTCTTCCGTTCGAGCGGAGGAAAAGGCAACCAGGTTATATATACTCTGCATGTCTCCCCTGGCTTTCCCCCGGCTGGCCATTTTGGAGGAAAAGGCTCTCGGCTGTGTGCAGTGAAGAGAAGAAGAAGAAGAGAGAAGGAGTTTGGTCCCCCGGCGCCGGCAAGGTGAAGAAAAAAGAGAGAGAAAGAGTGAGAGAGGGAAGGTGAGTCCGGAGGGGGGAGGAGCTTGTGCTCCGTCCCCTCTCCCCCACCGATGTATCTCCCTCTTTCCCCCCTAACTATGTACTTCTCTAACCCAGAGATGAATCTCCCCTGTGTCAACTCCTTCCCCCTTTTGTGAGGATGAATAAAAGAAGAACCCTTTTGCAAGTTCAGTGCTCTCGATTTCAACCCCCGCTCCCCTTCCTCCTTCTCCTCATCCAGGGCCCTTCGAAGCATGCTCCTCCATAGCATGGCCTTCGAATGAGTTCGTCGATGGATGAATATTCATGGCCCTTGTGGCGAACACTTGTCACGCTTCAAAGAATCATAGCCCGTGAGTCGTGGTCGCTCTTGTAGGCTGGCCCTCGAGCGCTCCACACTCACACTTGGGCTAACGGACCGCCGTGAGGCCGTTCCATATTTTGAGAGTTTACCCGGGAGTAATCCATGTGGTGGCTTTCGCTTCTCTTTGACAAGTCCCGGTCCGGGGGAGGTGCTGCCCAATTTTTGCCATGGGACTAAGAACACTCAAGAATAAATGAACAATGCAGCCTCCGAGGACAAGAACAACACACAGTAAAATCTGTGAACCAAACCCCTTGAACGAAACACTTAAAATCCACGCTAAGTCACCCTAATGAACAGTTAAATGCCTAAACTTCCTCCCTACCAACTTAATCTGCCAAATGGATGAACAAACGTATCATAAAATCCACCTACGGGTGAAAGAAAAGAAACACACAGTCATAGCAATAAACCCTCGGGAGAGTTTAATACGGCGCGATGACTATTCCACCGTGCCGGTTTAACATCACTCTCAGAATCCCATCTCCCTCTTTGAACCTTAAATCGGCGTGCGCCTTCAACATCTTAACCCGGCGTGGCCTTAACCGACGTGCCCTCCTCATTGAACCCTTAACCGGCGCGCTCTCCTCATTGAACCCTTAAAACGGCGCGCTCCCCTGGCCACCCTTAAAATGGCGCGCTCCCCTTGCCACCCTTAAAATGGCGCGCCCATTTCCCTTGTATTGCATTAAAACGGCGTGGCCCCTATAGTCTTCTTAACACGGCGCGCCCCTTGCCCATTCTCAATACGGCGGCCTCCTTGAGGTTCCATACCCGGCGCGCTCCCTTGCCATCCTAATCCGACATGCATCCTACAAAAAAAACACAATTAACTAAATGGAAGAAAAGCTTAAAACTCATAAATAAATTAAAGGAAAGGACCCAAACAAATGAATGAAATAGAAGACTATGAACCACTCTCATGAGAACAAACAATATAACCCTCTCTATAATCAAAATTTTGTTCAGGGGGCGTTGCCCCCAGGAAACCCCCGCAAGGGGCGCTGCCCCCTTGACCCCCGCAACCTGATCTCGCAGGTCGATCCGCGTGCGAGGGCGCACGTTGGTGAGTTCGGGCTTTATACTTAATAAACCTCTCTCCCGAACTAGGTACAAAGAGAAAATCAATGATGCCTTGTGGTATCGGACGTGGACCTCGGAGCCCCCGACATGGTCATGATTCGAACACATCTTAGGCCAATAGCTCGTTAACTCGACCCGCTTCCACCGGGATCCAAACACATCTCCGAACAATGAATGGTCCGTCAGTGACCGACATATATACTGGGATCTAATCCCGCACTTGCATTAAACTTGCCATACTCTCGGCATACATTTGTACGAGTTTGTTTTCGTCCACACCGTACCTTCAATACGGACCTTCGTCCGAACATAAAGTGGTCCATTAGTGACCGATAAAATCTAAATGGAACGAGAAGGCTCTCGTCATCCCCGGACCCTTTGCATCGGAATATCAATAAGGCCTCTGTGGGCCATGCTTAGACCTTGGGTCCGCCCCGAACATGGTCATTGCCTGACCCATATCCTCGGCCTATAGCCCGCTCCCTTTGAACACATATTGGTTCTCAGATCTGGTCCCAGGACATCCTCCCGTTGCCCCTTGGCACCGGAAATACTGACGATGCCCACGTGAGCATGCCTTCGACCGCAGGGGGGCCACCGCAGCATGGTCGCAACTTGATCTTACACCGAGTCGACAAACTTATCAGTTTCCGACCGCTCTAACCGGGGTTTAACTGAACGTTTCCTGTCCCTTTGAACAATAAATTCGTCGTATCCCGACGTACATATGTTCCGGTCTTCCCGCGATGATTACGCTATTCTCATGCCAGACATTCGTCTGAACATTAAATGGCCAACCCATGACCGACATGAGCTCAGATGCTTTCTTTACACCCTCGTGCGAGGACTTCAGCGTTTCTTAATAAGTTTTTTGTGCAATTACTTTCCTGGCCATGAGATCCCTTTTCCTGGCGATTAATCAAGGGTGTTCCCCTCTCCGAGGGGATGTAAATGACGCCGTGACCTTTATGGTGCGGTGGGTTCTGGTCCCGACACGAACCACACAATCGTCTGATTAGTCAGATCGAGGGCACAATAAAGCGTCACTCTATGACTGGCACGCCCACGCACTTAATAAACGAATAAACCCACCGAATAAACCAACTTAAAGAAACAAACAAACAAGCGTGTCGAAAAGTGCGTCCACAAGTGGCTAGTCAGGTTGACCGAGAGGTCGACCACGGGAAGATGTGTATTATCTGGGGACCCATGTGTATTGGTCGCGGCGTCATCGACCTGCTTGTTGTGGTAGCAGGCGGCACTTGTCGGTTCTGGAGAAGTGTGCCGTGGATTGTAAGAGGTTGTGTCCCATGGCTCTATGATAAGAGCGGAACCGGGATTGGCAGGCGTCCATTTGGAGCGATTGAGATGAGATAGGATTTGATGAGATAGGACGGAAGAGTGATGCCTGTGGTTGGAGGTCTCTGAAGAGATGTTGGCATTGGACATGGTGATCCCTGGTTTGCGACCAGCAAGGGAGGATTCCCCGTAAGTCTGAGTCGAGTGACTTGAGGACCGAGGAGAGATCTTATGATGTGATTTCACCGTGCTCCCCTGAGACGGTAGAGTTGGAGTGAGGCTCGAGGTCTGGATGTGGTGTTGGTCTGTGCATGAGTCAGCGGATGGCCTGTCATGAGTCGGATCGTGCCTGCTGGGCCGACAGAGATTTTTCGTTGACGAATGTCTGGTGACCAATGGATGGCCTTTCACAGACAGAAGATGCTGGTGGTTGCGCTTCGAGAACGGTGAGAGCCGTGTGCATGTGAGGCCTTTAGTGGCCGTTTCCGTGATGTGATTTCCGGATGGGATCTGGGCTTTGTCGAAGTTTGAGTTCTGACAGAGTTGGTCCGGTGCTGTTGTGGCGTTCGGCTTGCCAGGTGTGAGATGGTCCTTGGCGTGGAGCCGACGTAATTGTGGCGGTCAGCTGGTGGAGAGGTCGACGTTTGGTTGGTCCGCCGAGCATGGATTTTGATCGGTGGTTGTTTCTCATGACGGGGAGTGTGTCTCCTCGGTCAGCGAGATTGTGGCAACGGTGCCGTGGTTCATTTTCGTGTTGTCTGAGGTGGTGCCAGACTTGTGCTTTTGTGTTATGCCTGCTCTGGTGACCGATGTGTGTGCGGTATACGGAGCGTGGCGCTGTTTGTGATTTTGGTCTGGCCGTATCCCTCATGATTAGTGCTTTCGTGAGGATCGAGATTTTTCTGTGCTGGGGCTCTAACAGCGTTGTCAGTTGGTTAAGGTGTTCTCGCATGTGGCTTGATGCGAGTCCTGAATTTCGAGGATGAAATTTGTTTAAGGGGGGAGGGCTGTAATGCCCCGGATTTTTTGGATATTTTTCGGATCATTTTCGTGGGTCTCGGAGTGTATTTTGTACTTTACGCGTGTTTTTCCCTGCTGAGCCTTCAGAACACTGTGCAGGGTGAACCGTGGCGTTCTCCGACCCCGGGACATGGCCAGCGCATTGTGCTCTTGTCGAGGATCGTGGAGGTAATTTTTCCTAATTTTTGGAATTTTTTGCAATTTCTAGATTTTCCTATATAAACCCTCCCACCCCTCTCTCTCCTCTCATTTCTCACTCTCTCCCTCTCTCTCTTCTCCCACGCTCTCCTCTCACTCCCTCCTCTTCGGCGGCCGACGGACCGAGGCGGGGGTGAGGCGGGGTGACACGGGCAAGGAGGACGGAGAGGATGGGTCAAGGATCTAGGGACGAGGGCGCGGTGAAGCCGGTTCGCGAGCGTGGGGCACCGACGAGGTTTCGTGGGCATTTTCACGTGGATCGACGTCCACGGCACGTCGAATCTTTGGTGGAGGTAGGGAGATGGACTCTCAGCTCGTGTACTTCATTTCTCACGAGTTTTTTAGGCCGTGGTGAGTCGAGTGGGCTTATTTGGGCGTTTTGGGAAAAATGCATGATTTTGGGGTGTGAGCCCGATCTAGAGTTTTGATCGCATTTTTGGGGTCTAAATGGGTCCTCTCGGTGCTAGAGAGGTTGGGGACTAGTTTCCCCTTATTTTCCCTTTCACATGGGTGTGAACAAGGCGTGGAATGAGGTTTCCTGCCGTTTTTGTAGATTTCAGGCTCGGGACGACCTAGCGGTCGTTCCAGCGACCGCTAGGGTCCTAAGCGGTCGTGTGGAGACCGCTAGTGTCCCCCTTATGTCGGTTGAGCCTTGCGGTCTCGCGATGGACCGCCAGGCCAGCCCTTGCGATCCAGGGGGTGACCGTTTGGCCGTGTTTTGGTTGATCGAGGTCGGTGAGGTAGCGGTCTTGCGACTGACCGCTAGGCTACGCCAAGTGGTCGGGGGAACGACCGCCACCCTTCCTGGCGATCCTGTGGTGACTGCTTGGGGTTAATGTTTTGGGTTCCTTGCGGTCTCGTGATAGACTGCCAGGCCAGCCCTTGTGGTCCTGGTGAAGACCGCTAGGCTCCCTAATGGTCCAGAGAGGACCGCTAGGCGATTCTCCGTGCTCACCGTGTTCGTTTTGCATTCTGACGGTCTCCGGTAGAATCAGTTGTGACCTAGTGGTCGACCTTCGGCCTCGTAAGTGTCCCAGACATCCCATGGGTTCTGTGACCGTGTTTCTGGGGAGTGGGAGGTATCGTGTTACCTCCATTAGCATGCCCATAGCTTTGGAGGGTCCGGGTGACCCCATGTGTTTCGGGCCTTCGTGTTCTCGTTAGATCGAGTCACCGTGTATCAGTATAAGTGGGGTGGGGTCTTCCCGCACGTCGTGGGTTTCTCCGGAAGGTGGTTTCCGCGTGGGTCAGGTGTATGGCCTAGGACTGTGAGTCCAGTCACCCGGCCTGGGGCTGGAGGTTTCCCGTGCATCCCTTGAATAGGGTATTAACTTGGCGGCTTGTGAGCTACCTCGGTATTCATGCTACCGTGGTTTCAGACCTAGGCATAGGGCAGATTGACGGCATGGAGCTATCCTTGTACGACGGTCTTGGCCCCGAGTCTTGTGACTCAAAGACCATTGGATTTAGTAGGTCTTGTTATGTTAGATGGACGTAGTCTATTACCACGGAGTGTGGATCTAGAGGGGGGTGAATAGATCTATTGCCTAATTTAAAACCAATATAAGGCTCTAATGCGGAATATAGGCAGATCTACTAAATCACTAACTCGAGTATTAGATTTGAACAGAAGCGAATCAAACTGTGAAGGTAAACAAGAAATCCAATCGCACACATTTCATAGACAATCGCACAAACACAAGACACCCAAGATTTTTAGGTGGTTCGGTCAGGAGACCTACGTCCACCCCACACTCAACTGAGTATGGCTTACTGATGCGCAATACAGCTTGCGTCCGCTGGGCAGTACAGCTTGGCCTACAACCGCTGAGCTTCACAGCTTGCTGACCAGAGGAACAAATCCTCTACAACCGCTGGGCGATACAGCTTAGCCGTCCGAGACCTGGTCTCGCCTGCTGAGGATTATAGCTTCACCTGTCCAGTGGAAACCTTCACTGCAATTGCTGGCTCACAGCTTAAAGAAATAGATTCGGAAACAAAAGACAGAAGCAAACGAAAATGAGAAAACCCGGAAAGGAAATAGCTCTCAATGAGCAAACATCTCAGCTCTGGTATCTGAACCAAGAGTCTGAGTTACAACCTCTCAATGAACCTCTCTCAACTCATCTCTCTCAATCGAACTCTCTCAACTCATCTCTCCTTTCTCTCTTTCTTCTCTTCTCTGCTTTTCTTCTTTGTGGATCTCGGTGGCTCTCTGCTGCTTCAGACTTTCAGTCTCACTATATAGACTTTACCACTCGATCGATCAGCCTCCTTCTGAAGAAGAAAGCTCATATATATACCAGCAACATATTGGATAAGGGCGCGTGGCTTCCACATTTCCCGCCCAGAGAATTTGCCAGATCCGAGGAAATTTCATCCACATGACAGCATCCTGGATGGGCTGCTTCCACGTGTCACCATCTGGGCACCTCATCCTCCTTGGATCACGAGCCATGTCATCAATCTCAGCCAGGAGTCCCTGTCAGACAATCGAACAGAGTTATCAGTTTAAGTCTAAAACCCTGTACAGACTTTGTAGAGTGTAATGCATTGTATAGACTTCACTGTATAGACTTTGTGAATGCGAATGCAATGTACAGACTCTGCAATGTATAGACTTCATATATGCAGTGCTATGCGATGTACATACTACCTAATGAAGGCAACCGCTGTACAGACTTGCTGAAGTGTAATGCAATGTGCAGACTTTGAAGAACATTCAGCAGCCAATGTATAGACTTACGCAATGTAAAGACTTGCCAGTGTATGGACTTGATGAGCATGCAGCACACAATGTGCAGACTTCGTGCAATGCATGAAGAAGCAATGTGTAGACTTAGACAGGCTTCAGCTCGTGCAATGTATAGACTTAGACATACAACTGAACGATGTATGGACTTGCCAATTCAAGGGCTATACAGACTTTACGATGTGTGGACTTGTCAAAGGAAAGGCTGTATAGACTTGAGCAAGCACAATGTATAGACTTTGCCAAGATAACTTGACGATGTACAGACTTGAGCAAAGCGAGGTCTGTACAGACTTGAAAGTTCACAATGTATAGACTTTGACAAGGCAACGGCTGTACAGACTTCAGCTCAGCTGCGATGTATAGACTTGCATGAGACACTAAACTGCAACGAATGTACAGACTTGCTGGCGTGGAATGTGCAGACTCCATGCAATGCAAGGCAAACGAATGTATAGACTCTGCATCCACAATGTGTAGACTTTGAAAGCCAACAAGCGAACTCAATGTATAGACTTGCTGGATGTGTGAGCTGTAATGTATAGACTTGACTGCCTGCAAGCATGTATAGACATTATCATGCAGACAGGACCTCACATGCATTAGTGTATAGACTGTATGCCTGATGGATGCACTGATGCAGTATATGCACAGAGGAAGCAATGCATGCACATAGCAGGTATTGAACTGAAGCAATGGATGTATAGACTTGTGTTGACGCTGCATGACAACTGCCAATGTATAGACTTCACAAGTGCAAGCAATGCAGCAATGTGTAGACTTTGGGCTATGCCATGCAATGTATAGACTTGCTAGTTACGTGATCTGCAATGTATAGACTTTACCCAATGCATAAGACGCTAAGAGAGATGGACAATGTACAGACTTAGCCAATGTAATGTACAGACTTACTGAGCTGACGCTGCATGAGACACTAAGTAAGACGGACAGTGTATAGACTTCACAGCTCAAGTGAGATGGTGGATGTACAGGCTTTGAAGCTCAACTGAGACGGACGATGTATAGACTTAGCTTGTGCGAGCAATGCAGCAATGTATAGACTTATGTTCTAAATGATGCACAAACACAACAATGCAATGTATGGACTTTGAGTGTGTAGACTTGTGTGTGTGCAATGTGTAGACCTGTGTGTGTGCATGACGATGTATAGACTCTTACTGCATAGAACACATAGACGATCTGACAGAGATAGTTTCATCAAAACATAAACAGTTGCCAATCAATCAAAACAAGTTGTTGCCAATGAAATAAAGCTATTGTCAACATCATCAACACAGAGAAGTCACAACAATCTCCCCCTTTTTGATGATGGCAACACCCTATCATATGGAATAGCAACATCTTGTCATATAGATGTATTTTTGATGAAAGACATGAATTATTAGTCAGATTTGTCATGCAGATGCTATGGATGCATGCTGAGAAATGAAAACATCTCCCTGCCAACAAGGTCTCCCCCTATGCCATAATCATGATGTATACACTCCCACTTTGCCAAATAGTGGATATACTCCCCCTGGAATGAATTCATCAAACAGACAAAATATTCTCCCCCTTTGCCATCAACAAAGAGGAGGGAAAGTGAGTACAAGGGAAGGAACAAGAGAGATCATCTGACTGGCATTCTGAATAAGTAGTTCAGGAATAAGCATTCTGAAGCACAGAGTCTTCAGTCATATGAATGTTGAAAATACTTTGAGATAGAATTCTGGTTTAAAGGTTATAAAATTTGAGTTCATACACTACAATCAATGGATAAGTTTTCTGTGCATGATAAAACAATAAACCAGAATCACATTTTCATGAGAGATTCAGTTTCAAAATATCTTACTTTCATAGACTCAGTAAAAATATGGTTAAGAGATACCAGGTCATGTATTGAAATTAAACAAATTGACATCCCTGAAATTTCTTTTGAAGGAACATCATTTTCAATATTATTTCATTAAGGGCATTCAGGTACCATTTATCTTTTTGCGTAAGGGTATACATTTATCAGACGTCAATACCCCTAGATACTCAACATGATGGACCATTCTGCCTATGAGCAAACTCAATAAAACTGATTTACACCTTTTTGTGTGAGGGTACACGTTTATCAGACGCCAGTTACCCCCAGGTACTCAGTGAAACCACCCTACTGTTTTGATCATGTTATACAGAGATAACTGATACACCTCATAACTTAAGTATAGTCCATTTCTTTGATGGATCACTTAGTTTCTCAGTATTTTACCAGTCATTGCTCTGCCAATTGTGTTTTTCAATTAATTTTCAATGTTTTGCCAATATTTTTCTTAGCTGTCCTTTAATTGTTTCAGAATGACTTGTTTAAGGACAATACACAAACTTAGCCTTCTCTAACAGGATTTTAGATGAGTTTTTAGATTTCAGATATAATTGGCTTTGTCTGACATGAAATAAAATAAGGGTTGAGAGCTTTATCAATTTTCAGCTTTCTTATTTACTGATTGCAATCTTTGAACTTTAAAGTTTATAAAATTTAAACCATTTAGTCAGTCTTTAAGCAATTAAAGTTCTTATAAGTGAAGAAATCTGTTTTCTATTGCTTAGGAATCAGAACTGACTAATAGATTGCCATATGTCAGATTCAACTCATTCAGGGTTAAGGAATTGAATTTTAATAAATTTGATGACCATTCTGAATTTCTAACAATACTCCCCCTGTCTATATGCATGTGACTTTAGATGAGAGAGAGACCTTAGACACAGTCATGACTAGATTATATGCAATGATGATCATGAGTGTGATGCCCAAAAAAATATGAATGTTATGCATGATAATGAGTCTGGTGTAACAATCAACATTCACAATGTTTATTCAAGCAATCTAGAGAGTTTATTCATCATGCTGAAATTTACACAAGCCAAGTTCTCTTCTAAGAAATTTAAACCTTTCATTCCCAAGAGGCTTAGTAAAAATATCAGCAATTTGTTTTTCAGTTTCAATGAAGTTCATTTCAATTTCCTTTTTATTTACAACATCTCTAAGAAAATGATGTTTTATCTCTATATGCTTAGTCCTAGAATGATGAACAGGATTTTTAGCAAGACATATAGCACTAGTATTATCACATAACATTGGAATACATCCTAATTTTATCTGATAATCATCCAGTTGGTGCTTGATCCATAGTACTTGGGCAGCACAATTGCCAGCTGCAACATATTCAGCTTCAGCTGTAGACAAAGCTACAGTGTGTTGCTTCTTAGATGCCCAAGATACTAGACAGCCACCTAGGAATTGACAATATCCACTAGTGCTTTTTCTCTCTACTCGACACCCAGTATAATCTGCATCAGTGTAAGCTAGAAGTTCTAACTCACACTTGGCAGGATACCAAAGACCTAGCTCTTGGGTGCCTAGTAAATACCTAAAAATCCTTTTCACTGATTTAAGATGTGATTCTTTGGGACTAGCCTGAAATCTAGAGCATAAACACATTGAAAATTGAATGTCAGGCCTAGATGCTGTAAGATATAGAAGGGATCCGATCATACCTCTATATAGCCTTTGGTCCACTAGTTTACCTTGAGGATCTTCATCCAAACTGGTTGAGGTACCCATTGGAGCAGCTATTTTCTTGAGGTTGTCTATTTTGTACTTCTTCAATAGATCCCTTATGTACTTGGACTGAGAGATGAAGGTACCATCCTTTGATTGTGTAACCTACAGTCCAAGAAATAGTTTGAGCTCACCCATTGAGCTCATTTCAAACTCATTAGTCATAATTTGAGAGAATTCCTCACACAATTTGGGGTTAGTTGACCCAAACACAATGTCATCCACATAAATTTGAATGATAAGAATATCTGAATGACTCACCTTGGTGAACAATGTTTGATCAACTATACCTCTTGTGAAGTTCTTATCAGTGAGGAATTAGCTCAACCTGTCATACCAAGCTCTAGGAGCTTGCTTTAAACCATAAAGAGCTTTTCTGAGTTTATAGACATGATTAGGGAAGTCTAAACATTCAAAGCCAGGAGGCTGTCTCACATAGACATCCTCACTGATTTCCCCATTTAGAAAAGTAGATTTTACATCCATCTGCTGAAGATTTATTCCTAGGGACAATGCATAAGCCAATAAGATTCTAATTACTTCTAACCTGGCTACAAGGGCAAAAGACTCTTCAAAGTCTATTCCAAATTCTTGATTATACCCCTGAGCTACAAGTCTGGCCTTATTTTTAATCACATTTCCTGATTCATCAGTTTTATTTCTGAACACCCATTTAGTCCCTATGATTGTTTCATGATCAGGAGGTGGAACCAAATGCCACACCTTATTCCTGTCAAATTGATTGAGCTCCTCATGCATGGCATTAATCCAATGCACATCTTTGAGAGCACAGTCAATGGACTTGGGTTCTAAATTTGAAACAAACGCATATGCATTCAATTCATTTTGAATCCTTAAGTGGCCTCTGGTCCTAGGGGGGTCATGCAGATTTCCAATCACATTATCTACAGGATGATCTTTAAGATATCTAATGTTAACAATTGGATTGTCATGATTTTGATTTACCTCCCCCTGAACTGTAGGCTCTTCTTCATTAGGCTCTTCATTTCCTTCCTCATTTTCGGATTGGTCTGTAGAATTTCCTTCTTTCAGAATATCACCAATGTCTTCATTCCTGCATTGACCAATATTAGTCTTTAATAAGGATTCATCAAAAACTATATGTGGAGATTCTTCAACAGTATTGGAATTCAGATTATACACTCTATATGCTCGGGTGTTTTCAGAATAACCAAGAAAAATTCCTGGTTCACCTTTAGGTTCAAATTTATCAAGGTCTCTTTTATCATTTATATGTATAAAGCATTTACACCCAAAAACCTTGAAATGAGCAATTGAAGGTTTCTTACCCTTTATGATCTCATATGGTGTTTTCTGGGTAGAAGGTCTTACCATAGCTCTGTTAATGACATAACAGGCTGTATTTACTGCTTCAGCCCAGAACATCCTTGGTAGACCACCTTCAACCAAGAGTGTACGACCCATCTCCACTAGGGTTCTGTTCCTTCTCTCCACAACTCCATTCTGCTCAGGTGTCCTTGGTGAGGAGTGTAGACACCCAATTTTGGCCGATAAATTGAGCATTTTCTTTGTTCTCCTAGTTAATGCCCCAATTGATCCTTAGTTGGTTGATTTTCTGGGATGTCTCTCTATTCTTGGCCCAACATTTCAATTCCATACCTTGGATCTCGTCTCGAGTTTGGCATTCCCGCGCTATCCGCTCTTATCGCTTTCTTGTTCATAGCGCGTTGTGGATCTAATTAAAGTTATCATTTGAACAGTTGACATCTGATCATTATAGCATCCACTTTGGATGTTATTCTCACTCAACATTTGATTAAGTGACTACCCAAAGGTTTTTTCTCCTTTTTCTAAATCATTTGATGGGCCCTTAATTATCGCGCTATATCGTCATAGCGCGTTCTTCATGAACGCGGTATACACTTGTAGCGCGTTCTCAGTCAGAAACCCAGTCCGACCCGGACTCCCCTTTTTTCGATCTGAGTCCTTATTTTGGTAAGTTTCCAATCATATTCCGTCCAAAGGAAGGTTCCAAACCCTAATAGGAGTCTTTCCCCCTCATTAATCGACAGGATTACCTCAATTTGAGCCGCCAAACCTTTGGATTGAATTGAACTCCGACCTAGGGTTGCTTCTCGATCTTTTTCCTATAAATTGCACCCTTTGGCCGTCGTTTCAGAGGGATGCAACTCGAGATCTTGACGAGCGGGAGGCTGCGTTTCGTTCCAAATCAACAACTCCTCGCTCCTCATATATCCAAGGGAGTATTTAGGGGCATATTGTGTTCTTCCTAGTTCTTAGTTTTTTCTCCCAAATTCGTTCATCCCAATCTTTGCATAGCATTGCATCTCGGTTTTTAAATACTTCTTTTACAAAATACACGCATCCACACACACACCAAACCTATCTTTTGGCCCTTCCATAGGGGTTTAAAAACCACCAAACCCCTAGGTAATCGAGCCCCCCCGTTTGCATGCTTTTGATTAAGAATAGGGGTAGATTCTACTAAAATCTCGTTCTAATGGGCCTTTTATTTGTTGTTTATGATTGTTTGCAGGCACTAAAAGAGTGATACGTGGAGCCCTTGCACCTTGGCCGGCCTTGGAGCAAGGAAGGAACGAATCCAAATAACCCCGCTTCCTGTCTGATATCGCGCTATAGGAACAGAGCGCGATCCTGAGAAGGCGCTAGGACGATATAGCGCGTTAATCCCCAGGCCAGCTCTTGGCCATCTTGAATTTTTGAGGTATGTAACATGCCCTATCTTGATCTTTATATTATTTGGCATGTTTCTGGCCTCAGTGGCGATCACGGATTTTGATTATTACATGTAACCCCCCTTTTATCATCAATTGTAGTTCTATATCTTGTTAACTCATCTTTTATGCAAATCATTTAATTTGGGGGTGTTCTAATTTCATGATCCACAAATTGGCGATCACGGTGGGACACTTTATGCCACCACGTTCGTTCTTTTGGTTGCCTGCTTGTTAATCCATCAAAGTGTGTGTGATTATTTGTCTTTTGGGGTTCCCCCACCCTGTCATTGGTCGCGCTATACATCCATAGCGCGTTCTATCAGATCGCGCTACTGACATATAGCACGTTAATCATCAGAGGGTATTTCACCCACACCTTTCTGTCAAGGTTCTGGTTGCATCTTGTACATTTCCTGTTGTGTATTCTTTTTTTAATATATTTTTCATTTTATTTGCTAGTTCTAGTTTAGATATTCTTGCATAACATAGCATTCGGTTTGGGAGACCCCCTCTCCCCACACTTTTCGGAGATCTCACACCCCCTTGGTGAAGGAAGGACCCTCCATTGAGCATTCTGTCTCATTAGACCGGAAATTCCTAAGCCAAGCCTCCGTAAGACCTCACACCCGTGGATTCCCTCACGGGCGCTGGGCAGGTTGTACCTTTGAAGTCCCAGGTTTAGTTGGCCTATGCATGATGAGAGAGTGTTCCTAGTTGGCACCGGAGTTAAACCACATTTGAAACTAGGTTCCTCCCTTGAGTGATCACATCAATTTGCATAAAGTCATTAATTCACCAAGGTTCAAATAAATAAAAAAAAAATCAACGGTAACCATTCCAAATTGTTTGCTTCTTTGCAAATTATTTTGCTTGAACTTTGATTGCATAATGGCTTACCTTGATAGAGAAAATAACATGTTTAATCTTAATTGTGTTAATGAGGATGCACGACCTAGCACATTCTATACTCCTCAATCTCAACATGTTCATCATAATCCTCACCATATCTTCAAGGGACCACGTACTCATTCCTATGGTCATGCCCGGCCCATGGGCAATGACCAATCTCATGGCCCTTCGATTCAATCGCGAGCCACTACTCCTACGGGACCGTCTTCTCCCGACGATGAGAAGGTCTCCCAGATCTTGCATGCATTAGATCATCTCACCCCTCAACAAATCCGAGCCCTTAAGGCCATTGTTGAGGGTGCATCTCATTCCTCTCATCCTCCTTCCAATCCTACACAGGTGGCCCATCACCCACTTCCCTCTTCTATTCACATTCCTACTCAGGTAGCCCATCACCCATCTCCTCCTATTCACCCCTCTCCTCGGGTGATCCAATACCCGCCTCCTTCTATTCCTCCTCCACCACGGCCCCAAGGCCCATTTATTCCTTGCAACCCGGCCCATCCGGGTTCTTCTATGGGTCATCCCATTAATCCCCTTCCACGGCCTTTTTATACGGCCCCTCCTTCAAGGCCCTGCCAACCCTCTGTTGCTCAAGTCACACCTCTCTAACGAACTCTTCTCGACAAAGTCACTTTGTTGGAGGAACAATTTAAGAGGGTTACGAGCCTACGGCCCGCTCCTTCTACTCCAGTCAATCCCCTCCGCGCCGCTCTGAATGACATTACAAAGATGGAGAAAGCTTGGAAGGATAGAAGAGACGACTACGGCATTGACAGTGCAAGCAAGCAAGAGCCGGCGGGTTTCAACGTTCAAGTGGACGCTGTCCATTCTCCACCCATTCACCCAATTCACGCATGTGACTCTCCACCTCCACATACACAATACCATTACATTCCACCACCCACATACACGCCTTCACTACGGTGTCCACTTGAACCCGATAATGAAGAACCGGTAATTGAAGAATTCAAGACGGCGCATGATGATGAAGCTCTGCAGGCATCCCTTCCGAGTTTCCTTCGCTTCCCTCTCCCTTCGCTACCACTTGATGAACCCCTTGCTCAGGACGAAGCCACCATCCCCAATCCAACCCCCGTTTCTAAGACTTACTGATGTTACGATGATGGGTCGATACTTCGATCACCCACACCAACACATCATGAGTCACCTTCTATCCCTAACACCGTTCGCCACATGCGGCATTTCCTCCGCACTAAACCCCCTTCTTTTATACCTCCCACTATGCCATCAACCTTCATAACACCAGCCTCCGTCGAGCCTTCCACCAAACTTCCGTCAACTCCACCATCAACCTCCACAACACCGGCCTCCAGCAAACCCACCACCGAACCTTCCTCAATTAACCTCCCATTGCCGCCACTTCGGCCCTCCATTATACCTTTAACCCCTGACCTAGCCACTCCTATTCAACTACTTAACCCTTCACCCTCACCCATGGCTAATCCTGAGCAGGATCCACCCCTTTTTGCACTCAAGCCAACCCCGACTACTTCCGAGCAAAGGGAGAAGCTCGACGTGTTTAAACCTTCGCTTCCACTCACCCTTTTTCCAACACCTTCCATTACACCTCCACCATCCATGGAGCCTTCTGCCTCCGCTTCACACCTCTTTACTACTCGGAATGGGAGTGCTTCTGCAAGTACTTGTACCGAAGATGATCAAGAGCCGGGCAAGAAAGATTTGGCCACGGCCATGATGTTCAAGATGCAAGAGTTTATATGCCGGATGCCGATCCGGGTTGTTGTGCCAAGCATGGTCGAAGAGGCCAAGTTCCCGCCACTGCTCACTAAGAGAGAATGTCAAACTTTGATGCCGTGTATGTTTGTGCCCAAGGGCCGGGCAGGGCACCCCTTGTTCCAACTTTCAAACCTCGAACCTTTTCTTCCATACAAGGGGTGAATGCCTATTCTATTCAACATTCTTTATATGCCACGACCCCTGGGCAACACAATGCTTCTTATCCCGACTTTCCAACTCTCTCACACTATTACTTTTCACTCTTCAAGGGAGTTGTCATTTACCATTGAAGCTTCGTCATGGGCTCTTGCTTTATCCATTGGGCCAATTGGCTATACACTTTCATTGCCATGGAGGGGCGGTTATCTTGGTGCTAAGGGGCCTTCCACTATTTCATCCACCTTCTATTCAATGTCATCCACATTCTTGTCTATCGCATTTTCTTCATGGGCCACTCCAAGGGTAAGGAGGGGGATCTCATCCTCTCGCCCTTCATGTTCTTCATATTCTTTGCATCTCATGCATTCTGTTGCATCCATGCATTCATCGCATCTGTTGCATTGCATTCGCATACATTTGCACTTCTTCTTTCCCGAGTTTTCGGACCCGTATCTTCCCTGCCTTCCGAAACCTCCAGATCTTCCGCATTTCCCATCTTATTCATCTTCATCCTCTTCTAATCCACTCTCCCCGGGGCATCGCGTCCCCTTTCCTACTATTTCCCTGGAACCTCCAGGTGTTTTATCCCTCCTCTTAGGGCATGACGCCCCTTCTGATTCCACTCTTCCGGAACCTCCGGATCTTTCTCTTCTCCCCGGGCATCACGTCCCATGGTATCTTCCCCCTCCGGAACCTCCGGATTCTCCATCTTATTCTTTCTATCTTCTTTCGGGGCATCCCGACCCTTCTAATTCCATTCCTCTGGAACCCCCGGATCTTTCTCTTCTCCTTGGGCATCGCGTCCCATGATATCTTCCTCCTCCGGAACCCCTGGATTCTCCATCTTATTCTCTCTATCTTCCTTCAGGGCATCGCGCCCCTTTCTATCTTCTCCCTCCGGAACCTCCGGAACCTCCGGACCCTCCATCTTTCTTCCGATTCATCTTTCTGCTCCTCCGGGATATCACATCCTTCATTTTTTTCTTCCTTTTCCATCATCTTTTTCCCTATTTCTTCCCAGGGCATCGCGTCCCTCGAGATTCTCCTTCTCCAGATTCTGATTCCTCCTATCATGATTCTACTCCACTGCCTCCGGACCCTCCGAATCCGCCTCTTTCCATCTATCAATTTCTTCTTTTGATTCCTCCTGATCTCGGGTCCGACCCAACTTCTTCCACATCCACTGCCATGGGCATCTGCCCTTTCTCCCACTGCTTCCGAGGCTTTAGTCCTCACTCCTCCTTCTAATTCTCCGCTTCTTCTGTAGACTGTTCCATGTGATCAGGGTCTCCGCGTCTTAGTGAGGGAGTTCTAGCCCTCGCCTCTCTTCCTTTTCTCCTTATTCGTCTGAGTCTGGTCTGAACACCACTCCTTCTTGTTAAGCCACTTCCAAATCCTTTGCTTCCAATCCTTTTATTCGCTAAAAGAGGACTATCCCACAATGATCAACCCCGCCTCTCGCGGCAACTATTTCAAGAAAGGTTGCAAGGTAATATGTTGGCATAAGTACGCATTTTATGATATCATTACCTCATTGCTTCACGCCTGATTTTCAAAATGAAGTGCTTCTTAATAAGATTAAGAGTGGTAGTTAAGACCTTTATCCTAGGTCATATCTTTATCTTTACTAAATCATTGTCAAAAAAGTCTTTAGGCTTGCTATGCAGCACCTTTGGTTAATAAGAACCCCGCGTTGGGAATTCAACATTCTCTCCCCGCTTGTTAAGAGCAACCCTTAACTGGGCATCGCACACACTTCACGGCGTCCTTAGCCGGCTCCTTTGGTTAAACATCGTTGCTACTTTGGCCATGCCATGAGTATATCTGAAAGTCTTTTCTCTTCTTTACTCGGCCAAATGCAAGGGCAAGAGGTTGGCGGACGAGATGACTAACCTAGGTAATCCCCAATACGAGAGAAGTCTCAAATAGGGGCAGTCTTGACCCAAAATAAAGTGAAATTTCATGATCTACATCTCGCCAAAAGGGCTATTATGAAAATCAAGTCAAAATTTTGAAAAAATTCAAAAGTATGAATTATGGCATGACAAGAGTGGCAAAGTCCCCGCAGGGAAAACCCTGATCGTATGCATGTCAAGGGTCTAAAAAATCAAAGGCACAAAGCCCCGGCACAACAGATTACCTCTTCGAGGGGAAATACCTTGGAAGGAATTCAAGTCCCGACATCTCCCATCTTGCATAAAGCTTATCTCCAATTATTCTTCTCTCCTCCTTCCAAGACCGAATGTTTCTCGGGTATGGCCTTGGTAGGGGCATCGTTATACAAGAGTAGCCGGTCGTAGGGCGCCACCTTCAATGCACGCTCAGCTTTGGGCAGTTTTTAGCGAAAGGGGAAGGAACGAGGACCCCTAGCCAGTGGTTCAAAAACACCCTTTGATGCTACATTAACAAAGTCTAAATCAAAATCCAAAACAAAATTGAATATTTCCTGATCAAAATTCAAAAAAAATTGAATATTTCCTAATCAAAATCAAAAAGAAAAATTGAATATTCCCTGATCAAAAATTCACAAAAAAAATTCAAATATTTTCTAAAATCCATAAAAATTGAATATCTTTTTCAAAACCCACAAAAACTTGCATATTCCAAAATCCAAAAATTTGCATTGTATTTTCTGATGGTATTTTTTGCAGGAACAAGAATTTTGTAAGGACCAAGAGCATGGGATGAGTCCTCTCCATTCATTGTCATCTACCTTTTGATTCTCCCCATATTCGCAATGATCACATCTTCATGATTTGCTAGGCATTAATTGATCGTTCATCTCCCAAAATCTTTTAATAAACTCCTGCTGATTTCACTTGATCACTTTGCCACTGGACATTACTTGATTCTGATCATCCAATCTCAATCTCACATGCCAAGATTGTCATCCTCATGACAAAACAACAAACAATGATGCTTTGTAATGCTATGATCTAACACATGCTATTCATGCTAAACATGCTTCGCCTTGCTAATACATGCTTGAATGCTATCCACACCAAGCTTTGGTTGCTTTGATGACTATGTTGTGATTGCTATTAATGCTATGTTTCATGCTATGCTTGCTATGCTTAAATGCCATATTCATTACTTGTTATCTTCCTTATATTTTGGCTAATGAAGTTTTGAGCGCAGGAAAGAAGCTCTTGGTCCCACCGACTGGGCATCATCATCAAAGTCACACGGTGTTTGCATCTCATCTCCCAGTTCCCTCATGCTCATTGCTATCACCATCTTCCTGTATGCATTCTTACTATATGTTACATACGCTATTAGATTATATCAAGGACCTTGTGGCTTTGGTAAATCTGGAATTTGAGTTCCCCTCCATCAAAAATAATGATGATTCCAGAGGAGTCTTAGTCATACGGATAGGCCGTTGAGCCGTCCGAGACTGTTGACGATGGTTCCCTTTTACGAGTTGGTGCGTGGATAAACGGGCTTCGGCTTAGTATCAGCTCGCGAAATCGGTTTCTTGACCCAGTCTGGGCAGCTTAATAATATTATCCTTGAGTATCTTATATTTTATTTTTTCTTGGCATTTATTTTAATGATTTCTTTTATTTTAGCCCTGCACGCATCATGCCTTTTGCATTCATAAATGCCCAACTCTTCTTCCTAATTAAGGATCAATAATGCTTATGTTCTTGAACAAAGAAATTCAATTCCATTCCGAATTTGAAAGATTACTCCTAGTTGGACACTGGATCTCGCTGGTCGATGTGACCCTTGCCTAGAATTTGCTTATCCCCTTTCAATCCTATTCAACTTATCCTCCTTCTTTTGATCCACTCATTAGCTGTGAACCGCACGATGGCGTCGATGGATCCGCCGGGCTCACATCTATTCCACTAATTGAGTGAAATCCGTAGTTGCTATGCGCCGCGGATACGTATTTTGTGCAAGAGGTTGATCAGCTCCCTTATCTTTGTTCCGCGCCTATCGTTCTAGGCAGGAGTCATTGGTGCTAGCTTGATCTTGTGGTTAGCTTGGAGTTTTTTGGATTATTCCTATCATTTGTCGGTTGTGATGGGTGTCTCTTTTTCCTTGATATCCACTTATCAGTCCGCTCCACTGCATTTCCACTTCATCTCCCCGTCACTACCACTCTGTGTCATCTCCGTTTTGTCTCCGTTTTGCCTCCGTTTCGCTCCCCTGCAAAGCGGATATCAAGGAGGGGCATCTGTAGACACCCAATTTTGGCCGATAAATTGAGCATTTTCTTTGTTCTCCTAGTTAATGCCCCAATTGATCCTTAGTTGGTTGATTTTCTGGGATGTCTCTCTATTCTTGGCCCAACATTTCAATTCCATACCTTGGATCTCGTCTCGAGTTTGGCATTCCCGCGCTATCCGCTCTTATCGCTTTCTTGTTCATAGCCCGTTGTGGATCTAATTAAAGTTATCATTTCAACAGTTGGCATCTGATCATTATAGCATCCACTTTGGATGTTATTCTCACTCAACATTTGATTAAGTGATTGCCCAAAGGTTTTTTCTCCTTTTTCTAAATCATTTGATGGGCCCTTAATTATCGCGCTATATCGTCATAGCGCGTTCTTCATGAACGCGCTATACGCTTGTAGTGCGTTCTCAGTCAGAAACCCAGTCCGACCCAGACTCCCCTTTTTTCTATCTGAGTCCTTATTTTGGTAAGTTTCCAATCATATTCCGTCCAAAGGAAGGTTCCAAACCCTAATAGGAGTCTTTCCCCCTCATTAATTGGCAGGATTACCTCAATTTGAGCCGCCAAACCTTTGGATTGAATTGAACTCCGACCTAGGGTTGCTTCTCGATCTTTTTCCTATAAATTGCACCCTTTGGCCGTCGTTTCAGAGGGATGCAACTCGAGATCTTGACGAGCGGGAGGCTGCGTTTCGTTCCAAATCAACAACTCCTCGCTCCTCATATATCCAAGGGAGTATTTAGGGGCATATTGTGTTCTTCCTAGTTCTTAGTTTTTTCTCCCAAATTCGTTCATCCCAATCTTTGCATAGCATTGCATCTCGGTTTTTAAATACTTCTTTTACAAAATACACGCATCCACACACACACCAAACCTATCTTTTGGCCCTTCCATAGGGGTTTAAAAACCACCAAACCCCCAGGTAATCGAGCCCCCCCGTTTGCATGCTTTTGATTAAGAATAGGGGTAGATTCTACTAAAATCTCGTTCTAATGGGCCTTTTATTTGTTGTTTATGATTGTTTGTAGGCACTAGAAGAGTGATACGTGGAGCCCTTGTACCTTGGCCAGCCTTGGAGCAAGGAAGGAACGAATCCAAATAACCCCGCTTCCTGTCTGATATCGCGCTATAGGAACAGAGCGCGATCCTGAGAAGGCGCTAGGACGATATAGCGCGTTAATCCCCAGGCCAGCTCTTGGCCATCTTGAATTTCTGAGGTATGTAACATGCCCTATCTTGATCTTTATATTATTTGGCATGTTTCTGGCCTCAGTGGCGATCACGGATTTTGATTATTACATGTAACCCCCCTTTTATCATCAATTGTAGTTCTATATCTTGTTAACTCATCTTTTATGCAAATCATTTAATTTGGGGGCGTTCTAATTTCATGATCCACAAGGAGAACCTATGGTTAATTCCATTTGACCTGCAGAATTCATCAAACTGTGAGTTTTCAAACTCACCTCCATGATCAGATAGAATATTTTCAATTTTCTGGTTTTTCTTAAGACAGAACTCCTGAAATTCTATGAATGCATCACTTTTATGTGATAAGAAGTATACCCAAGTGTACCTAGAAAAGTCATCTACCATGACAAATCCATACCTCCTCCCTGATAAGCTGACAGACCTGGTTGGCCCAAAAAGGTCCATGTGTATCAGCTCATAAGGTTTAGAAGACAGATTTTCCGTCCTAGATTTAAATGACTTTCTAGTTAACTTGGACTGAGTGCATGCATCACAGATTTTATTTTCTTTCTTAAAGGAAACTTCAGGAAGTCCTCTAACCATGCTATGCTTAGTCAGTTTATGCAAAACAGTGTAACTAGCATGACCTAACCTACGATGCCATAAAAATGCTAAGTCTTCTCTACTAGCAGTAAGGCATAGGTTAGAATGTTGAATATCATCTAAATCAATCATGTAAGTGTTATTTATCCTCTTACCAGAAAATTTAACAGTTTCGGAATCAGGTTTAAAAACTTTGCAACATTGAGAGTCAAAAAGCACTTTACATCCTTTATCACATAGCTGGCTGATGCTAAGTAAGTTATAAGCTAATCCTTCAATCAGCATGACATCCTCAATGCAACAAGCTGTACACTTACCTACTTTACCTGTTCCAACAATCTTACCCTTTGTGTTGCTACCAAAGGTGACAAGGCCTCCTTGTTTCTCTGTCAACATGCAGAACTTGGCCTTATCCCCTGTAATATGTCTGGAACAGCCACTATCCAAGTACCACAAATTGTTCTTGGCTGCCAGGCATACCTGCACACACAATCAGGTAGAGAAGTTTGGAACCCAAGACTGATTGGGCTCCAGAGAAGATGAAAAGTAATTCAAACAAGAAAGTAGACTTTTAGGAATCCACATTTGTTTGAAACAGTTCTGTTCAGTGGATTTTCCAGATTTCCTTTTGTTTTGCTTTTTCTTGTTGACACTAGCATGATTATTTACAGATTGATTATTTCTGTGCCAGTGCCTTGGCCAGGGTGTATTCACGAAATTTTGGCCATAGTAATCATTGGGCTGGCTGTGGAATTGTTGGTTCCTAGGTGTCCAATTACCATACCCACTAACCCAATTTCTGGTGTAAGGTTTATAGGACTGTGTAGCCTGATGTCCAAAACCTGTAAACCTTCATTGAGTCCTAGTCCATCCTGACCTATTTGGATAGGTTGACTGTGCAGAGAAGTGGGACTGGGCTCTAGGTTGGTAGAAATGTTTGGGTTGAGCTCTAAAAGCAGTCTGCCTCCCCTGCACCTTGGACCCTGCTGATCTGTTCATAGGTGTGTATTGGGTCTTCTTCATAGGTGGTGGTGATGGTGGAGACTTGGTGACCTTAACATGGGGTTTATAAGACTGTGTAGGTTGACCCCTAACTTGAGACTGAGCTTTGGGATTTTGTTTGGATGTGCTAGCTCTACTAGTCTCATTCAGTTTTTGATTGCCCTTCTCCTTAGCACTGGGCTTTTTCAGATTAGCAGTTTTGTTCATTGAAATGTTTGAATTCATGCTAATTAGAGGTCCTTTCTCTTTTTGTGCAACAAATGAAATAGTTTTCATTCCAAAGGTTTTTGTTGCACTAGAATTAAATCCAAGGCCCTCTTTTCTGAAGTTGACCTTTGACCCTAACAAAGCATTTAGGTTATCTGAACCTTGGGTCATTTTCTCAATAGTCTTAAGCTTGTTCTCATTATCCTTTTGAATATCTTCAATGGATTTCTTAAGTTCTGTATTCACACTTAGGACAGCTTGATATTTTTTATTCACTATTTTTATCTCACTCTCACATTTCTGAATTTTCAATTTCAGTTCATCAGTTTCTTTTTCTAACCTCTCATTTTCTTCTTTAGAGGCTTTTGACTCATTCTTGATTTCTTCTAATTCAGAACATGTGAGTTTCAATTTTTTATTCTCAGATTCTAGACATGCAATTTTATCAGTTAGAGTTGTATCATTTTGCATGGAGTTAATCTTTCTTCTTAGATGCTTGTTTTCCTTTCTAATATCATCAGCTCTATCAGCTATGTCATGGTAGGCATCTACCCAATCAGCAATAGTGAAATTTTTGAATCTAGTGATTACCTCATCTGAGTCCTCCTCTCTGTCTTCAGAGCTTGTTGCCATAAGGCAAATGGGCTTCTCAGATTCGGCTTCACTGTCTGAGCTGCTACTGAAGGAACCTTCATCTTCATCACTCCAGGTACTCACCATTGCTTTCCATTTCGTGTTCCTTCTCTTTGACTTGTCCTTGTATTTCTGATTCTCTAGACAGTCAGCTTTCAGATGGCCTGTTTTCCTGCATTGATAACAAGTATTAGTTTCAATTTTCTTAGCAGGGTTATGTTTATACCTTTTATCCCTTCGACCGCCACTATATTTCTTTTGGCTGAATCGTCCTGCTCCTTTCCTGAGGAACCACCTGAACTCTCTGGTCATCATTGCCATCTCAGTACGAGTTATATCTTCTTCATTCAGGCTCTCCTCGGATGATGAGCTGCTAGAGCTGGATTTGCTAGATTTGCTGGCACCAGCTTTCAGAGCGATTGGCTTCTTCTTCCTCTCAGCTTCTTCTATCTTTGGCATATTAATCTCATATGCCATCAGCGAGCCAATTAGCTCATCAGCCCTTGTGATTCACAAATCCCTTGACTCCTCCATCACTGTAGCCTTAGTATGCCAAGCATGAGTCAGGGAACGCAACATCTTCCTCACTACATCGTATTCTGTCTGAGGTTTCCCAAGACCTCTAAGACCATTTGTGATAATAGTTAATCAAGCGTACATCTCCTTGATGGTCTCGTTTGGCTTCATCTTGAATGCCTCATATTTAGACACTAGGAAATTAGCCTTCGTCTCTCTAACTTGAGAGGTACCTTCATGGATCACTTCAAGTGCATCCCACATCTCCTTAGCTGAACTGCAGGCTGATACGCGGGAGAATTCTGTAGGGTGCAGAGAGCACTGAATGGCATTTATGGCACTCCAATTTAGTGTAGACCTCCTGATCTCCTCCTTGGTCCAGACTTCCTCATTAGGGGACAGCTCATAAGGTCCCTTACTTACTACCTTCCAGATCTCATAATCCTTCGCCCTCAAAAATACTTGCATACGGTTCTTCCAGTATGCATAGTTAGATCCATCGAAGAAAGGGGGCTTGGTGGTTGAGTGTCCTTCAGCGATCATCCCTCAAGCATCCATCTGTACCTTCCTCTTCAGGCTGTAAGTCCCTGTAGAAGAGTTAGGCTCTGATACCAACTGTTATGTTAGATGGACGCAGTCTATTACCACGGAGAGTGGATCTAGAGGGGGGTGAATAGATCTATTGCCTAATTTAAAATCAATATAAGGCTCTAATGTGGAATATAGGCAGATCTACTAAATCACTAACTCGAGTATTAGATTTGAACATAAGCGAATCAAACTGTGAAGGTAAACAGGAAATCCAATCGCACACAGTTCATAGACAATCACACAAACACAAGACACCCAAGATTTTTAGGTGGTTCGGTCAGGAGACCTACGTCCACCCCACACTCAACTGAGTATGGCTTACTGCTGCGCAACACAACTTGCGTCCGCTGGGCAGTACAGCTTGGCCTACAACCGCTGAGCTTCACAGCTTGCTGACCAGAGGAACAAATCCTCTGCAACCGCTGGGCGATACAGCTTAGCCGTCCGAGACCTAGTCTCGCCTGCTGAGGATTACAGCTTCACCTGTCCAGTGGAAACCTCCACTGCAATTGCTGGCTCACAGCTTGAAGAAATAGATTCGAAACAAAAGACAGAAGCAAACGAAAATGAGAAAACTCGGAAAGGAAATAACTCTTAATGAGCAAACATCTCAGCTCTGGTATCTGAACCAAGAGTCTGAGTTACAACCTCTCAATGAACCTCTCTCAACTCATCTCTCTCAATCAAACTCTCTCAACTCATCTCTCCTTTCTCTCTTTCTTCCCTTCTCTGCTTTTCTTCTCTGTGGATCTTGGCGGCTCTCTGCTGCTTCAGACTTTCAGTCTCACTGTATAGACTTTACCACTCGATCGATCAGCCTCCTTCTGAAGAAGAAAGCTCATATATATACCAGTAGCAGATTGGATAAGGGCGCGTGGCTTCCACATTTCCCACCCAGAGAATTCGCCAGATCCAAGGAAATTTCATCCACATGGCAGCATCCTGGATGGGCTGCTTCCACGTGTCACCATCTGGGCACCTCGTCCTCCTTGGATCACGAGCCATGTCATCAATCTCAGCCAGGAGTCCCTGTCAGACAATCGAATAGAGTTATCAGTTTAAGTCTAAAACCCTGTACAGACTTTGTAGAGTGTAATGCATTGTATAGACTTCACTGTATAGACTTTATGAATGCGAATGCAATGTACAGACTCTGCAATGTATAGACTTCATATATGCAGTGCTATGCGATGTACAGACTACCTATATGAAGGCAACCGCTGTACAGACTTGCTGAAGTGTAATGCAATGTGCAGACTTTGAAGAACATTCAGCAGCCAATGCATAGACTTACGCAATGTATAGACTTACACAATGTGCAGACTTCGTGCAATGCATGAAGAAGCAATGTGTAGATTTAGACAGGCTTCAGCTCGTGCAATGTATAGACTTAGACATACAACTGAACGATGTATGGACTTGCCAATTCAAGGGCTATACAGACTTTACAATGTGTGGACTTGCCAAAGGAAAGGCTGTACAGACTTGAGCAAGCACAATGTATAGACTTTGCCAAGACAACTTGACGATGTACAGACTTGAGCAAAGCGAGGTCTGTACAGACTTGAAAGTTCACAATGTACAGACTTTGACAAGGCAACGGCTGTACAGACTTCAGCTCAACTGCGATGTATAGACTTGCATGAGACACTAAACTGCAACGATTGTACAGACTTGCTGGCGTGGAATGTGCAGACTCCATGCAATGCAAGGCAAACGAATGTATAGACTCTGCATCCACAATGTGTAGACTTTGAAGCCAACAAGCGAACTCAATGTACAGACTTGCTGGATGTGTGAGCTGCAATGTATAGACTTGACTGCATGCAAGCATGTATAGACATTATTGTGCAGACAGGACCTCACATGCATTAGTGTATAGACTGTATGCATGATGGATGCACTGATGCAGTATATGCACAGAGGAAGCAATGCACCGATGCAATGCATGCACATAGCAGGTATTGAACTGAAGCAATGGATGTATAGACTTGTGTTGACGTTGCATGACAACTGCCAATGTATAGACTTCACATGTGCAAGCAATGCAGCAATGTGTAGACTTTGGGCTATGCCATGCAATGTATAGACTTGCTAGTTACTTGATCTGCAATGTATAGACTTTGTCCAATGCATAAGACGCTAAGAGAGACGGACAATGTACAGACTTAGCCAATGTAATGTACAGACTTACTGAGCTGACGCTGCATGAGACACTAAGTAAGACGGACAGTGTATAGACTTCACAACTCAAGTGAGACGGTGGATGTACAGGCTTTGAAGCTCAAATGAGACGGACGATGTATAGACTTAGCCTGTGCGAGCAATGCAGCAATGTATAGACTTATGTTCTAAACAATGCACAAACACAACAATGCAATGTATGGACTTTGAGTGTGTAGACTTGTGTGTGTGCAATGTGTAGACCTGTGTGTGTGCATGACGATGTATAGACTCTTACTGCATAGAACACATAGATGATCTGACAGAGATAGTTTCATCAAAACATAAACAGTTACCAATCAATCAAAACAAGCTGTTGCCAATGAAATAAAGCTATTGTCAACATCATCAACACAGAGGAGTCACAACAGGTCTAGTGGGCTGTCTAGAGTCTGCTCGCGTCGTGCCACCTGTGACTCCGTGTTACTCGCGATGGGTGCATGAGTGGCTTTCCGTGTTCACGTTTAGTGACCTCCCACTGGTCGTAGCCTTCTTACGGCTCACGTGTGCTGACCCACCCGTGAGTGGTGGAGCGGCTTACCCGAGAGAGACGGTTTTTAGGCTAGTTTCCGTAGGGCCCCTCGCCTTTACAGCCTGAGTCCGGCTGGGGGGAAAACTAGCTAGAGGACCCGACCTAGAGTGGATGGTCTGTGTGTGCACACTTAGTTGGGGGCTGTTGGACCCGCGCTGACGAGCGCGACCCCAGCTAGTCCTTGTTTTATGTTCTTGGTTACTGTACGGTGTCTTTGTCTCCGCCTGGGGCGTCGCAGAGAGACACATGAGGCTATGGACTAAGTCGTCAGTAGACGCATCCAGCCCTACTTCTGGTGGACAGGTACTCATATCACGTGACGTGAGTTTCCTCGTGAGTCGAGTTATGCTTCCCGTCTGCGAGACGTGATTTTACGTGGAGTTCCGGGTGTCTTCCGATGCCGAGGTCTAGGGGTTCTGGTGAGCGTCACCGAGGGCTTTCCCCTAGATAGCGTCGAGTTCCCGACGGGTGGTCATTTTCCTAGTAGCGTGACTAGTGTGGTTCGTTGTCTGGTCGTCCCCGACTGTGGGATCGGGGTGTTGAGTTTCGTTTCAGTAGGAGTAGCTGTAGTGCCGAGTTTTTACCGGCCACCGGTTTGCTGTTCCTATTGTCGTTGTTGCTTTCCGTTACCGCCGTTGTTCCCGGTTGGGGTTCCATGGGATCCCTACTGAGCCAGTGATAGGAGGCTCACCCCTATTTTTCAGGTACGGTGGTTCTTCCTCGTGGTTCGATGGTGCTGTGCCATGGTTCTTAGTCGCCAACTCGCCCGGCCGAGTGTTCACTTGGCGTTGGGTACGTTCTTCTGCCTTAGACTGTACTTTCTGTTGGACTGGACTCTGCTGTTGTAGTTGTTTATTTATTTCTGTTAATTGTTTAATTGTCCTACTTTATTTTCTATTTCTTTGTACCTCCACACTCCTTTTTAGCCATTCTGAGCCCCGGCTCGTGGGCGGCGGGCCAGGATTCGAATGGTATCTGGTTCCTTTCCCGATATCCGGATCTTGGGTCGCTACACCCTAAGCCAAAATCCATGAGAAACACATTAACAATGAGTCCTCGACCATCGAGCCGCACAACAGACTCATAATTTCGTATAACACGGAACACGGAACATGAGGGATCACCAAAAGCCCTCGAACCACATGGCATGCAAACCGAGGTAAGACACTACCTCCAAGTGCCCTGAAACCATGTCTCGATCCTCAGAGGATAGACGAGACACTCACGAGGTCACGTGTCAACCATTGGGTCACAACTGGGTTGACCAGAAACCATAATGACTCTCGAATAACACAAAACACAACTCGGTACAGTGGCACTCTCAGACACCCTATAACACAGTCACAGCCCTCATAGGACGTCGAAGATATCCACGGAACAGTGGGCTAACCAAGGGGTCAAAGCCACATTAACCGGAAACCAAACCAACACAAAATAATACTCTGGGTAGGTGGCGGTCTCTCCCTGGCTGCTAAACCAACCTGACGGTCATCCAAAGGGCCGCTACCTTCAAGAGAAACCCCAGATATCAAATTCACGGAAGCAGGAGTCTTGTGGTCTGCCTGAGGCTGCTACTGGCACCAGACGGTCTCCTTAGGGTCGCAAGTTGACTGTAGCGGTCATGGCCTGGCCGCTTAGCCCAGTCAACCCCCGAACCGACTTAACCAGTCAAAACCACTAAACAGTCTGCCTTAAACCGTTTCATAAAGCTTGGCGATCACCCCAAGGCTGCCAAGGACACCATGCGGTCGGAGCTAGACCGTTAGCCCGAATCAACTTAAAACGTTGACCAAAATCAACCGATGAAAAATGGTCCATAAAGGGATGCTAAGACCTCAATGGCGGTCAGTCGCGTGGCCGTTACCCAGCGAACCGACTTAGCCAAAATGAACAGAAGATAGCGGTCACCAATGGGCCGCTAAATAAGAACCAGCGGTCCTACCTGGGCCGCTTCATGGAGCTTAGCGGTCTTCCTCAGGCCGATATGCCAAGCTTAGCGGTCCGTCCTAGGCCGCTACCTGACTCATGCGGTCAGCCACGAGACTGCAAAGCCAAACCGACTTACCTACGGTTTATGGAGCTTGGTAGCGGTCCCCATAGGGCCGCATCACCCTAGTGGCAGTTCCTAGTTGGACCGCCACTCCCATACGGTGGGAAAACTGTAGGGAAGCTCAAAACTCGATCAAACCACGCCCCAATCACCTCTAAACGACGGGGAAACTACCCTAATGACCATATCATCCTTCCACAAGCCGGAAGGGATCAATCCGGGCACAAAAATGCAAGAAACGGGCGATTCCCACGAATCGACCCAAAATGAGTCACGGGGATAGTCGGGCTCATACCGACTTTGATTCTCAACCAAATACAGTAAAATTGGCGGGAATGGATTTCCAACATGCCAGGGGTTCGAATGAAACCAACTAGGTTGAAAATCGTCGCCTGGAACGACGAACACGGCTCACACCCCCCGAACATGCATTTCGCCCAACCGAAGCAAAACCCGCTCAAACTCACACCGTTCGACTCCAAATCGCGAGGGACCGCAGAAGAGAAGTAGGGCATCTGTCCCCCTACCTCCACCGAAGATCTCAAGCGCCGAAATGGCCACGATACGCCAAAAACCATCACACGAACCCACCCACGCCGACTTTAAATCCACCGAGGGATCGCGCTAACGCCACGCTCCATCCTTCACGCCAGCACGCTCCACGACTGCTCCACGACGTTCCTGCCTTGCCCACCTCGCCACGGTCGCGCGCCCCGCAGAGAGAGGAGAAGAGAGGAGAAAGAACGGAGGGAGCGAAGTGAACGGCGGGAGGAGAGAGGAAGGAGAGAGAGGGGTTAAAAGAAAAAGGAAAATAGGAAATTATGCAATTTTCCTAAAATCTGATTTTTGGCACAAAATCTATAAATTCAAAAAAATACAAAAAAATAATGTTCACGATCCTCGAAACGAGCACAACGCACTTGTTGCGTCCTTGAGTAGCAAAACTCAACGGTCAACTCTCCACAGGGTTCCGCAAGTTATACAAGAGAAAAATATGCGTGGATCGTAAAACACATATCAGGACCCACGAAAGTGATCTGATAGCTCTCCGATTCCGATCCGAAGAATCCAGGATATTACACACACCCCCTTTAGGTAAGCCATGTACTGGGCAACACAGAGTACACCTCTCTTGCACTCACCCAATTTTGTCAAGAAAATAGAATAAAACATGAGGTGACTCTCCCTTACTCTTTCAAATCCAATGATGTAGCTGAAAGAAAAGGTAGAACACTATTGGATATGGTTAATTCAATGTTGATTAATTCATATGCACCTGAGAACTTGTGTGGGAGGCTTTTTTAACAACTTGTTACATTTTAAATATAATTCTTTTTAAACAAAATGACTCTACTCCATATGAAATTTGAAAATGTAGAAGAGCTAATTTGAATTTTCTCAAAGTGTGGGGGTGCTTTGCAAATGTAAAAATATATGAAACTAAAAGAAAAAAATTGGACCTAAGACTATAGACCCCATTTTTATTGGGTATACTACAAAGCACAATCTTGATAAATTCTCTAGCAATTGAAATATATTTTAATAATTAATTTTGAAATAAATGATATATAAAGCATTACCATAATTAGAGTTAAAGATGCAGTCTACTTTGAAAATGTTTTACTATTTAAATATAGAATTGAAACCAATGTAAAAAGTAATGGGCCTAGTACTAATTCTAACCCAGATGCTCCAAGAGAAGAAGCAGAAGCTCTTACAGAACTTAGAAAAGGTAAAAGGGCTAGAACAGAAAAATCTTTGAGGATTTTTATGCACTATTAATAGAAGACTCCCCAACTACATATTCTGATATTATGAAGTCTATAGACTCACCTTTCTAGAAGAAAGGTATAGATAATGAAATGAATTCAATAATCTAAAATAACACTTGAGTTTTAACTGATTCCCCCCCTAGATGTAAAACTATTAGATGTAAATAGACCTTTAAGAAAGAATTAAAACCAGATGGATTAGTTGGCAAGTATAAAACTAGATTAGTAACCAAAGGATTCACACAAAAGGCTAACATATATTATTTTGATGTATATTCTCCTATGACTAGGATTACCATCATTAGAGTCTTAATTACCTTTGCATCTATACATAAACTAGTCATAAACTAAATGGATGTAAAAACTACTTTCTTAAATGGTGAATTAGAAGAAAAAAATTATATGGATCAACCTGAGGGCTTCATTGTTACAGGTCAAAAAAATGTAAATTAATTACATCACCTTATGGTTTAAAATAAGTACCCAAACAATGGCATGAGAAATTTGATGAAACTATTCTTTCTTATCGTTTTAAAATCAACCAAACTGATACATGTGTATACCATAAAATGTTTGGTCAAAACAATGTCATCCTATGCCTGTATGTTGATGAGATTTTAATCTGTGGATCCAATGTGTAAGTTGTAAAGGAAGTAAAAGAATTTCTATCTCACAATTTTGACATAAAAGACTTAGGTGAAGCATACCTAATTCTAAACACTGGAATCATAAGAAATTCAGGTGGAATAATCTTGTCACAATCTCACTATATAGATAAAATCCTTAGGAAGTTTTATCGCATATACTGTCAATTAATATTCAGTCCATATGACACTAATGTTCATCTGAAGAAAAATTTAGGACATCCAGTGCTACAAAGTGAATATGCATAAATCATAAGATCACTTGGATTCCTTACAAAATACACCAGGGCATATATTACCTATGTAGTTAATAGACCTAGTAGATACACCATTAACCCTAATGAGAGTTATTAAATTACTTTAGAAAGAGTACTTAGATACTTAAAAGGTATTATAACTTATGAATTACACTATACTAGTTATCTCTCTATTCTAGAGGAACATAGTGATGCAAACTAGATTAGTGATTCTCTAAATGTCCAATCCATCTTAGGATTTATTTTCCTTTTGGGAGGAGGTGAAGTGACATGAACAAACTGTGTTAGTTAGAAGCACAATAGAATCTAAAATGATTACATTTGACACTGCCTACACAGAAGCTGAATAGTTGAGAGATTTTTTAATTGATATTTCATTGATGGCATGCCCCTTACTTTCTATATCTATTTTATGTGATTGTAAATCATCAATTGATAAATGTATGCAGATAAATACTGATGTGAAAATGAATAGGCATTTAGAAGTGCAACACAAGTCTATAAGAGAAAAGATGAAACAACAGTTGATAGCCTAGAATTTTGTGAAATCAAAAATGAACCTTGCAGATGTGTTCACAAAAGGTATATCTATAACGGTGGTTCTAGAACCGTCGAGGGTAATGGGATTGAGCCGATAAAATAAATTAGTTACTATGGTGACAACCCAACCTCATGGAGGTTCAATAGGTAGAAACAAACTTGATAGGTAACTATATAGAGCACTGATGTATTTTACTCTCATCTCTATGGTGCCAGTACACCCTTAGAAGCAAGTGGTGAAGATGAGTTTACACTCTTAATGAATTCAAGACCCAAGAGATAGGGTGTTGCCTTGCTCACACCCTTTGAAGGATTCACCGACATGTGTGGAGTCGTGAGGCCGCGACTGTGAGATGTGGACAATCTTCTAAAACACATGAGATATCTGCGTAAGGCTATTAATAATGCAACCCGTCTAGAATCTCGATTAGGCTATACTATGTGTGAATTTGGAAAAGTCTAAATTATAGAATCTGGTTCAAGACATAGTTCATCAAGCGTTCCCACAGATAGTCTCACATATCACTAAGAGAAAATTCAAATCAAAAGATATTTTCACCCATTGCATAGTATAAAGGACTCAGTAACCTTTTGTTTATTAGTTATTTTATTTTAATAGATTTGAAGGTTTTAAATCATGTGGGGGATTGTTAACAGTATTTTAAATAAGTGATTGAAATATTTACTATTTCTCACTGTTTCTTCACTGTGCGTCACTGTTCACTCACTGTGTGTTACCGTTGTGTGATAACAACACTCGCGTGATTCACGACATCCATCACAGACGTATCTTTGACCGTCACATTTTTGAAAGTGACATTCACGTGATTCACAGATGGAGACGTCCGTTGCGAACTGAGGGAGGCGTCCATCACGGACGGGTCTCTCCACCACTGTTAAAGTCTATAAATTGATCACCTCGGGTGATCAATTGGAGATTCAGTCGAGCTACTGCACATGTCTGCTTTCTGTGTGTTCTTAATTTCTTATCTATTTTCTATGTTGAGTACTTGCAAGTTAAATTGAGATTCACAAAACACTCTTCGAGGACATGCCAATGAGAGAGAGATCGTCTACCCGAAGATCATCATATCTTTAGGAGGTCATTGTCGCATGATTCGCACGTCGGGTGGCAATAGAACTCTTAATTCTAACAGCTACACGTTTCGACCCAACAGGCTATGCTTCTAAATACAACCTTCTAAATTTATTTATTTCTAATTGATTGTTGTTAATTTATTAATTTCAACAATATAGAACCATCGGCACCCGCCTCCCATCCATATCCCGTCTACCTCAACGGCCTAGGAGGTTATAACCTTGACCACCCAACCTTCCGTTCTCCGCTGCAAACGCGTCAAAATCTTGTCCGCCAAATAGACCTCTACAAATTTTAAACGCTATACTAATTTTGTCAAATAAAATGTTATATTTGCATCGTTTTCAAAAATGAAGTCAAAAATGGACATAGAAAAAAATCTTTAGGGAGAAATAGCTATAAGAAAGTACTCTCAGGACCCTATAAGCGTTCCATTTTAATGTTATCGTCCTAAAATATTGTCTTGCATGATGCCTGGGGATTCTGCAGCCAACATAAGATGTCAGACATACCTAACCCTTGTTTATTTGTACGGGGTCATTTTTGGCGTACCGTTAAAATACGGTAGCTTGTCATAAAAATGGCGTTTTCATTATATTTAGAATGGTGCCAATTATTTCACAATGTTTTCCTAATATGTGGTGTGTCACAAATTCCTAAATTCCGAAATTACTTGACCCAAATGACATTCTTTCAACTGACTTCGATTTTCAGCCTAAAACATCCAAATTTTGAAAAATGACCAAGCAAACAAAGATGACCCGTGATTTCAAAACCAATATTCTATGTTATTTCACTATTTTACAACACAAACAAGATGGCACCGTCTTGGAGACCTTTGCTGGTTATTTGTCTCATCAGATTTGAACTTCCTTGTTTCCTATTAGTATGCCTGGGGTCGCATTCTGATTCTTTTCCTAAGGTTTTTTCGTCTGCATATGCTTGTCTTCTATTTTAATAGAGAAGATTAGCCACGATGTAAACATCTCTACGGAGGGAGGTTTCGTACAACTAGTATGTAATGGGAAATGCGGGGAAAATGTGCAATGCGCAACTCCCAAGGTAAAACACGAACAACAGTTTCCATGACGAGGGTAATTCACCTCCGTTGATGCTTCGGTAAAAGCAATTGATGTGTACTACCGTTCTAGAAACGGAATTCCCCGTGATCACAACCAAGTCCTATAGAGTAGAGAAAGAATTGGCATCGGAAATGGCCGGAATGTCTTGCCCGAAAGATAGCTTCCGCTTTTAGTTCACATTTCCCGCTTTTGTAAACAAACGGTGCGCATTCAATTTCATTTTTTTTTTCAGATTTAGAATTTTCCCCAATTTTTGAATGATGCAATGAAAGTATTACTTAGGCGAGGAAAGTGTTCAAAGATAGACCTACCGCAAAAATTGATCATAAGAAAATGAAATAAATAAAGATTCAGAGCAGCCTCAGATGCACGCATGGTAACAGTCTTCAAAGCATATCTACGTCTTCGTGACGTTCGCTTCTTGAATGTGCAATGATCTTGCATTCTGTGGACCAACCTGTAATGTGTGAAACGGTGAATATTAATTCACAGTGATCCATTTAGAAGTGGCTTAGGTTTATGTTAAATTTCACGCTCTCTTGTATTTCCATTTTTTCAAAAAACACGCATTCACCCCCCGGGACGCCGCCCCCAACACCCATCCACAGTTCGGAAAAACCTTTCACAGGAATCCAGATAACCACCATTGCAGTTGATCGCCAAGTCACCGTCTTATTGAAACAGCATGCAGACGGGGCATCCGTCTGCCTAACCTTCAATTCAAGGGGACTGAACACAATTGGAACTTTGCTAATAGTCAGAAGCCAAATAAAGCATTCCAATCACCCTCATCTCATCTGATATCACTGCAAAATTATGAGCGTCGTCCGTGGATATAACAGTGACACATCTTCAACATCTCATGCGTCCTTGAGAGCATACCCAATTAAGGGAGCAAATCTGATGACCAATACTGGTCACCATCCTGTCCGTCTGCCCAATGAGAGCGCACGACGACGTCAGACACATAACACCCTCCCATGTGGCACACCCCACATCCCTTCCACCCACCTCAACATCCTCCCTAACAGCACCTCCCCTTCTCTGCCCTGGACCCCATACAACCCCATTGTCCATGTCCAACTGTACCCTCCCCATCTGTTAGAAGAGTGGGTGCCAGTGAAGCCCACCGCTGCGTACTGGGGCTCCCTCCCTTGTGCTGGGAGGGGGATCCTCTAAAGCAAATCCCCTCCACCTTAATCTTGGAAGAAGCCACTGTCAGGAGGGAGCACTGACCCAGAGGGTGGGTGGAAAGGATGCGACAGGAGTCGAGAGCACTGCATGGACATTAACCTTTGGGCGGCAGTGGCCTGATTCCAAAATTTAATATTACTTGGAGAGAAAAATAACACCAGCTTGCATGTTTGTCATGAATCAGACAATGCAGGGGTCCAATGTCTAGTAATGCCTACCGAAAAGGGAAACATAAGGTAAAGAAAAAGGATCGCGTGTGGCTGGACACCTCACAGTTGCTTTTTTCACTCCAAGGACTTGAAACAGCACCTCCAAATCAGCAAGCAGAGCTGATAACCTTTATGGAGAAAAGAACAGAGAGAAGCATTTGCAAGTAAAATCAGGAAATCTGATTTTTTTGGCGCATTTCCTGAACAAATATTTCTTCAATAGCATCCACAAAACGTGGAAGATGGCAGCGAATTTGCGCATCCAACAAGTTGGCGAATTCCTGAGGAAATCTCCAGCGATCAGTGGTCGTCACGATGTACATGGTTATTCAATTTTGGAAAAAGAAGACCCCAGCCATACATCTCAAATAAGTAATCGCAAAGACAAAATGCCTTATACAATGAATAAAGCAATATAAATTAAAAAGCAGAAAGAAATATACACCAACATGATCATCACAATCTTACATGATCCCAGCGCATACATTGGATTAGCAATGTTAAATGAAAAACAGTTCCTACTCAATACAAAAAAATGGAGAAAAAAGAAAAGGATGACTTCATCCTGGACTTTACAAGCATATAACAAACAAAAAACTGCGAACAAGAAAGGGAATTTATTCCTTGAATTGCATAATATTTTTGTACTGTGGTTTCAGGCTGGTTTGCAACAGGAAATTTTGGCATGACGAGGACACCAGATGAAAGACAAATCACCCGAACAGAATACAGATGCAGTGGTTTGAGCTAATTGGACATACAAAGCCATAAATTTGGAGAAACTCACATGATAATTCAGTTTCTCTAAACTGAACAGGATTATTGTTTCTACAGAATGCTAGAGCTACAGGCCAACAAGAAATTGCATGAAAATCCGGGAGTCATCCAAATCTGGATGCAACATAAATGAAGCCCCACTCTATCCAGCCATCTGCAATCCGTGGTAACTGCTATAAGCAGCTCATCCATGATCCACCATCTCCAATCACTCATCCTCAAATTGGCAAAGCATAGGCAAATGGGCATAGATTTTTCAGGCTCAAGATAGCACAAGTATAAATGTGAGAGGTCTACTTCATGCTGCAACAAGATTGAGTTAGGTACTGTTGGGTTCAACTATGAGCACAGAAGAACGGGTATGCTCAATGAGTAACCCTCTAGCTCACTTGCTTGATACTCAAGCTCAGCTCATTTATAAGGTAAATGAGTTCAGTTTGAACAACTTTTTGAGCTCTGTTCATAAATGAGCCATGTTTAAGCACAAGTCTACTCGGCTAGTTTATGTTTGGTACAAGCTTGTTTAAACTTTCTTAATTATTTAAAAGTAACAATTTTAATATCTAAAATTTAATAAAAATATTTTGAGTTTAATCACAAAATAGAGTGATGTGAACTTTTCACCACAAAGAGAGCATTGGGCAGCCTGCAGCTGCCACCTTTTCCCCAAGATAATCACATAATTGAACACCTCAAGGAAGAGCAGACCGCAAGGTTTATAAATGGACTTCAGGCATTTGCTTTCTTCACCCATGTTGGGGTCATGGCCATTTTCTGGTCTTCCCGCTTGGCAGTAAAGAGCTATTTACTTGAACTTAAAAATGAACTAAATGTTAAATCTAAATGCATATATTTCGGGGCCGTCGTTTGTAAGTTCATTTCATAACAAATTTGACAAGGGCTCATAAGCATCTAAACAAGCTGATCGGTCATGTTCAAGCTGAGAGCTCAGCTGTACAAACCATGGGAGCAAAGCAATGCTTGGCTTGGTTTGGCTCTGTTTGAACACGCGGAATTCGACGGCACATGGCACAAACGTTTGTGTTTATATGTGTTCCCGGGAGGGCATGCCAGCTGGTTTGGACGATGCGGGCAGACTGATGTGGGTGCACGTTTACGGCTGTTTGGATGGCGTGCGCAGACGATTGTGAGGTTCGAGTGCAAGACAATTCCTCATCGACCGCAGTCGGTGTCAATTTACATCGGACGTAATCTGAACACCCTTGTTTGACTGCAAAAAAGAAGAGTCAGTGACCCAAGGGGGCCACAATGTCGGGAGGGGATTGACCCGGGCAACAGCGACGAAACGTCGGTAACAACAACGGTACAACAACATAGATTGGTGATGGGGTTTGGGAGTTGGCACTGGTAGTGATGTGGGTTCGGGTTTGTGAGGGTAGGTTTGAGCACAATTGGGCACTGGCTCGGGTGTGGCACCGTGGGGTACTGGCACAGAGGTATGGCACAGTGGGACACTGGCTTAGGTATGATGGTCCATTCCGTTATTCGGGTGCGGACCGGATGCGAGACGGATAACGCCGCGACTAGCAAAAGACCCAAGAACATTCTTCGATTTCTCGAAGGATTTCATTGTTATTTGCCATAAAAGGCTTCATGTGGGGCGTTGAAGGCCCGATTACAAGCCTTGCGAAAGCCGCGGGACATTTCCGCATTCTTGCCGATTTCTGGGTCTTTGCATAACCATGCAAGTGTTTCTGCCATTCTTTTTTACGTATCCTTTGTAGGACTTGTGACTTGACTAAGTGCCGTTAGAGGGGTGTAACATACCCTCGGCGTTGGATCGCCAATCAACAAGCCAAACCAAGTTCCATCCGCCGGAGAGCTCGAGTGCCCATATGTCCGCTGAAGTGCCCTGCTCGCGTTCAGCTGTGTGTTCTATCGCCTCTTGTAGTTGTTTGTGTGTTATGACCTTTGAGCTCCGCGGGAGGTTTTATAGGCCTTAGAAATGAGGGGGGGTCTACCCGGGCAGGGTTGCCTCACCCTCTCTCTTCTCTTTTTTTTTTGTTTTGTGTGGGGGGGGGGAGGATCTACTTGGTCTCGATAGACCATGAGGTCAACTCAGGCTGGGTAGCCCCATGGGTAGACCACCTCCTCATATTCCCACTCTTCGGTTCTCAATTGTCTCGAGAAAATAAATGGGTGCAACAAATGCCCCCCACGAGACACCAGTCAGAGTTAGGGAGGACGACAGGCAGCCCGTGGACCGCAGATTTGCTTGGGTCGCTGAGGGCCCGATTGAGGAGACTGCCGCCGCTGAGAGTGTTGTTGATGTCTCTTGCATCATGATGAGACAAGGAGTCTATGTGTATGACTGCTCAGGAGGATATCCATCCCATTTCCCACTGGTCCGGCATCTCTTGCCTTTTATTCAGAGTTTTGTGCCTCTTGGTGCGGAGGCTGATGATTCCCGCCTACCAGGAGAGAGGCGTCGTCTCGAGCGGGCTATATTGCTCGGGAGGGACAGCATGAGAGGCACGTGTACCTTTTCCTATCCGAGCTTCCCTGAGGGTTTTGTACGGCAGCGGCAGTACCCTGATCAGAAGAGTCTGGGCTTCTTCAGGGATTTCGACAGCTTCACAGTCCGAGTGGGGCCATCCTCACTAGCTATTTGACATTTGTCTGGGCATCACAAGGCCGCGGATGTTACAGTGGATGGGATGTTTTTGACTCCCTCTGGGGCTCCCTTTGTACATGATGATTATGATCACGACTACCTACTAGAGAGGATACTAACACAGAAGGCTCCAAGCTGGTATGGGAGATGGACCGTGATTCCTTCCCACTGCTATCGTCGAGGTGCGACGGAATGGTTGTGGGGCATTCTGACTATCTACAGAGCAGTACTTGATAGAGTAGGGATTCGACACGCAGTGACCGCAACATTGTACTCCTATCCCTGCCACACGGGGTTGACTGGCCTGACACCCCTTAGCCTGGAATGGTGCTAGCAGACGCCGATACGGCTGGCCGGCTTCTCCAGGGACTTGAGCAGCTGATTCGAGTCGATCCCTTGCCGACTATAGAGGCTCTGAGAGGTAGTTTGGAGGCTTTCACACGGGGTTATCACATGTTAGGCCTCCCCAGAGATGCATGGATGTCGAGGCTGATAGCTGTGTGGAGCGAGTTCGCCCGCCTTCATATCATACAGGAGCAGAGGGAGAGGATCCAGATGCAGATCCGGCAGCGAGAAGAGCAGCTATGTGGACTTCGGGCGGCCCAGGTTGAGGTCGGCCTCCAGCTCAAGGGCGCTGTGGAGCGCAACCAGCGGGGCTCCCTTCGGGTAGAGGAGCTACAGAGGGAGCTTCAGGATGCCGAGATGGAGCGAGACAGTACACAGGCTGAGGTAGAGACGTTCCGCCATAGGTTTGAGGAGCTTCGAGAGGAGACTCTTCAGAACGAGGCTTTCCTTGCCGACTTAAGGAGGAGCGAGCCTAGTACTTGACGAGCTTTGGCACCTTCTTGTACATAGGACTTTTATATTCTGCCCATTTTTGCCTCAATTACCCCCGAGGGGTTGTCTCGGGCTCCTTTCTTTGATGACATGGTGAATAAAGGACAGAGCTTAGTAATTTTTGCTTCTATCCTCTTGCATGTATGCTCTCTTTTTTTTTGTCACTTTACCAGCCCTACCGCCCTTTCGGATTTTCGTCAGGACTGGCCCCCTTTAGCTTTTTCCAGTGTGCCCTTGCGGGTTTTCACACTGAGGGGTACCCATTTTTGCCTAAGGCGCCCTTTCGGATTTTCATCTTAGCCGGGTTAAAACCTTTTTGCCCTTGATTGCTCCCCTAACAGAAGCAACCAAGTCCGCTGGGACACAAATATTTTTAGCCCCGTTTTTTTTTTTTTTGAGTACCTATAATGCCAAAAGGCAGAGAGGGTGTGGCATTCCTGGAAGGACACGTGCGTCGCACCGATGGGACAAGTGAATGGACTTGACAGCCCTAGTGGGACATGCTTAGTCAAATCCAAAAGCCAATAAGCCAAACGGGATGGCAACCCGAGGAGGGCGGCCAAGCCCGGTTGGGACAACAAATGAGTAGGTTTAAGAATTCAAAAGGAACATGGGGATTAAACCGGGAAGCCGATAGGCGAGATGGGTTGGCAGCCCGAAAAAAGCATGCGTAGGCCAAGTCCGGTGGGATGAAAAAATGGATTTGACAGTCCGGGTGGGAGGTATGAATCAAATCCACCGGCCGATAGGGTTGGCAGCCCGACAAGGCCATGCGTAGGCCAAGACCGTGAGGACAACAGAACAGACTTGACAGTCGCAGGGGGATATGTGAGTCAAGCCTGAAAGCCAAGAGGCGAGGTGAGTTGGCAGCCCGAAAAGGACATGCATAGGCTAGACCCGGAAGAAGGACAAGGTGGATTTGACAGTCCTAATAGGACATGAGAGTCAAACCCAAAAGCCGATAAGCAAGAGATGGGTTGGCAGCCCGAGAGAGACGTACGTAGGCCAAACCCAAAGGAAGGAAACGATGGATTTGACGGCTCTAGAGGGACGTCAGAGTCAAACCCGAAAGTCGATAGGCGAGATGGGTTGGCAGCCCGAGAGGGGCATGCATAGGCCAGACCCAGAAGAAGGAAAAGATGGATTTGACAGTCCTAGTGAGACGCAAGAGTTAAACCCAAAAACCGATAGGCAAGGTGGGTTGGCAGTCCGAAATGGACATGAACAGGCCAGACCCAAAAGAAGGAAATGATGGATTTGACAGCCCTAGTGGGACGTGAGAGTCAAACCAGAAAGCCAATAGGCAAGGTGGGTTGACAGTCCGAAAGGGACATGCATAGGCCAGACCCAAAAGAAGGAAATGATGGATTTGATAGCCCTTGTGGGACGTGAGAGTCGAACCTGAAAGCCGACAGGCAGGATGGGTTGCCAGTCCGGAAGGGACATGCATAGGCTAGACCCAGAGGAAGGAAAGGATGGATTTGACAACCCTAGTGGGACGTGAGAGTCAAACCCGAAAGTCGATAGGCGAGATGAGTTGGCAGCCCGAGAGGGACATGCATAGGCCAAAAGGAAAAGATGGATTTGACAGCCCTAGTGGGACGAGAGAGTCAAACCCAAAAGCCGATAGGCAAGAGATGGGTTGGCAGTCCGGAAGGGACATTCATAGGCCAGACCCGATAGGATAAAAAGTCAGTGGATTTAACAGTCCGAAAGCGACATATGAGTTAAACCCGAAAATCGATAGGCGAGGTGGGTCGGCAGCCCGAAAGGGGCATGCATAGGCCGAGTCCAGTGGGACTGGAAGGGCGGATTGGATAGCCCGGAGAGACACGGGATCCAAACCCCGGGAAGTCCAAAATATGAACGGAGCTGACATGCTGAGGGACGTATGAGCCAACTCTCGAAAAGAAATGTATAGACTCGATAGCCCGACAAGAGAGAGTACAAAAATGCCGGGACGCCCCGGTGGGACTGGATGTCGCAGAATGACATGGGCGATATAGCCAAAGCATTAGTATAATGCCTTCGCCATTGTAGGGAGGAGTTACTGACTTAGAACCACCCATAAAACATGTTGAAAGAGGATTTTTTTTTTCACATTACCAACCTCACCTCCCTTTCGGGTTTTCGCCGGGACTGGCCCCTTTAGCCTTTTCTGGTGCGCCTTTCCGGGTTTTCGCACTGAGGGGTTGCCCATTTTTGCCCGAGACGTCATTTCGGGTTTTCACCTCAGCCGGGTCTGTGGCCTTTTTGCCCTTAGCCAACACTTAAAAGGCGACTAAGTCCGCCGAGGTATCAATATTTTTAACCGCATTTTTTTTCCTTCAACCTTCACTGGGGAGAGGTATGTCCAGCGAGGACTGCTGCCGAAACTCTTGCGGGGGTGCATGGTAGCATTGTTGGCAGTTTCGGCCGAAACGTATCGGTTTCGGCCATAACCGATACGAAAACGCCCCCTATCACTGTAGCAACCCGAAACATAAAGGGTGTATCAGTTTCGGCCGAAACACGTGAACCCCCTTTATCATTTGCTGTCTCCCCCCGCGAAACCCACTACCCAGCCAACAGCCAAGCCAGGGTTTCGGCCGAAACCCTCCCTCCCTACTGCCTACTGTCTCCCGCTGGCCTACTGCCGCTGGTGTGCTGCTGCAGTGCTGCTGGTGCTGCTGCTGCCGTGCTGCTGTGCTGCCTGCTGGTGCTGGTGCTGGTGCTGCTGCCTGCAGCCCACTGCTCTTACTGTTGCTGTAGCAGGTGATGCTGTTACTCCCACCACGGCACCGCCCTACTGCCACTGCCGGACTACCCACCCCCTGCTAGCCTGCTGTGCACTTCATTGGGTTGTAAGTATTTTTTTTACCTTAATTTGTGCAACCCTAATTAGTTCAGATTTCAAAATAAACCTTAATTAGATACTTAAAATTAGATTCATTATTAATTAACCCCTAATTCATGCAAAAAAATTGGGACTTTCGTCTAATTCGGCTTCCTGAGCCACAATTGAAGGTTAGATAAATTTTATTGACGAATTTGGGGTGGGATCATGCTGGGATTATATTTTTATGAAGGGTAATTAGGGCTTAATTAGTAATTAAGGCTTAATTCGTTCATAAAAATTGGGACTTTTGTCTAATTCGAGTTTCTTAGTCACAATTGAAGGTTAATTAAATTTCATTGATGAATTTGGGGTGGGATCATGCTGGGATTATATTTTTATGAAGGGTAATTAGGGCTTAATTAGTAATTAAGGCTTAATTAATTCAAAAAAATTGGGGCATTTATCTAATTCGAGTTTGCTAGTCACAATTGAAGGTTAATTATGTTTCATTGACGAATTTGGGGTGAGATCATGCTGGGATTATATTTTTTATGAAGGGTAATTAGGGCTTAATTAGTAATTAAGGCTTAATTAGTTTAAAAAAATTAGGGCTTTTTGTCTAATTCGAGTTTCCTAGTCACAATTGAAGGTTAATTAAGTTTCATTGACGAATTTGGGGTGGGATCATGCTGGGATTATAATTTTATGAAGGGTAATTAGGGCTTAATTAGTAATTAAGGCTTCATTAGTTCAAAAAAATTGGGGCTTTTGTCTAATTCGAGTTTCCTAGCTACAATTGAAGGTTAATTAAGTTTCATTGATGAATTTGGGGTGGGATCATACTGGGATGTCATTTTTATGAAGAGTGATTAAGGGTTATTTGGTAATTAAGCCCTAATTACCTCATAAAAATTGGGGCTTTCGTCTAATTCGGCTTTCTTAGCCACAATTGAAGCTCAATTAAGCTTCATTGACGAAATTGGGGTGGGATCATGTTGGGTTTTTTTTTCATCGTACTTACAAGTTGCCCACGGACTTGCGGAGGATTCCACAGCTGGTGGAAATATGTCGCTCGTGCGGGGTCTTGAACCTGAGGGATATGCTGCATTTTGCACATTTCCCTGATATGCTGTGGCAGGTCGTCCATTTCTTGGACTAACTTTGGTGTAGTGTTGGCGGGAGCATTCCAGTCGAAATCATCCTCGGGAGGGCCCGGTGGGACTAAATCACCTTTGTAAAAGATGATCGGCGTGTCTCCCTTGCCCTTGTTGCTCCTTCTTCTCCGCTGATAGGAGACTGTAAAGGTCTTTAGCTGCTCCACCTCGTGCTCTTCCCGTTGAAACGAGAGTTGAACGCACTTGGGCGGTAAAGAGATGCTCCGGTCAATAACCCGGCTTATGAGGTTGGCTTCAAAGTCGACGTTCCGCCTCTCCGGCTGAGTCGGCTTGGAGGCGGCCTTGAGGCTTAGCCTATACAGTCTTGCCAAGTCTTAGTTGATAATGAACAACTGCCCTTTCTCAGCTTCGTAATCCACTTTTTGCTTCCCTTTGTCTTTTATAGGCTAGGGAATTGCTAGAGTAGACTCCCCAAAATATAGGGAAGCATCGGCCAGGTGGCACTCATTTGGGTGGAATGCTCCCCTCCCTTGACATATTTAATGCACTGGTGCAGAGTTGATGGGACAACCCAATTTTCATGGAGCCAAGGCCTCCCAAGCAGCACCTTATAAGATGTGTCGGCATTGATAATATAGAATGACACTTGGGTGACAAAATCGCCCAAGGCTAACTTGAATTCAACCCAACCAAGCGCCTCCTCGGAATCTTGGTTGAATCCCAAAATCTTGACCGCGCTCACCTTCTGCAAGTAAGGTGCCAATTACAAAGACTTGAAAGTCTTCAGAGGCATGATGTTGATGGCGGCTCCGGCATCAACCAGGATTCGATTCACATCGTGCCCATTGATCGTCCCTCGCATATATAAGGGGCGATTGTGGCATGGAGATGACATCAACATATCTTTGTCCGTGAAGGAGATGTTGGCTACAAATGCCTCATATGCCTGGGCTTGCAACTCTGCAACATCGGCATCATAGGCCTCTGGGTCTTGAACTATCTTGACAAGAACCTCCCTGAGATCCTTGCTCCAAGTGATGGCTTCCCATATGGTGACATTTGTTGGGAACCGCTTCATATGATGAATGATCTTGCGGTCCGCCCGAGCACGGGTCTTATCAAATGGCGGGATGATCTCCGGCAGAGTCTTCGGTGCCTGGCGAGGCTTCTCCAGTTTAGAAGGGCGCTCCTCCCCATTCTAGCCTTCACTTTCTTGGAACAGCGGTGCCAGAGACTCCTCCAGAGGTGGCAAGGGTTCATCATGTTGGCCCTCATTAGAAGGACTTGCCTGGCTCACGAGCTCAACCCAGCTGAAGAGGCCAGCTTGCTCCGACGCCTCCTCGCGCAGTGACGGTTTGGCCTGCTCTCCTTCATCGGAAGGGGCAATTATAAAAGAGACACCACCCGATTTAGCTTCTGAGCTACAGCTTGAACCCTTTAAGGAGTTGAGGATAAAGGGGAATCCCCGAACTTGGGTTTCCGGGACAGGACCCGATTCCTCCCCTCTGAACAATATGACCCGGTCGAGAGTTAGGGGACCTTCACGCCCGCGTCCTCGTCCCCGACCACGACCCCGACTATTTCTCGCCGAGCGACGTTGATATGTTGCCATAGGAGCCTTGCCTCCAGTGCTATCAGCCGCAGGGGAGTTAATGTTGTCGGGCGGCGGGATCGCCACCATGTTGCAGGAGAGCTCTTGCAGCATTTCCTCGAGCATCTCCACAGTGAGCACCTCTTCTTTGTAAAAAAAGGAGAGCTCCTCCGAGATTGGGAACTCCTCACCGTCTTCGAGACGGTGAACCATCTCCCAGAGCCACTAAAGAAGGCGGGTTTTATGCCCAAGCTTGTCCCAGGGAATATATTCGTCTAGAGTGACGACCCTGGTGGGACGAGGGGGAGTGTACTCCTCTAGCTCATCTATGAGCTTTTGTAGCCTTTGCAAAGGAGTTGACTCCTTAGGGGCCTCCATAGCTGCCGCTTGCTCAGCTTGCTTCTTCAACCTCCTCTTCAAATTCTTCCTACGATTCTTCTCTTGCTTCTTTTGGCGTGCTGCTTCTTGAGAAAAAAGTGGACTTTGTTTTAGAGGCGGGACTAGTTTGCCCCCGGAGTTTTGCTTTCTGCTCTGGGCCAGCCCCTTAGGAGCCTTGGTTCCGCGGCTTTTTCTGGGGGTGACCTTAGTCCAATTGGCCCGCTCCGGTTGCACCTAGAAGGTGGCAATCGCCTGAGCAATTATCTCAGGCGGCAACTCCTGGAACTCTGCCAGGGCACGGTGGCTTTTCAATTCCACCGATTTTGTTTTGACTGGCGACTTTGCTTGCTCGAGCCGTTTAGGTCTTTCTACAATTGACGACCTTGTTGGCTCGACACGAGGCTTTGCTTCTGGTTCCCTCGCCTTAGCTTTGCCTTTATTGTCTGGCTGAGGGTTTCCCCCTATGACAATGCCGGGATGACTCAGCCTGGAAAGGGGTTTGGAACCTTCTCCCATGGCTTGGCCTTTTGGGCTCTGGGCCTTAGGCCCCTCGCACCTAGCCTTCCCTTTGAGGTCTGGTTGAGGATTGCTACCGCCTGTAGACTTGCCCGGTAGGACCTGCTGGGAGGTGGGCTTAGTCTGCTGTGGCTTGGTTTGCTCTTGTTGAGCTTGCCAGAGAATCTTCTTAGCAGCCTCTTTAAGACGCCGCATCGCCGTAGAGTTCCCCTGCACATTGATTTCCTCTCTTTGGATGAGGACTTCAATGCAATCTTGGATTTCCGGGCATTCCCTGGTGGGGTGAGACACCCTAGCATATTACTTGCAGTAGTGGGGATGACTCTTGGCCGTCTCATTATAGTAGGACGACGGACCATGCGTCAGTACCCAACCTTCTTCCAAGAGCCTGTCAAAAATCTTCTGTGTCCTCCTTGGGGAAAGAACACTAGTGAGAGGGTCGCCACCCTGGGTACCATAGTGTGGATTTGGGCGGTTGGGAACTAACTCCCTCCTCCTTCGGCTCTGGGAGTTGGAAAGCGGTTGAAGCATGAATGACATTGACGGAGAAATGGAAGCTCTCCTGTACATGCGGCTGTGGCGGATCAACCAGGAATTCGCCCATATTGACCTTCCCTCGCCTGATTAAGTCCTCGGCGAGGTCCTTGAACGGCTGGCAGTTGTGGATGATATGGCCTATCACCTCATGGTATGGGCAATAGCCCTGATGAATGCGACACCTGGTGCCTGCTCACTGGGTGATGGGCTGATCAGTCCCGCTCGCTGGCACGCGAAGAAGTTGTTGAGGGTCTTCTCGCGAGGGAAGGAGTATAACTTCTCTAGCTACTCGCCTTCAGGTGAATCCTCCTTGCCTTCAGATGAGTCCGAGGATTCATCAGAGAGCCAACCCCTGAGCGGAGCCAGGCCAGTAGGTGGTACACCTGCCTCTCGTATATGGGTTGGAGCTAGCCCCCTGGCAAACGGGCCAAAGGGGAAGGTAGCCAACGGCTCGTCAATGCTCTCCAAGAACTGCAGCAGACGCCTTTGTTCCAGTTGCAATTGCCAGATTTCCCATCAGATCTTCCGAATAGTCCTCCGCAATGCCAAGCATTCAGGGAGTGAGGAAGGAGCGACTCCGCGGCCAGTGTTGGGCTGCAGATTTGAAGGCCCGACTGCGGAAGCATCGGAGCTTGAAGCTGTCGCCACCATGTATACTACATTAGCCGACCGGTTCGAGAAAAGCACTCGCCTTGGCATCGGGCTTTTTGCCATTGTCTTTGGATTTTCCTTCCCCCTTGTCTCTATTTGTCGGGGAGAAGTCCACAGCATTTACCTCCTTGCCGCTAGCTAGACGGTCTTTGGAGGATTTGCCTTTAGCAGAGGCGTGTGCCAGGTGATCAGCGAAGAACATTTCAATCTCCACCACCACCGTATTTAGCTGGTCGAAGCTTCTGATATTTGAGCCCAGAAGTTTTTCACTAACTTCCGCCGACAGACCTCTGCGCCAGATGGTGATCGCGTCTTCGGGCGTTGGAGGATTATCGCAGCGCATGATGACGTCCCTCCATCGCTTGATGAAGTCTAACGCAGTCTCACCTTTCTTCTGGCAGAGGGCGTAGAGTTCCGCCAGAGAGACCTTATGTTCGGCCGTCTGGAAACGGCCGACGAACTTCTTCTGCATATCAGCCCAATCGGTGACAGAATTGGGCTTCAGCCTAGAATACCACTGGAAGGCGGTGCCTGTCAGGGACGTGGCGAAGTACGGCAGCAAATACGCCTCTTCCAACGCCAGTTCACCCATGGCCGTCATGTAATAGGCCAGGTGTTCATGGAGAGAGCCCTACCCATTAAACTTCTGAAGGTTCGGGGCTTTCGGGCGGAAGTTTCTGGAATTGATGGTGAAGGGGATAGGGCACGCTGTACAAATCAACGGTGTCCACACCCTCCCCATGTTGAGCAAACTTCGCCTCCACGATCCGCTCAATCATCTGCCTTTGTGCCATGAGACTTTCTGCAGCAGGAGTGGCGGATGACCGCGCGTTGGCATAATGTCGCGGCAGTTCAAACTCCACCGCCAATGGTAATTTCGCCGCGGTGACGGAGGCGTTGGCCGCGACTGGAATGGAAGGAGGTTGTTGTTCCATCCCAGTGGACACAGCTTGAGGTTGAGCATGGACCTCCTTTTCACGCAGAAGCGATTGCAAGAGGCTCTTGAGTTCTTGGTTTTCCGGTCGGAGCTCTTCCAACGTGAGAGTCTGCGCCTCTTTCCCAAGGTCTTCCTCGTGTCCGGGGTTGCTGTCCCCGTCGACACTATGGACATCTTCTTGGCGTTCTTCTTGTCGTGCCAGCTCGGGCTGAGATGTCCCGGCAGCCGGCGTCTGCTGTGTTTGCGCCAGGATTCGGGATACGGGCCTCGACCTCCTCAAATATTGAAGAGGCTGGTTGAGCTCCCCCGAGGTGTCCTCCGACTGCTTGTCATAGGAGGTAGTGTAGCAGGTGAACACTTTGACAGGGTCACTGGTCACTTGAACCACCCGCTTCTTCCTGGGCGGTTGCCTGCCAGGCCCGGGCACCATCCCTAGTCTGTCAAAAATAGATACTCGGGATGTGGAGACCTAAGCTGAGCAATCCTCCTCCATGTGCGTTGAACTGGCCCACAGAGAGGTAGACCGCACCTTCTTGCCGACTCCTCTGCGTTTCTGCCCACGTGGGGGCTGAGTTGTGCAGGGATGTCGGTTTCGGTTTCGGACTAGGTTTCGGCCGAGTCCGAAACCACTCGGTTTCGGCCGAAACCGGCCGAAACCCAATGAAAAGCTTCAAAAAAAATTAGAAATAAGTCTAAAAAATCAGAAATAATTCACAAAAATATGAATAATCACAAAAAATTCATTAGACATGCATTAAGTGCAATAAACATGAAGTAGGCATTGTAGTTCAAACATTGAACATGTTAAACTAATATTCTTGAGTACATACTAAACATGAATTAGGTTCAAGCACAGGGGAATAAACATGAAATAGGATTAAGTGCATTACACAAGAAGACTAATGGGTTCAAACTGTACAAAAAACGTGATCCTTACCTAAATGATGATGCACTAATATGGATAATAACTAGAAGAACCTTCTCCCTCATCGTCTGGCTTTTCATGTTCATACCCACAAGAAGGTTGTATGTATGGTCTATATTCACTATAACCAAATAATGAGGTAGCCAAGTCCTGCATCCCTCTTTGGATCCCTCTTGGAGTGTTTGGCTAGCTTGATGCAAATCCAGTATCAACATAAGAATCTTGAGGATGAGAAAAGGAACTACTCGGATGTGGATGGAACTGGAATGCTGGTTCATAATTCCACGACCCATAAATAGCTGCTTCCTGTTGGCCACCTTCATAACCTGATGAATCATATCCTCGCTGACCTTGACTGTATCCAATAGTACCACCTGTACCACCTGCAGCACCTCCGGGATGATCACCATCATCATCATCACGACAAGAAATCAGTCGCTTTTTAGCCTTTAGGGATGCTTTTTCTTTCGAGCGGCTTCTTCACGCTCCCTTGCTTCAGTCAGCTCTGGATCAGAATCCTCAATGCCTTCCTCATCATCATCCCTCCTAACCCTTCTGCCAGAAATTTCCTCAGCAATTTCCTCCTCATCCATAGCCCTTTGTTGCATCCTCTACTTTTTGCCCAGAAGGCACTGGCGCATCTCTTCTCGCACCTCTCGGGGACAGTGGTCACATTGTCTCACCTCTCCTCTTACCCCTGCCAAATGTTGCATTCCTCTGGTAATTCCGCCATGTAGCTCCCTACCACAGTAATTGCATTTCACCTTTCTTCTCTTAGCATCAACTAAGGACAGGTGGGCCCACACCGGATCCTCCTGCCCTTGCTGCTCCTGTGTTGGTTGACGTCTAGACATGATGCTACATTAAGAAGTTAGACAATCAAAGACAAACAATTGTAAGTACAAAACAAAAGCCCCAATTTTATGAATGAATTAGGGCTTAATTACCAAATAACCCTTAATCACCCTTCATAAAAATATAATCCCAGCATGATCCCACCCCACATTCGTCAATGAAACTTAATTAACCTTCAATTGTGGCTAAGAAACTCGAATTAGACAAAAGTCCCAATTTTTATGAACTAATTAAGCCTTAATTACTAATTAAGCCCTAATTACCCTTCATAAAAATATAATCCCAGCATGATCCCACCCCACATTCGTCAATGAAACTTAATTAACCTTCAATTGTGGCTAAGAAACTCGAATTAGACAAAAGCACCAATTTTTATGAACTAATTAAGCCTTAATTATTAATTAAGCCCTAATTACCATTCATAAAAATATAATCCCAGCATGATCCCACCCCAAATTCGTCAATGAAACTTAATTAACCTTCAATTGTGGCTAAGAAACTCGAATTAGACAAAAGCCCCAATTTTTATGAACTAATTAAGCCTTAATTACCTATTAAGCCCTAATTACCCATCATAAAAATATAATCCCAGCATGATCCTACCCTAATTTCGTCAATGAAACTTAATTAATCTTCAATTGTGGCTAAGAAACTCGAATTAGACAAAATCCCCAATTTTTATGATTGAATTAGGGCTTAATTATTCATAAATCTAATTTTAGCTAATTAGGGTTTATTTTGAAATCAGAACTAATTAGGGTTGCAACAATTAAGTTACAAATTAAAAACTTACAACCCAATCAAGTGCACAGCTTGCGACAGGCGGTGGGCGGTCCTCCGGCAGTCGCAACAGGCCAGCAGCAGCCCGTCCTCTCTCAGTCGGTGGCGACAGTAGCAGCTGGCAACTGCTGCAGCAACAGCAGCACGCTAGCAGCAGTAGGGCGGTGGGAGCCTGGGGGCTCGGGGCTGGCAGGTCCGCACCAGCAACAGCAACTAGCGGCGGCAGCAGCAGCAGGCCAGCAGCACCTAGCGACGGCCAGCAGCAGCAGCATCCTACGCAGCAACACAGCACCAGCAGCAGCAGCACAGTCTCGCAGTAGCAGCGCAGCCCCCTTGCCAAGGAGCAGTTTCAGTCGAAACTCCAAGGAGAGAACACCAAAGGAGAGTTCACGTGAGTTTCGCCCGAAACCGATAACCCTTTTTAGTTTCGGGTATTAAACAGTGAAGCCGTGGGTTTTCGTATCGGGTATGGCCGAAACTGACAACCTTGGAGTTGTGACCTCGGGGATGTTAAGGTCTCAGTGTTTGTCGGACTCCGCATTTGTTGCAAATCCGACATGTGAAAAGGCGCTTCCGCCCTTGCTTGCTTTATGATTCGGGCCTCCTCTTTGGTGACCCACATTCTCTTCATACGGAGCTGACGCTCCTCAATTGGGTTGCCCCAAGACCTTGATTGGGGAGCCAGTGATTTGGGTCGCTGCACTGGACCCTTACTTGCCGCTGGTATAGCGGGCTTCTTCAACTTCGCTCCGTCCTCCCGGACTTGCTGAAGAAGCTCGAAATGGTTAGAGGTTGAGATGGTCGGGACGTGGCGGTCCCAAGGCAGAATCGGCTCGCCTCCATTGAGCTGGATGCGGAGATCTCCGACAATTATGGTCTTGCCGGAGCGGGATGTCGCCGCAGCAGGCTTTGTGCCCTTGCGGCTATGACGTTGCCCCCGCTGAGCAGGAGCAGCACTAGTGACACATGCCATAGGCACGGCGTTGTTGTGGCGGCGACGTTGCCCCCGTTGTGCAGGAGCAGCACCTCTGAGGGTGGCCGCAGTAGAGTTGGTACCGTTATGGCGACGGCGCTGCCCCCATTGTGCAGGAGCGACGCCGATAGTGACTTGATTGACCGAGAAAACTCGGCCATTTGTTGGGGCAGAAGGCCTGACACCTTCGGCCGTTGTCATGGCAGCCGAGCGAACTCGGCCAGTTGTTGGGATGAAGGGCCTGGCACCCCTGGTCCGTGAAGAGTCAGCTGGGTGGACCCGACAACTTGCTGAAGCAGAGGGTCTAACACCCCCGATGGTTGTCTTGTTGACCGGACAAACAACAGCGCAACAAACAAGAACAGAAACAGCAACAGGAGTAGCAACGGCTGTAAAAGAACACGGAAGCACAACCGTAATATAAACAGTATCTACTACAGCCATCGGTAAAACCTCGGCTATCTAAACTACTCCAACAGTAACATAAGTTCATCCCGATCTCACAGTCGGGAACTACCGAACTGGTACGAAATCCTGACCACACTGCCGAGAAACGACACGACACCTCTGTCGCGAAGGCTCGTCTACACTGATGAATGCTCAAACAGATCCCTACGGTAGAAAGATATGATCACGATCTCACCGTCGTGAACCAGACATGACCTAGGGGTGGAACCTCGGTAACTAAACCGGGAACCCCAGACCTCTACATCGGAAAACACATGGGAATTACCCATAGAACCACGTCATCATAGACGGGAAACCAAACCACAACTCACGTGTCACAAGAACCACGAACACGTGTCACGAACTCTCACGAGAATCACAAGAGCCACAAGAGTCGCATGTCATGTGACAGAAGTACCTCCTCACTAGAAGCAAGGCTAGACGCGTCCACTGACGTCTTATACTGCACCTCGGGTATCTCCCCCTCGCCTCGAACGCGGTAACTGAGACACCAAAACAGTAACCAAGAAACAAGAACTAGTCAGGGTCACACTCGGCAGCGTGGGTCCAACGTACCTGACCATGTGTGCACACACAGGCTCAATGCCTTGAGCTAGGCAAGGGGGCCCACGGAAACCAACCTAAAAACCGTCTCTGCCGAGACTGCCCCACCACCACTCCAAGGTGGGCCGTCACGAAGTGTCGTCAGGCTACGACTAGTGGAGGCACACTCGACACAGAGACTCTCTAAAAGAAAACATTAAAATGCGGACATGCTACAAACACACCTGTCGCAAGTGACTCGACCACTGGCCATACACATGGCCCATACGGAAACCATTTCCGTAGAAGCTAGTATGGTACGGTAACACCTTCCGCACATATACCAAGACACAGGGAACTCAACCTAGCAAAACCAGAACAACCTTGTTGCGGGGGTTTTTATGCCGATGACCGGGGTGAAGGTAGGAATACAGCGGGGAAGGAAAATACGGGAGTTTGATGTATCTCGGGTATCCTCCTTTACGGTTGCATGCCTTTCACGGCGGTACCGGGCACTCCTCTTACGGAAAGTCGAAAAGGGTCGAATGGCACGAAAATATTGGGGTGTAGGTTAGCTAGACAAGGTGCGGGCGTGCCAGTCGATTTTTCGACAATCACCCATGGAACTAAGGGTTGACCGGGGAACCGTCGCCAGGACGCGGCACGTGGGCTCGAGAGATCGGGCGACACGTGGATAGAAGGGGTTCCACGGGTGCGAGTGCGCAGACAATTGTGGGAATCGTGTACTAGACGTCTTTCCCCTCCGACCGTAAGCGATCGGTGTTTATTTACATCGGATTGAATCCGAACACCTTCGTTCTGTGCTGAAGAAAAGTCTGTATGTGTCTGAAGCCGTGGGTAGAGGGCCGGGAGGATTCCGCAGCTGTGGGTGCACTTTCGACTGGGAGGTGTTTGCTGAGGTTAGGGGTGTTAGGCATACATGCCGAGTGGTGTAGGTAGAAGACTGGGGCCCACATACGGGCGCTTGTGTTCAACTGGTTTGATGCTATATGAGAGCCACACGGGCTTTACAAATGGGCCGAGGAGGCCAAAGTACAACTGGCGCAAGCCGCGGGACAATTCCGACGCGTGGCTCGATCCCCGGGTCAATGCGTAATAAGGCGGATATCTGCGTGTTTTACAGAGGCTCCCCATGAGGAGATTGAGACAAGCTTGACTGCCTAGGTGGCAAGGGCGGTCGTGAGCTGGCGCCTGACGGGGGTTGGACGCGGCTCAAGGTGAGCGGTAAGGTCCGGGCCTCGGAAGGCAAATGTCGTCGTGCTGGGGAGTCGAGGCTGGCCCCGGGAATATTACTCCCAGGCCAGGGTCCGGCTAACTCGAATCATTAGTCAAAGCGGTCGGCGGCTAGCTCGGGGCGAACGGTAGGCACGCGGTTCCGTGTCGGACGTAGGTGCGGTGTTGTGTCGTATGCGTGGCCACCATGGGTTGTCACACACAGGCGGACCCGGGATGCGGGTGTGTTCGCCGTTGTCATAACGCCTTACGTGCGACGGGGATGGACATGTGTGCGATGGCTAGACGCCGCGTGAGGGGAGTACGTGTGACATACCCTCGGCGTGTACAAGCCGATCTACAAGCCACCCACGCGCGCCCTTAGCTCCTCGCGTCCTCGACCCTTGCCAGATGCCTGCGGAGGAACTCCGAGGGTGCAGCAGTTAGGTCGCGGGTTGTTCTCTTTTTTTTTTTTTTCATTAGCCCCTAGGGGATGTTTATAGGGGAAGGTGGAGGGGCATGGAGGGTTTAGGCGGACCAAGTTAAAGGTTAGACTTGGTCCGGCTAAACCCTTTGAAAAAATGTTTTTTTTTTGTTTATGAGTGGGGGAGGGAGGGTTTAGGCAGACTAGCCCAAGGGGCTGGTCTGGTCCGCCTAAACCCTCCACAGAGGGTTTTTTTTTAATTTAAAAAACCTTTTTTTTAATTTTGGAATGGGTTTGGGCGGACCAGCTTGGGGGGCAGGCTGGTCCGCCTAAACCCCATGGGGGTTGGCGCGACTGGGGCTAGGGTTTTTTTTTTAAAAAAAATCTTTTTTTTTGGTTTGATGGGGTTTAGGCGGACCAACCTGGTGGACAGGCTGGTCCACCTAAACCCCCTCCCCCAGAAGGTTTAGGCGCATCAAAGGGAGAGAGAGGGGGGCAGTCCCCACCTCTATAAAATTGTAAATTTTGTTATTTTTAGCCCCATTTTGACTCATCTTGATTGCGAGAAGACAAAGGATACGGGCTTAGACTGGTTGGCTGGCCGCTTGCGCGCATAGATCGAGGGGATTGGCCTGTGTGACTTCACGTGATCCCGGAGCTTCGTCTTCGCGAATCCTTCCGCGCACGGGTACGCCAATCGATCCTGGTTGAGACTGGGAGTGACTGGGACTGGGACAATGGCCGTGGGGCCACTGGGATGGGAGGGGGGCTCGCTCCCCAAGGGAGGGGTTCGCCCTCCCAGGGCACGGCCGTGCCAGGGGCGAACTCCCCCCCGGGCGAATCGCAGCCCCGAGGGATGGCCCTCGGGGGTCTTCTTTTGCTGTCTGGGGGTGTCCTTTGAAGGACAAAGGGTTCTGGGATGCTAGGATTAGCCCATGGGGGCTGTTGTTGTGAAGTCGTAGTTGCCGCTCACAAGGTGTTCGGGTAAATGTCCGACACACCTCGGGTTTTCGAACGGCCTGGATAGCTAGCTGAGGGGCCTTGGATTGGGCCTTAGGCTGAGGATATGAGCTCGTGAGAGCTGAGAGGAAGCACTTTGGGCACTTGGGCCCGGCCTCGAGGCGTGTGCCACGTTGCACGGCTAGTCGGCAGGGTAGCCTCGGGTTGGCCCGAGAGCTAAAGATAAACGGCTCGTCGCCGTGTGTCTGGGCGTCGGGAGCAGTCCCGACTTGCTGGGGGGTTGTTGTAGAACCCGACTACTGTGCTGGAGCCGTGGGTTGACCCACGGTTTGTTGTAGAAGGGCTGGGACATATACACGTGCTACGGGCCTCCAAAGCATGTGGTTGACTTAGTTAAGTCTCCATTTGACCTTGGAGGGCTGGAAGAAGGCATCTCGGGGTGGGCCCTGGCCTTGTTGCTGGGTGCCACGTGGCACTACTTGTAGTCGGGGTGCCCCCGGGTTGGCCTGGGTGGCCGTGCAGAATGCGGGAAAGACCCGCCACCGAGTGATCGGGAGTAATCCCACTCAATTGTTGATGTTGCCGTATGCTGCGGCTAACTGGTTGGGACCCTTGGTTGGGCCAAGCAAGTTGTAAGAGAGGCTGAGTAGTCCATGCCTTAAAGGTGTTCGGGGAGATTCCCGAACCCTTATCATTTAAAATTTTACCGGGGAAATTGTCCGAGTACAACAATTGTCCCCTACGGGGCGTGTGTCGGAGGCGGAGACGAGGGCGGACGGCCCGTGAACTCCTCATCTCGTGTCTTTGTAATTGTATTTTGACACTTCATATGCCTTTGTTTTGTTGCATTGTGTATATTGACTTTCTGGAGTGCTGACCACTTTTGTGTGCTTTGTCTTGCAGCTATGGCACGATTTGGCCGAGATGAGCAGGTCCCGAGGCGTGTGGCCCGGGAGGAGGATCACTGGGTGAGGAGGACCGAGCGGCCTATGCCTCCCTTGGGCTCGCCGGTCATCACTGCAGCTGGCGTGGAGCAACTTGACTCGGGGCACACAATGATAGCAGAGGGCCCCGTTGGAGAGCGGACAAGCGGAGTCGGGGCCGTAGAGTTGGTCCGGATCTCAGAGGCGGGCGAGATCTTCACCTACGACCGCAGTGGAGGCTACCCGGTGGAGTTTCCCCTGGACCGCCACTTGTTCAAGTTTATCAGGAGCTTCGTCCCACCAGGCATGGAGGAGGGGCTCCTGAGTTACTGGAGCACGTCGCCGACTGGAGCGGGCGATTTTAGTAGGCAGGGATAGCCTGCACGGGATCGTCCTCTACAGCTTCCCGAGTTTTTCTAGAGACTACTGGACGCAGTGTCAGTTTCCCAGTGCTGAGTGTCTGGGCTTCTTCAGCAGGGCGAACCAGTTTGGGGTCCGCGTTGGAGCGATAGGTCCCGCCTCCTGGGATTTGCACGGACACCACCGGGCAAAGACAGAGGGCAGTACAGGGTTGGTGTTAGAGCCATCAGGGCTCCAGTATGCTGGGGAGGGCTACGACGACCACAACCTCCTGTCTGGGGTTTTACGACATACTGCTATTAGCTGGTACGGCCACTGGGCGGTGATTCCTTCGCACAGATACCACCAGGGAGCTACCGAGTGGCTGATGGGGATTGTGCACCACTACCGGGCGTTACTGGACCGGGCCGATATCAGATACGCTGTGACTGCAGCTTTGTACGGGTACCCTTGCTACACGAGGCTTCAGCAGTCGTTAGTAGAGCACTCCAACCGTCGGTGGAACATAGTAGCGACGGCTGAAGGAGAGACGTCAGTTGACTTGTGGTCTCTATTTCGGATTTCTGGGCTACCGATCAGCGGCGAGGGATACGAGGAGGTTGTGCTGGATGACCTCCACCGCAGCCACACTGATGGGTTGGGACGATACCGAATTCCTTACAGCTATCGGTATCTGCTGAAGACCGGGAGGGATTTAGCCCTAGCTGGGAGAGAGAGAGCTGCACAGACTCCAAGGGTGCCGCTGAATGTGTGGATCCGCCACTTCTACAACGGACCCTTATACTTTTACCAGGAGTTTGATCATACTCCGTGGGAGGAGTACACAGAGGTGGAGCTGCGGTTCCGGACCTACACGAGGTACATCTACGCACCGCGAGAGGGGTGGAACCCCCATGGGCTGCCAGATGTGACGCACTTAGCAGCGTACTTGGCGTACTCGTTGGCGACCTTCGTAGTCCCGCACGGGGAGGACGGTCTACTGAGGGTCGAGTTGATGTGGCCTACGTGCCTACTGGCGGAGGGACGGAGGCTGGCTTTAGCTCCGGCGGCGTTGGCCAATATGTGTATCCGGGGCTGGGGGTGCTGGCGGCGCATCCAGCGCCACGTGAGAGGAGTCTGCTTTTGCCGACCCACTACCTCAGTGTGTGGGCTGGGCTGGCCTGCTGTTTCCGGGGTTCGTGACTCGAGGGTCAGAGGCGAACTAGGCGGCGCCCCTGCTGTTTAGCTTCACCGGCCAGCCAGACGGAGACGCGGTTGCACAGTTGGAGGGAGCTAGGAGAGCCCTGTCTTACCTGCCCGGCAGGGGCGAGGAGGGGCTACCCTTTGACAGCGCCGTGAGGGACTCCCATCTGATTTTGGTGCCTTCGAACTGCGGGGCGGCCTGAGCCCTCCCTTATCAGCGGGAGCCGGATGCGGCGTTGTATACAGAGTGGGTGATGAGCACCCGACCGGCTGTACTGGCGCTGCACCAGTTTGTGACGAGCTTTCTGGAGCCGTACTACTCGCACAGGTTTGCTCGAAACTTCGGGTACGACCAGGGGATCCCGTCGAACCAGGAGTTTCCGCTAGCGGGCCGACAATATAGAGGCCGGAACACCCACTTGCTGGCTGCAGCGTGGTGGGACTTCTACTGCCGTCGGGAGCCGGAGCGACAGCCGACACCTGGGCTGGGACGCAGAGGACGGTTCGACGTTCACTATGCCAAGTGGTGGTTCAAGCACAGCCACTTGTACCGGCAGAAGGCCTCGGCGATCAAGAAAGCCGAGGAGGATCGTCTTTTGAGGGAGGATCTACCTCCTATTCCACTGGATGACGAGCATCTGAGGACTTGTTTCTCCCGGATTCACCGGGAGGTGGAGCGGCTAGCACAGCAGGTGCCCAGGGGCGGCCAGGGCTCGTTGTCTGCGGGACGAGGCGGCAGCGGGGCGCTGAAGCCCCTTAGGCAGGTGCGGCTAGCGCCTACAGATACTGGAGCTGAGGCGTCTCGGCCGAGGGCGCCGAGGACTTGGTGGGCCTAATTCCTGGCCGACTGCGGCTTTAGGAAAAAGGGCTCACTAGACCGGGTGCTCCCTGAAGGGAGCTTTGTTGACACGGTGGTCGACGACTGGAGACACCACATCACCCACGCGATAGGGTCAGCCGGGCGGCCCGGGCCCGTGGAGTTGGTGTCCCATGTCGAGTGTGCTTACACCCTGAGGGACGTCAAGGAGGCAGTCGCGAAGGCCGCGTGAGCTGTGGGTTTGAAGCCGGAGCAGCAGGTTCCCCTGCCGTCGACCCTGTTCACGGCCTCAGGTGAGACGTTTTTCTGAGTACGCTATCTCAGCCTTGTGATTTTTTGATGTGCATGGCTGAGACGTTGGGTTGCTGTGTTGGCTGACAGGCTCTGCGGCGGAGGGAGATCACCCCTCCACAGAGGCGTCTTCGGGGAGCGGAGACGGGGGTCTTCAGCCTAGGCGGAAGCTCCCTCGGGTAGAGACCGGGGCAGTGGAAGCTGGTAGTCCTCTCGGGGACTTGGGCTGGCGGACATATCGAGGCAGAGCCGGCTCTGAGTAAGTACCGTATTTGCCTTTTGATTTCTTGTAGGTTTAGCCATGATGATTGACTAACCCTATATCGCTGGATTTGTGTCTTGTAGCTCCGCTGGAGACCGGGGCGAACATGGCTTTCTCGCCGCCCCAGGAGGTCGACCCATTGCCTGATGACGGGGTCGAGTGTGGGATAGATATGGAGGGCTTCCTTCATGTGATGGACGAGGTTGCCCCCAACACCGAGACTTTCCCTGACTTTGAGTCGTGGAAGGCCTCAGAGGACGCCCAGCCAGGTAGGGACTTCTGGGACTGGGCATACTCTGGTTATGGCTGTATTTGGTTCTGGAGACTAACATAGTTGCTAGTATTATGCAGAAACGGCTAAGTTGTCAGAGACCGCGGCTCCTTCTGAGGCACAGGGTGAGGTGCTCCTACCGGTTGGAGGGCAGGAGCCAACAGCGACCCAGGATGGCTCGGGTAAGCATTGAATTACTATGGAGGGGATTGCCCTCCCATTGTTGCACAGTTGTTGGGTCGGAGTTGTTGACTGCACTTGTGTTGTTATTTGACAGGTGAGGATCCGGCTGCTACTCTGGAGATGATTCAAGAGTTAGTCAGTACTGGCCCGTCGGTGGTCCTCCCCTCTTTCGAGGCAGAGCCAGGAGCGGTGGACGCCTCGATCCCGTCTGTTATCGAGGGTGCGCCTGGCTTGCTACCGTAGCTGCTGGCGGAGATGCCTCTCGCTCCCTTACCAGCCGTGGTGTCTGCCTGCACCGTAGGGCTGGTCGGGTCTTCCAACATGGTACCATCAGGTATGTGACTGGGAACTTAGCCATTTATGGTAAGCTTTTTATGTCGTCTGCTGACACTAGGCTTTTTTTTGCATTGGTCACAGGTACTTCACCTTTGGAGGAGGGTGAGCTTCCCCGTGATATGACTGAGGCAGCGGAAGATGGCCCTGCTGCAGCGGCTTCGACTGGGGGCGACGAGGAGATCGTCGACATTGAGAGGGTCTCGGTGGGGAGTGCCCCGGCTGGTGAGTTTCTTGTTAGAAACCCTTGACTGGAGAGTTATTTTCGCACGAGGTTGGGTTGTGTCGTAACCTCGTTTGCTTTATCGACTTGCAGGGGCCTGTAGCCTGGCCAACTCCGGGAGTTCGTCGGAGGCTTCGTCAGGCTCTCCGGGCAACGGCCGCCTGACCATGGAGTCGGAGGAGAGGTCGAGCTCTTCCTCTTCTGGGGCCTCTTTTACCGAGGAGGCTGAGATGGGGACTACTTCTAGAGGTATGTGGGGGTTGTCCCTCTCCCCATTTGGCATTTGTTTGCGCTTTATGGCAGAGCGCTGATGCTCTTAGGTTGCATGCAACGTCGGAGTCCGGAGAGGAGCACGCATCGGCTCCTGTTGAGAGCGGGCACGAGCCTCCTGTCTCACCTGTGGTTACTGGCGACGACCGGGTTGTGGAGGAGTCGCTACCTTCTCCGACCCCGGTGGGCGGCGCTACTGAGATGGAGGAGAGGTTGCCTTCCCCGACCCCGGCGGAAGACACCGCTGGCGCGGGGGGACTTGCTCTAGGTAAGGGACGGAAACTTGTCTTTTCTCAGGTTTTCCACCTTATTTATCGTAGGAAGTTTTGCATGTATTGCTCACTCCCTTTGGTGTTTGTTGAGGTTATGCAGGCTCTACTGGAGTGCTAGCCGCGTCAGGCGACTTCTCCCTGGATTTAGGGATCGAGTGGCCTACGTCCGCTTCTCCGCCAAAGCCGTTGTTGGACGTGAGCGCGGGTGCAGCCTTGCTCCAACGAGCACGGGGCTACCTACAGGGCGACTCTCTTCCTTCTCCGGAGGGCCTGAGACAGCAGCTGAGAGAGTGCACCCAGGGCTACCACGCGCTCGGCTTCCCACGCGAGCTCTGCAGCCTGTGTAACATGGAGCCGACATGGACCCGTGGGGTATGACGGTCTACACAGTTTAAGGCTACTGGGGTGCTTTTGGGATGTATCGGTCGGAGACCGAGTGATAGAGTATCGGCTAGTATCATGTTGTTAGCTGGAAATGTAGTCCCCATCAGCCTTGGGGGAAACCGGAGCCAAGCTGGCCGGGTGGCTCGAGGAAGGCGTTTTGGCAAATAACTGGGACTGGAGGTTGAAACTGGGTCCGAGACTGGAACTGGGATTGAAGCGTGGATTGGAGCTAGGGCCAGCCGGCTGGCCTGTAAAGGCGTTGTAGCCTGTGGCTGAGCCTGGTGGCCGGGCGGCTGGCCAGTGAAGGCGTTGTAGCCGGAAACTGGGACTGAAAACTGGGCGACTGGCCTGTAAAGGCGTTGTAGCCGAAACTGGAACTGGAGACTGGGCGGCTGGCCTGTGAAGGCGTTGTAGCCAGAAACTGGAACTGGAGACTGGGCGGTTGGCCTGTGAAGGCGTTGTAGCCAGAAACTGGAACTGGAGACTGGGCGGCTGGCCTATGAAGGCGTTGTAGCCGGAAATTGGAACTGGATAGCCGGAAATTAGAACTGGAGACTGGGCGGCTGGCCTGTGAAGGTGTTGTAGCCAGAAACTGGAACTGGAGACTGGGCGGCTGGCCTGTGAAGGCATTGTAGCCGAGAACTGGAGCTGGAGACTGGGCGGCTGGCCTGTGAAGGCGTTGTAGCCGGAAACTGGAACTAGAGACTGGGCAGCTGGCCTGTGAAGGTGTTGTAGCCGAAACTGGAACTGGAGACTGGAACTGGGGCTGGCCAAATAATTGCTGGTGTGTAGTAGCCAGAAAACTGGAGCTGGTCGGCTAACCGTGGAGGTGTGTAGCCGAATACTGGAGCTGGAATTAGCGACGGCCGACCCTCGGGGGTGTAGTGGCCACCAGTGTTGTGGAGTGATGCTGAGGTCGCCGTCGGCGGGATGTCGCGGTTGACGGCTTCCATCAGTGAGGAGTAGAGAGGGAGAGTTTTTTTTCTCTTTACCAGCTCTACCGCCCTTGCGGGTTTTCGCCAGAGCTGGCCCCCGTTTGCTTTTTTCGGTGCGCCCATGCGGCTTTTCACACCGAGGGGTTACCCGATTTTCCCTGAGATGCCCTTTCAGGTTTTCACCTCAGCTGGGTTGGTGGCAATTTTTGCCCCCAGTCGCCTCATTGTAATGAGGACGGTCGAGTCCGCCGGGGTATCTCTATTTTTAACCCCATTGTTTGTTTTTTTTGTTTTTTTCTTGAGGAATTGCCGTCCATAGCATGTCGCTGTCAGGGGACGTAGCCTGGAGCTGGAGGATGTGGGTGTGAGACACGGAAAAAATCTAAACGACTTTTATCGTAGATAAAATGTAGATTTTTGTTCTTCTTGAAAAGAAACATCCCCCCCTAAGTATAGAGGGTGATTCCGTGTGTACGCATCGTATCAGACGATTTGGGTTCGAGTGCTGGACCTCTCCCCACTGACTGTAGTCAGTGTTGATTTACATCGGCCTAACGTCAGAACACCTTTGTTTAACTATCAAAGAAATCCCCAAACTCCTCTCTATAGGCTCGGATGTTAAGGGCACTCTCGCTCGGGGAGCTCTCCATTCGTTCACCACCGACACATTGACTAGGTTAGGGTTAAGTTTGGGCAAAACACTAGGATTTCAGAGTAGAGATGCAAAGATGCAAAAGCCGTAGGCGTTTTAGAAGTAGAGAGAGATTTCTGGACCACACGGGGTATTTTGGTAATTTTACACCCCAGGGGTACTTCGATAATTTACCAAGCCAGGGGCATTTCTGGAATTCCTAGGTTGAAATGGAAGTAGGATCGAATTCCTGACTTCCTAAGGCATGGAGGCCATTTCTGGAGGATTTTAAGGGCTCTGAGGCCATTTTTTGGGTCAAAAGGGTAGTTCGGTAATTTTACCACACCCTATGTAGACCTAGGTGTGAGGTGGCACCCAGGTGTCAGATTGAGCTGACAACACTTCCGGACCGAAGGAGTGACAAGGGGCTTCATAGAAGGCACACATCTGTCAACTTGGCCAAAGGAGGGGTATATATACAATTTCCAGAAGTCGGGAGGGTTTTCTTATAATTTTCCCGAAGAAAGTTGCAGAGTGCACTGAGTACATTTATAGCCTCAACTGGGTACAAGGATTGTCGGCGAATTGCCGACTGTACAAAGATCCACACCAACGCGGGAAGTAGGGGCGTAGCCCGAATTACAAAAGATTGCAGGGTATAACTGTAAATTACAGGACTTTGGTCTTTTACGGTCCCGGGGAGGACATTTTTGTAATTCCGCCATTATAAGGACAGAACTACGTGACTTAGTCGTCACGGGACGTAAAGACTTACAAACATAGCCCGCCGAGGGGCATAATTACAACCACGGCCCACTGAGGGGTATAAGTGTAAATATACCCCGTAGGGGCATAAATACAAGACCCGGGGACTTACCCCACGCGGGTCAAAAAAAACGAACAAACTCCAAACGCTGGATGCTCCGAGTGCGAGAAGTGCTCCGTACGTACGTTGCCTCTGTATCTTCTCCACTTGGACCCTTAGAGTCTATTTATAGAAGGCGGGAGGGCCCAGAGGGGTCAAATGAACAAATTTGCCCCGATTCTGTCAAGGTGGGGTGGCAAAAAGCCATTTTGACCCCTCTGGCCATCAAAAAAGGCCAAATGACCCCTCTGAGGGGGTTAAAAATTTTAAATTATATTTTTTTTGGAAGCCCGGAGGGTGGGCGGACCGTGGCGGGGTCGCGCGCGCCCCCGAGAGGCCGCGGGGTCGCGCGCCCCTCGGGGGTTGTCGCGAGCGCCTCGGGGCGCCCGCGTGATCGCGCCCCCCTCGGGGCACGTGCGCGACCCCGCTGGGTCCCAACGGGGTCGCGCGACCCCGCTAGTCCCCGGGGCGGCACGCGCGGCCCCCTCCTCCTCCGCGCTTCGAACCCCGAGGTGTCATTTGACCTTCCCGGGCGCTTTTTGACTCCTTTGGACGCCGCTTCACCCTCTTTTTGTCGTTCTGGGTTGGAGAAGAGTCGGGGTGAAGCTATATAGCTCGGGGAGATCGCTCCTTCGCCGCGCGGCAGCGTCGCATCCGTGGAAGGAGTATTGTTTGTTTGTCTGGCCGTTCGTCGCCGCATAGGGAGGAACCTTTGCGCCCGTCTGTGCCGTGTGATACACTTGCTCGGCTTCTCTGACCGGTATACGCATGTTTCTTCGTTGTTAACCTTCTTGCTGCGACGCCGACCATGATAATATTGTCGGATCGACAGACCCTGCATCACGGAGATACTCCGTAGTCCGACGGTGTTGACGATACGCCGTTCTTCTCGTCGAACGTTGCATAGCAACAACTTCTCAAAATAACTTGAGATAATTTCGGGTGCAACAAATGCCCCCCACGGGAGATCCGTCACGGCCGGAGGCGGGGGCGGATGGCCCGTGCCCTTTGAAGGGTTTAAACAATGTCGGCGTAGCCGTTGCAACTTGTTAGACTGTATTGAATGACTGTCTTGCTGTCTAAAAATATTTTAGCCTGACGCTTCTCCATTTTTATTTCTCCTCTTTGTGCTTTCAGCCATGGCTCGCAGCAGCGGGAGTGGGAGTCGGTCGAGGAGGTCCCGTGCTAGGGGCGCTGATTGCGGCGGGGTTGAGCGCACAGACCGGCGGATGCCGCCTTTCCCTCCTCGTACCATTGATGATGGCAATGTCAACGAGCTAGACCTTGGCTATTCATGGGTCGCTGAGGGCCCAACAGAGAGTGCTGGAGCAGCTGAAGGTCTTGTGGACGTGTCTCAGATCGCGAGGCTTGTTAGCCCAAAGTTGATGTAGGCCTGCTTCTGAGAGACTTGTTGGCCTAGAGTTAATGTAGGCCTGCTTCTGAGAGACTTGTTAGTCCGAAGTTGATGGGGGCCTACTTCTGAGAGGCTTGTTAGCCCAAAGTTGATGGGGGCCTACTTCTGAGAGACTTGTTGGCCTGGATTTGATGTAGGCCTGTTTCGAAGACGCGCATCCATCTGAGTCGTCGTTGATTGACTGTTGAGCTGTGATAACTAGAGACTGACACTGGCCGACCCTTGGGGGTGCGTTTGACCAAAAGTCATTGTACCGGCTGACCACTGAGATGCCACTGAAGACGTGTCGGCTAACCGCTGAGGTGTGTAGCCGCAAGTTAAAACTGGCTCACTGCTGAGGTGTCGCCATAGATGTGCCGGCTAACTTCTGAGGTGTAGCCGAACATGTTGATGTGTCGGCTGACCGCTGAGGTATGTCGCCGAATGTCGAAGGTGGCTAATCGTTGACTTGTGATAGCCAGAGTTGACGTGGACCAGCCCTTAGGGCATGTTGGTCTGGGTTGATGTTGGCCGTACACGAGCTGAGGCAGATATCATGTAGCACAGACTCAAGTGCAGTGTCACCCTTCAGCTGGTGAGACTTCATAGCTGCCTCAGAGTTTCCTGGCCCTTGGGATGGAGTGGCCGAATGGTCCTCAACTTGGTGTAGCATTGCCAGGTGCATGTATTTGGTCTCCCTCGGGACGCCTGGATGACTGAGCTTACGTCTTTACGGGAGGAGTTCGCCCACCTTCGCACTATTGAGAAAGCGGAGGCGGAGGACTCAGCTGACGATTCAGCAGGAGGCGGAGCAACTTTGCAGACTTCGGAGAGCCTAGCCTGAGGTGGGCGCCCAAGTCAAGGCCACTTACGAGCGCGAGCAGATGGCCTCCCACAGAGTGGAGGGGCTTTTGTGAGAGGTCCGGGGGACCGAGAAGGAGCGCAGTCTTGCGCGTGCCGATGTAGACTCTTCGCCGTAGGCTTGAGGGGCTCCAGGAGGAAGCTCTTTAGAGTGAGACTCGCCTTGCTGAGCTGAGGAGGAGCGAGTCTGAGGCTTGATAAGCCTTTTTTTTTCTTTTTTTTTTCACTTTACCGGCCCTACCGCCCTTTCGGGTTTTCGCCAGGACCGGCCCCCTTTAGCTTTTTCTAGTGCGCCATTTCGGGTTTTCACACTGAGGGGTACCCATTTTTGCCTAAGGCGCCCTTTCGGGTTTTCACCTTAGCCCGGTTAAAACCTTTTTGCGCTTGATTGCTCCCCTAACGGAAACAACCAAGTCCGCTGGGGCATCAATATTTTTAACCCCGTTTTTTTTTTGGGGTCCTATAATGCCAAAAGGCAAGGAGAAAGTGGCACTCCCGTAGGGATGTGTGTGCTGCGGAGGTGGGACAAATGGATGGGTTCGGCTGCCCTAGTGGGACGTAATTAGCCAAATCCAGAACCGAAAGTTGAATGGGCTGGCAACCCAAGAGAGGTATGCATGTGCCAAGCCCGGTTGGGACAACAAAAGAGGAGGTTTAACAGTCCGAAAGGGACATGCGGGTTAAACCTGGAGACCGATAGGCGGGATGGGTTGGCAGCCCGAAAGTGCATACATAGGCCAGACCCGAAACGATGACAGGAAGGGATTTGACAGCCCGGGTGGGACGTATAAGTCAAATCCGTGAGCCGATAGGCAAATAGGGTTGGCAGCCTGACGAGGGCATGCAGAGGCCAAGCCCGTAGGGACAAAGGAGTAAACTTGACGATCCTGGTGGGATATATGAGTCAAGTCTAAGGCCAAAAGGCGAGATGGGTTGCCAGCCCGAAAGGGGCATGCAGAGGCCAGACCCAGAAGAAGAAAAAAAAGGTGGATTTGACAGCCCTAGTGGAACATGAGAGTCAAACCCGAAAGTCGATAGGCAAAGAGGTGGGTTGGCAGCCCGAGGGGACATACTGAGGCCGTTCCCGATGGGACAAAGATAGGTTTGACAGCCCTAGTGGGACGTGAGAGTCAAACCCGAAAGCCGATAGGCAAAGAGGTGGGTTGGCCGCCCAAGAGGACATGCTGAGGCCATTCCCGATGGGACATGTGCCAGAAGGCATGATGAATTGGCAGCCCGAGAGAGCGTACTGAGGCCAATTCCAGAAGGAAAGATGAGCCGAAAGGCGTGATGGGTTGGCAGCCCGAGAGGGCATACTGAGACCAATCACAGAAGGAGAAGTAAGCCAAAAGGCATGATGGGTTGGCAGCCCGAGAAAGCATACTGAGGCCAATCCCAGTGGGACAAGAGAGTGTGCGGGTTTAACTGCTCAGAAGAGACACATAAGCTGAACCTCGAAGACGATAGGCGGAATGGGTCGGCTGTCCGAAAGGAGCATGCATGGGCCAAGCCCAATGGGACAGAGTATGACAATGTCAGAACGTCGGTGGAGATTAGGTGTCACGGGATGACATGTAAGGCGTAGCCATGACATCAATATGATGTTTTGGTCGAGATGGGGTGAAGTCATTGACTTAGGGTCACCCTTAGAATAAGCAGAGAGAGGGTGTTTTTTTTCTCTCTTTTTTTTCACATTACCAACCTCACCGCCCTTTCGGGTTTTCGCCAAGGCTGGCCCCCTTTAGCTTTTTCCGGTGCGCCCTTGCAGGTTTTCACACCGAGGGGTTGCCCATTTTTGCCCGAGACGCCCTTTCGGGTTTTCACCTCGACCGGGTCTGTGGCCTTTTTGCCCTCAGCCAACCGTTGAAGGCTGACAGAGTCCGCCGGGGTATCAGTATTTTTAACCCCTTTTCTTTTTTCTTTTTTTTTGAACCTTCACTAAAGAGAGGTATTGTCCTGTGCGGACTGCTGTAGAAACTCTTGCGGTGGCGCATGGTAGAGCTTCATATGCTTGCCGTTGAGAGGAGGGAAGGGATTATCTCCTTTGTGGCCAAGGACCGTATAAGCCCCTCCTTCATAGACCTTCTGGATGACGTAAGGCCCCCGCCAATTAGGCTGGAGTTTGCCGCTGGATCTTCCCGCGAGAACCTCCTTTTCTTTGACCATGACAAAGTCGCCTTTCTTGAACGCCCGTTGCTTGAACAGCTTATCATAGGCACGTGTCATGCGGGCTTGATACACTTGTAAGTGCTTGTAGGCTTTGAGTCTTTCACCTTCAAGGTTGGACAACTCTTCAAGCCTCCTTTCTATCTCGGACTGGTCTTGGCCTGGCAATCCAACGTGCACAGCAACGCGGTATGATGCCAGCTCGATCTCCACAGGGATCACTGCTTCAGCTCCATAGACCAAAGAGAATGGGGAGCAACCCGTGGGGGTTTTATAAATGGTCCGGTAGGCCCATAGGGCTTCATGGACCTTCTCGCCCCAATCCCGCTTGCGGCCACCTACTATCTTGGACAGCAGCTTGCAGAGGGTTTTGTTGAAGGCCTCGGCCAACCCATTGGCCTGGGGATTGTAGACCGACGACGCTCTCCAGTCAATATGGAACTTGGCCGCCAGAGCATAAACAGTCTTGTTCTTGAACGGCGTGCCATTATCGGATATAATCCGACTGGGGGTGCCGAATCTGTATATGATATAGTGCCGCACAAAACGGGCAACTATCTCCCCTATAACCTCCCGTAGCGGAACGGCTTCGGCCCATCTGGAGAAGTAATCGGTGGCAGCAAATATGAACTTGTACCCATGGGACGATGGTGGGAATGGTCCGACAATGTCCATACCCCATTCCGCGAACGGCCAAGTAGGCGCTGTTGGATGGAGCGGGTTAGGTGGCCGCCGAGGGACTGGGCCAAATGCTTGGCATTGGTGACATGTACGAGCGTATTGATTGCAATCTTCGTACATGGTGGGCCAGTAGAACCCTTTAAGCTTAATGCTATTCTTCATCTTAGCTCCTGCTTGATGAGCTCCACACAATCCGGAGTGAACCTCATGCATGACAGTCTTGGCCTCCTTGGATGAAAGACAACGGAAGAGGACCGACCGGTCCTTTTCATGGACGAGCCTGAAGAGCATGCCGTCAATCAGCTGGTAGGATGTGGCCCTGCGTAGCAGTTGCACCCTCTGAGCCCGATTAGGAGGGAGCCAGCCATTCTTTAGCTTTATAATCGGCTCACGCCAATCTTCTTCCTCGGGAGCATTCTCCTCTTGAATGTTGTCGACCTCGTAGACAGTGAGGTCGGATTCTTCGTCGAGCACACTTGGCATGAGCCTTCGGTGTCTGACAGTAATATTTAATTCTCCCTGCCAATTTTGCAAGAGCATCAGCCTGGGAGTTACTGCCTCTGGGGACATGACCTATTTCAAATAGGTAGAATTTTTCCTTGAGCCACATGACGTTTGCATGGTAGGGGATGAGCTCCTTCTTCCGGACGTCGTAGATGCCCAATACTTGTCGAATGACGAGCTGAGAATCCCCATACACCTTGATGCACTTGATGTCCAACTCCAGTGCCAGTTGAAGCCCAATAATCAGTGCCTCGTATTCGGCCTCATTATTGGTTAGCGACTTCATGAGAGCGCAAGAGTTGTGAAGAATGCCGCCTTGTGGAGATACAAAAATGATCCCCGCGCCTGAGACATAGTCTGTGAGGCAGCCGGCCCTTTTGATTGTCCGTGAGGCACCATCAAAATATAACTCCCAATGTGGGAGGTCAAGGGTGAGGACACCCGGCTCCATCTGTGGTGGGACTTTTTCAGAATGCTCTCCAGTTTCTGGAGAAGGTACCAGCACCTCTTCATCGGGTAGCTCGAAGTTGAGTGGCGAATCTTCTGGCACAGGGTGCGCTGCTAAGAATTCCGCCATTCCTTGTCCCTTGATCGCCTTGCGTGGGACGAAGGTGATGTCAAATTCCATGAGGATAAGCGCCCATTTGCTGAGTCTACCAGAGAGGACATGCTGGCTGAGCAGAAACTTGAGTGGGTCACATTTTGAGATGAGCTCCACCCGGTGAGCTAGAAGGTACTGCCTCAGCTTCTTGACAGCAAACACCAGAGCTAGGAACACCTTTTCCACGGGGGCGTACCGGTGCTCAGGCCCGATCAACTTCCGACTGAGGTAGTACAGCGGCTGCTCTTTGCCCTTGTCATTGACCTGGGCTAGCAGAGCCCCCAAAGAGGCCTCCATGGCAGCAATATATATGATAAGGGGCTTCCCTCTGACAGGTGCCCCTAAGACAGGAGGAGTCAGCAGATACTCCTTGATTTGCTCGAAGGCCTTCTGACAGTCTTCGTCCCATATGAAGGGTGCTCCTTTCTTCATCAATTTTCCGAAAGGTAGGCATCTTCCAGAGAGATTGGAAATGAACCGCCTAATATAGGCGAGTCTTCCTTGAAGAGATCTGAGCTCTGTCAAGTTCTTAGGCGGAGGCAGTCCTCTTATGGCCTTGATTTTATCAGGGTCAATTTCTATGCCCCGGTACCTGACGATGAAGCCCAGGAACTTGTCGCTGGAGACGCCGAAGGCGCACTTCATTGGGTTCATCTTGAGTTGAAATCGTCGAAGCCTTTCAAAGACTTGACGCAAGTCAGCTAAGTGATCCTCCCGCTTCTTCGTCTCGACGACCAGATCATCGACATAGCATTCGACAAGGTCATGTAGCATCTCGTCGAAGATCTTGGTCATTGCCCTTTGATAGGTTGCGCCGGCATTCTTCAGACCGAACGGCATCCTTTTGTAGTTGAAGATCCCCTTAGGAGATCGGAAAGCCGTATGGTCTTTGTCTTTGATGGCCATGCGGATTTGATTATAACCCGACGACCCATCCATGAAAGACAAGGCTTCGTGACGAGTGGTCATATCAACCATTGTCTCGATGATCGGGACAGGGAAGTCGTCCTTCGGGCATGCTTTGTTCAAATCCCTGAAGTCGATGCAGACTCGAACTTTGCCGTTCTTCTTCTTGACAGGGACTATATTGGCGAGCCACACAAGGTACATGCAAGGCTCTATGAAGTCCACATTGAGCATCTTGTCAACCTCAGCATTGACCTTCAGCACTGGCGCATACGCCTTTGAGCTTGCTTGACTGGCTTGACTGTTGAAAGTAATACCAGCTCATGTTCAGCCACAGAAGGGTCGAGCCCGTACATTTCTTTGTAAGTCTAGGCGAAACAATCCCTGAACTCTTCTAGGAGCTATCGATATGACTGCTTTTCTTTCTCGCTGAGGAGAGCACTTATGAAGGTGGGACGGTGGTCATTTTTGCTTCCGAGATTGATCTCAATCAACTCGTCCACGGTTGCCTGACCACCGTCTTCAAGCTCTGGTGGAGCCAGGTGGAGGTCAACGAAGTCTCCCTCATCATCAGTATTTGCTTCATAGACATCAAATTCTTCGAAGCATCCTTGCTCGTGGCTTGAAGCCGAACGACTGGCCTCATCTTGCCGACGGTTAGCAGGCTGGGCTGCTCTTCCCTCTGAAGGGTTGTCATTGTTGACTTGCACTGCGGGTGACGTTGATGCCTCACCGTACTCCCTTACCGAGTCATCAATCTTGGGTTCACCTTCTGTTTGCCCGTTAGGGAGAGGCAGTAGCTCTATGGCATTAACTGCATAATGGACCTCGAAGTCCATTTCCTGGTCATAGCCAAGTCCCCTTGTATCTTTGCGGGAGAAAGGAGGTTGTCCACGGACCTGCGGAGGGTTCCACAGCTGATGGAAATATGCCGCTCGCGTGGGGTCCAGAGTTTGCGGGATGTGCTGCTTTTTACACATCTCCTTGATGTACTTAGGCATATCGTCCATCTCCTGGACTGGCTCTGGCGCCACATCGGTGAGAGTATCCCAGCCGAAGTCATCTTCAGGAGGGCACGGCGGGACTAAGTCACCTTTGTAAAAGATGATCGGCTTATTCCCCTTGCTCTTGTTGCGTCTCCTTCTTCGTTGATAGGAGACTGTGAAGGTCTTCAACTGCTCCACCTCATGCTCTTCCCGTTGGGACGAGAGTTGAAGGCACTTAGGCGGTAAGGAGATACTCCCGTCTATGACCTGGCTTATGAGGTTGGCTTCAAAGTCAACATTCCGCCTTTCTGGTTGAGTCGGCTTGGAGGCAGCACTGAGGCTCAGCCTGTGCCGCTTTACCATATCTTGGTTGACAGTGAAGAGCTGCCCTTCCTCAACTTCATGGTCCACCTTTTGCTTCCCTTTGTCTTTTAAGGACTCGGGGATTGTTAAAGTGGGCTTCCCAAAATATAGTGAAGCATCGGCCAGATGGCACTCATTGGGGTGGAACGGGGCCTGGTCTGCGAAGACCGTATGTTGCTCCCCTTCCTTGGCATATTTAATGCACTGATGCAGAGTTGAAGGAACAACCTAGTTCTCATGAAGCCAGGGTCTTCCAAGTAGCATCTTGTAAGATGTGTCGGAGTTGATGATATAGAATGTCGCTTGGGTGACAAAATCCCCCAAAGCTTGCTTGACCACAACCCGACCAAGCGCCTCCTCGGAACCCTGATTGAATCCCGAGATCTTGACATCGGTCACCTTTTGTAAATAAGGTGCCAAGTATAGAGACTTGAAAGTCTTTAAAGGCATGATGTTGACGGCTGCTCCGGCGTCAACTAGGATGCGATTCACATCATGCCCATTGATCGTCCCCCACATATATAAGGGGCGATTGTGACACGGAGAAGACAACAACATGTCTTTGTCCGTGAAGGAGATGTTGGCTGTGAGTGCTTCATATGCCTGAGCTTGCAACTCTGCAACATGGGCTTCATATGCCTCTGGGTCTTGAAGTATCTTGACAAGAGCCTCTCTGAGATCTTTGCTCCAGGCGATGGCCTCCCAAATGGTGACATTTGTTGGGAACCGCTTCATATGATGAATGATTTTGCAATCTGCCCTGGCACGGGTCTTGTCAAATGGCGGAATGATCTCCGCCAGGATCTTCGGCACCTGGCGAGGCTTCTCCCGTTTAGAAGGACGCTCCCCGTCCTGCTGGCCTTCCGCATCTTCCTGGAATAGCGGAGCCAAAGACTCTTCCGGAGGTGGCAAGGGTTCCTCAGGCTGGTCTTCATTAGAAGGACCTGCTGGGCTTGTGGTCTTGACCCTGTTGGAGGGGCCGGCTTGCTCTGACGCCTCCTCGCGCACTGGCGACTTGGCTGACTCCTCTTTTTCATCAGAGGATGTGATTGTAAAAGGGACGCCACCCGGCTTAGCCATTGAAACGGGGCCTGAACCCTCTGAGGGGCTGAGGATGAAAGGGATGTTGTGTTAGATGGAAGCACTCTGTCACCACGAAGTGTGGATCTAGAGGGGGGCGAATAGATCAATGGCCTAATTTAACAGTTCAATGAGACTCTAATGCGGAAATTAAATTGATCTACTAGATCACTATCTAGAGTGTTTGAACTGAGCAGAAATAAAGCGATCTGAGAATAGAATCACGAAAAGCAATCGCACATCAGATCATAAGCAATCACACAAACACATGACACACCAGATTTTAGGTGGTTCGGTCAACAGACATACGTCCACCCCACACTCAACCCAAGTGTGGCTTACTGCTGCGCAACACAGCTTGCGTCCGCTGGGCAATACAGCTTAGCCTACAACCGCTGAGCTTCACAGCTTGCTGTCCGAGACCAAGTCTCGCCCGCTGAGGAATTACAGCTTCACCTGTCCAGAGGCTACACCTCTGCAAATCGCTGGGGACTACAGCTTACCCGTCCAGTGGAATCCTCCACTGCAAACCGCTGACACACAGCTTGAAGACAAAGTTTCGGAAAGCAAAATAGAATCAAACGAAAATAAGAAATCTAAAAGAGAATATAGCTCGCAATGAGCAAACTCAGCTCTGGTATCTGAACCAAGAGACTGAGGAACATTCAGACAAGCTCTCTCAACTCCTCTCTCTCAATCTTCTCTTCTCTCTCTTTTTCTTCTCTCTGGATCGTGTATATTCTTCACTGCTACTCTCTGGCTCTCCTCTGCTTCAGTCAATCACTGATCACGATCAGCCTTCTTCTGAGGAAGAAGGCTTCCTTTTATAGCAGCAGCAGCAGAGGGCGTGTGTCTTCCACATTTCCCGCCCAATCATTTTGGTCACGTGGCAGCATCCAGGCTTGCTGCTTTACACATGTCACGATCGTGAGCCGTCCTCCCTTCTCGGATCATGTGCCGTTCTTAAACTTCACGAAAAGTACCTGTCAGTCAGTCGGATAGAATTATCAGTTTAAGACTAAAAGCTTGTACAGACTTCACTATGCAACATGTGTGAGCATGCACCGACTTGTGCATGCCTACGATGCCAAAACTGCACAGAATTTAACAAAGTGTGCACAATGATGATGAGTCCACATGCAAGTTACCAAGCAGTGTATGGACTTAGTATGCATGCGACAATGATGTACAGACTTGCTGGTGAGTAATGTAAAATGCATCAAGCAAAGTATGTACATTAGAAATGGATGCACGAACTTAATGATGCAGCTATGCACAGACTGCCGTCAACAAATGTATTGACTTCGTGTGCATGCGACAGCAATGTACAAACTTGCTGGTTTGTTATGCAGAATGCACTTAAACAAAGTATGCACAACGAATGAATTTGAATGTGTAGACTTGATACCATGTGGATGTATAGACTTGTGCAGACTTGCTAGCATGCGGATGTATAGACTTCTGCATGAACGATGCCAAAATGCATAGTGTATGGACTTTGAGTGCGTGCATGCTACAATGCAATGTATAGACTTTGACGATGTACAAACTTTGAACGCGTGCAATGCAGCAAGGCAATGTATAGACTTGTGTGTGCGGGCAGACGATGTACAGACTTTAAATCAAAGGATGCACTGGCTGTACAGACTTTGCATATGCATGTGAATGTATAGACTTGTGCAGACAGACGATGTACATACTTGCATAAGACACAACATGAGACGCTAAGTGAGACGGATCTTATCATGCACTGACTTATCATTGAAGCAAATACTGAATGCTCAGGCATGTCGTCCACGGATGTACAGACTTTGTGTTCACTATGCAGACGTTGTACAGACTTGCTAAGTCTGGAGTTAAGCATGAACGCACAATGCACAGACTATGCGTGTGCATGTATGGACTTTGCGTACAAGACACTGTATATGCATGAACGATGTACAGACCTTGCTACCTATCGATGATGCGCGAATGCATCATGTATAGACTTTATTAACTGACACAACAAAGGATGTGTAGACTTGTGACTCATAGTGTTTGTTATCATCAAAACTACAGGGGCACAACAAGGGATTCCCCGAACTTGAGTTTTCGGGACAGGACCCAACTTTTCCCCTCTAAATATTATGACCCGGTCAAGAGTCAGGGGACCTTCACGTCCACGTCCTCGACCACGTCCCCGGCCACGTCCTCGGCCATTTCTTTCCGAGCGACGCTGATATGTTGCTATAGGAGTCTTGCCTCCAGTACTATCAGCCGTGGGACAGTAAATGTTGTCAGGTGGCGGGATCGCCACCATGTTGCAGGAGAGCTCTTGTAGCATTTCCTCGAGCATCTCGACAGTGAGCTCCTCATCCTTGTAGAATAAGGAGAGCTCCTCCGGGATCGGGAAGTCTTCACCTTCTTCAAAACGGTGGGCCATTCCCCGGAGCCATTGCAGAAGGCGGGCCTTGTGCCCAAGCTTGTCCCAGGGAATATATTCGTCTAGAGTGACGACCCTGGTGGGATGAGGGGGGATGTACTCCTCCAGCTCATCTATGAGTTTTTGAAGTCTTTGCAGAGGAGTTGGCTCCTTAGGGGCCTCCATAGCAGCTACTTGCTCGGCCTGCTTCTTCAACCTCCTCTTCAAATTCTTCCTGCGGTTCTTCTCTTGCTTCTTTTGGCGGGCCGTCTCTTGAGAAGAAAGGGGAGTTTGCTTTGGATATGGGACTTGTTTGCCCCTGGCATTTTGCTTCCTACTCCGGGCTAGCTCCTTAGGAGCTTTAGTGCCACGGCTCTTTCTGGGGGCAACCTTGGTCCAATTGGCCTCCTCCGGGTGAGCTTGGAAGGTGGCATTGATTGCTTGGGCAATTATTTCAGGAGGCAACTCCTGGAACTCTGCCAGTCCACTGTAGGGCCTCTGGGGGCTTTGTGGTTCCACCGACTTTGCTTGGGCTAGTGGCTTGGCTTGCTTGAGCTGTTGAGGCCTTTCTACAATTGGCGGTTGTGCCAGCTTGATAGAAGCTTTAACTGGGGCCTTCGCGGGCTCAAGAGGTTGAGTCCTCTCCACGACTGATGGCCTTGCTGACTTGGCAGGAACTTTGGCTGAAGGCTCTGACGCCTTGGCCTTGCCTTTGTTGTCTAGCCGAGAGTTCTCTCTTATGACGATGCCAGGCTGACTCGACCTGGCACAGACCCTGGGACTCTCTCCCACGGCTTGGCATCCTGGGTTCTGGACCTTAGGCCCTTTATAGGTGGCCTTGCCTTTAGTGAGTAATGGAAATTCATCATTTTCCGTAGGCTCACTTGGTCGGGCTAATCGGGAGAAAGCCTCAGTTTCTCGTCGAACCTGTTGGAGAGTCTCCCTGGCAGCCTCTGCAAGACGCAACCTTGTCATGGAGTTCCCCTGAATATCGACAACCCCTCTCTGGATGAGGGCTTCGATGAAGTCCTGAACCTCTGGGCATTGCCGCGTAGGGTGAGACACCCTTGCATGATACTTGCAATAGCGGGGGTGACTCTTGGCTGTCTCATTGTAATAAGACGGCGGGTCATGTGTCAGCACCCAGCCATCCTCCAGAAGTTTTTCAAAAATCTTCTAAGTGTCTTCCTTAGGAAAAGAACACTGATGAGATGGTCGCCACCTTGGATACCATAGTGTGGACTTGGGCGATTGGGAACTGGCTCCCTGGGAACTGACTCCCTCCTCCTGTGACTCGGGGAACTAGAAGGCTGCTGCAACGTGAATGACGTTGACGGAGAAATGAAGATTCCTCTGTGTATGCGGCTGCGGTGGGTCGACTAGGAATTCGCCCATACTGACCTTCCCTCGCCTGATTAAGTCTTCAGCAATGTCCTTGAACGGCTCACAGTTGTGGATGATATGGCCAACAACTTCATGATATAGGCAATAGCCCTGATGAAAAGCAGCACCTGGTGTCTGCTCCATGGGTGACGGGCTAATCAATCCCGCCTGTTGACATGCGAAGAAGATATTGGGAGTCTTCTCCAAAGGGAGGGAGTATAACTTCTTTGGGAGCTCGACTTGAAGTGGAGCCTCCACGTCTTCCGGTGAGTCCTCCTCGTCTTCAGATGAATCCGAGGACTCTTCAGAGAGCCAACCCCTAAGCGGGGCCCGACCCGTGGGTGATACACCCGCCTCCCGTATGTAGGCTGGAGCTAACCCCCTGGCAAATGGGCCAAAGGGGAAGGTGGTCAACTGCTGATCAATGCTCTCTAGGAACTGCAGCAGGCGCCTCTGTTCTAATTGTAATTGCCGGATTTCCCCTCGGATTTTCCGAATTGTTCTCCGCAGTGCTAAACATTCAGGGAATGAGGGAGGAGTGGCTCTGGGACCAGTGTGGGACTGCTGATTTGAAGGCCCGGCCTCGGAGGCGTTGGAGCTCGAAACCATCGCCACCATGTGGACGACGTTAGCCGACCGATTCGATCGACCCCAAGCATGCGGCTGTGGTGGGTCGACTGCATGGCCCAACATGTTTATCAAACCTTTTTGAATGAGCTCTTCTGCTATGTTTTTGAAGACATAGCAATCCCCGATGGTATGACCCAACCTCCGGTGATACACACAATAGGTAGGATCATCAGTTTTATCCACCTCCGCGGGCTTCCGCGGATCCAGCAGGGTGATGAGATGCTCTTTCATGCATAGTTTAAAGAGCATTTTAGTATGCTCTTTCCTGAAGGAATAGGGCGTCTTCATGTTCTCCGCTAACCGAGACGCGCTTGCTTTGGCATCAGGCTTCTTGCCATTGCCTTTAGATTTTCCTTCTCCCTTTTCTCCATTGGTCAGGGAGAAATCTACAGCATTTACCTCCTTGCCGCTAGCCAGACGGTCTTTGGAGGATTTGCCTTTGGCAGAAACTTGTGTAGGGTGGTCGGCAAAGAACATCTCAATCTCCGCCACCACCGTGTTCAACTGGCCAAAGCTTCCGATATTGGAGCCCAGAAGCTTTTCACTGACTTCTGCCGAGAGACCCCTGCGGCAGATGGTGATCGCATCTTCCGGCGTCGGAGGATTATCGCAGCGCATGCTGACGTCCCTCCATCGCTTGATGAAGTCTAATGCTATTTCACCCTTCTTCTGTCGAAGGGAACAAAGCTCTGCTAAGGAGACTTTGCGTTCGACCATCTGGAAGCGGTCGACAAACTTCTTCTGCATATCAGCCCAATCAGATACTGAATTGGGCTTCAACCTTGAATATCACTGGAAGGCGGTGCCAGTCAAGGACGTGGCGAAATACCGCAGCAAATATGCCTCTTCCAGGGCTAATTCACCCATGGCCGTCATGTAATAGGCCAGGTGTTCATGCGGAGAGCCTTGCCCGTTGAACTTCTGGAGTTTCGGGGCTTTCGGACAATCAGGCGGAAGCTTCTTGAATTGATGATGGAGGGGATATGGCACGCTATACAAATCAACGGTAGCCACACCCTCGCCATGTTGAGCGAACTTCGCTTCCATGATGCGCTCGATCATCTGCTTCTGCGCCATGAGGCTTTCTGTAGCAGGAGTAGCAGATGACCGCGCATTGGCTCCATGCGGCGGGACTTCAAAGTCCACCGCCAGTGGGAATCTTGCAGCAGTGACAGAGGCGTTGGCTGCTGCTGGAATGGGAGAAGGCTGCTGCTCCGTTCCAGTGGGTGCCACGTAAGGCGGGGCAGGAGCCTCCTTTTCGCGCAAGAGCGATTGTAGCAGGTTCTTGAGCTCTTGGTTCTCCTGTCGAAGCTCTTCCAATGTGGGGGCCCGTGGCTCTTCCCCCAACTCTTCTTCGTGCCGAGAGTGACTGTCCTCATCAACACTGTGGACGTCTTCCTGGCGCTCTTCCTGCCGTGCCAGCTCGTGTTGAGATGTACCAACAGCCGGCGCCTGCTGCGTCTGCGCTAGAATCCGAGAGACCGCCCTTGACTTCCTCAAATATTGGATAGGTTGGTCAAGCTCTCCCGAGGTGTTCTCGGGCTGTTTGTCGCCGGAGGTGGCGTAACAGGTGAACACTTTGACGGTGTCATCGGTCACCTGGACCACCCGCTTTTTCTTGGGCGGTTGTCGCTCCGGCTTAGGCGGCCTCCCAAGTCTGTCAAAGACAGACACTCGGGATGTAGATGCTTGAGGAGAGCGATCCTCCTCCGTGTGCGTGGAACTGGCCCACGGGGAGGTCGGCCGCACCTTCTTGCCGGCTCCTCGGCGCTTTTGCCCCCGTAGGGGTTGAGATGCAAACCTTGCAGACGTCGAGGCCTCAGTGCTTGGCGGACTCCGCATCCGCTGAAGCTCCGACATGCGGAAGGGCTCCTCCGCCCTCGCGCGCCTTATAATCTGGGCCTCCTCCTTGGTGACCCAGATCTTCTTCAAATGGAGCTGACGCTCCTCCACTTTGTTGCCCCCTGTCCTTGACCGGGCAACTCGTGGCTTGGGCTGTTGCAGAGGGCCCTGGGTTGCCTCCGGTACCGCATGCTTCTTCTTTTTCTCTCCGTCCTCCCGAACTTGCCGAAGGAGCTCGAAGCAGTTGCAGGTAGGAATGGTCGGGACATGACGATCCCGTGGCACGATTGGCTCGCCTCCATCGAGCCGGATGCGGATGTCTCCGACAATTACAGTCTTGCCGGAGCGAGAGACAGCCGCTTCTGGCTTTGTACCCTTGCGGCTACGACGTTGCCCCCGTTGAGCAGGGGCAGCGGTGGTGGTGCCTGCCATAGGCATGGCATCATCCTGACGGCGGCGGCGTTGCCCCCGTTGAGCAGGGGCGGTACCTCTGAGGGTAGCCGCAGTGGAGTTAGGGCCGTGACGGTGACGGCGACGGCGTTGCCCCCGTTGAGCAGGAGCAGCACCGACAATAATCTGGTTGATCGAGAAACTCGGTCGTTTGCTGAGACAAAGGGCCTGACACCCTTGGTCTGTGAAAAGTTGGCCAGACGAAGCCGGCCGGCTGCTGCAATAGAGGGTCTGGCACCCTCAGAAGCTGGCTTGTTGACCGAGCAGACTCGACCAATTGTTGAAGCCGAGGGCCTGACACCCCCGACGGCTGGCTTGTTGACCGAGCGGACCCGGCCAGTTGAAGCGGAGAGCTTGACGCCCTCAATAGTCGGCTTGTGGACCGGACTGACCCGGCCAGCTGCTGGGGCCGAGGGCCTAACACCCCCGACGGTTGTCTTCGCGACCGGGCGAACCCGATCAGCTGAAGCGGAAGGCCTGACGCCTTCAGTAGTCTTCTTGACCGAATGAACCCGGCCAGTTGATGGAGCCGAGGGCCTGACACCCCCAGTAGCAGCCTTGTTGACCGGACTATCCCGTCCAGTTGTCTTCTTGACCGGGCGGACCCGGCCAGTTGCTGCGGTAGAGGGCCTGACACCCTCAACGACTGTCTTCTTGACCGGGCGGACCCGTCCAGTTGATGGGGTCGAGGGCCTGACGCCCCCGACAGTTGTTGTAGGCATGGCTGAACTGGCTTCAGCCACCGGAACCACGCCCAAGAAGAAGGGCGAGCCGACAACAGGTGGGAAGTCGCCGAAGACCAGTGGGGTTGCCAGGAATCCGAGCCTGGCGTGATTGGTGACGATCTCGGGGCCGTAAGTAACGGCAGCCATCGCTGTTGCTGGTGGTGGTGGTGCGTAGCACCAAAGGAGTGGCGTGCAGATGCACAAAGAACTCTCAAATGAACAGAGAGATGTGCCCTCCTCTTCCCGTCCTGTAAAAGGAAGAGGAGGGAAATCAGAACCTTGTAAAAGGTTTAGAGACTTTCTTTGACAGAAAGAAGAAAGGCGGAAAAGGTCCCACCGGGCGTGCCAGTCTGTGAGATATGGAAAAAATCTAAACGACTTTTATCGTAGATAAAATGTAGATTTTTGTTCTTCTTGAAAAGAAACATCCCCCCCTAAGTATAGAGGGTGATTCCGTGTGTGCGCATCGTATCAGACGATTTGGATTCGAGTGCTGGACCTCTCCCCACTGACCGTAGTCAGTGTTGATTTACATCGGCCTAACGTCCGAACACCTTTGTTTAACTGTCAAAGAAATCCCCAAACTCCTCTCTATACGCTCGAATGCAAGGATGGCAGTATCGGTTTCGGTTTCGGCCGAAACAGGTTCAAAACAGTCAGAAAAGGCAAAAATATTATTGAGCAGGTCCGGTTTCGGCCGAAACCGGACGGTTTCGGTCCAGTTTCGGTCAGTTTCGGACCAAAACCGGACGGTTTCGATCCGAAACCGTTAAAAAATTAATTTTTATTGGTATCGGACTTGCTACAGTGACAAGGGCCGTTTCGGTTTCGGTATAGGCCAAAACCGATACGTTTCGGCCGGAACGTATCGGTTTCGGCCGATACTGCCATCCATGCTCGGATGTTAAGGGCACTCTCGCTCGGGGAGCTCTTCATTCGTTCACCACCAACACATTGACTAGGTTAGGGTTAAGTCTGGGCAAAACCATAGGATTTCAGAGTAGGGATGCAAATATGCAAAAGCCGTAGGAGTTTTAGAAGTAGAGAGAGATTTCTAGACCACGCGGGGTATTTTGGCAATTTTACACCCCCGGGGTACTTCGGTAATTTACCAAGCCAGGGGCATTTCTGGAATTCCTGAGTTGAAATGAAAGTAGGATCGAATTCCTGACTACCCAAGGCATGGAGGCCGTTTCTGGAGGATTTTAAGGGCTCTGAGGCCATTTTTGGGCCAAAAGGGTAGTTCGGTAATTTTACCACACCCTATGCAGACCTAGGTGTGAGGTGGCACCCAAGTGTCGGATTGAGCTGACAACACTTCCGGACCGAAGGAGTGACAAGGGGCTTCATAGAAGGCACACATCTGTCAACTTGGCCGAAGGAGGGGTATATATACAATTTTCAGAAGTCGGGAGGGTTTTCTTATAATTTTTCCGAAGAAAGTTGCAGAGTGCACTGAGTACATTTATAGCCTCAACTGGGTACAAGGATTGTCGGCGAATTGTCGACTGTACAAAGATCCGCACTAACGCGGGAAGTAGGGGCATAGCCCGAATTACAAAAGATTGCAGGGTATAACTGCAAATTATAGGACTTTGGTCTTTTACGGTCCCGGGGAGGACATTTTCGTAATTCCGCCATTATAAGGATAGAACTACGTGACTTAGTCGTCCCGGGACGTAAAGACTTACAAACATAGCCCGCCGAGGGGCATAATTACAATCACGGCCCACTGAGGGGTATAAGTGTAAATATACCCCGTAGGGGTATAAATACAAGACCCGGGGACTTACCCCACGCGGGTCAAAACAAACGAACAAACTCCAAACGTTGGATGCTCCGAGTGCGAGAAGTGCTCCGTACGTACGTTGCCTCTGTATCTTCTCCACTTGGACCCTTAGGGTCTATTTATAGAAGGCGGGAGGGCCCAGAGGGGTCAAATGAACAAATTTGCCCCGATTCTGTCAAGGTGGGGTGGCAAAAAGTCATTTTGACCCCTCTGGCCATCAAAAAAGGCGAAATGGCCCCTCTGAGGGGGTTAAAAATTTTAAATTATATTTTTTTTGGAAGCCCGGAGGGTGGGCGGACCCTGGCGGGGTCGCGCGTGCCCCCGGGAGGCCGCGTGACCCCACCAGGGGGCAGCGGGGTCGCGCGCCCCTCAGGGGTCGCGCCCCCCTCGAGACGCGTGCGCGACCCCGCTGGGTCCCAGTGGGGTCGAGCAACCCCGCTGGTCCCCGGGGCGGCACGCGCGGCCCCCTCCTCCTCCGCGCTTCGAACCCCGAGGTGTCATTTGACCTTCCCGGGCGCTTTTTGACTCCTTTGGACGCCGCTTCACCCTCTTTTTGTCGTTCTGGGTTGGAGAAGAGTCGGGGTGAAGCTATATATCTCGGGGAGATCGCTCCTTCGCCGCGTGGCAGCGTCGCGTCTGTGGAAGGAGTATTGTTTGTTTGTCTGGCCGTTCGTCGCCGCATAGGGAGGAACCTTTGCGCCCGTCTGTGCCGTGTGATATACTTGCTCAGCTTCTCTGACCGGTATACGCATGTTTCTTCCTTGTTAACCTTCTTGCTGCGACGCCGACCATGATAATATTGTCGGATCGACAGACCCTGCATCACGGAGATACTCCGTAGTCCGACGGTGTTGACGATACGCCGTTCTTCTCGTCGAACGTTGCATAGCAACAACTTCTCAAAATAACTTGAGATAATTTCGGGTGCAACAGTGGGTAACTGGGTATTGCTTCGCCCTTAATAAGGGTTCTTACAAATTATCAAATTATGGTGCTGGGGGCCACCTCGTCGTGGCAGGATGTGACTAGAGCTATAGCTGGTGGGCCAGGGATTACAGGGGGAACTGGACGCATACTGAGACTCGGGGAATTCTGGATTTGCAGGAGATGTAGGATGTAGTAGTGTGGAATGATAAGAGTCTGAGAATAGGCTGAGATTGGCGTTGACCGGAATGGCGACTAGGATGTCGCGTAGGCACCGGAACTTATCGGTCCGCTGCGACGGAGCGAGGGCCGAAACTAGAGTGGGCTAAGTAGGGTGATATAAGGCTGATTGGAGATTGCAGGGTTAATGGTCTGGCACTGTGGGTTAGCCGAAGGTCGGTATCTGGGGAGGACTACGACCTATTGAGGAATGGGCGGAAGGCCACCCTGACTGGTGGGGAGAGGAAGATATTCTCCTTATCGGCTCTACCGCCCTTTTCGGGTTTTCGCCAGAGCCGACCCCCTTTAGCGTTTTCCGACGCGCCCTTGCAGGTTTTCACGTCGAGGGGTTTCCCAATTTTGCTTGACATGCCCTTTCGGGTTTTCGCCTCAGCCGGGTTATTGACCTTTTTGCCCCCAGTCGCCCCCTTGCATGATAGCAACATGATTGTTTATAAATTGTTTATAACTGATATACTCTGTGGATAATGCATATGACTGTGACTGATATATTATCTAGAGAATGCATGTGTATGATTGTATATTGTTTGTGCTTGACTTCTGTTCTGTGCATTGCATTGCATCATTTGCATTCAAGCCTTGAAGTCTGTACATCATGTTCATTCAGTTCACTTCAAGTCTGTCAGCTGTGTGCATTGGATTCCAAGTCTACACAGCCTCTGTGTGTTCTTCACATTCCATTCACTGCTGTTTATACTTCTCATATGTCATGGGTCGACACATCCTCTGATGGGTCGACTCCTTCAGCAGTCATGCTTAAGAACTCAAGTCCATACACTGGAAATGGTTAAGTGTGTACAGCGTCAACGCATCTCACTAGCTCATGTTACAGCGTCAATGCACTTCATTGGAAGTGTGTACAGCGTCAACGCATGAAGTCTGTACATCAGTCTCAACATTCTAAGTCTGTACAGCCGTTGGGTTTGGACTCAGAGTCTGTACACTCGATTCATCTTTGAACTGGTCAAGTGTATACACTCTTTCACTGTAGCTTTCACATATTCAAGTCTACACATAGTGAAAGTCTATACATTCATCACTTGACTTTCGTTCAAGGCAAAGCCTATACATTGGGGGTCTTTCCCTACGTTTCATAAGTGAAGCCTGTACATCCGTTTCTGAAGCCTGAAGTCTATACACTCCAGCCTATTCCTACGATCAAGGCTTCAGCTGCACTTGAATTCTGTACACTGACTCGTTTCATTTCCTCAGAGTCTGTACATCCACAGTGAAATCCAAAGTCCATACATCCACAGTGGATCTTCAAGTCTGTACGTCCACAGTGAAACTTGAAGTCTGCACATTGGACTTCGAATTCAATGTCTATACTTTGGGCTTTTTCTTCAAGTCTATACACTGGCTTTGATGCCTAGTCTATACATCGACTGGCTGTCTTCAGCTAAGTGTATCCTTTGCTTCATAACATGAAGCCTATGCATTGCAGTCGTATTTATAACCCTATACAGTCTGAAGTATGTACATTGCCTTTGAGCTTCAAAGTCTATACACTGCATTCTCATTCAGCGAAGTCTCTTCATTGCATACAAGCATCACAAAGTCTGAACAGTGGGCAAGTGTGTACATCCACCAGTGAACACACCAAGTCTACAGCGCCTGCCTTCATCTGAGTATCATGAAGTCTATATATCGCCTGTCTTTCATCTAAGTATCATAGAGTCTGCACATTGCTTTAGTCTTTACGTTCACTAAGTCTATACAATGCTTTGCATTCCTCAGAGACTGTACAGGGTTTAGACTTAAACTGATGACTTCGTTTCATCTGCCTGACAGGGACTAAAAAGGCCAGGCTGTTTGTTCACTGGAACGTATCCATGCGTCAACGCCATTGCTAGACAGCGTCGACGCAGCCATGAGCCTGATAGGCATCTAGCTCGGAGACAGTTTAGAAGGTCGACGCTAGAGCTTAAGGCGTCCACGCACCAGTGAAGATGCATCCACGGATACTCTTCACAGCGTTAACTCTATGCAAAGGCTGCGTCAACTCAGCCACTCAAGAAGCAGAGGCCTCTTCAGAAATACTCTATCGCGTCAACGCAGCAGTGGAGCAGCGTCGACGCAACAGTTCAAAGGGCTAGGCTGATTGCTCACTGGAACGCATCAATGCGTCAACGCCACGGTTTGGAAGCGTCGACGCAGCAGGTTGATGGATCGACAAGGTAACCAGAGGGTGGACGCAGTTGCACAATGCGTCAACGCACTCCACACGAAACGTGAGGGGGCTGAAGCCATCTAAGTTCAGATGTTGGAACACCAATGCGTCAACGCAACATGCTGATAGCGTCGACGCAGCACGCCCATCTGCTGAAGACTTGATCACTGGATCACCAATGCGTCAACGCAACATGCTGATAGCGTCGACGCAGCACGCCCATCTGTTGAAGACTTGATCACTGGATCACAGATGCGTCAACGCAGCAGGCTGATGGAGTCAACGCAGCAGACTTGAGTCTTGCTGGTCGAATGTCGTTGAATTGAAGGGCACGTGATCCGAGGTGCCTGGCTCGTGAACCAGGATGCTGCCACGTGGTCCGAATTTCTAGGGCAGGAAACGTGGAAGCCACACGCGCCAGTGTGCTGCTGCTGCTGCTGCTGCTATATATACGAGTCTTCATCCTCTGTAGAAGACTGATCGAAGAAGAAGCCTAGAGAGCAGAAAGCCCTTCGATCCAGAAAAAGAGAAGAAGAAGAGATAGAAGAGAGAAGCCGTGAAGAAAAAAGCAGAGTGGAGAGAAGCTGTCGATCCAGCACAAGAGAGGAAAGAAAAGAGAGAGAAGAGAAGAGCAGAGAGTGAGAGATTAGCGAAAGAAGAAGAGAAGTGCAGAGAGAAAGAAAAAGAAAGAAAGAGATCGTGAGAAGAAGAGACTGAGAGAGATTGTTTGAAGATCTGTCTTCACTGGACCGTGGATCAAATCCAGGCCAGTCAGCTCTTTAAGAGCCACATTGTGCTTTACGTTTACAGCTTTCCGACTGCTGTTATCTTGTCTTTTGTTTTCTATTTTACATTTCCTTTCAAGCTGTTAGTCAGCGGTTTGCAGAGGAGGACTCCTCTGGACAGCAAGTTGTGTTGCTCAGCGGGCAGTGGAGGTTTCCACTGGACGGGTAAGCTGTAATCCCCAGCGGTTGCAGTGGTGGATTCCACTGGACGGCAAGCTGTGAGGTCCAGCAGTTGTATGGCAAGCTGTGATGCCCAGCTGATCAAGCTGTGAGTCAGCGGAAGCCACACTCGGTTTGAGTGTGGGGTGGATGTAAGTCTGCAGGACCGAACCACCTAAAAACCCCTCTTGCATTGTGGTTTGATTGCTTATGGTTTGCTTCCGCTAGATGAATGCATAGGGGCGCTCCATGTGTTTGGCTTCTGGTTGAGCAGAAGAGTTAATTAGTCTTCTTAGAGTGTTTTAATTTGTCAAGAGAGCGAAATTCTAGTTGAGCTATATTTTGTCTAAATCTGTCTTGTTAGCACTCTAGTGATCTTATTGTCTGTTTGTTTTAATCCGCAACTGCTAATTAGTCTTTCAGATTTGATGAATCTGTCTAGTTAGCATTCTAGATAGTTAGTGAGCCGAATATTTTAATTGGGCGGAAGATTTTAAAGGGCTATATTCATTCACCCCCCCCTCTGAATACTGCAACGAACCCAACAATTGGTATCAGAGCGGTCTCTGATCTATCAGATCTAACAATCAGCAGAGGATCCTGCTAGCTTCTGGTGCATTTCAGAGTGGGTCTTTTGAAATCGTGTGTTGCTTCATTGACTTGTGCCTTGCCTTGCTCATCTGTTTTTGGTGTTATTTGAGTTGATTCATTGTGCTTGATTAGTGTTCTTCCTAGAACTCTTATTCTGTCTAAAGCATGGAACTCACTGTTGATCCTCCGAAGTTTGAAGGTTCGGGTTTCTACAATTGGTTTAATCAGTTCAGAGAATATGTGATGCAAACTAATCCAGATCTGTGGATAGTCATTGCACACAGTTCCTATGAAGTTCCAAACGATGAATCCTTATGGAAAACTTCAGACAGACATAAATTCTCTGATAATCAGAAGGCCCTGGAGATAACTCAAAGGGCTATAAACACTGACAAGTTTCCATGTGTAGTTAATTGCTGCAGTGCCTCCGAAGTTGTCGAGATGATAGCAAGCAGCAGAACCCAGGATAAACTGAATTGTCTCATGGCAACGGAAGAAAACGAAGATTATGAGGAGGACACTTCGTCACAGGTAAACTCTGATACTAATAATTTTTCTCTGGAAAATATGATTGAATTGAATGAGCATTTATTGAATAAATATGATAGACTGAAATCTGAAAAGAGAAGAATAAGAAAAGAAATGTTGCATGAGGTTAGAAGTCTAAAAGCTGAAAATGAAAACTTGAAATCTGACATAAATAAAGAAAAAGATGAGTTGAACAAGTTGAAATCTGAGAATGAAGATCTTAGAAACAAACTCATCAGTGAAGATAATTCTTGTAAATCATGTGCCATTCTCGAAGACATGATTAATGATTTTGATTCTGATGACAGTTTTCAAAAGAAACAAATCAAATCTCTAAAAGAAGAAAATGTCTACTTGAAAGATCAAAATAAAAAGTTGATGGTTCTGAATACTGTCTTCTCTGAGAGATGGCTGACAATGGAAAAAGAACTTTGTCTGTTAAAAGAAAAACTGGCCAGTTATGAGAAAGAGAAAGTTGATTCAGAAAATCTTATAATCTCCTTGGAAAATAAAATTACTGAGCTGAATAGTACTTCATCTAAGTTGGCCAAGGATAAAGGCAAAATAAAAATGTTTCTGGAAGATGAAGTGAGTAGTCAAAGTGAAAGGGTGGAAAGTAGCTTTGGAGTTAAGAATGGTATTAGAAACCTGCTATACACCACATTTGTACCGAGTTCTAAAGTAGCTGGTCCCTCAAATAAATCTTTGAAAGAAGCTGCTGCTCATGAAATTCAAAAACGAAATATAGATCAGAAAACCCCAAAAACTCAAAGAAACAATCTGCATGCTAATAACTCATCTGATAAGTGCCATGTTTTAAAGAAATCTAATGGTTCTTGTTCTTGTCATTATTGTGGTAAGCATGGACACTTTATGAGTGAGTGTTTTGTGATGAAACAAGATGACAGAAAGCATGCTAGAAAAATTCTGTCTGATCAGAAAAAGGGTAATCGGAATGTTAAAGAATTTCATGCTAGAAATCATGATTCTAGGAGACAGAATCTAAATTGTTTTCATTGTGACAAGATAGGCCACATTGCAGCTCATTGCTGGCATGCCCAGGGAAAGAAAGTCAATTTAAAACCTGTAAATTTCCCTGCAAATAGAACTGCTTCTGGTAAAAGAACCCCAGCATGCTTCGAATGTGGAAAGCATGGCCACACAGTCAAGGACTGTTGGCATGCCCAAGTAAGTCATATTAATAACAAAGCTTTTAAATTCTCTGCAAAACGACATGTGACCTTCTCATGTTTTAATTGTGGTAAATCAGGTCACAAATCTGTTGAATGCTGGATAAAGAAGAACAAGAAACAAAATGTTCATGTAAACAACAGAACAATTCATGCTCATTATCATAGGTCTCATGCTGCTGTTGATATGCATCATAGGACCAGAAAATCTGCTATTTCATGTAGATATTGTGGTAAACTTGGTCACTCTATGGACAATTGTTTTCTGATGAAATTTGATGACCATGTTGCTAAGAAACTGTTTAGAACATCTGATCGGGGTAGTGCAGGACCCAAGACTGCTTGGGTCTCTGCAGGATCAACTTGATTGACATGCTGCAGGTGTGCCTTGGTGGGAGAAATGAAAGGGGTTAACCAAGGCACTCAAGAATGAAAACCCCATAACTGCACCATTTCAGGTCAGTTCTGAACTTTGTGTTAAATTTCATCATCTGAAAATTTGAAATGAAAATGATGCATTTGAAAAATTCTCTCTCTGATTGAACCAAGCATGAATTCTTCTTGGGCATATTCTAAAATCATGAGCAGTTCATTAATTGTATTTCATGCACTTTGTCAGGGGGAGTTTGACTAATGTTGCATATGAAGTGTAGTGGAGTTGAAAAACCTGAAAAGAAATTTCATTGCATCTAGACAGGGGGAGCATTTAGAATTGGTGTTTTGTTTATCACATCTTGAACACCTCTTGTCTAAAAATTGATCAACTCTGATGTCATATTTCTCTCTCTTGAAAAAGGATTCTGCCTTCTATTTGTTGAGCTGTTAAAGAAGAGTTTCTTTCAACTCCCTTCATGATACTATCTGTCAGCTGATCTGTCTGAATTCCAGACTCAGCTACTGTGTGTTGATGTTCACTCTTCTGAAATATTTCTCTATTGGTGATTTACTCTTGCACCAGCTTATACTCGCCTTTCACATTCTTCTAAGCTGGTGTAACTGAATAGTTTCTACTATTGATTGTTGGTTGCTAAATTTACTGATCTGGTCTGAGGAACTTAAGCTGCATGTTATGCAATTCAGTCTGAGAATTTGTAGAAACTCCTATCATATAGGTTTAAGAATCACCACTGAATCAGACTGATATAAGATTAATGTATTCTCAAATTTGTAGTTAAATGAATTGAAAATATCTGATTGATAAGGTTTAATAAACTTTAACCACATGTGTCATGTAAACCTTAGACTCTCTCATCAGTTATCTGAAAATTTGAATTCAGGGCTTCTTTGGTTAAGATGCATATAGTGTGTATTGTTGTTAAACATTAACTTGAAAAATGTTGACTAAATAAAAAAATTGTGAATTCAGAGCAATGACTCGGTCACTGAGAAACTGAGTTCTTTGTCAATGAAATAAAGTAACTCATGTCATGAGGTGCCATAGTGATCTCTGATAAACATTGAGTGAAACAAAACCTGACAGAGCAATAGCTTATTTGTGTTGAGTAGCTGGGGAGTCTGGCCTCTGATAAAGGTGTCTTCTCATGTAAAAAGACACTCATATTGCTAACTCTGCTCTCAAAGTGAGAGGCAATGACAGTTATCACACTGAGTAACTGGGTCACTTCAACTAAGACTTGTTGTGCCTCATGTAAAAAGGTGTTGATCAACCTAAATTGCTCAGGAAAAATATAATGGGCTTCAAATAAAATTATCTTGAAAAAATCTGTCAACTCATGTTCTTGAAAAAGTGTTTAACTTCTGTACTAATATGTGTATCTTTCAAAGGTGCTATTGAGATCATATGTATAAGATAAAAGATGATTGATTTTGAGTGTTATCTGAATATTTGGTTCACCTTTATTAAAACTTGGATTCAGATATGAGTATTGAGTTTAATTTGACAAATTTGGTATACATCAAAATTAAATCAGATTGGTTAAGTTGCCACTTCATAACCCTTTATGATAGAAGAGTCTACATCTTTTAAGACTTATTGAAGTGATGTATGTATTAAAATCCCTTATGATCAAATTTTCCAGATAGCCTGATCAGATTCAGTCTGATTATTCATTGAGATATCTTGTGATGATTGTTGGAATCTTCCATCACCAATCACTTTACTCTCCACACTGTTGGAATCTTCCATCTTATTCTGCAATAAGTTCTGATTCTGTGGTCGTTTCACCAGAATTCAGATTCTTTGTAATGGCAGAATTTAGTTTGATTCACTGGATAACCAGAGTTCATTCCTGTGCTTCAGGGGATGTTATGGTTTATTTGCATCTAAGGGGAGAGTAGTCAATCCTGCATGTTGATAGGGGGAGAGCTGGTTCATTGTCATAAGAGAGAACTTCACTATTAATGAACCATGACTCATTCTCTGAATTTATGTGCTGTGTTTGTATGCTGAATTTGTCTCTCAAACCATTTCCCTTCTTTTTGTCAAAGGGGGAGAATAGTTTGACGAGTCAGTGGGACTCATCATGTTGCCATCATCAAAAAGGGGGAGATTGTTGTGCCCCTTGTGCTTTGTTGATGATGTGGTGTTTTAATGATAGCAACATGAATGAGTCACCACATTGAATGATAGCAACATGATTATTTATAAATTGTTTATAACTGATATACTCTGTGGATAATGCATATGACTGTGACTGATATATTATCTGGAGAATGCATGTGTATGATTGATATATTGTTTGTGCTTGACTTCTGTTCTGTGCATTGCATTGCATCATTTGCATTCAAGCCTTGAAGTCTGTACATCATGTTCATTCAGTTCACTTCAAGTCTGTCAGCTGTGTGCATTGGATTCTAAGTCTACACAGCCTCTGTGTGTTCTTCACATTACATTCACTGCTGTTTATACTTCTCATATGTCATGGGTCGACACATCCTCTGATGGGTCGACTCCTTCAGCAGTCATGCTTAAGAACTCAAGTCCATACACTGGAAATGGTTAAGTGTGTACAGCGTTAACGCATCTCACTGGCTCATGTTACAGCGTCAATGCACTTCATTGGAAGTGTGTACAGCGTCAACGCATGAAGTCTGTACATCAGTCTCAACATTCTAAGTCTGTACAGCCGTTGGGTTTGGACTCAGAGTCTGTACACTCGATTCACCTTTGAACTGGTCAAGTGTATATACTCTTTCACTGTAGCTTTCACATATTCAAGTCTACACATAGTGAAAGTCTATACATTCATCACTTGACTTTCGTTCAAGGCAAAGCCTATACATTGGGGGTCTTTCCCTACGTTTCATAAGTGAAGCCTGTACATCCGTTTCTGAAGCCTGAAGTCTATACACTCCAGCCTATTCCTACGATCAAGGCTTCAGCTGCACTTGAATTCTGTACACTGACTCGCTTCATTTCCTCAGAGTCTGTACATCCACAGTGAAATCCAAAGTCCATACATCCACAGTGGATCTTCAAGTCTGTACGTCCACAGTGAAACTTGAAGTCTGCACATTGGTCTTCGAATTCAATGTCTATACTTTGGGCTTTTTCTTCAAGTCTATACACTGGCTTTGATGCCTAGTCTATACATCGACTGGCTGTCTTCAGCTAAGTGTATCCTTTGCTTCATAACATGAAGCCTATGCATTGCAGTCGTATTTATAACCCTATACAGTCTGAAGTATGTACATTGCCTTTGAGCTTCAAAGTCTATACACTGCATTCTCATTCAGCGAAGTCTCTTCATTGCATACAAGCATCACAAAATCTGAACAGTGGGCAAGTGTGTACATCCACCAGTGAACACACCAAGTCTACAGCGCCTGCCTTCATCTGAGTATCATGAAGTCTATATATCGCCTGTCTTTCATCTAAGTATCATAGAGTCTGCACATTGCTTTAGTCTTTACGTTCACTAAGTCTATACAATGCTTTGCATTCCTCAGAGACTGTACAGGGTTTAGACTTAAACTGATGACTTCGTTTCATCTGCCTGACAGGGACTAAAAAGGCCAGGCTGTTTGTTCACTGGAACGTATCCATGCGTCAACGCCATGGCTAGACAGCGTCGACGCAGCCATGAGCCTGATAGGCATCTAGCTCGGAGACAGTTTAGAAGGTCGACGCTAGAGCTTAAGGCGTCCACGCACCAGTGAAGATGCATCCACGGATACTCTTCACAGCGTTAACTCTATGCAAAGGCTGCGTCAACTCAGCCACTCAAGAAGCAGAGGCCTCTTCAGAAATACTCTATCGCGTCAACGCAGCAGTGGAGCAGCGTCGACGCAACAGTTCAAAGGGCTAGGCTAATTGCTCACTGGAACGCATCAATGCGTCAACGCCACGGTTTGGAAGCGTCGACGCAGCAGGTTGATGGATCGACAAGGTAACCAGAGGGTGGACGCAGTTGCACAATGCGTCAACGCACTCCACACGAAACGTGAGGGGGCTGAAGCCATCTAAGTTCAGATGCTGGAACACCAATGCGTCAACGCAACATGCTGATAGCGTCGACGCAGCACGCCCATCTGCTGAAGACTTGATCACTGGATCACCAATGCGTCAACGCAACATGCTGATAGCGTCGACGCAGCACGCCCATCTGTTGAAGACTTGATCACTGGATCACAGATGCGTCAACGCAGCAGGCTGATGGAGTCAACGCAGCAGACTTGAGTCTTGCTGGTCGAATGTCGTTGAATTGAAGGGCACGTGATCCGAGGTGCCTGGCTCGTGAACCAGGATGCTGCCACGTGGTCCGAATTTCTAGGGCAGGAAACGTGGAAGCCACACGCGCCAGTGTGCTGCTGCTGCTGCTATATATACGAGTCTTCATCCTCTGTAGAAGACTGATCGAAGAAGAAGCCTAGAGAGTAGAAAGCCCTTCGATCCAGAAAAAGAGAAGAAGAAGAGATAGAAGAGAGAAGCCGTGAAGAAAAAAGCAGAGTGGAGAGAAGCTGTCGATCCAGCACAAGAGAGGAAAGAAAAGAGAGAGAAGAGAAGAGCAGAGAGTGAGAGATTAGCGAAAGAAGAAGAGAAGTGCAGAGAGAAAGAAAAAGAAAGAAAGAGATCGTGAGAAGAAGAGACTGAGAGAGATTGTTTGAAGATCTGTCTTCACTGGACCGTGGATCAAATCCAGACCAGTCAGCTCTTTAAGAGCCACATTGTGCTTTACGTTTACAGCTTTCCGACTGCTGTTATCTTGTCTTTTGTTTTCTATTTTACATTTCCTTTCAAGCTGTTAGTCAGCGGTTTGCAGAGGAGGACTCCTCTGGACAGCAAGCTGTGTTGCTCAGCGGGCAGTGGAGGTTTCCACTGGACGGGTAAGCTGTAATCCCCAGCGGTTGCAGTGGTGGATTCCACTGGACGGCAAGCTGTGAGACCCAGCGGTTGTATGGCAAGCTGTGATGCCCAGCTGATCAAGTTGTGAGTCAGCGGAAGCCACACTCGGTTTGAGTGTGGGGTGGATGTAGGTCTGCAGGACCGAACCACCTAAAAACCCCTCTTGCATTGTGGTTTGATTGCTTATGGTTTGCTTCCGCTAGATGAATGCATAGGGGCGCTCCATGTGTTTGGCTTCTGGTTGAGCAGAAGAGTTAATTAGTCTTCTTAGAGTGTTTTAATTTGTCAAGAGAGCGAAATTCTAGTTGAGCTATATTTTGTCTAAATCTGTCTTGTTAGCACTCTAGTGATCTTACTGTCTGTTTGTTTTATTCCGCAACTGCTAATTAGTCTTTCAGATTTGATGAATCTGTCTAGTTAGCATTCTAGATAGTTAGTGAGCCGAATATTTTAATTGGGCGGAAGATTTTAAAGGGCTATATTCATTCACCCCCCCCTCTGAATACTACAACGAACCCAACAAGGTCTGTGCACATCATTCATGATGTAAGATAAGGTCGGTGCATATTGACATATGCATAGACTCAGGTCAGTGCAGCGTCTGCATTGAGCATAAAAGGTCGGTGCATTCTTAGTCTTTATTCTACCTAAGGTCTGTGCACATTTTGTCTTGCACATATATAGGTCGGTACATATTTTTGATATACGCATGCAAGGGTCGGTGCACTGTCTGCTTCATGCATATAAAGGTCTGTGCATGTTTTCATACATGCGTAATAAGGTCAGTGCACACTTGTATCTTGCATAACCAAGGTCAGTGCATTGTTTGCCTTACGAGTGTAGATGGTCAGTGCACTATATGTTCTATATCATAACAAGTAGTGCCTCACGCACACTCAAGGTCGGTGCATGTGTATTTCAGGTCTGTGCTAGCTGCATGATATAGTCTGTGCTAGTTCTTCACTCTTGCATCTGTGCCTATACACATAGACACGTGAATTGTCTAAGTCCATAACACGTGACTGATACTTTGTTCGTTATAATGACAGGTGAGACTCTTGATCAAACACCTAACGCGTGTCCCAACTACCTGCGAACCTTAAGTCACGAGCAACTAAAGTACCAGGATAAAAGACACGTGATCCAAGGCAAAAGGTAAAGCGCTGTGTTTGACACGTGGAAAGCAACCCAATCGAGATGCTGCCACGTGGCCATCCCAAGCTCAGATCTGAACAAACTTTTGGGCGGGAAACGTGGTTTCTACGTGCTCATCATCTGCTGCATTATAAAAGGGGGCAGATCGCCCAATCTCGAGGGATACACAGAGAACATACAGAGAGATATACACACAGAGAAAGAGAGAACAAAAAGAGAGAAAAGTAACAACCAAGTCAAGAGGAACTTCCAGCAAGATCCAGAAAGAGTTTTGAGAGAGCTTTGAGAGAAGAGCATAGAGTCGTTTGAAAGGTTCGAGTCTGAGTTTCTGCAAGTCATTGTTTCCTGCTTCTTGGTATAGTACCAGAGCCGATCTGCTCTTTGTAAGAGCTACAGATCGTTTTACTATTTTCTATTTTTCTGTTGCTTCTGTTTTTCATTTCGAACTCTTGTTATAGCAAGCTGTGAGTCAACGGTGGGTAAGTTGTAATCCCCAGCGGTAGAGGAGGATTCCTCTGATAGCTTAAGTTGTAAGGCTCAGCGTGTGTTGGGAAGTTTTCCCCGAGGCTGTGGATCAGCGGATTGGAAGCTGTGAATCAGCAGTGAAGCCACACTTGGTTTAAGTGTGGGGTGGACGTAGATCTCTGCAGGAGATCGAACCACCTAAAAATTGCGTGTCTATGCTTGATGGTTTGTGATTGTTGCATTTTTTCATCTGGCTGTTATCGTATTTCTTTAGGTTGATATATTGAGTATTTAAGAGTGTGAAGAAGGTACATCAAAAGGTACTGCTCGAAGGATAAGTCAGGCTTATCTGAAAAGTGGTTTATCTTGCGTGATACCTCCGCCAAGTACCTCTTCACATTTTATCTCTCTGGAATTTAGTTTTGCTGCTGTTCTGCTTCACTTGTATTTGAATTCACTCATTCTCTCTATTGATAGCTCCCACACAACATTTGAATACGTCTTCTGTTAATTCAGTGGCTCTAGTGATTCTGTCTAAATTGGCTGTTCGGATTAAGCAATTTTTAATTCCGCACTTATCTGCTTAATCTTGCTTTAAATTTGGGGTAGATCTATTCACCCCCCCTTTAGATCTATATCAAAGGTCACCTTGCTTGAAGGCTCGTTGCCTGACGAGCTTATCATAGGCTCTCGCCATACAGGCCTGGTATACTTGTAGGTGTTTGTAGGCTTCGAGCCGTTTGCCTTCTACATCGGGCAACTCATCTAGCCTTCTCTGGTATTCATTTTCGTCAGGGCCGGCGAAGCCGGTATGGATCGCCACACGATAAGAGGCTAACTAGACTTCGATGGGGATAACGGTTTCTGCCCCGTAAGCGAGGGAGAACGGCGAACACCCCGTAGGGGTTTTGTAGATTGTCCGGTAGGCCCATAGTGCCTCGAAGACCTTTTCCCCCCAATCACGTTTCCGGTGGCTAACCATTTTAGCCAGGAGCTTGCAGAGAGTTTTGTTGAAGGCTTCCGCCAAGCCGTTGGCCTGGGGGTTGTAGACCGAAGAGGTTCTCCAGTCGATGTGAAACTTGGCCGCTAGCTAGTATACGGCCCTATTCTTGAATGGTGTGCCATTGTCTGACACTATGCGACTGGGAGTACCGAATCGGTAGATGATGTTGTGCCAGACAAATCTGGTGACCACTTCGCCAATGACCTCCCTCAAGGGGAGGGCTTCCGCCCAACGAGAGAAGTAGTCGGTGGCGGTCAAGATGTATTTATGGCCCTTGGAAGATGACGGGAAAGGCCGCGCGATGTCCATGCCCCACTCTGCGAACGGCCAAGTGGGGGCTGTAGGACGCAGTGGCTTGGGAGGTTTTCTGGGTACTGAGCCAAAGGCTTGACATTGATGGCATGTACGGGCGTACTGGGCGCAATCCGCGTACATGGTTGGCCAATAGAAGCCCTTGAGCTTAATATTGTGCTTCATTCGATCTCCAGCCTTGTGCGCGCCGCACAATCCGGAGTGGACTTCCCGCATGATGGCTCGAGCCTCGGCTGGAGAGACGCATCTCAAAAGAATCAACTTTTCTTTCTCATGGACCAGTCGGTACAGGGAGTCGCCAATCACCTCATAAGAGGTTGCTCGGCGTAGCAGCTGGACTCTATGAGCTCGGTCAGAAGGGAGCCACCCTTTCTTGAACTTGATGATGGGCTCGCGCCAATCTTGTTTTTCTGGAGGGGTGTTCTGGTCAAGGTCGTGGACCTCGTAGACGGTGAGACCGGCATTGCCCTCGAGTGAGCTCGGCATCAGTCTTCTATGCTTGGCGATGATGTCGACCTCGCCCTCGGGCGGGAGCTTGATAGCCGCAGCCAGCTTCGCCAGGGCGTCTGCCTGGGCGTCACTGCTCCAGGGAATATGATCTATTTTAAAGAGATAAAACTTTTGGGTCAATCTGGTGACGGCGGCGTGGTATGGAACCAGCTCTGGCTTTCGCACATCATAGATGCCGAGGACTTGCCGAACTATTAGCTGGGAGTCCCCGTAGGCTTTAAGGCATTTGATGCCCATATCGAGAGCCATCTAAAGCCCAATGAGTAAAGCTTCATATTCGGCCTCATTGTTGGTCAGGAGCTTCATGAGAGCACATGAGTTGTACAAAACTCCGCCTTGAGGAGTCAGGAAAACAATACCGGCATCTGCCATGGTGGTTGGATCCTGGGTGCTCCGGGTAATCCCTCGGGAAGCGCCATCAAAGTAGAGCTCCCAAAAAGGTATACTGGCTGTGAGAGCGTTTTGATGCCAGTAATGCAAGACATCTCCGCTCTGTTCAATCGGTTGTTGTGATTGGACTGCAAGGGACTCGTCGGGGAGCTCCGTGTTGAAGGGCGAGCCGTCTAGTACTGGATGGGCTGCCAAGAATTCAGCCATGCCCTGTCCCTTGATTGCTTTTCTGGGGACATAAGTAATGTCGTACTCCATTAACAAGAGAGCCCACTTTCCCAGTCGGCCTGAGAGGATGGGTTGTCTGAGGTACTTCAGGGGGTCGTGCTTGGATATGAGCTCGACTCGATGGGACAAAGAGGTAATGCCGCAGTTTCTTGACGGCGAATACCAATGCCAAGCAAACTTTCTCCATGGAGGAGTAGCGGTACTCAGCACCGACCAGTTTTCGGCTAAGGTAGTAGAGCGGCTGCTCTTTACCTTCTTCGTTGATTTGCGCCAATAGAGCTCCTAACGAAGCGTCCATGGCGGCGATGTAGAGTATAAGGGGTTTACCCTTGACTGGTAGTGAGGAGGTACTCCTCGATTTGCTCGAAAAAGGTGTGGCATTTTGAGTCCCATACGAGTGGGGCGTCTTTCTTCATCAGCTTGCTGAAAGGCGTGCATCGACCGGAGAGATTGGAGATGAATCTCCGAATGTAGGTCAGTCTTCCTTGGAAGGACCTAAGTTCGGTGAGGTTGCTGGGTGATGGAAGCTCCAGGATCGCTTTGATCTTGCTGGGGTCCACCTCAATTCCTCGGTATCGGACGACGAAGCCGAGAAACTTGCCGCTGGATACGCCAAAGGCGCATTTCATGGGGTTCATCTTGAGCCCGTATTGCCGGAGACGATCGAAGACTTGGAGTAAATCGTGCAAATGGTCTTCGCACCTTTTAGTCTTGACGACGAGGTCGTCGACGTAACACTCGACGATATTGTGTAGCATCTCGTCAAATATTTTGGTCATGGCCCTTTGGTAAGTAGCGCCAGCATTCTTCAAACCAAAGGGCATGCGCTTGTAGTTGAAAATCCCTTTGGGGGACATGAAGGTTGTGTGGTTCTTGTCTTTGAGAGACATCCGGATATGGTTATAACCGGACGACCCGTCCATGAAAGACAAGGTTTCATGTCCGGTGGTCATGTCGACCATTGTTTCTGTGATTGGAACCGGAAAGTCGTCCTTCGGACAAGCTTTGTTGAGGTCCCGGAAGTCGACGCAGATGCGGACTTGACCACTTTTCTTCTTGATTGGGACTATGTTGGCGAGCTAGATCGGGTAGATACACGACTCGATGAAGTTGACCTCCGCCATTTCATTGACTTCGGTCGAAACCTAGAGCTCCAGCTCATGGCGCATGCGCCGCTGTGGCTGTTTGACTGGAGTGACTGAGGGAGAAATAGCTAGCTCGTGCTCCGCTACGGAGGAGTCTAGCCCTGGCATCTCCCTGTACGTCTAGGCGAAGCAGTCTTTATACTCAAGCAGGAGTTGCTTGTAATCCCGCCTTTCTGCCTCGGTAAGGAGAGCGCTGACAAATGTGGGCTGGGGGGCTTCATCTTCGCCCAAGTTGATTTCAACGAGCTCATCAACGGTCGCCTGGCCGCCATCCTCCAGCTCGGGAGGAGCGGGTTGGAAGTCGATGAAATCCTCATCGTCGGTGTCGGCTTCATGCATTTCTTGATTTTCGAAGTCACTGGTTGACGCCGATGGGGCTGGAGAGTTGTTGTGGCTGGAATCCATTAAGGATTGATCTGGGCCGCCGGCTTCTGGCCAGCAATTGGCAACTGGGGCTGCTGAGGTTTCCCTAGAGCTGCCTGCTAAAGCTGACAATCCTTCGCAGCTAGTATCAGGGATATCCCCCTCACCGGGAGAGTATGTTGAACTGGGTCCTTCGACCGGCTGGGTGGCAGGAGGAGCTTCTTCGGCCCCGATATCTTGGCAGGGAGGCGAGGAAGATTCCTCGACTGCTTGGACTGGAGCGCGTAGTGAACGCGGAAGTCCGGGTCTTGGTCGTAGCCAAGTCCCCTGGTATCTTTGTGAAAGGATGGGGGTTGCCCCCTGACCTGGGAAGGAGTCCGCAGTTGGTGAAAATATTCACGTCGTGCGGAACCTTGCCATTGGGGGATGTGTTGCTTCAGACACATTTCCCGAATGTGCGACGGCAGGTCGTCCAATACTTGGACTACTTCAGGGGTATCATCGGCTCGTTTGGACCAGCCGAAGTCGTCATCTGGTAGGGCTTGAGGAACCATGTCTCCCTTATAGAAGACAATGGCTTTGTCCCTGTTAGCCTTCTTCTTGTTTCTACATTGTCGCTTGAAGGTGACAACAAATGTCGTCAGCGACTCAACGCTGTGTTCTTCGGATGCACATGGAAACTGGATGCAGTCTGGTGCCAAGCATATACTCTTGCCAATAGCTCACTTAATGAGGTTGGCCTCAAAGTCGATTTTGTGCCTCTCGGGGCGATCTGGGGTTGACTTGGAGCTGAGGCGCAGCCGATGAAGCTTAGCCTTCTCCTCGTCAATGAAAGAAGAGATCATCATCATCTTCCTCTGAGAGCCACACCCTTGCTTTTGCTCTTGACCACATGGTATGGACTAATCCCCTTGAAGTAGAGCGCAGCGTCAGCCAGATTGCATTCCGCTGGAGTGAATGGTGACAGGTCTGCGAAGACCGTGCGTTGCTCCCCGCCCTTGGCATACTTGATACATTGGTGGAGAGTTGACGGGACGAGACAATTTTCATGGAGCCAGGGTCTGCCCAGTAGCACCTTATATGATGTCTTGGCATCGATGATGTAGAATGTCACCTTGGAGGTGAAATCATCGAGCACCAGATCGACATCCACCCGGCCGAGGACATCCTTGGTGTCTTTGTTGAAGTCGGATATCTTGACCGCTTGAACCTTCTGGAGTTATGGAGTCAGATATAAAGTCTTGAATGTTTTGAGCGGCATGGTGTTAACAGCGGCGCCAGCGTCCACCAGAATCCGGTTCACATCATGCCCATTGACCTTCCCCTTCATATAGAGAGACGGTTATAGCACGGAGGGGATAGCAGCATGTCCTTCTCCGTGAAGGAGACGGTGGCTGTGAAGGCTTCATAGGTAGCCGCCTTCATTTCCGCAACATGTGCTTCATAAGCTTCTGGCTCTTGGAGTATCTTAATGAGAGTTTCTCTTAGCTCTTTACTCCAAGTGATGGCTTCCCAGATTGTTATGCTGGCAGGGAAACGCTTCATCTGGTGGAGGACCTTCCGGTCGGCTCTGGCTCGAGCATCCTCCAAGGAGGGTAGTATGTCAGGCTGAACTTTCTACGAGCTGCCGTGCTACTCTCCGTCGGGAAGTCACACTGCCTTGCCTTTACCACCGGGATCAGACTGACCCTGATCACCTGTGGACTCCTGGAACACGGGTGCCAATGATGGCTCTTCTAGGGGCAACTGGTGGGCTGGCTCGTCCTTGCCGGACGGTCCTGCTTGTTCTGCAGAAGAAGAAGAAGCCGGAGCTGGTGCAAAGACTGGGACACTGGCAGCAATTTCTTCACTACCGGCAGGATTGAAGATGCCGGGTCCCTTCCGAATTTCTACTTCCGGAATGGGGGCAGGTTCCTCTCCTCGAAAGAGGATGATTCGCTCCGGGTCGAAGGTGGACGGGTGAAGGGGTAGCTCAGGAATTCTCCTGCAGCCTCTACCGCGTCCCCGGCCACGACCTAGGCCGCGGCCTGTGTGTTCGGGAGCTGGCTGTAGCCCGAGTGGGGCAGTAGTTCTTTGTCTAGTTCGGGAGGCCACCATGTTGCAGGTACAGCCCCGAAGCATTTCTTCCAGCTGCTCTGTCGTGATCTCCTTGTCTTTATAGCACAAGGAGAGCTCGTCTGGGATCAGGAGTCTTTCGCCGTTCTTGAGCTTCTGGATCATCTCTTGGACCCAGTCTCTGAGGCGGGTCGCTTCTGCATTTCTTCCCACGGGATATAGCTGTCGAGTGGGAGAGCACCGGTAGGACGAGGAGGAACATATTCCTCGAGGTCATCAATGAGCCGCTGGAGCCTCTGGAGAGGCGTTGGCTCGGCTGGGGATTGTAGGGCGGCCGCTTGTTCAGCTTGTTTCTTGAGCCGCCTTATGAGGTTCTTCCTCCTATTTTTCTCTTGTTTCTTGGCGATGGCCGTCTCCAAGGGAGTAGGGGGGAGAGGTGCTGGGGCCGGAGTTCATAAATCCCGATGAGGGTATCTCCGAGCTAGTGCTTTGGTAGGGCGAGGTCGACGACCTTTCTTTGCCCAGATTTCAATCCAAGCTCCTTCCGCTTGTTGTATCTGGAAGGTGGCGTTGATCGCCTGCTCGATTACCTTGAGCGGCAACTCCTGGTAGGCTGGGATACTAGGACTGGCGTCCGAAGACGTGTGCGCGGTTTGGTGCCTTGCCCGCGGTGGCGTTAGGAGTCTACGAGGAATCGACAAACTGGTACTGGCGTCCGAAGACGTATGCGTGGTTTGATGCCTTAGCCGTGGTGGCGGCGGCTTTTGCTGAGGAGCAGACTGGGAGATGTGCTTGTCATCCCGCTCCTTAGTCTTGCCTCCGTGATCATGTTGGAAGCGAGGTCCCGCGGCAACCGAAGGTACCGTGGGGTATTGCTGCTCTGGATAGTTACCCTGACTCCGTGTATCGATTGGGCCCTGTGGCGATGGGCCTGTCGTACGAGTCGAAGTCGCTGAAGGCTCCAAAAATGTCTTCTTTGCGATCTGGATTGTGTTAGAGGGTGAGCGGCGAGGACCCGACGGCCCACCGGCTGGGGGGGCATGACTCGGTTGGGCCGGGACCTCACCCTGCTTTTGCTTTCCCTTCCTATCCACGGATGCTGGAGACGGTGGCAGGGCATAGGGAGAACAAGGGGGACCTGAGGAGCCCGTCGTCGTCTCGCCCACCAGAACGTTCTCTCGGCCAAGAAGGACCCGGAGAAGCCTGGCGGTGTCTTCTTCGGAGAAAGGGAGAGATTCCAGCTCCCGCTAGGGCCGCCATCGCACAGCCAAAGTGCCAGGGGCCGGTTGGTTGACTGGTGGTGTCTGGGAGCTCGGAGGGGCCGGAGGAACAGGGGGATGGATGACGTTGACCGAGAAGTCGCTCGGCTCCGTCTCTTGACTGGCATCCTGCTCTCTACGCCTTCGCAATCGCTCGAGCGCTTCTCAGTTGTCGGCCCGACACTCGAGCCATTCTGGAGTATGCTGGTAAGGCAGCCCGTGCCCATTTTCTTGAGGGGGATCTGGCCGCTCCGGCGCATCCCTGGCAGTGCTCAGGGCTTCTTCAACAGCTTGCCGAAGTCTTACGAGTGCCATGGAATTCCCCTCCGCATCGATCTGCTCCCACCGGATCTATTCCTGGATGAGGTATTGAACTTCCTCACAGGACTCGATCGTATGGCAGATTCTGGCGTGGAATGGGCAGTACTGGGGGTGACTAAGGTCCCAGTGAGTGTAGCCCACCGGCGGATCACGGGGCATGATTTGCCCCCTCTCGACGAGGACGTCGAAGAGTCGCCGGGTTCTCTCCTTGGGGAAGGAGAGGGGTACATGATCATGCCAGGGCCTCCACCCCGGATACCAGAGCGAACGCTCGCCCTGACTGGTGCTGGGCTCCCCTGTTTCGATGTCGGAGAGGGAGAATGCGGCCATCATATGGATCACGCTGGCCGAGTAGTGAACCACACGCGCTGCTTTAGCGGGTCTGGACCACGTATGTGGTTGCGGAGGATCGACGAGACCACTCTTCATTTTAACGAGGCCGTCTCGGATCAGCTTCTGCGCCTGAGCCTTGAAGAGACAGCAATCTTCAATTGGGTGACCCAACATGCGATGATATGGGCAATAGACGGGATCATCGATCTTCGGAGCCTCGTCCGGCTTGCGGATTTCTGGCAGCTCGACAATCTTCTGGGCCATGAAGAGGTCGAAGAGCATCTTCGTATGTTCCTTTTTGAAGGAGAAGGGTGTCTTCATACACTCTGAAAAGGAAGGAGCAGCCGACTTATCTACTGGCTTCTCGTCAGAGCCGCTTGGCTAGGCCTTCTTGCTAGCTTTGGCGGCAGGGGTGAACTCAATGATGTTCACCTCCATACTGGATTGGCGTTCTCGCGTTTGCTTACCCTTCGCGGAAGTATAGCTCGAGTTATCGACGAAGAACATCTCTATTTCGGCGACTGCCGAGTTGAGCTAGTCGAAGCCTTTGATATTGGTGCCGAGAAGCTTTTCGCTGACCTCGGCTGCCAAGCCTCGACGGCATATGGTAATGGCATCTTCCTGGACTGGCGGGTTGACACACCTCATGCTGAGGTCTCGCCATTTCTTGATGAAGTCGAGGGCGCTCTCGCCCTTCTTCTGCCGAAGAGAGCAGAGGTCGGCCAAGGACATCTTTCGCTCGGCCGTTTGGAAGCGGTCGAGGAACTTCTTCTGGAGATCCGCCCAGTCGATGACTGAGTTGAGCTTCAGGCGGGAATACCATTGGAAGGCCATTCCCGTAAGTGAAGTAGGGAAGTAGCAGAGGAGATATGATTCATCCAACGCTAACTCGCCCATAGCCGTAACATAGTAGGCCAAGTGTTCATGCGGAGAGCCTTGCCCGTCGAACTTATATAGCTTTGGGGGCTTGGCTTACTCTGGAGGGAGCTTTTTCAACTGGTGGTGAAGCGGGTAAGGCACACTGTAGAGATCTATAGTGGCAACCCCTTCACCATACTGGGCGAGCTTTGTCTCGACAATCTGCTCGATCATCTGGCGTTATGCCATAAAATTTTCCGGCACTGGCGTGTTGGAGGCTCGTGGTTGAGCTTCGACTAGGGGTGTGCCGAACCCGGCTGCTGTCGAGGTTCGGGCAACTGCCGCTGAGGTGTTGGCACCCTCGCGCCCAACTGGCAGTGCCACTGCTTCGGCCGGAGGCCTAGGAGGTTGCTGAGGGTGAAGGTCCCGCTCCTGAAGGAGATCTTGCAGGAGGGCCTTCAGATGTTGGTTCTCATTCACGAGAGTCTCGAGGGTCACCTCTTGAACCTCGTTTGTAGGAGGATCATTGTTGACTTGCTCCGCGTTGATAGGAGGGTCACGGTCCTCGGCTGGGACTTCTTCTGCGCGTTCTGATGCCTGCAGTCCGGCAGAGGTGCCAATGTGACCTGTTAGGGTAGGCTATTGGGCCTGATGCCGCGGCCTCCTGAAATGGGACAGGGGCTGGTTCAGGTCATCCGATTGGGTGTCGGGTTGGTGTCCCGTGGTATAGCACGTGAACACCCCAACCGCGTAGTTGATGAACCGGGCCGTCCGCTTCCTACGAGGGTGTTCCTCAGGGCGGACGGGCGCCCCCAGTCTGTCAAAGACCGAGGTGCGTTGCAGAGCAGCCTCCCTCCCGGCGCAGGCCTGAGGAGTACTCGGGATGGGTTGCTGGCGGGTCCGAGAACGGGCCCTTCCTTGCCTCCGCTTGCCCGAGTGGGGGACATTGGATGACTGGGTGTCGTCAGACGGCGCTGCGGTGGGAACAGTCGCATCCTGCCTGAGGCCACGTCTGAGCGCTCACAGGGGGTTTCTAATACGCGCCCTCCGAACGGCTTGAGCTTCTTCCGAGGTGACCCAGATTCTTCTCAAGTCGGGTCGCTGGTCTCCCTTGTCGTTGTTCTGCCGACGAGACCTGGGAGTCTGTATATCGGGCTGGTGCGACTGCCCCGGGCTGCTACCGGGGAGTCTCCTCCTCTGAGCTTCGCCTTGACCTCTTGCATTTGCCGCAGGAGGTCAAAACGGTTGGAGGTAGGGACCGTGGGAACGGTCCGTTCCTGAGGTATGATTGGTTCGCCCCCATTGAGGCAAATCCGCAAGTCACCGACAAGAATAGTCTTGCTTGAGTTCCTGGTTGCGGCTGCGGGCCGCCTGCCTTTACGGCCGTGGCGATGCTTCTTCTGGGGAGTCGAGGAAGACCCCGCCCCGAGGTGATAGACCGAGAAGACCCGGTCTACGGCGACTGGCAGCATGGGACAGTCGGGCAGAAGTGCCGAGATCGACCTTTGAGATGCGGAGCCCGCACCGGGAGTCAGTGGCTAAGTGACTCGGGAGTAAGCTCTCGCCCCCGCCGATAGAGGTGTCGTCAATGCCCGCAGCGGGGCTCTCGCACCGGGAACCAATGTTGTGGAAGATATCGGAGTGCCGACAACCCGAGGCCGTAAGCCTGTGTCGAGTGTCGGCATAGCCGAAGCGTGAGGTTGAGGGCCCATGGTGGGCGCTGAGGTTGCCACATCCCAAAGAAGAAGACCTGTGCTGGGAGTTGGCGTTGTTGGATTGTGGGGGGAAAGACCCCGTAGTGGGGCTGAGAGGCCAGGGACCTGGTGCAGAAAGCCCGCGTTAGGTGCTGGCCTTGAGAAGGCCCGGGGTTGTATGCCCGAGCTGAATGCTAGGGAGCCTTGAGCTCGGGGTTGAGAACCCGTATTGAGTGCTGGCTTCATCTGGACTCAGGTCGGAAGGCCCGAGTAAGATACTGGAGAGCCTTGAACCTGGGATCGGAGATCCGTATCGGGAACAGGCTCGGCCGGGGCTCGGGGTCGAAAACCCGAGCGAAGTGCTGAGGGGCCGGGAATCCGGGGCAGAGAGCCCGTATCGGATGCCGGCTTAACAGGGACTCGGGCTTGGAGGCCCGAGGAAGATGCTGAGGAACCTTGTCCCCTGGGCGGAAGACCCGCGGGGAGGGCAGGTTCAGCTGAGACTCAGAACCGGGAGCCCGAGTAAGATACTGGGGAGATGGGGAGCCGCGAACTTGAGGCTGGGAGCCCGCGTCGGGTGCCAACTTTGCTGGTGCTCAGGGCGGAAGTCCCAAGCGGAGTGCTGGAGTAGTGACCGAAGTCCGGGGCGCGGAGCCCGTGCTGGAGGTCGGTCGGAGCGGGGCCCGAGAGTTGACGCTTGTCCGGGTTGGAGACGGCCGGGGACCCCTAGGGGGGCCGGCGGTGGCGATCCCGAACCGGGTGCTCGGGTGGGCCACCGGTGTTGGCGATGTGCGTGGCGTATTGGCCACGGGAGCCGGCAGAGGAACTGGGATCGGCTGCAGAGTAGCCACAGGGATCACGCCCAAGAAGTAGGGCGATCCAATAACAGGGGCGAAGCTGCCGAAAGAAATCGGTGTCGTCAAGTAGCCCACCCGCGCATGGGTGGCAATGACAATGGGGCCATAAGTGACGGCCGCCATGGTCACTGAGGCACTGGAACACTGGTGACTGGGGAGGCGACGGTCGCTGACAGTCGCCGGGCGCGGTCCGGCAGTCGAAACGCGAACTGAGAGCTGCCGAAAAATGCGCGCGAGCACCCTCCTCTGCCTCTCCTGCAAGGACAGGAAAAGGGCCCCAGGACTTCAGGGCTGGCACAGACTTTTCTTCAGCAAATAGAAGGAAGGCAGGAGACGTCCCACCGGACGTGCCATCCTCTTTGTTGCGGGGGTTCTTATGCCGATGACCAGGGTGAAGGTAGGAATACAGCGGGGAAGGAAAATACGGGAGTTTGATGTATCTCGGGTATCCTCCTTTACGGTTGCATGCCTCTCACGGCGGTACCGAGCACTCTCCTCTTACGGAAAGTCGAAAAGGGTCGAATGGCACGGAAATATTGGGGTGTAGGTTAGCTGGACAAGGTGCGGGCGTGCCAGTCAATTTTTCGACAATCACCCATGGAACCAAGGGTTGACCGAGGAAGTGTCACCAGGACGCGGCACGTGGGCTCGAGAGATCGGGCGACACGTGGATAGAAGGGGTTCCACGGGTGCGAGTGCGCAGGCGATTGTGGGAATCATGTACTGGACGTCTTTCCCCACCGACCGCAAGCGATCGGTGTTTATTTACATCGGATTGAATCCGAACACCTTCGTTCTGTGCTGAAGAAAAGTCTGTGTGTCTGAAACCGTGGGTACAGGGCCGGGAGGATTACGCAGCTGTGGGTGCACTTTCGACTGGGAGGTGTTTGCTGAGGTTAGGGGTGTTAGGCATACATGTCGAGTGGTGTAGGTAGAAGGCTGGGGCCCACATACGGGCGCTTGTGTTCAACTGGTTTGATGCTATATGAGAGCCACACGGGCTTTACAAATGGGCCGAGGAGGCCAAAGTACAACTGACGCAAGCCGCGGGACAATTCCGACACGTGGGTCGGTCCCCGGGTCAATGCGTGATAAGGCGGATATCCGCGTGTTTTACAGAGGCTCCCCATGAGGAGATTGAGAGAAGATTGACTGCCTAGGTGGCAGGGGCGGTCGTGAGCTGGCGCCTGACGGGGGTTGGACGCGGCTCAAGGTGAGCGGTCGGGTCTGGGCCTCAGAAGGCGAATGTCGTCGTGCTGGGGAGTCGAGGCCGGCCCCGGGAATATTATTCCCGGGCCAGGGTCCGACAAACTCGAATCATTACTCAAAGCGATCGACGGCCAGCTCGGGGCGAGCGGTAGGCAAAGAGAGAGAAAAATGGGAGAGAGAGAGAGAGAATGAGAAACGGTGGAGAGATGGGTGAGAGAAAAGAAAAAAGGGTTTAATATTTATAGAAAATTCTGGGATTTAAGAATATTCGAAAAATATGAAAAATAGGGAAAAATCATTTCCCTAATCCTCGGAACATACTCAACGCGCCTGTAACGTCCTGGAGTCCGAAAACTCAGCGGTTCACCCTACACAGGGTTCCGTAGGTTACACAGCCAAAAATCCGAGTGAATCATAAAACACGATCCGGGACCCACGAAAGGGCTCCAAAAAATTCCAGAAAAAGCCTGACAACACAGCGCGCCACCACGGACCTGAAATAACTCACATCCAAGCCAACCAAGGGTCCGAAAAATAAATATTCAAGTCCGAAATCCTCTCGGACACAATCCGGAACCCGCGGATATATGATCCGAAAATCCAGGGCATTACAGTGTCACCCTGCTAGGCCCCCAGCGGGGTCAAACGGCCCCGCTCCGAGCGGGGCCGTTTCACCCTGCTAGACTCCAGCGGGGTCAACGAAGACCCCCGCGAGGTCATTTGACGCCACTGGGTCCCGCCCGCCAGTCAAATGACCCCTTCGGGACCCGTCTTCCCATCGCAAAAAAAAGGTGGGCCATCCCACCTTGTCAAAATTAGGGCTAAAACTCATTCCTTTTGTCAAAATTGAGGCAAATCCTCACGTTTTTGACAACCTGGGTCCTCCTACTTCTATAAATAGCCCTCCGGGCCGAGGAGGACGGAGACAGACGAAGAGACATACAGACATACGAAGAAGAGGACACACGCGACGGAGTTTGTTCGTTTGTGAAAAGACCCATCAAGGGTATGATTTATAAATACCCCGGGTCTTACGTTTATGCCCCTGGAGGCTGTGTATATAATTTTTCATGCGTTCTAGATGGCTAAATTACGTAGTTCCTTCAGATAATGAGGAATTGCAAAAATGCCCCTCTGAGGATTGCAAGAAAACCAAAGTCTTGTAACTGCAGTCTTATCCTACAACTTTGTGTAATTGTGGCTATGCCCTCATGTCCTGTGTCAATGCGGAAACCATTTATGTACAGTCGACAATTTTCCGACAAACCTTGTGCTCACATGAAACATCAGCACACCCAGTTGCCTTCCCTTATGTGTGTGCCAAGGGAAACTGCGGATAGACCCCAACTTTCGGAAAACTGTGCATATGTCCTTCGCTTTTGAGCATCAACACGAGCGCCTTCTATAAAGCTTGCTATTGCTTAGGGGCCTTGCTGGCTCAGTCCTGCACTTAAGTGTCAACTCAAACCTAAGTCCGCCTGGGGTCTGGTAAAATTACCAAAATATCCCTGTGACCTAGAAATGGCCTAAAAACCTTCAAAACCTCCCAGAAACCGTCTTAGTACCCTTGGAAGCTGGAGATCACACCACAGTCTCACTCCAACCTAAAAATTCCAAGAATACCCCTGGCTTAGTAAAATTACTAGAATACCCCTGGAGCCCACAAAATGACCAAAATAACCTTGGGATCCAAAAGCTATCAGGATGCCCTAATATACCTTCGGCCTCCCGCAAATCATACTTATGTCTTTAAACTTTAGGGTTTCGCCAATGGCCTCAATTGAAATCCTAATTCTTTCAATAGCGAGTTTGCTGTTGGTATACAAAGGAAGAAGTGAATTATGAGCCACGCAAGCCAGCATGCCCTTGGCTTCAGGACCTGTATAAGGGACTTAGGACTTTCTTTGACAATTAAACAAGGGTGTTCGAACATTATGCCGATGTAAATCAACACCGACTGCGGTCAGTGGAGAAAGGTCCAGCACTCGAACCCAATTCGTCTGATACGATGCGCACCCACGGAATGAACCATGCATAGGCTATCTATGCAGCCCCTCAATGTGCACCTTTCATAAATTTCCCTTTTCTTTTACAAGGCTCAGTAAGAAATTTATGAAACCGAAATTCTTTAAAAAAAAGAGAGAGAAAAGATAGTCTGTGATGCCAACACCCTCCAACCAACCTTGGGCCTATAAATCCCCCAGGGAATCCAAAAGGTCATAACATGAAAACACACGCAACAAGGCAAGCAACCCGAGAAGCACTCGGCGAGGACTTCTAGCTTTCAGCGTGTTTTGGCTTCCCGAGCGGGGATCGTGTTGCTGTCTTCTCGTGTTCAGCTCTTTGACGTCGAGGGTATGTCACAACAATACCCCTCAGATGGCGTTTAGCCACATCCTCCAATAGCGTCTACACAAATTATAAGACATTATGTAAAATGGCAGACATACCCGCAATCGAGACACCCGGGCCGGTGCTCGACTATTGCTTCCGAGCTGGTGCCCGACTGACCCACAAGCTGACCGGAAACAACATAAGAAGAGCCAGGAAGCAAGACTCTAAAGAACTTGAACTTCCTAGGCAAAATATGTTGATTCCCGGACATGATGCAAGCCGCCACTCGTCTTTCGAGACAGTGCCCGATTGCTCGACCCGAGTCCACTGCATCACCTCCGGAAACTACATCTGCATGACACATCCCAAACATGTTGTCACATCCCAGGAATCCTAGCGCGTTGGACATGCTGACACTTGTCTTCTGAGTCGGTGCCCGACTGCTCCGCCCAAGCCGGGCCCGACTGCGCCACTAGACAGTATCAGCCACCCTACGTCCCAACCAGCATTCGATTGCTCCACAGCATCTACAGGCCTACAAAGGGCATCATATAAAAAGGCGGAGGAACCTGCCCAGCAATGCAATGACTCGGGAACCAGCATCGATGACAAAATTGTCTCGTAGCTTGCACATTACTTGTACTCGGGCTTTCAATGCACCATGTAATGCCTTTTGCGGCACTTTTAATGAGATATAGTTGAAAAATTGACTTTTGTCCCGACCGACTTTCAGTCTCGCATTGCCCGTCGGACCCCCGTCCGCCTCACACCCCGAGCTCGTACATGCCAGCTCCTTACCGAGCCAGTGTCAGCCGCTCGCCTCGAGCCAGTACCTGCCAACTCCTTGCCAAGTCAATGTCAATCGCTCACACCCAAGCCAGTATCTGTCAGCTCCTAGTCGAGCCAGTGTCAACCTCGTCGCTTTCTGAGCTCGTGTCTCGTCCAACCGAACCCAGAGCCCGCGTCCCTTCCAGCATCCCGAGCTAGAGACCAGTCTCCTTGCTCCCTATCTCCTGTGCTAAATGGTTGTTCCGTCGTGGCAGTACAAATTAAGCCCTCCCGACATCACGATTTCCAAGATCCTTAGTCCTCTTTCAGTAGCAAAAACAAAGGTGTTCGAATTACGTCCGATGTAAATAAACACTAATCGCTTACGGTTGGTGGGGAGACGTTTTGCACCCAATTCCCCACGTCGCCTGATACACCTACACTCGCGAAACCCCCTTTGGCGCCAGCTATCAAAGCAACTACCACGCTCCCACATACCCTATCCACGTGTCGCCCGTATTTCCGCGCCCACGTTCCGTGTCCTGGATGCACATCCCGTTGAAACTTTGTTCAACGGGTTATTATCGAGTTTTTGACTGGCACGCCCACATCACACCGAGTTACCCCAGAACCAGTATCTGACACACATATCATCGTTACCTTGCCGATCCGCTCCACACGTGTCGTGTGTGTGTCCTGAACAACCGCCTATACGCATTTTTTTCATTATGCGCATATCATTCTCTCTCTCTTATATATATATACACACACACACACACCTTCCCGTCGGTTCCCGCGTGCCCATAGACCGCCAAATAAAAATGAATACAAAGACATTAGTTAGATAAGGAACTTCTGGAAATTAGACAATTCAAACTTCAAACTATTTGTCTAAGAAAGATAAAAATTAAAGTATGCTCTTCAATTAGCTAATGTCCAAGGGAATCACGTTCAGTCTAGATTCCATAAATTAATATGGAGCACATATAAGCAGAGAACATATGGTGCCACTGATTAATCTGATAAAAAGTTGCATGAGTAAAGACAAGGATGGATTAGTCTCAGACCCTACATCGCAATCTTTTCCCAAGTTAGCTGGATTGAGGAGCAGATCGGCCTAGATCGACCAAGCCGGACAACGATCAGCTGAAGATTGGCCCGTCCTGACTGATCCTATCATAACGTAATCCAACCCTTATGAGGTATTGTCCACTTTGGACCAAGCTCTTTTTATCCCCAGAAGGTGTCTTGCAAGTTATGGATCCGAGCCTATTATATATATAGTCCAATAACTATTCTTGCTTTCCGATATGGGACTAATTCAATCATCTCTATCTTAGCCCCCCATATAGAGCAATAGCTCCACACCATGGCAACTCTACATCGACATGCATATGCATACACCCCATGATTGGATAACCCTTTCCAAAACGTATAGTCCTCTCCTCCTACATGACTTGCGACCGAGTCACTACAGGCCCACCAACTTATGCTTGGTTCATCCCCAAACCAACCCATATCGTATTGTGTTGGTCTTACTTTGATGCCAAAATGTCACGACCCAATCCAGCCCTTAGAAGGTATTGTTTGCCTGAGGCCAAGGCTGCATAATTTTATCCCCAAAATGTGCCTCACAAGTTATAGATCCGAGTTATATATATAGCCCAATAACTTTTTCCGCTTTTCAATATGGGACTAATTCGATTCATCCCTACCTCAATCCCATACATAATGGTAGCTCCATACCGTGGCAACTCTATAGCGATATGCACACACACAACGGCTACATAAACCTTTTCTTACAAGTAGCACTCTCCTCTTGCATGGCTTATGAAGACATTACAGGCCCACCAACTTCTGCCAGGCTCGCCCCCAAACCAACCCATATCATAGTGTGAGTCCTACTCTGATACCACTATAATGACCTAATCCAACCCTTCCAAGCACTATTTTAAAAATCGGCCCGGACCAGCCGGTCTGACCTATTGACCTGCGACCTGGTCTCAAAACCATGTTGAAACCCTACCTAGACCAGTCAAGGTCTAAAACCCAACCAAACTCGGTTAACCCAGCTCAACCCAACTAACCTGGCCCAACCCAGTCAAACAAATGTGACTCGACCAGTCTCTTCATATTTTCTAAGTTCTTATCATTAGTTTAGATTTTAATTTAACATAAATATGGAAGCTAAGGAGTCATCTTTGAAATTATATCCCTTATGGACTTAACAATTAATAGTATTAACATAAGTTTTCGAGGTTGAAAAGATCTAGATTCTAAATCTTTCTTTCCCATGTGTAAGACTAAATTTGGTGAACTCTGGCCATGATGTCGTCCCATGGGGCAACTTACAGGCCACATAAAAGAAAGAAAAACTTAGTGCAGAAATGCAATTGTATCTTTCATATTTCTAAGTTACTACTTAAGTTATATTAAAATTCTATGGATATATAATATTCATGTGAGCGGTTCTAGTCTTACGGGTCCAAGGTCAACTTAAACGATCAAACCATTGACCCGTGACCCATTAACCTATCCGGGTCAAGGCTCGGGTCGAGTTTTAAAACATTGCTTGCAAGTTATTGTTCGCTTTGAATAAAACCCGTATGGTTTGTCCCCAAAAGGTTCCTCACAAGTTATAGAATCCATGGCTTATATATATAGCCCAATAACTTTTATCACATTCTGATATGGGACTAATTTGGTTCATCCCAGCTTCAACCCCCATATACAGTGGTAGCTCCACACTGTGACAGCTCTACATTGGCACCCATACAACCTACGACCATGTACCCTTTCCTATAAGTAGCCCTCGTCTATACAATTAGCAACTAGGTCACTACATATTGAATCCCCTAATAGTTACTTTTATAGCCATAGGGGGACTGTAGTACACCATTTTAAAACAACTAGCAACAGCTAACAAGGGCCATAAGGTCTATAAACAACCCTCATTTAGCCACTCCCATCATCACATCATCATCCTTCACTCTTTCCTCTTTATTATTCTTATGGCTAGGTCTCAAGAATTCATTGACAATAGTCCAATCAGTTGCAAAGTTGCAATTGCAACTACCAACTCTATGCACTCGCTCACACTTTCTCCTACTCGTCATCCACATTTCCACGTGTCCTCTCCCTAGCCCTTCCCACCTCATATCATCCCCCTTCACTCTTTTTACTTTCTTTCGTTCTTATTCTTTTATGGCTGGATCTCAAGAATTCTTGGACAACAATATGATCAGTTACAACTTGCAATTGAAACAGCAAACGCTAAGGACTTGCACACAGTTTTATATGAATGGTCCTTCACACTTCACATATCTGACAAGATATACCTGCTCCCCCACCCCCAACCATGGGGTTTGTTTTCTATACTATGGCGGTTTTGTACCATCAATTTCTTCATAGGTAGCCCTAATAATCCATTATTGCAAAACCCATCTCACCTATTTCTCTAACCCAACTCACCAAAAACCACAATGTTCCAATGCACACCCTACTCTTCTCCCTCTTCCTACCACAAGAACTCTAGCCACAGCTAACAGACATCTCCTCCAGAGGCATCGCTAATTCCCCCCTCTCTATTACACAACCCTTTTCCCTCCTGCTCCCCCCCCCCCCCAACCATCATCGTCCCAATGGCACTAATAGAAAACAAATCCCCTCCCCCTTTTCATTCCCTTCATTATCTTCGGCACAGATCTAGTGGTGTTCCTCTTTCACCTCTGGCAGTACCCTGTGTTCCAAGGGATATGAACCATGGTTCGCTGGATCGGATCAGATCGGCCAAGATTGGCCGAACCGATCGGTTTCCAGGCGAACCGACTCGATCCCGAGTCAAAGTGGACCAATCCAATAGTGGGATCGGGCCGTGGGATCGCGCTGGATCGGGCCGGATCGGCCGATTACGGGAGATCCCACCCATGGTCCCATTTGAATTTCAAAAAAAAAAAGTTTTGGGGGGGAATGCAAACCAAGGGTTTTGTTCATTGGGACATTTTGACTGGGATTTCACTCTCTCACACACACCCTTTCATTTTCTTCTCTTCTCTTTCACTCTCCTAGGCTCCTTTCTCTCCAAGTCTAATAATAAAATTCAGACTTGCACCACATACATATCTTGAGAGTTCTTTTCCTTCTGAATACTCGATCACAAGGGGTAAAGGTATTTTCCCAACATCTCCAATTAAAAATAAACTTAAAACTTCAAAGGAAATAGCAATTCCTTAACAGAAGCAACAGTATACTTAATTTTATACTTGTTGTTTCAAGTAAAAATGTAGAACAAAAATACCAGTGTAGTTACATCAAGCTCAAAACAAACAGTTGCATGCACAAATTTAGCCTAAGTTAGGGCAATTCAGCTCTTTACTCCATATTCTTCAGATTAAGATCCAAGGATTCATATGTTAATATGAATATGAATTATTCTCTGACAGTCATCAGATAGCAAGCTCAAAAATAAACTAATATGTTTAATTTCCTTTTTCTAGTTAAGAAACCAAGTTTAAAAATTGTATTAGCTGTTTTCGTATCCATTGGCCTATCAACTGCAAAAATACTATCCAAAAATCATGTGCTAAAAATCATCTGTTAAACCAAAAAAAGAACAATCGGATAATTTGATTATCCGATCCTATTCAGATACATCATCACAACAATCAACTGGAGGTAGCTACCAAGTCCCTGAGATCCCCGGTTGGACCCCTATTATGATAGTGTACACCAACACCGAGGAGTATAATCGGTATCTTATGAACTACCAACTCATGTATGCCACGTACATGTCATGGAATGACTGTACAATTTGTAGAAACCTGTTTTCAATGTTTGCCTTCAATAAATGAAAGGTAGCTATCTCATGGAATCCTTGCATCATTTGAGTATGCTACCTATTTCATGAAATGATGAGCATATCTCAACTATTTCACATTAAATTTGATATAGAACTATGTTGTAACAATTTTTTTTGGGAAGTTCTTTTGAATTTTTTTGGACATTTGTATCCCTAGCCGAGTCAGTTGGCCTGACTCGGTTGGGATCGGTTTGGGATCGGCCGATCGCACCGATCCGGATCGTTTTGGGACCGGCCGATCTGATCCCAATCCTCGATTCCACCTTCCTTGATGTGAACTGTGGGTATGGGTCCGGTCGCCCCTCTCAGGTTGGGTCCAGCTAAGGTACCCTCCTAATCTCAAGTTAGGGTTAGGGTTGACCCCAACCTAAGCCAATCCAACTCCACTTATAGGGCCAGTTGTGCAAGGCTACACTGGTAGGAAATGATATGGACAGAAAGGTTAGTCATCTTTAATGCACGCTAGTAGATTTTTATACTGTACATGTATTTGTATCTTCATTGACTGAAATGGAATACAAACACAATAGTTTTTCCACTCGGTTTTCACATAACAGTTCCTCCCAGCAGCATACTCAGCTTCAGCATTAGATCAGTCACACACAGTTTGTTTTTTACTTAGCCAAGCCACAAGATTTCCACCAAGAAACATACAATACCTAGTGGTTGACCGCCGATCATCTCGAGAACTAGCCCAATCAGCATCAGTCAAACCTTCAACATAGAGGTGGGCCGCCTTAATGTACAACAAACCCCTTACCGGAACAGGACTTGATATAGCGCAATATACGCTCCACGTCTTTCTTATGAGGTAGCTGGGGGCAAGCATAAACTAACTGGCAATGCTGACAACATAGGCAATATCAGTACGAGTGAGGGAGAAATACGACAACCGGCCAACAAGCCACTAATAGGTACCTTTCCTGGGTTCAAATAGAAGATCTACAAATTCAGAAAGCCTATGATTTTCTTCTATAGAAGTATGAGCTGGTTTGTAGCCTAACTTGCCAGTTTCCTGAAGCAAATCTAAGGGATATTTGCTTTGACAGATATACAATCCAAAACCTAAGACAATATACACTCTAATATCATGTTGAAGGCCCGAACTCGAACCCAAAACCCAGACGTTTAATTGAGAGAATCCCCCACATGTATATAGGGGGAAGGTTGCCATGGATTTCCGGTATTGGGACTAAATCTCAATACCCCGACGCCGAACAAACCGGTTTGTGGCATTTTTTAGGACAGGGGCGGAGCTACCTGGAAACAAGACCCACTGGGTAAGCACGCTCTGATATCATGTAGAAGGAGGAGATGAGAGAAGAAGGAAAGGAGAGAGCTCTGGTTTGGGGAGAACATGATTGCAGCCAAGCGAACGGGCCAATCCTCAACAAAACATTGGGGGGGGGGGGTTTAATTGCAATAAATCACATGGACAGAAATACCCGTCCCATACACCCTCATAGACCCACTACGTTGTACGATAATTACATAAGTACCCCTATAGAATCGTGACTAAACTACCCTGAACTACATCAGCAAACAAGGAAAAGCCAAATGCTTTCTCCATTACTGAATGTAAAACCCTACTTTGTTAGAGAAAAGAATTTTAGAATATAAATAAAATGTAGCAAATCTCACCTTGACCTTGTAAAAGAAACTTAATGAAACACCCTTTAAATGAATATCCGAGCTTTTTATTGAGACCAAGTGCAATGATGAAGGCAACATTGGCCAACCTTGAGGAACCTTGATGACAATATCAATGCCCCGCACAGAATGAGCTATTACCGTCTCGCCTTTATCCGAGTACTCAAATGAATGCCTAGAATGGGAAAAGTTGTTTGTGAAGCAGTAGAATTTTGCAGGAGACATCAATATCAAGAAATACAGAACTTATGTCTTTCACGAGTAGATATCAATCAAGTCATAAATAAATACAAGGGAACATAGTTTTGAGCAAAAGTTGGAATAAGTATCCCTTAAATTGAACCTTTCAATGCATCTAAATTATTGAAGTAGAATGAGGTCTATCATCCTCAAAGAGCATCCAGTCTTATTATTTTGACTTAGGCAGCCATTTGATCAATGCAACTATTTTTTGGGAGCCGATAACATGTGCACCTAGGTCTGCATCAGTCAAAAAGGCCATTTGTTCTTACCTTTTAATGATTGAACTTGTCACACTTGAATTGGTACAGATTGGGGTGCAGACCTGGGTGCACAAGTAATCCGATCCCCTATTTTCTCATCTGACTCCGCCATCTTGCAATGTCCATCAAAAAATTGTACTCCACCCAGTTGAGGTAATCATCCAAAAACTGTTTCATAATTTCATTGCTAGACACTATGATGCGTGAAGCACACTGAGCAACTACCTGTGCCAGCACGCTTTCCTATGACAATTACAAATGATTGTCACATCTATCTGTCCTAAGACACTCAAATCTGCATGTTACCTTTCTATAATATTCCTAAACAAGGGACAGCAATCCCTTCATCAATTATCACATTTTTTCATACTTGACATGCTTTTGCTAGCCCTCCCTATTTTTCTAAATAAATGTAGCCTCCTGATAACCTGATATTTAGAGATCCCCTGAACAGTCAATAGCTCCTATAAGCCCAAATTTATTTCCATACATTTGTCGTATCTGCCTTTATTTGAACTCATTGTTCGCCAAGTCTTCTCAATATAGACAGAAACTAACAAGAGATGGTGCATAAAATAATGAAAACTCAGCATTCATTGTCAGGGCAGTAGCACAATATATATACAAGCATATAAGGCATTTCCTCATATAAATGGGAAGAGGATGATTCCCAAATAACTAGGACACATATATAGGTTCTTCCTAGTCGAAGTAGAACTAGGATCTAAACTCATGTTTGATCATAATCCAAGAACCAATACCTTGAAGCACAGAATCATCTGAGACTTGATGAAGATGTCAGCAACTTGCTTACAAGGAAGAACTAGTTCAAAAAGGAGGTATATGAAGATTATTTTAACATATAAAAAAGCAGGTGCTGGAGAAATGATGCCAAGATTATGAAAAAGTATGGCAGAAAGAAAATATACACAATAGGAGCGGAACTACTAAATCAACCACACAACTTAAGTACTTGCTGAGTGGTGAGGTAAGCCTTCTGAGCAATCAACTGAGATATTCCAAAGACCAACTTGCTAGTATCTTCATGAAGGCCCTTGGATTAGATTGATTTTACCAAGCAAATGGATGCCAATCAACTCACATACCTCAATTTCAGGGAGAATGTCAAAGGAAACTATGGGATTCTGTGGGATCTATCAACACCTATAGGATTCTGCCAGACCCTGTGAGATCTTATGGATCTCAATGCTCTATTAGCAATTTTTAATATGTTAGACAAATTAGTTTCCTTTGTTAAGGAACCAACTTGTGAAGTTTATGGGGGCAATTTCCCCTGGTCATCAAAAGAAAAAAAAATGAAAAAGGAGCCAAATTGTAGCCACAATCTCGCCCCTCCACCATAATTATACAACTTTTGTACTTCCTTCTACCTATATATTAATCCCAATGATCCCAAATTTGAGGAGAGACCTTTCGATCACTTTATATGCCCCTTGTCACTCATATGAAGTTGGTGATTTTAAGTGTTATCAAATGTTGGAGAGACAAACTGTGCAATGGTGCAATAAAACTTTGGGAAGACAATTGGCATAATGGTGGAGATGTAGCAGAGGCCTTTCCTGCTTTTTGGATTATAGCTGATTAGGATCCATTTGTGGCTATATCTTTTCGATCTTGGAGGTGTCATAGGGCCCCACATTTAGGAGAAATCCTCTTGATAGGAAGATTGGTCAGCTGGGAGAGATGCTAAGATGTTAGAAGGATGGCTCCAGTCCAAAGCAAACGAGACACTTGGAAAAGAAGACGCATTAATCCATGATTAGTAGATTTTCTTTCTTTCTTTAAATAAAGTACTCGATTGTACCACCAATTTTATTAACTAAATAGAGAGAGTACAATCAAGGAGGTGAGAAGAGGTTCCTCAACCTCAAACAATCAGTCAACCTGCTAACAAGCTCTCAATTATTCATGCCAACAATCTAAAGAAAACCCCACAACATACCTAAACCAGTTATAAACACAAGAAATAGGCCTTGAACAAATGCTTTCAACATACATATCACTTCCCCATAATGCACAATCATTATGTTCATGCCAAATGCTCCAGCATACTGCATGAGGGATGAGCCTGAGGATGTTCTTGCATGAAAGATTGCTATTCGAAGCCTTCAAATTCTTGAATTGAAGCCATATCTTCTGGACTGTTGTAAATTGCGTTGGAAAAGAAGCTATGTAACCAAATATTCTAAAGATACAAAAGCTACATCTCGCTTTGTTTAGGTTGTAAGTAGAAACATACTTCTAATCGACATGAGTTACTTATTTCTGAACTGAGAGACCCTGTTATGTATGTCCCTTGAAGCTGACGGATCAGGATCTAAGCCCTCTTTCTATTGACTTGTGGCCAGGACTCTAAGGTAGTCTTCTTCTATGGGGAGCAGAGTCCAGCTCTCAGATATTTTTTTGACCACTTAAAACAATAAGTCGTCTTTCACTTGTGTATACACAGTTGAATCCTAGGATAACATGGTCATGGTAGGTCATGTGGCTCAACTACTGCCCTCATCTCAGTTCTTTCAGGTACTGCTATTACTGTTAGGGTACTAAGGCACAGGCCAAATTGAGAGCAACGGCATGTCAACTGTTCTGTTCTAGCTCTCTGTTCTATTATGTTCTTCCCCTAATATGATTGATGAACCCACCACTTTAGGATTCTTTTGTTCCATAGTATTAGGTAAGTACGTATAGTACATTCCTGTGTGAATCGTTACTCCTTGTGCAGTTACTAGTCTCATAACTGGCTTATGTGGTGTGTTTAAAATTGATGCATGCTTTATCTTTCCTAGTTGTCTACTGTTTGTCCAATTTTCATTATTGGCAGAATTAAATTTGTCAAATACCCCCCCCCCTGCTGGCAGGATTTGAATGACAAAAAAGGAAGAAAAATAGAAAAAGATGGAGACCCCGTGCCAGTAAGATCTGAGTGACAGGAAGGAAAGAGAAATCAAAAAAAAAAGGAATAGACCCCCTGCCGAAAATGTTTCATGAGCAAAAGTGCAAGACAGATAAAACAAAGACTGACCACCCACCCTGCCAGTAACATTCCAGGGGCAGAAACAGAAGACAGAGATAATAAATTAAGACCCCCCATGCCAGTTAAGTCCAGGGCAAAAAGGGAAGAAGAAAGATAAGGAACAGGAACCCCCGCTGGTTATGTTTAAGGTGCAGAAAAGAAATAAAATAGAGAGAAACACCTCTGCAGTTCTCCCTCTAAAACACCCCTACCAGTGAGATTTCAGAGGCAGAAAAGGAATAAGAGCAAAACAGAACAATAACCTTCCTGTCAACAACATTTCAGGGGCAAAAAAGTTTAAAAACAAAAAACAAAAAGACCCATCACTGGTAAAAACTAGACCCCCTGCCAGTTAGATTTGAAAACAAAAATAGTAGAGAAGAAAATCACCAGCCGCGGGAGTCTTTGAAAGCCACTGGTAGGGGGTTTGAATGTTACTGGCAGGGAGGTCCTCTTGACCCTACACTGGTACAAAAGGGAGGCCTCCTGTGCCTCCATCATATCCCCCTACAGCAGCCCCCTATGAAGGGATTTTGGAGAGCATAGAGCACACTGAAGAGGCTGTGGAGAAAGCATGGGATCTTGAGAGGATGACGAAGAGAGGCATCAAGGCCTCAAAAACATTAGTTCTGTTCTGTCCTTAATGTTCTTGAAGGAACCTCTTGTGAGAAGGAAGGGACAAATCAATAACACAAGCATCTTTTAACCTCCTGATCCCTCGATCATTTTTCCCCCAAGTTTCTGTTTGATCTTTTATAGGTCATGTGATTGAGCATGATGGGTTCATGGATCGTTTGTTATTGGACATACCCAGAACACATCATTTTTTGGATCTTTATTGGATTGCATCTTTAATGGGTAATGGGTATTGCCTAATTGATGTCGTTTAAAGGATATCATTAATGGATTGGTTTTGGATCCTCATGGATCTTCAATCACATTATTCTCCCTTCCTTCATTAGTACCGTTCTTCATCACTTAGTTACAAGTAAACCCATTATGCATCATTTCATTTAAATCGGTCATTGTCGAAAAACGGGAAGTTTTGTAAGTTATGTTGTTTTCTTGGACTTCTCTGTATTTTTTTTCTGTTTTCTTGGTCGTTTGTAATTTGTTATTTACTTCATTGAGAAATAGTATAAAAGGGAGGGAAAACCAACCAGTTAGGCAGTTTGTTGCCCCCCTTCCTCTCTCTTCTTCATATCGGCCTCTCTCTCTCTTTTCCTAACATGGTATCAGAGCAGTCGATCCCTCGGACCCCCTCCTTGTTGTGATGCACCTCTTAGAACCTTCTTCTGATCAGGCCGTGATCCTCTTTTGCATCAGCCGATGCCATCTGCCGCTATTCCTCTGTTGACTGTGGCCTTCTACCATATTGGCTGCTAGCCTGCTACGGTTTGCTGCTGTTCACTGCTGTTTGGACCTCGGAAACCTTTTCACTGCAGTTCACACCCTTTAGGGTTCCTCTATGCAGGAACAAGGGAGTGAACCTCCCTTCTCTCAGCTCCAAACCGGTTCTGGTCCACCGCGACCACACCTAGGGTTTCCTCCCTCCGTTGCCTGCAGAGAAGAATCAGACCCCCTGTAGAGATCTGTGAGTGCATCTTCTAATAACGGATCCTTCTTCTAGGGTTGCAGAGAAGTCATGTTTCTCCGCTGCGGTTTTGGAGACTCGTCTGAGATCACAGCCCCCCCTCTTTTCTTGCTGCACCAATGCAAGGTTGTAGTGGTAGCATTTTTTTGGTGACCGGCAGTTATCTTCCAAGTGTGGCCATTATTTTTTACTTTCAGCCATGGCAGACAATTGGTCTACAGTATCAGAGATAGCCCCTCCCATGGTTCAACTTGTGCTACTGGCTTCTACTGGTCAAACCACAATGCAGATCATATCAGAAAAACTGACGGAACACAATTATCCTTCGTGGGCCATTGCTGCTGAACTCTACATTGCCGACATTGATTGGGTCTTTTAACTGGCGATCAAAAGATGCCAGACCCATTAGACCCTCTTTATCCTACTTGGAGGTGGGACAACAGTATGGTGATGTCCTAGCTACTAAACTCTATCAACCCTAGAATCCGACCAAAAGTTCTATACAACTCTGCTGCTGCAGACATGTGGAAAACCTTGACTGGTCTTTTTGGTCACAAGAAAAATAAGGTTCACCTTTTTCAGTTAAGCCACAATATTCATGAGTTAAAGCAGGACTATGTTCGGTTACTACTTATTTTTGTGCCCTCATTTCTCTCTGAAATGGGTTGGATGTCTATCGTACTACTAAGTGGACATCTCTTGTAGAGCAACAGACCTATCTTTTTCTCCAAGAAGATGACAAGATCGGGAAGTTCTTGAGTGGACTGAATTCTGAGTGTGATGCTTTACGAGGGCAAATCCTTAACATGGATCCAGCTCATTCCCTAGAAAAAACTTACTTTAAAGTTCTGAGTGAGGGACAATGTCGACAAGTTATGAACAGCAAGCCTGTCACTTCTGCACAATTTGATCATGAAGAGTACTTTGTGCTTGTCAGCACCACTATTAAGCTTCCTCTAGCTGGTGATAAGAAGCGTGGTAACAAGAAGTATAGTCATTGTAGCCGCACCAACCATGACTCTGAATTTTTGCTGGGAGAAGTATCCAAAAAAGATGCCTGCTAAGTTCTAGACCACTAAAAAGGACAGAAGTCTGAGTAATGTGGCTGTCACACAGTCTTCTCCTGTTCCTGGTGCATCTACTCCAAATGGGTCTTTGGCTCTAGTGTCACCAGTGCTCTCCTCCTCAAGCATCGCTACTCCTCAGCGCCTTCTTGCAAAACTTCAGGGCACATCCCAGGCATTCTCTTCTTCATTGTTGCCAGGTACACATGACGCAACCATGAGTGCTACTGTTCAATCTCTTAGAAATTCTTGCGTGATCAACTCTGGTGCTACTGACCATATAATCGACATATCCACTTCCTTTCTTTCTTATTCCCTATCTTCGGGTTAAGGTAAGGTTACTATTGCTGATGGCATAGTAGTCAAGGCAGAAGCCTAGGAGTCGCCTAGGTGCCGCTTGGGCGGCTAGGCGCCTTCAAAGGACCAAGGCGCTGGTTCGCTTAGTTCCCAGGTGAAAAGGTGAAGAAGGCGGTCGCCTGAGTGGTCTAAGCGCCAAGGCACACGCCTAGCCGCTTAGTCCAACTAAACAGCGACCCACCGAGACCCAACTGACCCGGTATCTATAGTTCGCAGATCCCATATTAAAAAAGCCCCCGATCCCCATTCGACCCCTCACCCCTGGACCCGTCGACTCCCCTTCCCTTTCTCCCCCGTTAGGTTCCTGCTCCAGCCCTAGGGTTCGCCGTGGCCGCCATCGTCCTCTGTCGATCACCCTCCTCCGCCGTCGATTGCCCTCCTCCGACCACCATCAACTGCTCGAGCATCATCTTCCGCCACGGTTGCTACGTACACTGGTTGTTCTCCGTGCCAGTAGCCAACTCCGCCGCCAACATTCACCATCTCCAGTATGCCTCTCTCTCTCTCTCTGTGAGCCCCCCTCTGGAATGCCTCTCTCTCCCCCTTCGTAATGCCCCTCTTTCTCTCTTTGTCTCTCTATCCCCCACAGCCCCACTCTCACTGTTTTTCCTTCGGTATTCCCCACATAGAGCACCCCCCAACCTGTCTCCTCCCTTCTCTCCCCCCGCTCTACAGTGATACAGTCCCCTCGAGTCTCCCCCCTCTCCCCTCCAGAATGCTCTCTCTCTCTCTCTCTCTCTCAGAGACAGCCCCAACAGGGGGCTGGTATCCCCCACACAGAGCACCCCTCAGTCCCCATACAGAGCACCCCCAAGTCCCCACGTCTCTCCAAGTCCCCCCACTCAGGAATGGCCCACCCCCCTTTGTGTGTGTGTGTGTGTGTGTATCTGATCCCCAATTGGGGGGTGGGGGGTTGCAGTGGAGTCCTCACTCTGTCTCCCCAGACCTGATACCCCTCCTCACTCTTTGGGTCTCTCTCTCCCAAGTCCCACCAGACAGGGCCTCTCTCTCTCTCTCTATCTCACTCTAAACCCTAAACCCCCCTCTACCTCTTTCTGTAACCCAGTACCCCACGACCAGTATAAGGCCAAGATGATGACGATGATGCTAACAAAAGAAGCCAAAAAAATTAGCCCTCAGGTTAGTGCGTTTAACTTTTTATTTTCTGTAACTGTCTTGATGTTATTATGTTGTTTTGTAATTTTTTGATTTTTTATATTTGCTTCTGACCTTTTTGCATTTACTTCACAATTCTTTTGTAATTTTTTATGCAATTTAACTTTATGTAATTGTCATGCAATTTAATTGATGCAAATTCATCATGTAATTTAATTTTTTGTAATTTTCTCATATATTTTATTCTTATATTATATATTAGGGGATATATAGTATAGATTTTTTTTAATTAGCAGTCGAAGTGTCCCCTAGGTGACGCCTAAGCGAGCGCCTTGTCACCTAAGCGCTTAAGGATCCCGTGAATGTCTTGGGTCGCCTTGTCGCCTTGACAACTATGACTGATAGTGCCTGTGCTACTATTACTGACAAAGGTTCCAATTCCATTAGACTCTTTGATCACTTCACCATTTCTTCAACACTTCATATACCTTCCTTTTCTATTAATTTGCTTTCACTGAGAAGTCTTGCAAAACAATTGGACTATTATGTACCTTTTTCTCTACACACAGTGTGTTTCAGTATCTGAAAAACAAGCAAACAATTAGAGTTGGCCGTGAAGTAGATGGACTTTACATCTTTGCACCAGGGGAGCCACTCTCTTTTCAACGCTTCATATGTGGACAAACAAGCTCAGGAATTTATAGGGTGTTTGGTTGCAATTTTTCACCTCTTTTTTTCTCTCAAAATAAAAATTAGGAATGGACAATCTACTTAACCACGTTTGGTAAGCCTCTCCAATTTTTTAGGATGAAATTTTATCTCGTTGTAACTTCCCCAAAAATAAAAACAAGTCTTTCCATATTTTTTTAAGAGAGCCGCGACATCTCTCTCTCCTGATCCCCTTCTCCCGACGCTTCCGCTCTCTCTCTCCCATCCTCTCCTTCCTCCCTCCTCTCCCCTCCGGTGCTCTCTCTCTCTCTTCCGGCCTCTCCTCCCTCCATCCTCTCCCCTCCGGCGCTCCCTCTCTCTCTCTCGGTCCCCTTCGCCGGCGCTCCCTCTCTCTCTCCCGGTCCCCTTCGCCGACGCTCCCCCTCTCTCTCTCTCGATCCCCTTCGGCGGTGGCGAACTTGTTAGGGGACTGCCTGGCCCTGGTGACCGAACCATTCTGGTGGATGTGGGGGAAGAAGAGGAGGTGGCTACGCTCCTTGGCGAGGCGCTTCGAGGAGGAGGATAGCCCTGAGGGGGCCTTCCGCTTGGGGGCGCTCGCCCGACGCCTCGAACCTTCCGCTAGGGTTTCCACTGGCATCGGCTCCACAGTCGCTGCAAGTGTGACCTCCCGGCCCCTCTCCTCCATCGCCGAGGCTCTGCGGCTTCCGCGTCGTCTTCTTCTACGCGCGTCGCCGACACCAGCAAGAGGATATCGCTCTTGGCACTAACCCCGCCCTATTTTTTCATTGAGAAATGCTTAAAATTTAAAAATTATGGTGTTTTTGCCAAACAGAGTGACTTATTTTCATTAATTTTAAAAATTAGGTTGAAAATTGATACGTCATAATTTTTAAGATAGAAAGAGTTTTTTTAAAAAAAATTGTTCCCAAACACCCTATTAGACTATGGCATTCTAGAATGGGACATCTTTCCTTTCGTTCATTGATAGTTTTGTTTCCTTCGTTTTTTAAGTCAATTGATCTTTTGTCTCATTCATGACAAACTTGTCAATTGGTAAAGCATTGTAGAAAACAATTTCCTCCTTTAGTAAACAAAAGTTCCATTCCTTTTAAGCTTGTTCACTCTGATGTTTGTGGGTCTTCCCCGATTACTTCTTCGAATGGCTATGGATATTATGTTACATTTAATGATGATTTTTCTTGTTCCTCTGTGAGCACACGCGCGGAACGCAAATAGAATAAAGTGAGAACGTGTGAATGTTAGTGACCATGATGATGGTATGTTCTTCATTAATTCATGTGTGGGTGAGATGTGGGCGTGCCAGTCGAATTTCGACAATGACCCGCAAAACGAGATCTCAACAGAGATGTGTCTCCAAAACACGACACGTGTGCGTAGACATACGGGCAACACGTGGATATAGGTATGTATGCACTTTTTAGCTATTTAGGTAGCTGGTGCAGGTTGGGTTCCGCGGGTGTGGGTGTATCAGGCAATTGTAGGATTCGGGTGCAGGACATCTCCCCACCGACCACAAGCAGTAGGTGTTTATTTACATCGGAAGTAATTTGAACGCCTTTGTTTCGGTTGCTGAAAGAGGACTGAAAACCCTGGAGGTCGTGACGTCGGGAGGGCTTAACCCGAGCTACCGCGATAGAACACCAACCATTCAACAGAGGTAAGAGAGAGTAAGGAGACCGGTCTCAGCTTGAGGCACTGGAGGGGACGCGGACTCAGGGTTTGTTAAGGAAAGGCCTTGGCTCGGAGAGGGGAGCGGCGGAAAGTGGCTTGACAAGGAGTAGGCAAGTGCTAGCTTGGATGTGGAGCGGCTGACACTGGCTCCGCAAGGAGTAGGCAAGTGCTAGCTCAAGTGTGGAGCGGATGACATAGACTCGGCAGGGAGTAGGCAAGTGCTGGCTTGGGTGTGGGGTGGACGGAGGTCCGACGGGCAAATGTCAAGGCTGACAGCTAGTTGAGACGAAAGCCAACTCCCCAACCATATTTTATTGATACATGTCGTAAAAGGCGTTACATGGGGCATTAAAAACCCAATTACAAGTTATGCGTAAGCCGCGAGTCAATTCTGTCATTTATGCCAATTCCCAGGTCATTGCATAGCCACGTGGGTATTTTCGCCATTGTCCATAATGTCTATCGGGGGACTTATGATTCGACTATACGCCGTGTGAGGGGCGTTTGAGTAACATACCCTCGGCGTGTGTTTGCTGAGATCACAAATCCAACCAAGTCCTCGCCCGGAGAGTCGTTCCGCATTGCTCGCCGAGTGAGTTCCGCGTGTGTTGAGCGGTGTTGCAAGCTGTGTGAGAATAAGTGACCCTTGGCCTTCCTAGAGGGTTTTATAAGACTTGGGTTGGAGAGGGATCAACATGGTCCGGGTAAAGGTTTGAGAAGGGCAACTTGGTCCGGGTAAACCCCCGAAATATTTTTTTGTTTGTTTTTGAGTGAGGAAGGGCTACCCGTACCAGGTAAACCCCAGGGGGGGTCTATCCGGTCCGAGTAGACTAGGGATTACGTGGGCTAGGTAAACCTGGGTCTACTTGGTCCGCGTAAACGCCCCCTAGGGGGTTTACCCGAGCCAACCTCATTTTCCTTTTTTTCCTTTTCTTTTTTTTTTAATGGAGGGAGGGGTTTACCCGAGCGCCCCCCCCTAGGGGTTTACGCGGGTCTTCTCCGCATAACACCCCCTAGGGATTTACCCGGGCCAAGTTGCCCATTTTTTCTTTTTCTTTTTTTTAATATGGAGGGGGTTTACCAGAGCCAAGTTGCCCATTTTTTTCTTTTTTTTAATATGGAGGGGGTTTACCCCCGATAGGTAGACCTGGGTCTACCTAGTCCGGGTAACCCCCCCGGTTACCCGATCCGCCTCCAAGAGAGAGAGAGAGAGAGAGAGAGAAAGAGAAAGGATAAAAACCTATAAAACCCCTATTTTGGGATTCTTTGGACATGCTTTCTCCTAGATTTGCTATGTGGACGACGAGGATTGGCTTGACAGTGCACATGAATCCGAGATTGCTTAATGCGGTGCTCCTCATGCTGCTTTGACTGACTCCCTTCCTATTCCATATGGACTTACACTGTGGTGAGTTAGCCCGCATGTACGTCACACAAGATGATGTAGTGAGTCGCACCGCGGCGCCTAGGATTGGTCCCGACGTTGGCGCGCCCCAGGCAAAATGCCGTTTTGAGGTGGTCCCGGGGTTTGTGTACCGTGTGTCTTTGTGCCGTGGGATACAGCCATGTGTCTTGAAGTCCGAGCTTTGACCCGAGCACCAAGGTGAGGTTGATATGATGTCGGCTTCAAGGTGTTCGGGGCTGGTCCCCACCTCTGGTTTGATGTCGTGCGGCACAGCTAGCAGTCCCCGGAGCTCGAATGCGACTAGAAGACCGAGGCCATTAGCGTTTGGCTACTGGCGGGAGGCATTTTGGGAGCGATTCCTGGCCTCTTTGTCATGTGTCATGCGATATGTCATGTTGCTACAAGTCCCCGGGTTGGCCCGATGGCTATGATGTTGGCGGCGCGATGCTACTTGTTAAGAGGTCGGGATTAGTCCCCGCTTTCTGGTGAGGTCGCCGTGTGACACAGCGGGTTATTTCAAGCCCAGGGTTGGGCCCGGTTGTTGTGCATATTGCCAATATTATGGTGTCTGCAAGGTGTTCGGGGTTAGTCCCCACCTTTAGTTGGATGCCATGTGGCACGGCTAGCGATCCCCGGGCTGGAGTTTAACTCGGTGGCCGAGGCCGTCGGCATTGGGCTGCTTGTGGGAGACGTTTTGGAAGTGGTTCCTGGCCTCTTTGTCATGTGCCGTGCGATACGGCGTATTGCTGCGAGTCTCCGAGTTAGCACGGTGACTAAGACGTTGACGGCGCGATACCGCTTGCCAAATGGTTGGGGGTGATCCCCTCTTTCTTTTTAGGTTCCCGTGTGGCACGACAAGTCATTCTGGGTCAGAGGTCGGGCCCAGTTGTTGTGAATATAGCCAATATTATGGCACCCACAAGGTGTTCGGGATTGGTCCCACACTTTTAATTATCGATTATTTCAAGAAAATAAACGGGTATAATAAATGCCTCTCACGGGACGTGCGTCCGAGTTGGAGACGAGGACGGGCGACCCATGTGTCTTATAGTTTTGATCGCTGTTGTAGCATAAAAATTGTTTTTCATGCCAAGAATATTTGTGTATTTTGTGAATATTTTTCTCGCCTTTTTGCATCGAGCTTGCAGTCATGGAGAGATTTGGTAGAGATAGGCATGCGCAAGGCCGAGTTGACCATGAGGAGGACTGTTGGGTCTGAAGGACGGGGCCGATGCCACCGTTGGGTCCGCCCACCATCACCTTGGCCAACTTTGACGTCGTTAGCCGCGGCCTTGTAACGCCCGACTAATTATATAATCTAATAGGAATAATTATATATATTTTAGAGAGAGAAAAGACAATTATGAATCTCGTAGGCAGGGTAAGTCTTTATGAAATAAAGAAGAATGAATTAAAATTTTCTTGTTAAAGATAGATAAGATAAGGTCATTTAACTTAACAAAGAATCAAGTCAATAAATGAGGTATAAATAAATGGAGATCTATGCGAAAAGATAATTGAGTAATAATTATCTCACTTCAATTCTAAATCAAGGAAAAATCTAATTATTCGTCAGCGACTTAAATTTTTATAAAGCACTAAGAATATTTAAGATTTATAAAATAGAGATAAAGCTCGGGTAATTATCTTTAAGATAAAAACTCATAAAATACGGCAAGTTAATATAATACATAATCTCTCAAAATACTTAATGATTTCAAGTTAATGAGATGATAAAAATTGTTAATGATATAAGTAGTCGAAATTAACAATAACAAAAAATATATATTCAAAGTCCCACTTAAAATCTGAAATCAGTGAATAATTAATAGTGAGCTTTAACCATTTAGTGATTAAGACTAACCTAATTAATTAATAAGCTTACGATCAACAGACTTTACAATAAATAAACTAAGTCCACCTAGAACAATTAATAGTTAATGGGCTTGGGCCTTAACAACAAATAATAATAAAGGTTATTATTTCTCAACGTGAAACCCTAAGAATCTTAAGAAAACCCAAAATGTCAAAGAAGGCTAGCGGCGGCGGTTAAGGTAATTTGAGTTTATCTTATAGTAGTATGTATCACGTATGGTAACTTGAGTTTAATTAGGACTCTTAAGTCCTTAAGTCTATAAATAAAGGCCTCGAGCCCAGCAAAAAACTCCATTGCTGCGGGACTCGAAGGTGTGATCGTGTGCGTGCCAGGGCATGGTCGTGTTGCTGCTGCTGCAGAGCATCGCCATCTTCTTCTTCTTCCTCTGCGTCTGCTTCTTCCATCTTCTTCTTCTTCTTCGCATGAGCAAGGTAGGTGATCTCCCGGGCATGAACACCCAATTAAACCCATGTATTAACAAGAGCATGCATAGCATTTTAGTACTTTACAATCCATGCGAGCCGTGTTCCACGATAGTTTCATGATTCAAGCATTTTGCGTAGCCGTTCTATTAAATAAAAAAATCTGCGACAAGGGCAGATGACGCTAATTATATTGTGTCTGTGAAGTTGACGCTAACCCTTGAAGTTGCTTCACGTTAACAGACGTAACTTAATTTACGTCGACTACTCTGTCGTAAAATCCATAAGCAATTTAATAAAGTCTGCAACCGTTAAAATTGATTATCTATGAAACTATGATGCATAAAAATTAACATGTGCATGTTTTTAGGATCCTTGTATTTTTCTCTTAATTATCATATTTAGTTTCCTGAAAAACCCTCTAGTTTGATAGTAGCACTGTCCATCCCATGTTAAAGAAATGAACAGTGATCGCATGAAATGCAAGCATTGGCGCCTTTCCAGAAAGACGCAAATTCTTTGATCGGATAAAAATCGAGAATCTGTTAAAATTTGCGTCCCTGGGAAAGAAGTATATTCAAGATTTTGCGCCTCTTCACAGAGACAAATTCCAAATGTATATGTGCTTCCTGACGTCTAAAGAAATAACGTCCAAATGACAGACGTTTATAAAAGATTTAGTGCCTCCCTGGAGAGACGCAAATTCTTTATTCACATCTGTGTTCTGACGTTTAAGTGAATTAACTTCCACAGCTTGGACGTAAATTAAAGAATGTACGCCCTTTTGCACTAACGCGATTTGTTTTAACGTCTAAAACTAATAAAATTTAACGTCCATGAGCTGTTTCTGCGCCTCTACAGAGACGTCAATTATTTGGCGTCGGGCACTTTGACATTAATTCTTTCCTGTTTGTCTTGGTTTCTAAAAGAATTAACGCCTTAGAGCTAGACGCTAAATTAAGGATTTGCTCCTCTTTACAGCAACGCATATTAATTAGTGCCTTCCTCTTTGACGTTACTTCCTCTAGTATTTCAAGAAATATTGGTTTTTGTTTTAAAAGATTTAACGTCCTGACAATGGACACTAATTACAAGAATTCGTGCCTACTATTCCGGACACATATTCTCCCAACGTTGTTTCTTCCTAGTTCTGGTCCTAGACCGTGGATCTTTTGGCACCATGATCTCACTGTCGAGTCATGGTCCCTATTTTTCGTGGATTTCTTCGTGATACACATTATCTCTTGGTGAGGTTAGGACCCTCTGCCGAATATTCCTTCCGTCGGATTGAAAATTTCTTCATCAAGACCTCCGTAAGACTTTGCTAGCCTTGAAATCCCTCAAGGAAGCCGAGCGGGTTGTACCCTAAAACCGTATTTTGCCATGTCACTCTGAAGAAAAATGACGCCCTAGACGTCATAGAGCGCCACGCTAGGTGTTCTATGAGAGTCTAGTCATTGTCTAGAATTGGCGTCCAGACAGTTGGCGCCAAATTGGAAATAGCGTCCAGTACAGGTGACGCGATTTTCCTTCGTGCCTACTGTTCATAAGAATTAGCGTCCAGACAGGTGACGCAATTTCTTAAATTCGTGGCGACTGTATTGACGCCATTTTTCCCAGATTCATGAACGTCCCGATTTTTCATGAGAGATTCATCGTTGTCATCTCTACACAAGGTTCTGTCCTTGTATTCTTCAAATCCGTGAATCTACCTTAATATTCCTACAATGGCTTATTCCTTTAGAACTCTATTGGCTATAAACTATAGTAAATGTCTAGATATTTACATGACTCAATGCCTGGCGTTAATGGGGCCCGGTCTAGTCCTAGGAGGAGCATCTGAAAGTACTTGTGCCTATGGGAGCTATATTGATCACGGTGTGACATTGCACCAAAGTGCATGACTTTCTAGATTATTCTATGACATTCCACTCTCTCGTGACATGATAATATTTAATGACTTGACGTACTTGACTCGAAAAGATACTTCCTTGAACATGAATAGCCCTTATCTTGTTTATACTATTCTTGTGATCTTATTAGTTCTTGCTATCTATTCTTGACTCGTAGTTCTCCCTGCTTTATTTTAAGCTCATTCATGCATGATTATAATTGCATTCATGTAATATGTAAATCACTTAAAGCAAGCCTGGTAATAGAGATGTAATTCTTACTGAGCTTTTCGCTCATCCAATTTCATCTTAATGTTTTTCAGGTAAATATAATGAAGATGAATGCGTTCAAGATGGGCAAGGGCAAGAGTGAAGAGTGCTCCGACAATCTAGATGAACCTCCTAGTCTTATGTCATGTTTAGTCAAGTCTAGTCAAGAGTCTCCTTGTAATTTTCTTTTATTGAATCTTTTATTTAAGTCAAATTGTAATGAACTTATATCTGAAAATTAAATGAAATTATATTTCATCTATCTTTTTGTGCCTTTATGGTTTGCTCTGATTGTCATGACTGTTTCGCTGCCACGTTCCGAGTATAGTTCCGCTGCTATCGATTCGGGACGTGACAGGCCTGACCTTAGTGGCAGAGGGCCCATCTGGCGAGGGCACTGATGGAGCGCGGGTCATTGGCTTGGCCCAGATCTCACGAGTGGATGGCGTATACCACTATGACCAGTCAAGGGGCTATCCGAAAGAGTACCCGCTGGACTGGCATTTATTCGAGTTCATGAGCAACTACATCCCTGTAGACATGGAGGGTGATGACACACTAGTTGCCGAGTGCCGCAAGCTAGAGCGGGTTATTCTACTGGGTAGGGACAACTTGTCTGGCGTTGGGGCTTTCAGCTACCCCAGCTTTTCTGAGGATTTCTGGAGGCAGAGGCAGTTTCCCAGCACAGAGTGCCTAGGCTTTCAGCTGCTTTGCCGTGTTTGGGGTGTGGGCCGCAGCACTTACTCTGGCCCATTGGGATCTCCACGGCCATCACAGGGTAGAGTCCAAGGTTGTGGCAGGACTGGTTCTGACGACGTCAGGGCTGGAGTTTGCTAGAGACGAGTATGATCAGTAGCGCATCTTGGACGGGGTCTTGCGACAGACAATGCCAAGCTGGTACGACCGCTGGGTCGTGATCCCCTCACACCGCTACCACCAGGGGGCAACCGAGTGGTTGATGGGGGTGTTTCACTACTACCGAGAACCGCTAGATAGATCTGGGATCCGACACGCCTTGACAACCGCTTTGTAAAGATACCCGTGTTACACCAGTTGTTACAGGCATTAACAGAACGGTTCAACCGCAAATGGAACACGTTTGCTACAGTAGAGGGAGAGACGTCGCTTGACTTGTGGTCTCTTCTTCGTATTTCTAGATTGCCCACGGTGGGCCGGGTGTACGAGGAGGTAATACTTGATGACCTCCACGGCAGCCACACAGATGGGTTAGGGCAATACAGGATGCCCCACAGCTACAAATTTTCATTGAAGACCTGAAGGGATCTGGCCCAGGCCAGCAACGAGAAGCCGATGCACACGGAGCAGGTCACATTGAAAGCATGGGTCTGGCCCTTCTATAACGGCCCATTTATAACGAGTTTGCTCGGGGCAGGGTCCTGTGGGAGTAGTACACCCAGGTCGAGCTCAGGTTCAGGACCTACTCTAGGTATATCTATGCACCGAGAGAGGGGTGGAACCCACATGACCTCCCCAATATCACAAATCTGGCCACGTATCTGGCCTATTGGCTGGCGACGTTCATGGTCCCCCATGGCGAGGACGGGCTGTTACGAGCAGAGTTACTGCTGCCTGCGTGTCTGCTAGCTCATTGGAGAAGATTGGCCCTTGCCCCTGCGGCATTGGCCAATATCTACCATAGATTTGGCGCTCTGTCTGTATACGCCTCGCCTAAAAAAAAAAAAGCATTCTGATGCTGACACACTACTTAAGCGTCTGGGCTGGCCTGCTCTTTCCAGGATTTTTGATGAGGACAGAGATGGGGAACCCGGTGGCCCCACTGTTTGCTTTTCTGAACAAGCGAAAAGGTGATGCGTCAGTTCAGCTAGAGGGCGCCCGCAGGGCGATGTCATTTGTGCCAGGCAGAGGCGACGAGGGTCTGCCCATGGACTGTTGCTCACGAGGGTTCAAGCCATTGTTGGTGCATACAAGTGTGGGACCAGCCCACATGTTGCCATTCCACCGAGAGCCGTCGGCCTCTATTTTTGTTGATTGGGTGCACAGCACCCGCCTGACCCTGCTAGCCCTGCACCGGTCGAGCGTGACGATTCTAGAGCCTTATTACCCGCATAGGTTCGCCAAGAACTTCGAGTATGACCAGGCTATCCCGCCAAGCGCTGAGTTTCCACTAGCGGGGCGACTATACAAGAGCCGGGACACCCACCTTGTAGTTGCGTCGTGGTGGGACTTCATGTATAGGGGTGGATCAGCTAGCCATCCAATCCCAGAGTGGGACCGTCGGGGTCGCTTCGACGTGCACTATGCATGATGGTGGTTTAACCATAGCAACCTATTTTGAAAGAAGGCCTTGGTGCTGAAGAAGGCCGAGAAGCAGCGACTGCTGAGGGAGGACCTGCCTCCGATCTTCCTCGATGTTGAGTTCATGCAGGAGCGCTTCTCCTGGATCCGCCAGGAGATCAAGAGGATAGTCGGCCAGTGGCTACGCGAGAGTAACTCGTCGGCGGCGGAGAGGCGTGCTTATACTGGGGCGATCAAGCCCCTGAGGCCGCAGCCAGTGGCGTCTGTCCCAACCTCGGGAGCTATAGCGGAGAGCTCTTCCTGGGCGTGTACCAAGTGGGAGCAGTTGTTGGCAGGCTGTGGCTCCACCTGGAGGAGCCCAGTCAGCAACTTGCTACACGAGGGGAGCTTTGCAGACACAGCGATCCCCAACTGGCGGCGGCATATTGCCAATGCCATAGGGGCAGCCAGGCTGGTAGAGTTCGTCTCTTATGTGAAGCAGGCCCAGACCTTGAAGGAGCTTCAAGATGCCGTGTGGAAGGCTGCCCGGACGATTGAACTGAAGCCGGAGCAGCTCATTCTGCTGCCACCCACTCCACTAGGGCTTGTTGGTGAGACATTCTCCTTTGTGGTTTCATGTCTCTTGTTTTTTTTTTTTTTTTTGTTATCTAATTTCTGACATTGTCATTGTAGGGTCTCCAGTAACGGGAGCCACCTCAGCGGGGACGCCGTCGGATGGAGTTGGGATGTGCTTCGCTCCCACCCTCGAGGAAGATCCCCTGCCGAGGGAGGAGGAAGATATTAGCGTCGATTTTGACGATCTCTTTCAAATGACAGGGGAGTTTCTACCCATGGTCGGTATGTCCCCGCTCATCGAGAGAGGGGAGACTTCAAAAGTCGCCAGGCTAGGTAAGGCTTCCCTGATTTGTTTCATTTATGATCTTGCGCCATTTTGTAAGTTCTTTTGGGAAGGCAACTAACGAGGGGTTTATCTCTATGTGTATTACAGAGGAAGGGGTGGAAGGCGTCCTTGACCTCCCTTCGGTCGAGGTGGGCTTGCCCACCCCCACCGATTCCCTGGAGAGCGGTGAGGTGAGGGATAGCCCAGGTGAGTGTCGGCTTGACATCTGAGAGGTCGGTCACCTTTTTTACCAGACTTGTTTCACTGATCTTGTGTTGTCGGTTTGCTTGAGCAACCGGACACAGGGTGGCCGCACTATAGATGGTCCAGGAGCTGGCCACGACTGGCCCAGACGTGGAACTCCCGAAGTTCGAGGTCGAGCCGACAGCCATGGGCGGTGCTATGGCTAGTCTTGAGGAGACCGCGGGCTCCGAGCTGCCTGGAGCAAGGATGGAGCTTCCGCTCCCCCCGTTTCCTTCGGAGGTGTTGGCTTGCACTGTGAACCTGGTGGAGCCTCCGGCCGAGGGCCCTTCAGGTACGTGTCTGATTCCTGGCTTTGTCAGGTGCTCCTTGCCTTTTGTTGAGAGTGTACTTGGCTAACACTCATCGTACACTGATGTGTCTTTTGCAGACGTGCCGGCTCCTTCGGCGGGTGATGAGCAACCACCGCTGGTTGTACAAGCTTCTGGTGAGGGGTCCACTATCCTGGCCTTGACGGGGGAGGCTGACGAGGACATCGACATTGAGGGCATCTCCCATGAGAGTACTCCAATTGGTAGGCTTCGCCTAGTCTTTCTCTCCCTTCGGCTTTCTTATAACTATGCCTTTGACTAATGTCGTTAACCCTAGTTACTTTTCAACTCAAAAGAGTTATGATGCTAAAATCCCATCTCTCGTCATATTTTTATTCGAAAGGATGTTACTTTTTTTGAGTCTGAGTCCTACTAGTACCCCAGGACTCAAACCTCAGGGGGAGAATCTTAGCATCCTTTTACTCCCTTATTGCCTACTCCTCTCCTTAGCTCTGCCACAAATGGATCACCTGATGTTCATAACCCCACTTCGATGACTGGTGTAGAGAATATTAAGTAGAAATCAATTATTGCATAGAGACAAAAGAAGTTCAAAGGAAAGTCCTCTACTGATCAGCCAACTCTAGAGGACAATGATTTTTCGAGTCGTCCTATCCAACAACCTAATGACTTGAATCTACCCATTCTTGCCACAAAAGAAGCTCGGGAATGCACTAAACATCATATGACCAATTTTGTTACCTGTTTCTACGTTTCTCCTCAATACTATTCCTTTCTTTCTTTATTGTCCTCTACCCATGTTCCTAGAATCTTTAGAACCATACAGGGGCAGCGTGCAATGGATGAGGAGTTGAGTGCTCTTAACAAGAATGGCACTTGGATCCTAGTTGATCATTCACAAGGCAAAAATCCAATTGAATCAAAATGGGTGTACAAGATGGCATACAATGCAAAGAGTGAGATACAAAGGTATAAAGCCAAGCTCATTACAAAAGGTTTTACTCAGACATATGAGATTGATTATCAGGAGACCTTTGCCCCTATGGCAAAGCTGAAATCTATCAAAGGTAATTCTCACACTGGTTGTTCAGTATTCCTGACCTTTGTACAAATTGGATTTCAAAAACACCTTCCTCAATAGTGATTTACCGGAAGGTGTACATGCTGCCACCACCTGGAATTGACGCAAAAGGGAAGCTTCATCACCTAAAAAAGACACTATGGGTTGAAATAACCGCCCAAAGTCTGGCTTGATAGGTTGCACCTTGCTACGGTTAGGTGTTTCAAACAGTCAAATGCTGATCATACTATGTTAAGTGGACAGAGATACATGTAACAATGCTACTTGTTTATGTAGATGATATGATTGTTATAGGGGATCAATGAACTAGGAATCAAATAGTTGAAAGAAAACTTAACTGCTGAATTTGAGATTAAAGACTTGGGTGAGCTAAGGTACTTCTTGAGAATTGAGATAGCAAGATCAAAAAAATGGCTTTTAGATTCGTCAGGAGAAGTATGCATTGGACTTGTTAACTGAAACCGGATAGTTGTGGTGTAAACCAACTACACCAATTAAGTTAAATCATGGATTGAGGAGACAGGGGGAGAAGAACTCTCACACGAAGAGAAGGGTTTGTACCAAAGATTGGTAGGAAAACTATTGTATTTATCATTGACTAGGCCAGATTTCACTAATCTGTGGTCAATCAATTCATGCATGCCCCACTAATAGTGCACATGAAAGTTGTGGAACGCATGATGATATATTAAAAGTCGTGTCCAGGGAATAGGAATTCTCTTTCAAAAAACTAAAAGCTCGAGTCTTAAGGGGTATGCAGTGTTGATTGGGCAGGGAAAAGAAATGACAAGGCAAACTTCTAGATACTATACTTTTCTAGGTGGCAATTTGGTTACTTGGAGAAGGAACAGACAATGTGTGCAAGGTCAAGCGCAGAAACTGAATACTGGGCCATGGCACATGGGTTCCCTGAGTTGATATAGCTGAAACTTCTTCTGTTAGACTTGGGAGTTCTAGTGAATTTACCTATGAAACTTTATTGCGACAAAAAAGCAAAGATAAATATTGCAAACAACCCTGTTCCGCATGACATAACAAAACACATTGAAATTGGTGTTGTGTCCCTGGTGGTTTTGATGATGTCAAACACTATGACTCATTAATGAGTCATTTCATATGCTTTGATGATGTCATCTTTACATTTCTGAATTTGGACAAAGAACATGCTGACAGGATATATGCCGAGCGAAGAAAAGAAGAGCAGGCTTTGAAAGATATATGCCGAGCGAAGTCAGCCAAGAAGAGCATTGACAAGCCAGCCAAGAAGCAGGAAGAAAGTGTCGACACCTTGAGTCGACCGTAATCTGTCAAAGCTCTGTCCGAGCGACTGCAGCATGAGTGGAGTCGACGCAGCGATGGACGTGCGTCGTCGGAACTAAGGTCGGACTTCTCGCAGCCAGGCCCGAGAGTCGACCGCCGAGAGTCGAGCCTGACGCAACAAAGCTCGGACTTCTCGCAGCCAGGCTCGAGAGTCGACCGCCGAGAGTCAAGCCTGACACAACTAAGCTCGGACTTCATGAAGCCTAAAGCTCGGACGACGCAACTAAGCTCGGACATTAGAAAGCAGTGGAGTCCATGGCAATCATGCTCGAAAGTCGACGCCTATCGAAACTAAGCTCGGAGTCGACCCTATGGCAATCATGCTCGGGAAAAAACACAACGGTCTGTTTTTCTCACTTAATCGAACAACATGTGAACAGCTCGATGAAAATCACGTGGATTCGAACTCAATCAGTGGCACGTGATCCAAGGTCACCTGGCAGTCATTCTAGAAAGCTCTTGAAAGAGAATATTCTATCCGCCAATTGGACTAACGGATTAATGTCCTTGAGGATCAGATTATTCAGAAAACTCTTATTTTCTGGGCTATAAATATGACCCTTCTGCCTTCGAAGGGTGTAGCTGCTGCAGAGAGAAAAAGAGGGCTGCGTGAGAGAGATTCCGAGAGAAAATCGAGTAGAGCAGTTCAGAGAAAGATTGTGAGAAAAAGAAAAGAGGAAGAGAGCGTGAATCCAATTTAGAAGATTTGCAGACCCAGTCCGTGTGAAGTTCATATCAGAGTGCAGCCGAGTTCTTCATTGAAGATCTGTTGAAGCTATTGGCTCGTGGATCAAATCCAGAGTCGTCTTGCTCCTCGGAGCTACATCCATTTGTCTTCGTTTTTCCGTTTTGTTTTTCTGTTTTCCTTTTCTCATTTCACCCTTGTAATTTCCGATACCCTGTTCTAGGGTCGGGTTTCCCTCTGAGGTATCAGAGGAAAGGAGGATTGGTTCCTCCGGGGTTCCTTCTGAGGTGTTAGAAGAAGGGAGGATTGGTTCGTCCGGTCACTACCTTAGGCAGTGGTTCTGATCTTGCTGGGTGCAAGATCAAGGTGAGGGATTTGTCTCCCTCGGGTGAAAGCTGTGGATCAGCGGTTGTAAGGGATTTGTTCCCTTGAAAATGTGGATCAGCGGATTAAGTTGTGTGTCAATTGAGTAAGGGTGGACGTAGGTCTGCTCAAGGATGGCAGTGTCGGTTTCGGACTCGGTTTCGGCCGGGTCCGAAACCGATACGACTCGGTATCGGTTTCGGTTTCGGCCGAAACCGGTTCAAAACAGTTAGAAAAGGGGGCAATCTATGAAAATGTTAGGTTTCGGCCCGAAAACAAGTTAGGTTTCGGACGGTTTCGGGCCGAAATCATTAAAAAATATTTTATTTTTGGTATCGGCCCTGCTACCGTGCAAATGCCCGTTTCGGTTTCGGTATAGGCCGAAACCGATACGTTTCGGCCGAAACGTATCGGTTTCGGCCGATACTGCCAACCCTGGGTCTGCTGGGTGCAGACAGAACCACCTTAAAAACGACTGTCCAGTGGTTTGCTTAGTATGTTTGCTCCTTTTCCTCTGCCCTCTTCACAAGCTGGTTTGTGAGCTAATTTCGATATATGATCAATACCGCCAGGTACTAATTCAAGTGACTCATCATCTGTGGGAACTGATAATCACTATTTGGTTCGGTTTCTCTTTACTTTCAGATATCTGCATATATTTTCAGTTCAGTTCAGCAAAAGGAATTCTGAAATATTGATTTCAGCCCTGTTTGAATCGGGTAAATTTATTTGGGCATATTTTTGTAAAGGGATCTATTCACCCCCCCTCTCTAGATCCAGTTGCGCACCTAACAATTGGTATCAAAGCGGGTCTCTGACATTATCAAATCTTACGATCTACAGAGAAAAGATCCATGTGCGCTTTTCCCCCGAATCTTATTGATGGACTCTCTACCAGTGTTTGATGGTTCCATCTTGGTTAGGTAGAATGTGTAAGTTTGTTAGCATTGCTGATCCAAACCTATGGACTCTAATTTCTCATGGGCCATATAAATTGCCCAAAGAGAAATCCAAATGGACTGAGGATCAAAAATTGAAAAATCGTGATAACATCAGGGCTCTAAATATAATGAAGGATGCAGTTGATGTTAATGTATTTCCTTCAATTTCTTCTTGCAGGTCTGCCAAAGAAATCTGGGATATTCTGATTGTCACCCATCAAAAGGAGAACCCAAGATGCATGATGGTCAATGCAAGTGATCAATTGAGCGAAGGAAATGAAGAGGTAAACTCTGAATCTGAAATTGATGAAATTCTTAATGATGCTTTGATGGAAATGTATTATGAATTATTTGAGAAATACAAGAAAGTGAAGATTCAAAACAAAAAACTTAAAAAGGAAGTAGAAAATACTTGCTGCAATAATTCTTCATGTAATGAGTGTTCATCTTTGAAAGAACTAAATGAAACTCTACATTTTGATCTTCAATGGTAGGAGAAATCAATTGCCTCTTTGAGAGAAGAAAATGAAAACTTGCTGGCCAAAACATTGGAACTTGAACAAATAGAAGAGGAATTGAAAGAAAAACTGAGCTCAATACCCAATGGTGAAAACTTAAATAATGAACTCATTCAAGATGAAAAACATGATGAAGAAATTAGAAACTTGAAAGAGCAAAACGAAAAACTAAAAGAGCTAAACTCCGCCATGTCTGAGAGACTACTTGTTCTAGAAAATGGAAAATCTGTTCTGGATGGAGAAAAATCTAAAAAACTGGAAAATCTGGAAAAATAGAGAAAGTTTTAAAACAGTCAATCAAATGTTGAATGACAAAGTGGTTCGCTATGAGGAAGAAATGGCCAGTTATGAACTCAACATTTCATCCCTCCAATATGAGATTAATGATCTTAATGACTCTTTGTCTAAATTTGTTAAGGGAAAGGATAATTTAGATAAGCTTCTTGGAAGAAAACTAAACTTCCAAAGAGAGGGACTGAGTTTCAACCCAGTAAATAAGAAGAGTTTTGAGAATAAACTCTACACATCTTTTGTGTGCAGTTCTGAGCCAAACAGCAGCTCAGACTCACCCATTTCTCAGTTTACTGCCCAGAAGGATCCTAAACAAGCTGCAAGATAGAAAACTGCAAAACAAACAGGAAAACTGAAAAAGGGGAATAATCTGCAAAACAAATCCAAGAACATTTCCGCTGCCACTATGCATGGTGTACACAATTCCTATTCACACACGCATGCACCCAAACAGAAAACTTCGTGTCATTATTGTGGCAAAAGTGGCCATATGATGCATACATGTCATATCATGAAGTCTGATGAATTGCAAGCACACAAGAAAATAAGTGGATTCAAAAATACAAAGATGTTTTCAAAAAGAGAAAGTTCATTTCAAAATTCTCATGTGCATGTTAGAAGGGGCCATGTTAAAAATCATGTTGTCCAGAAAAGGACAATTGAGTGTTCTTATTGTGGAAAGTCTGGTCATACCAGGCATAATTGTTTCGTTCTCAAAAATGATGAATTGAAGGCTTACAGAAAAGCCATTGTCCCAAAAAGGCCAAAACTATTTTCAAATAGGAAGCCTCACTGCCATGAATGTGGGAAGACCGGCCATATAGTCAAAGATTGTTGGGACATGAAATGGAAACATGATTTCCATGCCAAGAATAGCAGAATTTCTGCCAACCCACAGAATTTCCATGCTTATTTTAATAAGAATGTGTCTTCTATTTGCTGTTACTATTGTGGGAAGCTAGGGCATGTCATGGATGACTGCTCTTTAATGAAAGTTGATGATCTGCATGTTCTTAAATCATGGAAAGCACCTGCCAATGGTGCTACTAACATGACAGGACCCAAGAATTCTTGGGTACTAAAAAATGCAAAATGAGATTTTTTTGCAGGTGTGCCTTGAAGGCAGAAGGAAAATAAAAAGGGGTTCAATAAAACAAGGCACCCGTGGTTGGTAAAACCCCAATTTTTGCCTTTACTATTTTATTTGTTGATCTTCAATAATCCCCTTCTTGTTAGATTGTATATCATGCTTTCAATTCTTGTTAGGTTAGCTGTGTAACTTACCTGTTGGTATATAAAATGGTGTGGGTAGAAAGACAGATCATGTATGTCTGAAAACCTTCACTATGTGTGAGGATATACCTCCGCCAGGTACTAAGGGTTTGTGTATGCAGCTGACATATGTCCATTTAGATCATAGGATACCTTGTTATATCTGCATTGTTCTTAGATTGAATAATGAAGGGGGAGTTTGAAGGTTTTGATCTACCATGACATTTCAATTTTTTTTTAATTGAAAATTTGTTGCATATGTCTTCTTGCATTGTCATGCATTGTTTTCCTACTCCCTTGCAGGGGCTTCAGGTCTAGATTAGTTTCACAAGTACATTTAGTCAGGGGGAGTAAAATGCTTTAATATTGATTTGCATTTCTTACATGCTTAGATTGCTTCATTAAGGAGGAGTCAGCATATTATTGTGTCAAAATTTCCAAAAAAAAAATGCATGCACACTATTAGGGGGAGTTAGATTGAATATTTCTGGTTTATACCCAGGTCGACTCATCTGCTAGACATTCAGAGCCTAAACTGTCTTCAGCTGTCTATTCTGTGATCAGATCATGTTCTCATCTCCTCAAACCAATCTGGAATGCCTGATTGTCAGCTTATTATTCTCATTCCATGAATTGGTATCCCTGAAACTTCCTTGAGCTCAAACTGTCATATGTCTACATTTCTATTTCTTCACCCCTGCACTTGCTGAGGGGGAGTCTTATCTGAAAAGGTCTTAATTTGGATTGTCTCAGGGGGAGAGTATGCTATATTTCTTGTCTCTCATTTTCTCATAAGATTTGTTTCCCCTAAATTATTCTCACATCTGTTGTCTGCTCAATGATTGTGAGCATTCTTGTAATCAGATTCTGCATGCTGCATGATTGGATACTCCTGCCATACCCCAAGCTAGCCTTCTTGAAGTATCCATATACCTGTTGTCTGATAGTTGCCTGTGCATATTCTTGAAACCTTCTGCTTGCTGCTCGGTTGAATACATTTGTCTGCTCATTGCTTGTGAATATCCCTGAATTCAATTTCTGCTTGCTGAACACCTTGGCTGCCTCTTCAACTTTCCTGAATCATCTGAAATTCAGGAGGATTCCGGTCTACATACCATGATCATAAATCTGAAGATAATTGAAATTAGGAATCTTCTATTATACAGACTTATGATCATCCAAAATAATTAGCTGGTTCAAATTTTAATGAATTCATTGAGTTTTTGACATAAATGTCTTGAAAACATCTGTGTTCAGACTTAATAGACTTTAACCAGCTCTTACATGTTGTGCCCTGGATAATTTTCTGAAATCTGAAAATTCTAGAATCATGGCTATCTTTGGTTGGGATACTCAAATTGAGTATTGTTTTTTAAACATTTGGGAAATTTGAGAAAATTCCTAAGGGTTTAAATTGACAGAGCAATGACAATGGTCCACTGAGAAACCATGTCCCTTTTCTATGAAGATAAGTGGATTGTGTCATGAGGTGCCACTGTTAACTATGCAGTAAATTTACTGAAAATCCAGGCAGAGCAATGGCAAGCTCACTGAGAAATATGTCTCACTCATCAATGAAATGAGTTGAGATATGTCATGAGATGACAAAGCTACCTCTGTTCAATGTGAAACATGACAGTCAGTCATACCAAGTACCTAAGGATACTGGCCTCTAAACAACGTGTAACCTCAAGATACAAAGTGTGTACTGGACTTGAATGCTCTTAAGAATTTGGTAGCAAAACGACAAAAGAAAAAGGAAAATTGTTGAACCCAGGTATTCTATCTGAAACTCCATCATGTTTAACTTCAATACATTTGGTAGCAAAACTCATTGAACTTGAATAAATAAGACAAAGGAAGGTTAAACAGGGTGTTAACATGAAAACGTGGTTCATTTATATTAAACATGAATGCAGAAAGTTTTTCTCAAAGAAATTTCATCATTAAACTCAGAAATCATTAGATTTGAACCATGCAGTTAAATAAGGAACAAATCATAAGCTGATTATAATGGAAGAGTCGGAAAATTAATCTTTTCTGATTTATGAAATTAGTATCAGATTGAGACTTTTCTTGAATTACATGATTTCGAAATTTCTACTGCTCTGGTCATGTCTTGGAATGTGGCTTCAAGAACATACTTGTCTACATTGATCTTCTCACCTGAGTCATACCTGCATCTGGCCATTTTTTTGCTCATATGTCAAAGGGGGAGAAAGTCTCAACTCTGTATGCATTTCTGAAATTAAACTGTTAAGGGGGAGAAGTTTCATATGCAATTCAAATGATCATCTCCCAGTTCTCCCACGTAGTATCAAACTATCTTCTTCTTGCTGATGACAAAAGGGGGGAAGAAGTTTGATTGTTGAGTCATTAATTATGGGGAGTGTGTGTATAGCTTAAATAGAATGTTATGTTTGTAATTTCATATCAAAGCATGTGTTTGTTGTTTGTGAATGTCATATAATGACTCATAGTGTTGCCATCATCAGAAAGGGGAAGAATGTTGTCCCTGGTGGTTTTGATGATGTCAAACACTATGACTCATTAATGAGTCATTTCATATGCTTTGATGATGAGTCAACACCTTGATTCGACCCTAATCTGTCAAAGCTCTGTCCGAGCGACTGCAGCATGAGGGGAGTCGACGCAGCGATGGACGTGCGTCGACGCAACTAAGCTCGGACTTCTCGCAGCCACGCCCGAGAGTCGAGCCTGACGCAACTAAGCTCGGACTTCATGAAGCCTAAAGCTCGGACGACGCAACTAAGCTCGGACATCAGAAAGCAGTGGAGTCTATGGCAATCATGCTCGAAAGTCGACGCCTATGGAAACTAAGCTCGGAGTCGACCCTATGGCAATCATGCTCGGGAGTCAACGCAACGGTCTTTTTTTTTCACTTGATCGAACAGCATGTGAACAGCTCGATGAAAATCACGTGGATTCGAACTCAATTATTGGCACGTAATCCAAGGTCACCTGGTAGTCATTCTAGAAGGCTCCTGAAAGAGAATATTCTATCCGCCACTTGGACTAATGGATTAATTTCCTTGAGGATCATATTATTCAGAAAACTCTTATTTTCTGGGCTATAAATATGACCCTTCTGCCTTCGAAGGGTGTAGCTGCTGCCGAGAGAAAAAGAGGGCTGCGTGAGAGAGATTCCGAGAGAAAATCGAGTAGAGTAGTTCAGAGAGAGATTGTGAGAAGAAGAAAAGAGGAAGAGAGCGTGAATCTAGTTCAGGAGATTTGCAGACCCAGTTCGTGTGAAGTTCATATCAGAGTGCAGCCGAGTTCTTCATTGAAGATCTGTTGAAGCTATTGGCTCGTGGATCAAATCCAGAGTCATCTTGCTCCTCGGAGCTACATCCATTTGTCTTCGTTTTTACGTTTTGTTTTTCTGTTTTTCTTTTCTCATTTCATCCATGTAATTTCCGATACCCTGTTCTGGGGTCGGGTTTCCCTCTGAGGTATCAGAGGAAGGGAGGATTGGTTCCTCCGGGGTTCCTTCTGAGGTTTCAAAAGAAGGGAGGATTGGTTCCTCCGGTCACTGCCTTAGGCAGTGGTTCTGATCTTGCTGGGTGCAAGATCAGGGTGAGGGATTTGTCTCCCTCAGGTGAAAGCTGTGGATCAGCGGTTGTAAGGGATTTGTTCCCTTGAAGCTGTGGATCAGTGGATTAAGCTGTGTGTCAGCGGAAACCTTACTCAATTGAGTAAGGGGTGGACGTAGGTCTGCTGGGTGCAGACCGAACCACCTTAAAAACAACTGTCCAGTGGTTTGCTTAGTGCGTTTGCTCCTTTTCCTCTACCCTCTTCACAGGCTGGTTTGTGATCTGATTTCGATATATGATCAGTACCGCCAAGTACTAATTCAAGTGACTCATCATCTGTGGGAACTGATAATCACTAGTTGGTTCGGTTTCTCTTTACTTTCAGATATCTGCATATATTTTCAGTTCAGTTCAGCAAAAGGAATTCTAAAATATTGATTTCAGTCCTGTTTGAATCGGGTAAATTTGTTTGGGCATATTTTTGTAAAGGGATCTATTCACCCCCCCTCTAGATCCAGCTGCGCACCTAACAATTGGCAGGCATTTCATCAGGGAAAACCTAGATTCAGGAGAACTCTGTTTGCCTTATGTGAAGTCACAAGAGTAGGTTGCAGATGTCTTCACAAAGGCTATGATTGAAGCACAGGTAAAGTCTGCCCTTGACAAGCAGAGCATGAAGGATATCTATGCTCACCTGGACAAGGACATAATAACATAGGTGCAATTTTGTACTTTCTATTGTTTTATTGGTCTTTTCTGTATTTTTTTCATGCTTTCTTGGTCGCCCTCTACTAGAGGGCAGATGTGTAACTTGTTATTTACTTTATTGAGAAATAGTATAAAAGGGAGGGTAGAGCAGCCAATTAGGCGGTTCACTTCCCTCTTTCATCTCTCTTCTTCATTTCGGCCTCTCTCTCTCTCTTTTCCTAACCGTCATAAACTACAAACCGAAACCTCAAAACATACCTCTAATTTTAATGTCTCATGATCCAAATTGTTAAGACCCATTTGTTCATGAATCATGAGCCACTAGGTCAAAGAAATAATTTGACTTTAATTCATCTTCTTTGAACATCATTCACACATGAGCGTGAACTAAGATCACCATGTCATTATCGACACAAATCTATCACAAACATAAGAACTCATCGTTCATGAATGATATTAATGAAAACAGACTTTGTGATTAATGAACTCTTTTTGTTCATAAGATGCCAAATGCTAAGTCATCCATGGCATATAAAACTCTGAGTAAATTAACAGAAATCAAAAATCTTGTTCAAAATGGCTAAAACTCCTTGAAATTGGGCCTGGCATGGCGGGATATCCAGAATTACCCTGAGTGATTTCAGATCCAGAAATTGATTAAAAAAACAGCAAGGAAACTGATATTACTTCAACATGAATTTCAACATGCACATCAAGGTCCTATGTCCAGTCTCAATAAACTGAAATTAACACAAGATTGACCCCCACATACTCAGAATTTCATTTAATCCTAATCCAAAATCCATGAAAGTTAGGGTGGCCTTTTCAAACCCTCATGGACGAGTAAGGGTATGATGCAACCTTTGGGGTTAAATGCAAACCACATGACCTTATTCAAACTTGTACATTTATTGGTTACTCATTTTGATTTCAGGACATTATCAATGATGGTTAATCAAGGGTATTCGCTCATTTGATTGATGTAATTCAAACCAGCTGAGGCCAGTGGTGAGAGATCCAATGCACAGATCCACATGTTTGATCCAAATCAACATAGGGACTCATTCCAAGTCTCTAAAACCTTCATGGGGCTTCTATGAGGATTGAAGTCTAAATTCCAGGGTGATGTCAAATAGCCTTGATTTGATATCATAATCATTACAATAATACATAAAATTAAATTGAATAATCACACTCCTATTCTACCCACCAACCTTCCAAGTTTGTTGGAAGGTAAAATAGTAAATGAAGGCTACATGCAGTAGTGAACTCACTAACACTTCTTTATTTGGTGTGGAGACAAGTTGCAAACTATGTAAATTAGTTTTGAAGTTTATTGAGGCTAACAGACGTAACTATTTAGAGTTCACCTTTATACTTCAGATGATCTGAAACCAATTGTAAGGTATTATTCTTGTTTTAAGATATGCATATTTCATAGGCTATACACATTAATTTGTAGCTGAATGTAATTTGATTATTCTTTGCATACATCTTATACTATTGTCTAAAATAATTACGTACAATATTTGTGAATATGTTGTTTTAGCTCCATAGGTCTCTCAAACCTTTGGCTAAGTTTCATAAGTAACATCTCCCGACCTAATTAACGCCAAATAAGGTAGAGGCTGGAGTCAGAGCACTACAGGGAGACTATCTGCACTTTATGTGGAGAGAAAAGTGAGTACGTGGACCGTCCAGTCAGTCATTAATGCAACATCTGTTGAAAAGTGTGGAGCATCTTTGCTGAGCTAGCATAGTTAAATTTCAGACAGAGTCAGTTCAAGAAGTGTGGATCCAACTCAGATATCAGATTCATGTGGAAACGACACTAGAAGACGGATTCATCTAATCACCCTACATCTAATCTGCAGGAGCATATGGAGGGAGCACAACAAATACATATTCAAGGATAGTAGAATTTATGTCAAAAACATCTGTCTTAAAGCAGTCCTGTCCATAAAACTGGAGCAGGCACATTCTTACAATTTCTGTTAATAGATGGAGATACTAAAATTTCATAGCAGCCCCACTCCTTCATAGTTGTTTGTTCACTGGAATGGGAGAGGGACCCATCCTCTACCCATTGATTGTACAAGCCTATTGATTTGAAATAAAATTGGCGGTGAAATTCACAAAAAGTTTCCAAAAAAAAATTTGCTCAGCAGTGTCGCTATTCATACTTTATATATTGTGGGGATATATATATTTGGAATTTTTGATTAATGGCCAAAGTGTCGCCTAGGCAATGCCTAAGCGGGCGCCTTGTCGCCTAAACGCTTAGGGACCCTGTGAACGCCTTGGGTCGCCTTGTCGCCTTGACAACTATGCCCAACACTGAACTATTTATGGACAACACGGTATTAACAGTTTTAGACAATAATAATAATAATAATAATACAGCCTATGCGCATATAGTATGTGCACAAATATTTGGGTTCTTACATCAAGAAATCTACAAGATTATTCAAAACCATATCCACTAAATCCAACAATCACACTACAAACCTATAGTGGCTGTGGCCCTCTTCCTAAGATCAAGTTAAAACTTGCATTGAATGTTGGGATAGCAGAAACATCGATGAAGTTAGAAAGGAAAAGTATCAATTCTTATACCAAAATATCAGTGAATTTTCTCTGCTGAATTTTAGGCTCCAATCTAATAAGCATATCAGAGAAAGATATTGTTTTTCACATAAAAACCAAAATACAAAGGATCAATAAGAACAATGGACAAGAAGTTTAATCGTCACAATATATACGATGGCAGAAAGTATCAGCTCATAAAAGGGAAAGAACAAAAACTATATCTTCAGAGTATCACATATCTCACCTCAAATTGTTCGCATCCTTTACCACTAGACGCCTTAGATTACAAAGAAAAATTTGCTGCTTAACTTTCCTTACCAACCATTCTAAAGATGACTTAAACAACGGAGCTGAATGCAATGAGAAAAACTGCCTGCAAGAAACAGAGGCAGTGAATTCGAAATACTTGTAAAGAAACCAAAAGTAGATCAAGCAAACATCACAAGGATGAACCCACTTTGCATATAAAATTACGTAATTATCTCTGAAACCGAAGACCGTATGGCAAAACCAAAAAACTTAAAACATACAACCATGTTAACAAGGATCTTTGAACCATTTCAGTCAGACACCACATGAAAAAACAAACACATTTTTTCCATAACCTCTGGGAAATTATCATATTCTTCCGCGCGGTAGGCTTAAAGCCTTAAACCCTCCCCCACCCCGTGACCTGTCGAGCCCTCACGCCCCACGCCCCTTCGAGCTCACGCCTCCACAGTCGCACGAGGTCGATCGGCATCAGCTGGCTCCCCCTCTCTCCGGTATACCACCTTCCCCATCCGTCTTCTCCTTTCCCCCCGCCCCCGTCTTCCTCCTTCCCCATCCGTCTCCCCATCTCCGGTCATCTCCCACCCTCCCTCTCTCTCCATCTCTCTTTCTTTCTCCCCCCCGTCTCCCCCATCTCCGATCGTCTCCCACCCTCCCTCTCTCTCTGTCTCTCTTTCTTTCTCCCCCCCAGTCTCTCCTCCCACACTCCTACTCTCTCTCTCTGTCCCTCTATCTGTCTCTCGGCCACCGATCTCTGTCTCCCACCCTCCGTCTCTCTCTCTCTCTGTCTGTGTGTGTGCCCCTCTCTATCTGTCTCCCCGTCCTCGACACTCTCTCTGTCTCCCACCCTCTCTCTCCCCGCCTCCCACACTCCCTCACTCTCTCTCTCTCTGTCCCTCTGTCTGTCTCTCCCCCCGGCCCCCGATCTCTCCTCCCGCCCTCTCCCTGTCTCCCACCCTCTGTCTCTCTCTCTCTCCGTGTGTGTGTGTCTGTCTCCCCGACACTCTCCCCGCCTCCCACCCTCTCTCTCCCCGCCTCCCACACTCCTGCTCTCTCTCTCTCTCTCTGTCTCACCCCCCGGCCCCCGATCTCTCCTCACGCCCTCTCTCTCTCTCTCTCTCTCTCTCTCTCTCTCTCTCTCTCTCTCTCTCTCTCTCTCTCTCTCTCTCTCTCTCTCTGTATGTCCCTCTCAATCACTCTCCCCTCTCTCTCCCCGCCTCCCACACTCCTGCTCTCTCTCTCTTTGTGTCTCCCACCCTCCGTCCCTCTCTCTCTGTCTCCCCGACACTCTCTCTGTCTCCCACCCTCTCTCTCCCCGCCTCCTACACTCCCTCACTCTCTCTCTCTCTATCCCTCTGTCTGTCTCTCCCCCCGACCCCCGATCTCTCCTCCCGCCTTCTCTCTCTCTCTCTCTATCTCTCTCTCTCTCTCAATCACTGTCTCCCACCCTCTCTGTTGGAGTGTGAGAGAGAGAGAGAGGGAGACAGAGACAGGGGAGACAGAGAGGAGGGGGGAACAGACAGGGAGAGAGACAGACGGAGAGAGGGGAGACAGAGAAAGAGATTTGAACTTTTTTATAGTTTATAATTTAATGTTAATTTTTTTGTTAATTGTCATAGTTTATTTCGTCGAAATTGTTGATAAAAGTGGCAGCAGTCTTCGGAAAATAGCGAATTCTTGAATAATTATTTAAATTCCAGAAGGTATAATTTTAGATTTGTTGCAATATTTTTTTTGTTCATATTGTTGTTAGTGAGGTGCATGATATAATTGAGATATGGTGTTGTTTGTTTTTTTTTTGTTTTAAATATGATATATTATTTATGTTTTTTTCTATCAGAGATTCAGAAACATGTCTTCTGAAGACATAGGTTGGCAATATGGGAAGCCTGTAGGAAGGGGGTCGGAATGTAATTTTTGTGGGAAGGTAATGAAGGCAGGTGGTGTTACAAGATTAAAGAATCATTTAATTGGAGAAAAAGGACAAGATGTAACCAAGTGTCCGAGTTGTCCACCAGAAGTCCGTAAACAATTAAAAGAAGCTAAAGAACAGAAGGGCAAGAAAGCTATGAAACAAATAGCAAATAGAGAGCAGATTATGGAAGAGTTATGTCAAATGGGAAGGGATGATGATGACGGTGAGTCTGATGATGATTGTGAAGAAGTGCCAGGGCCTGGAGCTGGTACTAGTGGAACTGGTAAGAAAGCCAAACGGGGCATAGCTGATTTTATGCGTCGTAGTTCAAGTATGAGGATTTCTGAATCACAGATAGAGTCTAGAAAATACAAATCTGATGATGCCAAACAACAAAGAATACAATCAATGTTGAGTAAAGGAAAATTTAAAGAGTCTCTTGGAATGGTGGTATCAAACTTTTTTATCTACAATCACATTCCAGCCAATGTTGCAGGGGACCATCATTTCAAGAATATGATAACTGAAGCTCAACAACTTGGTCGTGGAGTACTTCCACCCACCCCTAAGAAAATCTTAGGAAAATATCTTGATGAATTGGTTCTTGAAATGGAAGCTGAAATTAAGAAGTTGGAACCACATTGGGATACACATGGGTGCTCTCTTTTATGTGATGGGTGGACAGGACCTACAAAAATGTCCATCATTAATTTCATGGTGTACAGTGCAGGTCGTGTTATTTTTCTAGACTCTGTTGATGCCACAGGAAAGGAAAAAAATCATGAATACATAATGAAGTTGATGGAGGACAAGGTTAAAGAAATTGGAAAGGGAAGAGTTGTACAAATTGTTACAGATAATGCTAGCAGCTACAAAAAAAAGCAAGTAAATTGTTATCTAATAAGTACCCTCTTTTTTGGACTCCATGCACTGCACATTGTATTGATTTGATGTTTGAAGGTGTGGCAAAACATAGCATGGTGAAGAAGGCCGTGGATATGGGCAAACTTGTCACAAGATTTATATATAATCATGATTGGGTTGTAGATCGAGTGCGAAAAACTTGTGGTCGAGATACAATTCGACTTGGAGCTACTCGATTTGAAACAAATTATCTTGCCCTTCAAAGTTTGGTGAGGGAGAAAGATGGTCTACGGAGTTTTTTTCTTGGATCAGAATGGTCCAATTCTCATTATAGCATCAGCCCAGTTGGAAAAAACGTGGAACAAATTATATGCACTCCTATGTTTTGGGATTATGCAAGAGATGTAATAAAAATTATGGAGCTAATGTATCAAGTTTTAAGAGTTATGGATACTGAGAGATATCCAAGTATGGGTTTAGTATACCATTCTATGATCATTATGAAGGAAGGCATCAAGATATCTTCTCCAAGAAATTGGACTTGGGTACATAAGATTATTGATGAGAGATGGCTGAAATCTATGGATGCACCTATCTACAAGGCTGGTAAATACTCAACTTTGAATTTTAATAGTTTTTTTCTTTCAATTTAGTATTATTTATTAAAAGACATAATGAATTCTTTCCTTGATAATTTTATATGATCAGCATATTTTCTTAACCCCAAGTATCAATATAAGTAAAAATTGGGGGATGATCAGGCATTGATCAACACTGTGCATGAAGTATTTGAGAAATTACTTCCTAAATCTAAGGGGAGAGCACAATTTGGTAATAAGGTAATTTTGAGTTATTTACCTTAAGATTATATTTTTTTAACACTGAGATGTTTCTTATATTTATCTTGATAGATTGTCAAGTTTAGAGATACACTAGTCTCTTTTGGGACTAAGACTGCTATAGCAAGTAGGGAAAGTATGTGGCCAGGTTAGTAGTCATAGATTTGATGGGTTTTATTTTTTTTGAAAGTGTGATGTTTTGGATTTATTGAAATTATTTTTAACTAGATTACTTGATTTTCAGGTGACTGGTGGAAGATGTATTGAACAGATGCTCCCACACTTAGACAACTTGCAGTTCGCATTTTATCACAAACTGCATCAGCTTCACCTTGTGAAAGGAATTGGAGCACGTTTGCCTTGATACATACGAAGCCTAGAAATAGGTTATCGTATACAAAGTTGAAGAAACTCGTGTATTGTCATTATAATATGAAGTTGAAGGTAAAGAGAATGGAGGATGAGTATGGACGTGGAGGTGATCCTGAGGATGATCCACTTGACTATTTCACCCTGTTAGATGAGAATGAAATAGATGATCGGGAGAACCCATATGCAGAATGGATTGCTTCCAACACTTTGGAAGAAGATGGCCGGCCATGTGAAGAAATATGTAGTACAGCACGAGAGGCAGGAATTGATGTAGATGTTGTGGCACACCAAATTGTTGGTGCATCTTCGAAGGCTGCACATCACCATGACACTGATCCTCCTTCAGATATGGATGTCTCTAATCCTGATGATGATAATGATAATGATAAAAGTGATAAAGGAGATGATGGTGATGGAGGTGAGTTTGGTGGAGATGAAAGTGTTGCTCACATAAGTCCATTCACGGGAGAAGATCATTTCACTCATGCCACTCAAGAAAGATCATGGATCTCGGCCGGCATCTAGAGGATATCGAAGTTATCAACGTAGAAAGAATCATCAAGGCACATCAAGACAACATAGATTGTCCGATGATGAAGAACAAGACCTTTCACATACTTTCACTTCTATGGATCTCTCATCTGGACAAGCATATGGAGGCCATCAACACCAAGATTTATCAAGTTCATCTAATGTCTATGGATATGAGCATCCAGCACATGAGTCCGAGTCATCAAGTTCGTCATATGGATACGGATCATACACTACTCCACATGCATATCCATATCCTGTCCCAGTTGTTGTACCTGTACCTAGAGTGACATATTCTTATCCCCTCTATCTGCGCATTGGTGTGTTGGTTCATGTTTCTGTTCAAGATTATGATAGATATGTGAGAGAGTATATGCAGATGTATGAGCAAAGTATGACATGGGAGCAATATCGTGCTTATGTTGAGAGTTATTACTTTAGACAATATGCGAGTGGAGAGATTGAGACACACCGCCCTTCTTATTATTGATAATTTTTGATGCATTCTTCAGTTTGTGATTCATGTACTATTTTATGTATCTCTTTATTGTATAACTTTTGATGTATATTGACATTAGTGCATGTGAATTGATTTGTTATTGTTATCATTACTCTTTACTTGGTAAGATTGAGTTGTCAATTACAAAAACATATTTGTGAAATTGAGTGGCTAGTATAAAAGAATTAAGATTATTTTAGAAATAGGCTATACATATGAAAAATTGTCTGAAATCACCGAATCAGATCTCCCGAGATTTTTTCGAGATCTCTCTGAAATCTCTTCTCTCTGACCCCCCCGAGACGAAGCTGAGATCCGATATGACAAACCATGAAACAGATCAACAATTAAGCATACGGCCTTCATGTATAACCGTGTCCAAGGGTAGGAATTAGTGTTTCGTGTGGAGGGGGCATAGTGACTGAATCAGGAGGTGGGCAGTAGGAAAATGCTACCTATGGATTGTAATAGAGGCAAAATGTGGAGCCACTGCTGAGACTGGGAAGTGGGACAAGAATGAACGATACTCCCACATCAGGAAGGGATAAAAGTTTTGGTTCTAAACATCACATATATATAGCTCAATAATTTTTCTCCCTTTCCAAATATTAGATTATTTGATGCATTATTTGCTTTTGGATAGAGCCATCATAACTTTGTCCTTGAATGGTACCTCATAAATTTTCGATCTAAACAGTTGACATACCACGAAACGCAGAATTGGCTGACCTGGATAGGAATCGGCCGATTCAGCTCAAAATCACAACATGGCAATCCAAGCGTGAGGCCAGACAACCCCCAAATTAAAAAGTCCAATCAGAATTGACCAAGAATGAAAGGAATCAGCCGAATCAGTCCTGAATCGGACAAATTAGACCAATTCAGCCAGTTCCCTTGGAAGCTTGGCAAAATAAACAAAAAATAGAGGAAAATGAGCTTGAAATCAGGCCGAATCGGACTGGTACCAGTCAGATCAACCAATCTGGGTCCAATTCATACTCGATTCAAGATTGACATGCCTTCCACTAGATCGGGATTCGACTGTTGAACCCGTTATTTTTCTCGAATTAATCGAGATGAATAGAAAATAAATCAATCCCCCGAAAGCTAGAAAGGCGGTGCAAAGTTGAAGCCCAAAAGAACGGTTCGAATCCGAGTCCTGAGGAGCCCCACCGTATTCACGGGACAAGAAGACGGACTTCGCAACAAGCGAACGGTCAAAGAAAAGTCTTGCCGCACTTACGAGGTGTCCAAGCAAGGAGCGGAAGCAATCCACAAAGCACAAAATCCTCCCACACGAGAAGCAATGCGAACGGCACGAGAAACAGAGCACGAAACAATTTCGGAACGCCGTTCCTTCTTCCACGTGGCAAGAGCGCGGCAAAAACCAAAAAAAAAAATAGCGGAAAGGGCCGCCCCCCTCTCCACCCTCTCTTGGCCACCACGGACCGGGTGGAGTCTTCGAAGGACCCACCCCGACCGGGTGGGCCTGTAAGGACTCCACCCGGACCAGGTGTGGTTGGCGCATCCCCCACCGGGTCCGGGTGAGGGTCTTGCGGGACCCACCCAGTCCGGGTGGGGGTTTTGCGGAGTGGGGTATGGACATTGTGGGACCATTCCCGCCGTCATCTCAAGGGCACAAGTTCATACTGGCTGCCACTGATTACTTCTCCAGATGGGCAGAAGCCGTCCCGCTACGGGAAGTTACAGGAGAGATAGTTGCCCGCTTTGTGAGGCACTACATCATATATAGATTCGGCACCCCCAGCCGGATTATATCCGATAATGAACGCTATTCAGGAACAAGACTGTTTATGCTTTGGTGGCCAAATTCCATATTGACTGGAGGACGTCCTCCGTCTACAACCCTCAAGCCAACGGGTTGGCCGAGGCCTTCAACAAGACCCTTTGCAAGCTACTGTCCAAGATAGTAGGTGATCGCAAACGAGATTGGGGTGAGAAGGTCCACGAAGCCCTATGGGCCTATCGGACTATCTATAAAACCCCTACGGGATGTTCCCCATTCTCCCTGGTCTCTGGGAGCCGAGGCGATGGTCCCTGTGGAGATCGAATTGGCATCCTATCGCGTTGCTATGCACGTCGGATTGCCAGGCCAAGACCGGTCCGAGATAGAAAGAAGGCTTGAGGAGCTGTCCAACCTTGAAGGTCAAAGACTCAAAGCCTACAAACACTTACAAGTGTATCAAGCCCGCATGACACGTGCCTATGATAAGCTGGTCAAGCAAAAGGCATTCAAGAAAGGCGACCTCGTCATGATTAAAGAAAAGGAGGTCCTCGCGAGAAGACCCAGCGACAAACTCCAGCCTAATTGGCGTGGGCCTTATGTCATCCAGAAGGTCTATGAACGAGGGGCCTATATGGTCACCGATCATGAGGGAAATAATCCCCTTCCCTCCTCTCAATGGCAAGCACATGAAGCTCTACAATGCGCCACTGCAAGAACTTCCTCAGTAGTCCTCATAGGATGCGCCTCTCCCCAGTGAAGGTGCAAGTCAAAAAAAAATAGAGAGAGAAAAAAACGTGGTTAAAAATATTGATACCCCAGCGGACTTGGTTGTTTTTGTTAGAGGAGCAATCAAGGGTAAAAAGACTTTAACCCGGCTAAGGTGAAAACCCGCAAGGGCGCCTTAGGCAAAAAATGGGTACCCCTCAGTGTGAAAACCTGCAAGGGCGCACTGGAAAAAATTAAAGGGGGCCAGTCCTGGCGAAAACCCGAAAGGGCCGTAGGGCTGGTAAAGTGATAAACAAAAAACAAAAAAAGGGCGCATGCATGTAAAAGGATGGAATCAAAAACGGCTGAATTGTGTCCTTTATTCAACAATGTCATTAATGGAGCCCGAGACAAGCCCTCGGAGGTAACTCAAAACAAAAATCGAGCACGAAGGCCCTATGTATAAGAAGGTGCTGAAGCTCGTCAAACAGCGGATTCGTCCCCCCGCAACTCTGCAAGACGAGTCTCGCTCTGGAAAGCCTCCTCCTGGAGCTCCTCAAGCCTACGGCAGAAGGTCGCCAGCTCGACCTGTGTACTACGACACTCCACCTCAGCCTCCTAAAGCTCTCTCTGAAGCTCCTCTACCCGAAGGGAGGCCCTCTGGTTGCGTTTTTCAGCGCCCTCGACCTGGAGGCCAATCTCAGCTTGGGCTCTCCAAAGTCTGCAAAGCTGCTCCTCCTGTTGAACCATCAGCTGGGTCCTCCACCTCCGCTCCTGAATAGCGCGAAGGCGGGCGAACTCCTCCCATAAAGACGCAAGCTCAGTCATTCGGACGTCCTGAGGGAGACCAAATGCATGCATCTAGCAATGCTACACCGAGTTGAGGGCTATTCGGCCACTCCATCCCAAGGGCCAGGAAACTCTGAGGCAGCTATGAAGCCTCACAAGCTGAAGGGTGGCACTGCACTTGAGTCTGTGCTACATGGTATCTACCTCAGCTCGTGTACGGCTGACATCAACCCAGACCAACATGCCATAAGGGCTGGTCTACGTCAACTCTGGCTGTCACAAGTCAACGATGAGCCAACTTTAACCTTCGGCTACACAACTCAGTTGTTAGTCGACACATTCTTGGCGACACCTCACTGGTCAGCCGACACATCTTCAATGATACCTCGACGGTCAGTCGACACAATGACTTGGCCAACGCACCCCCAAGGGTCAGCCGATGTCAGTTTCCAGCCATTACTTCTCAGCATTCGATCAACGACAACTCAGACGGATGTGTCTCTCCCAGGCAGGTCCACACCAACTCTAGGTCAAAAAGTCTCTCAGAAGCAGGTCTACATCAACTTCAGGCCAACAAGCCTCGCCGAGGCAGGCCGCATCAACTTCAGATCAATATGCCCTAAGGGCTGGTCCACATCAACTCTAGACCAACAAGTCTCTCAGAAGCAGGCCTACATCAACACTAGGCCAACAAGTCTCTCAAAAGCAGGCCTACATCAACTTTGGGCTAACAAGCCTCGCCGAGGCAAGTCCACAGCAACTCCAAGCTAGCAAGCCTCTCCGAGGCAGGCCTGCATCAACATTGGGCCAATATGCCCTAAGGGCCGGTCCGCATCAACTTTGGCTAATGCACCCCCAAAGATTGGCCAGCATCCGACTTCAGGCCAATATGTCCTAGGGGACGGTGTACATTAGCTTTGGCCAGTATACCCTAAGGGTTGGTCGACATCAGCTTCAGGTCAAAGTGTCTCGCCGAGGTAGACTTACGTCACTTCTAGACTGGTGGGTCTCACTGAGACAAGCCTGCATCAACTCTCAGCTTTCTGGAAAGCAATGAAGCAGTGAGGTGCAGTCCTACAACAATCTTCTCATGTCATGAAGACTCAGGAGATATCAAAAATACTACAAAGGGCACGGACCGTCAGCCTCTGTCTCCGGCCTCGACGGACGTCCCGTGGGGGGCATTTGTTGCACCCGAAATTTTGCTCGAAATATTTCGAGAATTTCATTCTGAAACAACCGACGAAAAAGATATGGCATAGCGCCGATGTTGTCGGACTACAGAGTACCACCGTGGTTTAGGGTCTATCGACCCGATCATATGATCACAAGTGGCGTCGCAGCAAGGAAAGCCGAGAGGAAGACATGCATGCACACCTGTCAAAGTAACCGAGCAAGTGTTTCACACGGCACGGACGGGCGCAAAGATTCCTCCCCACGCGGCGACGCACAACCCAACAACAAACAAGACGGTCCTCCGCTCCCGCGCAAGTCTTCACCGACGAACGGCCGCCATGCGGCAAAGAACGGGCCTCCACGGGCTACAAACGCTCCACCACGGCTTCTTCTCAACCCAGGTTGACAGAAACGGAGCAAAATGGCGTCGAGAGGAGTCAAAAAGGGTGCTCGGAGGCCAAATGACCCCTCTAGGCCTGCAGCCCAGGAGGAGGGGGCCCCGCGGGGCTTGCGCGCCCGAGCGGGGTCAAATGAGCCCACCGGGTCGCGCCCACCTGCGGGGTCAAATGACCCCGCTGGGTGCTCCCACCCCGCGGGGTCATTTGACCCCTCCGGGTCTCCGTGTTCAAAAAAAAAAAGAAAAAAGAGGCAAAGGGGTCAAAAAAAAGTTTTTGCACCCCACCTTGACAGAAATAGGGGTTTTTGCACCCCATCTTGACAGAACCAGAGCATTTCTCCACGGTTTTGTCAACCTGAGTCCTCCCGCCTCCTATAAATAGACCCCCAAGGGTCCAAGTGGAGACATCGAGAATCTAGACATCTGACAACTACGCACGAAAAGCACCGCCCGCGCAAAGAGTTTGTTCTGTTTGTCTTGGCCTGTGAGGGGTAAGTCCCCGGGCCTTATGGATATGCCCCTAAGGGGTGTTTTTGTAATTTCGCCCCTCAGTGGGCCATGTTTTATCTTTACGTCCCAGGACGACTAAGTTATGTGGTTCTGTCCCTACAATGACGGAATTACAAAAATGTCCTCCCCAAGACCGTAAAAGGCAAAAGTCCTGTAATTTGCAGTTCTACCCTGCAAGCTTTTGTAATTGGGACTACGTCCCCACCTCCCGCGTTAGTGCGGATCCTTGTACAGTCGACAATTCGCCGACAACCCTTGTATCCAGTTGGGTCATAAAAATATCCAATGTACTTCACATATTGTCTTTGTACGTCGATCGGGAAAATTACAAGAAAACCTTTCGACTTGCGAAAATTGTGTATATACCCCTCCTTGGACAAGATTGACATGTATGAGCCTTCTACGAAGCCTATGTCACTCCTTCAGCTCGGGAATGTTGTCAGCTCAGTCCGACACTCAGATGTCACTCCAAACCTAGGTCTATGTAGGGTATGGTAAAATTACCAAAATACTCATGTGACCTAGAAATGGCCTAGCAGCCCCTAAAATCCTCTAGAAAGAGCCTCAGCGCCTTGGGGAGTCTGGAACCTGATCCTACTTCTATTTCAGCCCAAAAATTTCAGAAATACCCTTGATCTAGGAAAATTATCAAAATACCCCTGGGTTGGTAAAATTACCAAAATACCCCCGGGGTCCAAAAAACCTTCCTCTACTTCAAAAATGCCTATAGCTTTTGCATCTTTGCATTCATACTCCTAAATTGTACGGTTTTGCCTCAATACGAGGGGCCTCAGTTGAAACCCTAACTGAATTGTTTCTGTTGGTGAGTGGTGAGTGAGTGGACATTGTGAGCCCTCCAAAAGAGTTTGTCCTCAACATCAGAACCCCTATAAAAGACTTTTGGAGATTTCTTTGACAGCTAAACAAAGGTGTTCGGACGTTAGGCCGATATAAATCAACACTGACTACGGTTAAGAGGGGAAGGTCCAGCACTCGAACCCAAATCGTCTGATACGATGCGCACCCACGGAATAACCCTCTACACATAGGGGGGGATGTTTCTTTTCAAAAAGAACAAATCTATATTTTATCTACGATAAAAAGATTATATTTTTCCGTGTTCCACATCCGCACAGCAACCCCCCCTAGCCGACACTCGCTGCCTTCCGCCACCGTCCCTGCAACCCGCCGCGGACGTCCATGCCAACTTTAACCTCCCCTACTGGCCAGTAGTAGTAGCAGTGGCACGGCCACCACAGCCGCCGACATCGCCGGCCCACCTTGCAGAGCCACCCTCGTGTCGTCCACCTTCCCCACCTGCAAGTGGTGCCCACACTGCCGCCCTCAAGCCCATCGTCGGCTAGCCCCGCCAGATCCCACCGTTCCCAGCGATCCCCGCTCCACCGCGCGAGCTCCCCCCTCCACGGTCACAACCCACACCGGCCAACTGTCTCGCCACAGGGCTGCGCGGCCGGCTGCCGTCCACCAACTCCTTCTTCCTCCAACCCCTTTGCAAACCCGCGGCCACCATCTACTGAGGATGCCACCGCGAGCACCGCCGCTCCTCCCAGTCGCCCTCGTATTCCTCCTCCCTATTCTCCCTCCAGGTTGCTGGAGGACCGCCCACCGGCAGCCTTGTTCGACCTCTCTCTCTTCCCTCCCTCTCTCTCTTTCTTTCCCTCTCTCTCTCCCTCTCTCTCGTTTTTCCTCTGGCACTATAGCAGAGCCTAAGAGAAAAAAAAATAGAAAAAAAGGAGGCATTGAGCGAGCAGGAAGAGGCCCATCTCGACTTGTCCCGCATCATAATTGATTTTATGTTTGGATGACTACCACTACAAATGAAAATTTTATTTTGCAAAAATACCCCTTCACAGTGGGTATTTATATAGTTTCTTGGTTTACAAATATGTCCATGTTCAAAGGGAATCAGATTTTTGTCCAGTAAACATGCCCTTGCACAGTTGGGATTGAATTTTTTATATTTTATATATATGCCCCACCATCCTCATTTTTGTGTTTGTGAAGATACCGCACCCGATGGGGGCTTAATCTGTTTCCTTGTTTCCTCCCCACTCCTTTTTTTTCTTTTTTTTTGCAGATATGCCCCACCAGGTGGGTGTTTAGGTTAAGTCCAATGGACTCCCCATATCCTACCAAGTGGGGGGGTATACCCAGTGGAGGTGGGTGGAGCCTACGGGAATCCCCCACCTCCACCGAGTAAGTCATGGTTTGCCAACTCGTACCATACCGATGCGAGTCGGCTGACCCGTACCGCACTAGTGTGATTCGACCGCCATGTATCGTACATGAGGAAACCAAGGATGGGGGATCACCAGTACGATACAGGTCCTGTAGTTGAAAGGGGAGGCTAAAACAAAAAAGTCACCAAGGTCGAGTTGGACCCATAGTACAGTACCGTACCATACCATACCACCAGGGAACCGAGTCGGCCAGGACTAGTGGTACGATGAGCCTTGCGGGTAACGCCCCACGAGGTGGGGGTAAAGACACCCGCGGGTTCACCCCTCATCTCCTCCAAGTGGGGGTCCACCACCCCACTGGACAACCTCCCCGAGAGTATATACCACCAGGGAACCAAGTCGGCCCGGCCTAGTGGTAAGGTAAGCTTTGTGGGTGAACCGTCATGCGGTGGGGATGAGGACACCCGCCGATTCCCCCCTCATCTCCTCCAGGTGGGGGTCCACCTAATGGTGGTGGGGTGGGCCACCCCACTAGACAACCTCCCAAGAATGTATACATATATATATCCCTTGTATCTCTCCACCTTTTTGTTTGGGTCAAAATAAGAGTCCAACAAAGACTCTGACTCTTGTTTCCCTCTCCTTCCATTGCAAGTACAAAGGATGCAACTCTTGTTCTTGCTCCTTTTCTTCTTTTTCTTAATGCAGGTGCAAAGCAAAATGTTGCGGCCTCCGTTCTTCTTCTTGTCTTGCCAGTGTAGGGTACAGAGTGAACATTGGCCTCATCCTTCTTGTTCTGCAGGTGAGTCTTCTCTTCTTTTTCTTTTTGTTGTTGGCATGAAGAAGAACAGGCTGCTGCCCTCCTCCCTTTTCCCCTTTCTCTTTGCTTCAACTCTCCTTTTCTTTTGAATTTTGGCACAGGTACAAGGGTTCCTGCTGCGCCCTGCTTTTTTTCTTTTTGTTCTTTGGCCAGCACAGCATCAAAGAAGACCCTCATCCCCTGCTCTATTTTCAGTCCTTTTTTTCTTTTTTGCTGGTACAGGTACGAGCCACTGCCCTTCTTTGCTGGTGCATGTCCATGTGGATTTAATTTACAACACCCGGGGAAAAAAAAGGTTGTTTAGGGTACAATAGGAGCAATTAGCAGGAACATGTGGACATAGCTCCTTATGCTCAATTCTGCACCACCTGTTCGCATTCAATTCTTATCTATGGTGCAACAAAAACTCAATACAAGTGCTAACCAAGCAACATTATCATACAATGAACATTGAGTAGCCACAACTCTAGCTTCAACTCCAACTCCGACTTCGACCCTAGTTCCAAATGATAATATCAAGGCATGTATCACATTCTCTCTTGATTTTGGAACATCCTTTGACATTATACATACATTACTATTTGTGCACATGTTTAGATGCACACAAGGGCATCCTCATGTTTACCTTCCCAAGAAAAGAGATTTAGAGACCTCTATAGAGTTAGATAGTTTTCTTCATTTAGCAGTGAAGATGATGAATGAGTTACTACCCTTCGATATCATATGGTAATGATAATTATATTGTATTGCTATTCAGAGTCTTTTAAAAATATTGTTTTTCATTTTTCCACTTTTTTAGAATTTTTTGTAGTGATGAAAAAGGAGCTGATCTGTACCAAATTCTTTTAGTCAGGATCAAGCAAGATCAGGCTAGATACGATTAGGAGTAGCCAATCCCATCAGTTTTATTGTATTGCTATTTAGAGTTTTTTAAAAATATTATTTTCATTTTTCCATTTTTTTGAACTTTTTTGTAGTGATGAAAAAGGAGCTGATCTGTACCAAATTCTTTTAGCCGGGATCAAGCAACATCAGGCTAGGTAGGATTAGGAGTAGCCGATCCCATCGGTTTTGGTATGACTAATCTGAGCATCAATCTTGTGCTTTGCAACCTTGATTAAATCCACTTTCCAAAATCCTCAAAATCCTGTATATGCCTCAAACATAGATAACTTTTCTAACATATTTTTTTATTTTCATATGTTTTTAGGTTGCACTTTCCTCAACAGAGAGGCGAGGGAGGAGATCTTCCCCTATCCGAGGTCTGACCATGACATCCTCAGTGAAGAGTTTTGAGTAGAAGTCCCTTGCCTGCATCCTGATGTCCTCATTTCTACTAAAGATTTAGTCACCAACTGTGATTCCTGTAATAGAGTTGACTCTCCTCCTTCCAAATGCAATCCGCTGAAAGTAAACAATATTCGTGTCACCTTCCTTGAGCCATTTCTCCCTAGATCTCTGCTGCCAATAGACTTCTCCCTCATGAGGACCTCGTCAAATAGTAACAAGATTTGAAAAAATATGAATCAAATAGTAAACATATAAATGCCTACAGTTTTAAAGGAGATTTCACTTTCCAGACCATTCCACACAGCAAACAGGTGGTCCGTTGCTTTCCACCCGATGATAAAATGATTTAACAGAAAATTTCCTTGAGTTGCCCGCCCAAGTAAGGGGGTTAGTCATGAGTGACTTCAGAATCAAGGTCGGTTCTAAAATCACCTGTGATTTAGATAGAATCTCGATGATTTTCAAATACACGGTTGTATTTAAAAACACTTAATTGTGTTTTCAAAATACATCATGTATTTTTAAATCATTATGATTTCAAAATCCAATGTTAGTCACAAGGGATTCAAAACGTCCATCAAGTTCAATCCAAAATTAACAATAGTAATATAAACTTTTTTCATTATCTAATAGATTAAAGTAATATAAAAATATGTCAAATTAATTATTCAAAAAAATAAAATAAATTATACTATTAAATTTCAAAAAGTAGATAGGATGAACAGAATCTTGCCATAAAATGACACTAAAACTTCATGGAGGGGCCAACCACCAAAAACCCTAAACATGCACAGAGATACATAAGCACACATCAAACCCACAAGGTTGTACAGTAGACTTCCAGTTGGAGGAGAACAGAGCGAGCTCTGCGAGTTGGCAGATGGCAAAAGAAGAGATGGAGAACTACAAACAACGGAAGCAAGATCAGGCAGGGGGCAGCAGGACTGTTGCAGCCACAATATCATTATGATTAGAATTTGCACTGCCAGTGTGGCAACCGATCCCACCATCCACCCAGCCAGCTGTAGCAACAACCTAGAACCCTCATGGCAACCCATTTTATCCCCCACCTGCTGCCGTTCCCCTCACCTACTGTGACGAGCTTGAGGGTGATCATGATCGCAAGAGGAGGATGAAGAAAGGGAAGAAAGAGAGAGGGAGGATGTATACATCTCATAGAGAAGACATTGTTATCCCTAAGTTGCATGTCACTGTTGAAGAGGAGAGGAGAGAAGAGAGAATTCAAGTACCTGGTGTTCAGGTGTAATTCTAAAATGCACAGCTTCTTTTATTTCAGGTTGAGTTGGATTCAAATTGGGATTCACAAATCAAATCACAGTGGATTTTGACTCACTATCAAATCTTGAATGACTAAAAGTGGATTTTGAAATCCACTGAAACCAAACCTATGTATTCTGAAATCCCTTGTGACTAACCCCCCCCCCAAAAAAAAGAATCTTGGTGACTACTGTCAATTTGCATATTCTGCAAACTTTCAAGCAAAGCATAGTATTCTAAATCCTCTGACTCTTTTAATGGTGCCTTCCCATCATATTCCAAGTGACAATGCCACTATCTAATTGATAGCAATCCTGCTCTGAGCACCATTCACTACTAGTGAGCTTTGAAAATCTGTTGGAAATTGAACTTTAAAGGCCAATCCCAGACCATCTGTCTTGCCAAAAGAAAGTTGATCCTCCAGTGCCGATCTTGATCTAGATACCTTATTCAATATAAGATCTAGCATACAGAACATCATTCCGCAATGGGGATAACAGAAGCTGAAGTTACCATGTTGAGAAAAAATCTGTGATGCTGCTTATCATGCGTGTAAAATGACCTGCTTCCAGAGAATACTATGACTATCATTCTCCAACCACTCCCACAACCATTCCCCTAAGAGCCGTATTCATTAACTTCTGACCCTTCACACCCAAACTTCCCTATTTCTTAGATCTACACATCATATCCCACTTCATCAAAACATGCAAGAGGAATTATCTTTATTACTGCTTGTCAGACCCGCCAATTCCTCGAATTAATCGAGACAAATTAAAATAAATAAATAAATCAGTCTCACGGAGACTAAAAAATGGCACAAAGCCAAAGCCACTGGGAGAACAGGTTGAATCCGAATCCCGGGAATCACAGTCGTACTTACGACATAAAGAAATACAAGTTCGCAGCATAAGGACGATCAAAACAGTGTCCCGCAGCACTTACGGAGTGTCCGACGTAGGAGCAAAAGCAATCCCCGAAGTGCGAAGCCTTCCCCAACAAGAAGCGGTGCGGAAGAAGTAAAAAAAAAAAAGACAAAGCACAACGCACCCCGGAAGCATCGTTCTCTCCTCTAAGTCACTAAGGCACAAGGCAAACACCAAAATATAAAAAATGGGGGCCCTTTTATAGGGCCGCCCCTCTCCCAACCGCACCTGGCCACCCTGGACCGGGTGGATCCCAAAAAGGACACACCCGGATAAGGTGGGCCTTCGCGGCACCCACCTGGTGCGAGTGGGCCTCCAAAGGCTTCCACCCGGTCCGGGGTAGCCCCCTCCCCATCCTAGCTCTATAAATACCCCCAAGGGGGTCCTAAACCATATAGAGAGGCAAAGATACAAGCACAATAAGCACGAGAGCAACCATTGGCGGGCTTGAAGATTTTTTCCCTTGACCTTCTCTTGCCTTAAGCGAGGGTATGTTACAAAAATGGCCGTGTAACGGCACTTAGACAATTGGACCTCCATCTATATAATTTCTATGTAATTTTATGGGGAAAATCTATCTAATTTTCTGATTTAATCAAAAATTACGAAAATACCCCTGAGTTTGCAAGAAAATTGTGGCACAGATATGTAATTGCGGAAATGTCCCTACAACTTTTGTAAATTGTAGATATGTCCCGCACTTTGGCGGAAATGTCCTATGAAGATCTACAACTTGTCGACAAGTCTTGTAAAGTCCTATACAAACAAAAATACTTTGCACTTTGTAAAAAATACCCAGGGTTTACAAAAATGCCCGAAGTTTTTTTTGTAATTCTGTAAATGCCCTGATCCCCTTACGGATGTCCACTGCTGCAATTGCAAATATGCCCTCCGTATCGTGACAGATATGGCAAAGGTTGATGACTTATTTGGCTGTTAATCAAGAGTATTTGGACTTTACACCGATGTAAATAAACACCGACTGCAGTCAGTGGAAAAATGTCCAGTGCCCGAACCCTAATCGTCTGATAAAAAAAAAAACTCATCAAATTAACAATGTGCATGCTAACGAATGTGCATTTAAGTTCAACAAATGAACGGCCTCCAATTCAACCCACCGTCACCATAATCTTCTGCGGGGTGAAGCACTACCCCACAAAAATCTCCTTATAGCATCATTTTTTTGTGCAACAATGACGGGCAATCTGAACAGATGGATAATGATGGGGAACGGAGGATAACATTGAGTTAATCGATGTTATTCTACGTCCGAGAAATAAATGCTTCTTTTTCCAAGCGGCCAACCTCTGCTGGAACATAAACAAGCTAGCTCCACTCCTCTATTCTCAATTGTCTATAGTGGAGTGGTAAATGCAAGTAGATAACAGGCAAACACTCCACTCTACAACCCACCAACAAAGCACCTTCTGTATCACCTCATCTTCCATATTGTCTCCAATGAGGGAGCTTTAGCAAAATTTATTTTCAAGCTAGAACATGCCTCAAAGGTTTTGAGTAAAAAAGGTAGATTTCCAAGGGATGCACCACATCTTCAAGGAACAATAAGGTATCATCCATGCATTCTTGATGCAGTGAATCCATCCATTGAACATGACCAGAATCTTACTCAGAATCACAGCAACCAGCACATACAACAAAGGAGATAGAGGTCCCCTTGACTCAACCCCTTTGAACTTCAAAAGAAAACCTAGAAAACATGAACACAACCATTCAGGATGACTGAAAATTTTGCAGAATTCACACAATTGTTGATTATTTTGATAATTTGCGGAATCCAAGATGTTTGCTTGGTAGTTGGAAGATAAAACAGACAAGAATTATCATTGCTGAAGAACAAAAATGTCCATTTAATGTTTAAATACACTTACACTCCAAAAACTCTAAAATTTTAAGTCTTTCTCAAGAAATTGGTCTTATTCTCACCTTGCAGCCCCAATTGGCTCTTTTTATCTCAAGATTGCTCCTACATGAATTACTTCAGTATGCACGAAGAATGTTAACTTACAATTCAACAGTAATAGCAAGGTACCTTGATGATTTGGCAGCAGAGATAATGTTGTCCAAACATACATCATTTGGGAAAATCTGAACATCACAATGCAGATGAAAATTGATATTAAGGATTAAAAAAGCTACAAATCATAAAAATTACAATAAAATTTATAGAGAGAGTTTTAAGCGAATAATAGATAATAATATGCCTCTCAGAAAGCATAGGATCGATAATTGGAAATGAATCAAAAGAACAGGAATATAACATAGAGAAAATTGCATGGTATTCAACACCGCCCGGTACATACGGTACCAGGCCGGTATGTATCGGTACTGGCCTTGGCCGGTCCAGTTCTTCCCATTTTATGTCGGTACCAGCCAGTACCATTTATAAAATTTAAAAAAAAAACAGGTGAACCAAGGCATACCAGGCTTACCGGTACACCCGGTTCACCCATAGAGACCGCCCACTTAGGGCATTGGGATCCCTCTCAAGGGCTGCATTGTGTGACAGCCCGTGAGAGAGAGATCCCCCCCCTTCGACCGTCTGCTCCCTCCTTTGCCGCCGCCAGCCACACCACCAGTCGGCCGCCAGGCCGCCGGCCAACAGACGGCTGCCGGAGCTCGTCGCCGGCGATCGCAGCAGCCGCAGCAGCTCGCCAGCTTCATCGTCGTCCACGCAAAGCCACACAAGAGGCCGCAGCAGAGCAGGCAGCCTGAGTCTGCCTGACCGCCTGACCCGTCGGCCACCTCGACACCGCCAACCACAAGCCGGCGACCCAAGCAACCGCTACCGAGCAGATCCAGCCACCGACAACCAGATCCGGCCATTTTCTAGCTGGAAAATTCCTTTTTAAAAATGTTGAAGGTAATTTTTTAACTCAAAAAAAAAGTAGTGTTAAATAAAATTGTAAATGGCCTACTTGGGGTTAAAGAGTGTTCATTGCACTCAAATTTAATTTCAAATCAGAAAATCCCCAAATTGAGCCCTAATTAGGGTTCTAAAATTGGGGCATTTATTAAATTAACTTAATTTAGATGCAATTGAAGATCAATTGCATCTCATGTGGCCCAAGTAGTGTTAAAGAGTGCTTAATTGCATTCCAATTCAATTTTAAATTAGAAAATCCCCAAATTGAGCCCTCATTAAGGTTCTAGAATTGGGGCTTTTTTGAAATTACCCTAATTTCAATTGCACCGCATATGGCCTAGCTAGGGTTAATGAGTATCCAATTGTACTCCAATTCATATTCAAATCATAAAATCCTTAAACTTAGCCCTAATTAGGGTTCTAAAATTGGGGCTTTTCTGAAATTGGGTGTTTTATCTAATGTATTGTTACTATGCATGGGTTTTCTACAGATATGGCACGTTGTGAGGATATAGGGTGGCCATATGCCACTTTTGTTAATGTAAAGACAGAGTGTGAAATGTAATCTTTCTGGGAAGAAAATAGGCAGAGGTATAATAAGAATAAAGGAGCACTTGGCAGAAAAAAGAGGAGATGTTGCAACATGCACTAAAGCATCTCTAGAGATCAAAAAAATGTTCAAAAATCTTTTGAAAGAGAAACAAAAGGAGAAGAAATTGAAGGCAAAACATGATGAACAAGTGAGGAAAGAGATCATATCTCAAACTTAGCAAGGTCCCACAATTGGAGCACCAGGGAGCCGTCTTCATAGAGGAGATGATGACAGTGATGAGGATGAGGATCCAGAATATATAACAGCAATTCATGAAAGTTTGAGTTAAGCACATGAAGATGAGGCATGCAAATTTGGGTATGGCACATCAACTTCTGACTTGCAACAATCCAAAAGTACAATAGGAGTAAGACAGCCAGCATTCACTAGAACAAACACCATGTCTGTTACTCAAAAATCATCTTTACTTGGTGCCAGGGAAGATATAACATCTCCTTTAGATCCTTCTGGTAGTCCAATAGATCACTATTTGTATAGAAAAGATGATGTTCAGCAACAAAGTATCGAGACTAGTTTGAAGGGATGGAAACAAGTCAAGAAGTTTGCATCACAGCAAATGGAAGCACATCTCTAAAGAGTTTTCCTATGCAAATATTTCTGCTAATATTGCTGGTAATCCCTGCTTCCAAATAATGGTTGACTCTATTGTACAAGGTAATTTAGGCATTCCTGCACCTAAGCCAAGGGATATATATGGCCCTTTGCTTGATGAGGAGATTTGTGAGTTACAAAAATAGATAAAATCATTTGAAAGGGTGAAAGATGAGAGAGGATGCACCGTAATGTGTGATGGATGGACAGGGACCATTAGAAAACAATTGATCAACTTTCCTATTTATTGTCCACATGGAACAGTATTTTTGAAGTCATTTGATGTTTCTGATAACCATAAAAATGTTGAATCCTTAAGCAGCCTGATGGATCAGGTTGTTGAGCAGGTTAGAGAAGAGAGAGTGGTCCAAGTAGTCACTGATAATGCAAGGAACAACAGGAGACTGGTCATATGTTGATGAAGACATGGAGACATATCAATTGGGATCCATGTGCAGCACACAGTTTAGACCTGATCTTAGAGATATTAGAGGACAAGAAGAGGTTGAAACTGTCATTCATGATGCACAAATGATCAACACTTTTATTTATGACCACCATCGCATTCTTGCAATTTTCAGGCAGAAGACAAGTGATCATAACATCATTAGACTAGGCCCAGACAGATTTGCCGCACAGTTCTTGGCCTTGGAGAGCTTGTACAAGTATAGCGTGGCAATCAGAGAACTCAATAACGATAAAGAATATCTGAAGCATGTGAAGTCCCTTGGTGCTAATGTCAGAAAAACTGCAAAAATAGTGGACAGACTTGTAGAGAAAGATGGCTTTTGGGAAAGTGTGCAAAGGTATCTCAGGTTGATTGAGCATATAGTTCAGGTATTGAGAATGATAGATAGAGATGATAAAAAAGATATGGGATATCTCTATGAAGCTATGGATAGGGCCAAGGAAAAAATTCAAAGAAGGTTCCCAACCACTTATCAGAGGTGGTGAGACATCATTGATTTTAGATGGGAAGGCGCACTCCACCATGAGTTGCATGTACCTGGTAAACTGTCACTTATTATATTTTTCAAAAATTTATCAATTTTATATCTTTAATTCCTACTGCTGCTAATTTTGATACAAAATATGCAGTATATTTCTTAAACCCCCGTTATCAATATAGGGCAAAATTTCAGGCAGATGATGAGGTGATGAGGGGTTATTAAGTGTCATAGCAAGAATGTCAAGAAATGAAAACATGTGATTTGAAGCTGAAAATCAAATTGATGAGTTCAAGTTGAAGATGAGTGTTTTTAGGCTATCAGAGATCCAAAGTACTATTATGAAGTCTAGCCCAGGCATAAAAATATTATTTGATAATCTTAAAAGCCTTATTGCAAACACCATGTATGCTAACTTTGTTTTTTTTCTTCTTTTATAACAACTGATTGATGGGAAGCTGTAAGAAGTATGGGTATAAATGCTTTAGTAGACATTGCCATTCGTGTTCCAAGTCAGAATACAGCTGCAAGTGAGTGTGAAAGAAATTTGACCACCTTCAGTCTTATGCACACCAAATTGAGGAACAGTTGAAGGCACAAAAATTAGAGAAATTGGTGTTTTGTCACTACAATATGAGACTCAAATGAAAATTCAACAAAGACACCAAAGGTCGTTGGAGAAGAGGGTGCGTGAGTTTGAGGGGGCAGAAGAAGAAGCCACAGGAAGTGAAGGCCAAATGGATTTGAGCAGCTATTTGATGAGGAGCATCCATTGAGTGCACAGGTTGAGGCTAAAGATCAATTGGATGAACCATTATTCAACCCCACAGATCGTGCTTGGGCAGAGGGAGAGTTGGATGATATTGAACTTCATAAGAAATTTCAGGAGAATCCAAGTTTTGAGCCAGATGTCAAGCCTCACATCCCACATCAGCATTCTGCGTCCATCCCTGGTAGATAGCATGATGAGCTAGATATCCGGCCAGAAAGGATATTTTAGTCTACTCTTGCATTCAGATCTAAAGATAAGGTAAAGTAGAAACAAGCAGAGAAAGGGCAGAGCCAACCTAGCCAGGTGTACAAAAGAAAGGGAAGCATGGGACATCAAGATAAGAGTCATCAACCCAAATCACCTTGTGTTCATAGAGGAGTTGATGATGACAGTGATGATAAATGCACAGGACCCATACAGTTTGGAGAGGTGGTCTAGCTTTTTGGACAATACAAGTTGATAAACAACAAGATGAAGAAAATTATGGTGCTTATGGAGGTGCATCTCATTGGGACACATTGAGGCAACAAGACAATACCACACAATATCATGAATCTGATTGGCAGTCTTGGGGGCAGCAACAAAGTACACCCTAAGATCATAGAGTTAGGGCCTCAATTTAGAGATTTTCAAGGAACTCATATTCTTCTTAGTTAGAATGACACAACACCCTAGAGAGGGCTCTTATTCTTTTCAGGTAGCTCACAATCTCCTTGGGAGTCATAGCCACAAGATTATAGCACACGACCACAAGACCCTTGAGGACAGCTTGCACAAGAGCACCCTCATGTAGGGGGCTCTTATTCTTCTCATTGGGAGTCTTGGGGTCAACACACTGGAGGCCAATTTAAAGAATCCAACACAAGACAAGGATGGCAGTACCGATTTCGGTACCGGTTTCGGCTAGGACCGAAACTGAAACGTATCGGTTTCGGTTTCGGCTTCGGTTTCGGCCGAAACCAGTTCAAAACATTCAAAAAAAGGCCAAAAAATGCATTGAGCAAGTTCGGTTTCGGCCGAAACCGTCCGGTGTCGGACCGAAACGGGTGAGTTTCGGGCGAAACCGATACGGTTTCGTCCGAAACCATTAAATTTTATTTTTTTTTAATGTTTCGGACCTGCTACAGTGAGCAGGTCCGGTTTCGTTTCGATACCGGCCAAAACCGATATGTTTCGGCCGAAACGTATCAGTTTCGGCCGATACTGCCAACCATGACACAAGAAACACTAATGATGCACAATTCTTTGGGTAATGGAAAAAAATGGCGGATGAATTATTTAGTTATGGATATGCACCAAGGGACTAAGATGAAGATGGATTTTCAAATTATCCCCCACATTCATATGGCCATTATTAAGTATGTATTTTTAAGTTTCAAACTTTCAAATTTTCAATGCATTATGGTGAAGAAATGATATTTACTATGGTTCTAAATGTTTATTGTGTTCCATCATAATGGATTTTGCCTTCTATTATGTTTTCCTGTTTCTTAATTTTTATTTGTTTTTCTTAATTTTTAAACACAGAAATGTATAAGTATGGATACTTATATGGGGGGAGGCCGAACCGGTACCGTACCGGCCGGTAACGGTACCAGCCCTGCATTTCGGTACTGAGATTGAAGACCTTGGGAAATTAATCAGCGCCCCCTGACAGAGCCCCTGACTCACAGCCCAGTCCCTATCAAGAAAGTCAGCGCCTTCCACCCCCTGCTTTCCGTTGGGACTTATTTTGTAATCCCTGTCATTAACCACGTTAGGAGGCATTATCACATTAATGCTAAAGACCAGAATGCATTAACATGTGAACCCGCAACGTTTTAATTGTAACACTTTCAGGCCTTAATGCATTAAGTGATTTAAAGCATTGCAAGTTAACACTTTAACATGTTATGTCTTAGTGTTAACACATTAACATCTCCCGGCAACCGTTAATGGCAGGGACTGCAAAATAAGTTCCGCCAGAAAGTAAGGGGTGAGAGGCACCTAATTTCCCGACAAGGGCCAGGAAGTAAGTCAGATGTTCTGACAAGGGCCCTAATGAATTTTCCCTATAATGTAATCCATCAATAGGAAGTATAATTCAAGTTGTTCCATGCGAGACTGGAGTAAAACATTAATAATATGAACCTAGGTACTTGGCACTCCAAAATAACAATGAAGCTATATTTCTGCTGGTTTCAAGCATGCCTAATAGATAGTATTTGCATTATATGCAGGGCTCATCAGAGTCCGATAAGATGATGGTGGGTCAAGAGACATTCAGAACAGGCAGTGTGCAAAATTCAATCCTCTCAGCTAGGAACAGACAGAAGTTAGACATCAAATGCAACACCACTGAGCACAGTATAATAAGATAATGGTGGAATATATTGTCCAATATTTTTCTTCCCGGACTGGATGCATCGCCAAGTTTATTAACTGTAAATTGGGGGGGTGCACAACCAGATAAAGGAAGGAGAGATTTCTGAGTTTCCTGCTATCAAAAATCAGCACAAAGTTCATCACTATGGCATAGTTGCAGCATGAAGGGACAATATTTTCATGGCAAAAATTTCTAGTTGCATACCATTTGTGAATGACACAATTTCTGAGAGATAATATAAGGTTTGAATGTTATGTTAGAATGTTGGGTAGATGTTCTAGGATCGAAAAAAGTTTTAGGATGAAATAAATTATATACAAATATGGTAAATGTAATTTTAGTAACATGAAGATGGTACAAGCAGATTCACTTATGATCAATGACCAAGTTATTCTAAGTAACAATTTTTCAATGTCTAATATCCATCAGGAAGATCCTAAATGATGTATATAGAGTGAAAGCAGGGAGAACAACATGGAGAAGCATATCTAGAATCCTACGTGATTGTAATTGAAGCTTAAAGAAAAGATTCATAAAATTGGTCTGAGATCTGTGATGTTGCATGGTACTGAATGTTAGATGGCAAAGAAAGAACACACAGAAATTGTGTTTAGGAAAGATGGTGTTGAGACGGATGTGTGCTAAGAATAAGTTAATAATTGGAGTCAATCGATATGTGGGAACTTTGGAGTAGATCTGATGACATTTGGGGAAAAGAGGATAGATGGTTTGGGCACCTACGTTGCCATCAAAGGTTAGCACCAGCTGAAATCAATGACCAAATTCAAGTGCAAGATGGTAAAACGGCTCAAGGAAGAGCAAAAACAAAATGCTTAGAAATTGTAAGGGCACATTTTTTTTCTGAGTTTAACTACAAACAGGGCACCAAATGGAACTGACCCTAAATAAATGAGATAAGACTAATGCTGTTGATGATGATTAATCAACTTACATTTGTATTCCTGGTTACCTTTCAAATATCAGCTGTTTTCTAAAAGATCTGAATGTAGCATACACTGGTCCCTCTGGAAAAGTTATCTTCCCTATTTGCCGTACTTTCACAGTCCAGCATCTAGTTCTTGGGCTGATCCTTCTCACATTGCCCTAACGCTATTGTACACTTTTAATTTTCACATTCTGATGTTCATGTCAGTTCCATCCTGTCATTGTGCAACTTCCAGAACCACCAAAGCATGTGACATGTTTACACTTTGTTAGCTTCATCTCAATAGTCTCACATGCCACCCTATTGTTTAGGTTTTGGGTATGATTGCCTGTTTTGATGTTCAGAATGTTACATAAAAATTACCACATAACAGATTGTTAGGTATTTAGGTTCTCTGAGTGTTGGCTTTTTGCCTCACGATCATATCAACTTGAACGTCATCTCTGTTTTATGCACATTAGCATCTCTTAGCATCTTTAGTTTATCCACTCATGAAAGTATCATCACAAACTCTTGAAGAATATGATCACAATCTCCTGGAGAGAGATTATTTAACTTCCATTGACATCTTCCTTTTGATATCTAATAAGCATCTGTTCCCCAAACTTAACTATTGTCATTTCAAGCTTCTTTCAAATGTCTACTCTGGTTGACCACTTCTATGGCCAAAAGTTGAGCTCCAAGGAGTTCCGATTGCAATCTCAATTCTCAACCAACGTTCAAATTACCTTGTTTATTGACTTCCAGTGTTCATTACACTGAGTTGTGCACCCTTAATCTTTGGTGCAGTTCATCAAATAGACTGCACATCTTTGACATCGCCAGCATCAACACACCATAGAGACGGTGCTGACTTGCACCCTGTTGACATGTAATCAATTTATTGTGGACTTTTGGATCACTGATAAGTTTGATAGAGATTTTAGGAGTATGTTGGCATAGATGCAATGTGCCTACATAATACCTTTGCACATATGCCCAGAACATACCATGAAAAAGTATACCCAAAGTAGAGAATTTTTGTTCCCTTGGACCAATTAAGCATCAAGGACTTTTTGACTTTTCTTGCATCAAATTCATCACTAGCAGTATCCAAAAATATCTTACAGCAACTTTCATGATCCCAGCTGTTACCAGGATTGCCAATTCGCCTTTGTTTTTACAACATCAGTTTAACTTGCATATGCAATAAGCAAGAAGACCACCCCTGAACTATCTTGCCATAATACTTCACATAACAACCTGAGGAAAGATGTCTTACATGGCTTAACTAATGCTTACTATAAAAATATTTGGGATCTATGGCACAAGTTACAGGTCTGTCTCACTTCCTGAGGATTAAAAAGAAACTAAAGTTTCTAAAATATTGTAAGCTCATTTAATAAGCAGGAAAAAATACCTCTATGTCCTTTAGTTCCATTGCATCATCTGCAATCGCTATTGCTAACTCATGACACAAAATCGAAGGGTCTATGACAGAGTACAACTTTGGCCCTAGGAAGGAACCATCCAAAAGGGAAATGGGTGTCCTTAAGGACAATCTTATCAAATTGCCTTCAAATTCAGTTGCCCTTACTTCTTCAGATATCATGTCCTCAACTTGACCAATTGCTTCATCCCTGAAAAGGTGAAGAGTGGAAGAGAGAAAACAAAATAGTAACATGACATTTCTAAGAACTACACAGAATGGTGAGAAAAAATTACTTGAACTTTTCGAAATTCATGAGCAGGATACAAGGCCGACATCCACAAGGGATGTCATCTAGCTACTATATCTCGCAATGTAACAAGGGCACTACATCAATCATTACTAAAATGAAACTCAAATAATAGGATATGTAACCTTAAATGAGTAAAATAAAAATAAAAATTCATAATTCAATGTTCTAGCTGGACGGTGAACCTAGTGTCTCACTATGATGGAATCTATCAAAAAAGAATTGTGTAAATGTAGATCAGAATCTGGAGAAAGTGCATGCAAATTATGATTTACTGCATCAGAAGCATCTCAAACTTCATGGTCATAATAAATGGCATCAAAAGAACAGACACAGCTGTAGACACTTATTTTCGGCCTATAAGACAAGTCATTTTTCCTATGTTCTATGTTAATGTCCAAAATCAGTCATCCTTATTGAGTTCATGTTGACTTAATACGGAATCTGTCTTCAGACTGATTCGGGACATGGTGGTATGTTGTCGTTTAACGATTCACATCAAGTCGAGTTGTCCTGGTTCCCTATTTTCAGCCAATTTTCCAAAAATTCCAAAGTTCCTATTCGTAGTGATCGAATTGTCACATTTAAGCTATCCGCGACACCTACTCTTGATGCGTATGAGGGTGTTCTTCCGAGTTCCACCCGAATTAGGATTTCTTCGCGATAATGCTCTCCTAGATGGATTCTAACTTCATTTTCTTGCGCCCCACTTCTAAAAATGATCCTAGATGTTTCTAATGGGTTTCAGAGTGTTAGGATTCGGATTTCTGATGGTTTTCCCAATCCTCTTTGGAGTTTGAACCCTATCAACTCTTCTATCCAAACTTACCCTCGTGGCTATAAATAGACCTCCATGGTTATTTTTTTCCCCAATGCTCTATTGGATCTTCTGGGTAAACTCTGTTGGATTGTCTCTAGATTCTTCATCACGTAGAGGCAGAATTCTTTGTGGAATTCTTCAATAAGGAGGATCTCCCCCCCCCCCCGCTTTTCTTTGTTCTCATGCATACATTTTAATTTTCATACATCATTGCTTTGGAACCCTGTTTTGCACATTTTTCAACTCACTGCACTCAATTCAAACCCAACTTTTTCCCTTAATGAAGGGTTAAAACCATCCCAAAGGTCTGTTCTTAAATGCATGCTTAGTTTTCTTCATAGTCTAGGGCAAATACTAGACTATTATCTTGTTCTAATTGCATCTTCTTTTGTTTTTATTTTAAAGGGACTAAAAGGATGCAAACAAGCAGAAGCCCTTGCTTTCTAGCCGGCTGGAAAGGAAGGAAAAGAGGTCTCGACGCCTCGCAATCTCCCTCCCCTTTAACAGGTACACGATTATATTTTCTTCATTATTTAGAATGGTTCTCCATGTTCATCAATCTTCTACTCCTAGCAATCATAGTCACTTGTTGCACCTTTTGAGGGGGTACTTTCCTTGTCCACGATAACCACAACAGAAATCCAAGTCAGGTGTCTAACCAAAACATTATAGCACAACTAGTTAGTCCTATGCTTCACTCATTGGAACACAAAGTCATCTAAGATTCATATTCTATCAATGTTTAAGCACTAGGAAGCCAAGACAACCACTTGAGACTGAGTTCAGCGTCATGCCATAGTGTTTGTGTTTGTGGTCCTATTGCTTGCCACAATAGGAAAGATAACAAAGATGAGTATGAAGGAGTCAAAATGGAGCTTCTGTCTTGGATAGGAGAGACATTTAAAAGACAAGTTCTAGAAGCCATATGTAACTAGTTAGTGGAGGCATAATGGCCATTCCAGGAAACAGCCACCAGATCCCCAAAAAAAAAAGATCAAGCGCGAAAAGAAAGGAGCTGCCTATGTGGGAAAGGGTTGTGAGTCACCTAGCTGACTGATCTCTAAAACACTAAACCAAAATTATGGTAACAGCCATGAAGACAGGAGAGAATGAGACAAGGAGTTGTAAACAAGGCAAAATGAATGATATAGCAGGGAGCACAGTGCCAGACAGAATGACATATGATTAGAAACAAGCCTGCCGAAAGCCATAGCCTCCATGTTTGAAAAGTGATCTTCCCAATCAACAAAGACAAGGAGCCTGTCAAGTCTAGCCAGTGTTGGGTCAACTCTCAAGTTTGACCATGTAAATTGCACATCGGAGGCATGGACATCAAACAAACCCATTGCACAAACAAATTCCTGGAAATCTCCAAATCCCCCAAGGGAACAAATCCACATGACTTCTTGTGGACACCAAAAAAATGCATACTTGGATATCCTGCTCGGCCTCGCGTCAGCAACAGCGCCGAGTGAAGAAACCCCGGAGAAATCAAGCACAAAAGGCCCCACAGCCCGTGGGCCTCAAAGAGAATCAAACGGGCCACGACTCGTACCCACAATGGGCTCAGAACGGGCCCCGGGTACACACACCCCCTGGGGAGCCCTTCAGCGGCACGCCCAGCCCCAAGGGGGCCTCAACGGCACACCCTGGCGAAGCCCCAGCGGCACGCCCTGGAGAGCCCTCCAACGGCACGCCCCCTCCAGCGGCACGCCCCCTTCAGCGGTACACCCCCTGGGGGGTTTCAACGGCACACCCCGGGGGGTCTTCAGCGGCACAGCCCCCAGGGGCTTCAGCGGCACAGCCCTCAGCAGGCCCCAGCGGCACGCCCTGGAGAGCCCTCCAGCGGCACGCCCTTCAGGACCTCAGCGGCACAGCCCCCAGGGGCTTCAGCGGCACAGCCCTCAGCAGGCCTCAGCGGCACGCCCTTCAGGCCACTCAGCGGCACGCCCTTCGGGCCATTCAGCGGCACGCCCTTCAGGAGCTTCAACGGCACGCCGTTTTGGCTCCCCAGCAGCACGCCTGTGCAGCCCGCCAACGGCACAGCGTCAAGCCTTTTCAACGGCTAAACGACATGGCGCCCATGCCCTATGCATCCTTGGCGCGCAGTGAGCTCTATAAGGTGTCAACCATGGGTTGGGCCACGCAGGCTACCCCACTGACAGCCAGGACAGGAGCAAGTCAAACCCATCATCACAGCCGGCTTCCCGCCTTCGACGGTCGTGCTCGAAGTCGTCGGTGGCTGGGAGTATAAAAAGCCTCCTGTTCGACAAAGGAAAGGGGCATGCATGAGAAAGAAGGAGGCCCAGAGAGAGACACCCACAACACAGAGGAAGAAGAGAAGAGAGAAGAGAAGAAGAGGCGTCCCGGTGTGAGCTTCCTCCGACGACCACCGGGAAGAAGCAAGAGTAAGAGAGAGAGAACTCGATGTAGTGGGGGAGAAAGTTAGGGGCGGCTGGCTTTCCTCCTGCACTCTGTTCCTCCCCCTCTTATCTTTTGTCTTTCGTTGGGTTTCCCCCTGCCCATAGCCTCGTCTTGGGCATTTTCTTTGGTAATGTACATGTAGGGCTACGGCCTTTTGCCTCCCATGAATGAAAGATCACCCCCCTTTTTTTGGGACCTTTCTTGCTATTTATATTGATTTACTCCCGCCGTCGCAGTGTATGTGGTGTGTTGTTCGCTTTCCCGTTTCTCCGGTATTTCTTCGTAACCTCCGTAGCCATGTGATTCCTCCCCTATGAGTTTTGGCCTTATGGGCTCTTCACTCCCCTCCATGGCCCTCTATTATGTCCACCGGCCTAGGGGAAGGGGAGACCCTTACCCTCTCTCCGAGCACCCAGTAATTAGTAGCCTACCCCCGGCCTTGAATCCCCCCCCTTCTTGCCATGAATGGCCTTCAAGTCTCCCAGCCCACACACTTAGCCCTGTTTGAGCCTCCAGCAATACACCTTTCTGGCCCTTGGCCGACACACTTGTTTGGGCCCTCAGCGGCACACACACACATTGGCCCTCAGCGGCACCCCCCCCCATTGGCCCTCAGCGGCACGCTCCTATTGGCCCTCGGCGGCACGCCCATTGGCCCTCAGCGGCACACTCACCTTGGCCCTCAGCGGCACACCCTTATGGCCCTCAGCGGCACAACCTTCAGTCCCCCAGCAGTACACTTCTTGGCCTTACTCCAAGCCCTTCCCTTCACGTTTTCCGAGGCTCAGTAAAGGTGTTGTTGCCTCCGAGCGCCCACCTCCAGTTGTCGGGTTCCGCCACTCCGTGTGGGCGCGTTCCCTTTATCTCCCTTACGCCCCGGGTTAAGGGGAGATGCTGCCGAATTTTTGTGAGAAAATAACAAAATATTAAAAGAGACAGAGGGAAGCAACAAACGAATGGAATAATCAATGAACCTCCCAACTAATCAAGCCACTGCCGGCACCATGACGAGAACCGAACTGATCAACTACCCGGCAGCCCGGACGCCCAACCCGCAAGAAAGGAGGCTGAACCGAGCAAAACGGAAACAAGGGAGAAGTTTATATAAAACTGCGTAAAAATTAAAACAAGAAGAAAAGAAAAGCCTTAAAATAAGAAATTGAAAACTGATTGGACCTCCACCACCACGCCTTGATTGGCCCTTCAACGGTGCACCCCAGTTATCTTCCAGCGGCATACTCATCCAACCCCTTCGCCGGCACACTCCTCCCAGCCTTCAGCGGTACGCTTCAAAGCCTTCCCCGGCACGCCCCTTGAACCCTCAGCGGTACGCCCTAATTGCCCATGGACACACCCTTCAACGGCACGCTCTCCATGGCCCTTTCAGCGGCACACTCCCTCCCTTCGCCGGTACACCCTCAGCCATCGTCTCAACGGGATCCAGTGTATAGACTTTGGGCCAGCCAATGTGCAGACTTCACGCTGTAGTGTATAGACTGGGCCAATGTATAGACTTTGGGCCAGCCAACGTACAGACTTCATGTTACAACGTACAGACTTTGGTCTTGGCAATGTATAGACTTCAAGCTGCAGCCAAAGGGGCAATGTATAGACTTGGTGTTGCAGTGTATAGACTTTGGGCCAGCCAATGTACAGACTTCATGTTACAACGTACAGACTTTGGGCTTGGCAACGTATAGACTTCACGATGGACAATGTACAGACTTTGAGCAGCCAATGTACAGACTTCGTGCTGGTTGAATAGGCAACGTATAGACTTGAGGCTGGGGAACGTACAGACTTTATATCACCCCCCCCCCTCCTTCACCGACACACTCTCCAGCTATGGCCCCTTTTCAGCCCCCAGCGGTACACCCCTTGAGCCTACAGCGGTACGCCCCCCCCCCTTTTCGGCCTTGTTGCTCTCAGTGGTACGCCCCTTCGGCCTCCAGCGATACGCCCTTTCAGCCCCCAGCGGTACACCCCTTCGCCATTCAACGGCACACCCCATGCCCTCAGCGGTACACTCCCATTTTTCCTTCGCCGGCACACTGCATGTGTATATACACATATAGCATGATAAGGGCATTGACGATAGCAAATAAATTGATGAAAATTATGCTAATTAAAGGACCCCGAATATGCCACATTAACAATGATTCAAAGGTATAAATAAACAATAGACATCAAATCACAGATCAGAACATATAACTAAGAAAACCCCAAATAAAAGACGCTAGGGCCCACACTGCAGCCCCCCCATCTCTCCCCGCGACCCGGGACAAAAGGAACAATAATGTCGCCCTCTCAGGCCGGGCTCGGACCTTGGGAGTCATCCCGACATGGTCCGGTCTAGACCTAGCCTCGGGCCGACATCTTGATCAGACCGGGTTTGCTCCTCGTTCCGGACGCCCTCCGAGTCATCACTAAAGTTGTCGGGTGTTCGGCAAACACTTGAACGGATTTGTCCCAGCTTTTCCCGTTGCGTTTCCATCACGGACCCGTGTCCGAACATGAAAAGGTCCACGGGTGACCGACATGACCAGCGGTTGGTGGTCTGAATACAACCCTCAGTGTGACCCATTCCTATCTTTTCTGGCACAATTAGTATTATTCTTTTCGGCCGCGGGGCCCCTAATTTCGGCAATTAATCAAGGGTATTCCCTCGTGTGGGGGATGTAAATGACGTCGTGACCTTTATGGCACGACGGGATTCGGTCCCGACACGAACCACACAATCGCCTGACGAAGTCAGACCGAGCGCACCATGGGCTCTTCGGAGCCCGAATAAATTGTCACTTCGGTGACTGGCACGCCCACGCACTTAATAGACAAGACCACCTGAAGAACCAGCGAATTTAAGCGCGTCCACACTTCTCTTGCGTCGAGAGGACAGCATTGAATTCCTACACAAACACCATGGGCGGCCTAAGCTAGCATGGTGAGATAGGAGCTTTTACCACAATGTTTTCTTCTCCTCCTTGTTCTGAGGTCCGTAGACCCCCAAAAGATCTCATATGAAGTCGTCTTTGATGCTAAGGAAAGAGAGGGATATAGCCCCCTGCCAATAATATATTTGAACTCCTCCACCTCTTCCACCCCAAAGTCATTCCACATTACCATGATACTCCCTACTCTCCCCTCCGCCAGAGAGGCCATCCCTCTAGACAATCTACATAGCCCCCGACGTCTCTCATAATAGCCACTCCATCCTCCTCACACTTTGTTGCTTGAAGACAAAGAATGTCAATCTTACATCCCTTGGCAAGGTCCTTCACTGCTCTTCTTTTCTCCTTTCCCCCTATCCCACGCACATTCCATGAAACAAACCTCATTGATATTGAGAATTATTCTCCCCTCCCTCACCCTCCTACTCTTCATCACTGCCCTCACTTTCCTTTTCACCCTTCCTAGTAGATTTCTCACCCCTGATCTCTCTAGCCAAAGTAAGCAGTCACCTCTTTTGGACTTTCATAAATAACCCCTTAATGTCTTTCTCAAGCCGGGAGAAAGACAGCCCAACCTTCTCAGCCAACTCCCTCACCTGCTCCTCAACCCATCCCTCCACCACAGCCACCATCTTCTTGACCTCCTCCTTCCCAACCTGCAAATCTCCTTCCGGACCTCCCATACTATTGTCCTTACCCCAATCCCGGAATTGCTTCTTTGGCCCCACTGAAAGATCCTCCAGAAAAGTCGAAGGATGTTCTTCTTCTTGGACTGCTTCCTTGAAAAGGGATGCAATGTCTCGTAGAGCCAGAGGACACATTGCCCTGAGGTCCCCCCTCCGTGTGCTCTAGCAAGAGACCCTCACTACTTTCAAGCACCAGTGGGTTGGCAGCAAGAGCAAGGCAAGCCATTCCTGGTGGCTGGTCTGCTAGCCTTCACCACCAAAGCATGCAGGTCTGTAAATTCTCCTTCAACCAGCCGGTCGACACCCGAGCCACCAAGGATGGCAGTATCGGTTTCGGTACCGGTTTCGGCCGGTACCGAAACCGATACGTACTGGGTTCGGTATCGGTTTCGGTTTCGGTCAAAATCAGTTGAAACCATTCAAAAAATTAGAAAAAATAGTAATTCTCTCTGGTTTCGGCCGAAACTGGACGGTTTCGGACCGAAACAGGTCAGTTTCGGCCGAAACCTTTAATGGTTTCGTCTGAAACCATTAAAAAACTATTATTTAATAGGTTTCGTGCCTGCTACAGTGTTAGGGTCCGGTTTCGGATCGATACCGGCCAAAACGTATCGATTTCGGCCGATACTGCCAACCACGCGAGCCACCACTAGAATTGGAGTACTAATCACCCCCACCACACCTTGGCCACTGTGGTAGCAACTTTTGCATGACGGTAGGTTCAAACCGTCGTTTGGCTTTCATCCCCGCAGCGCCTAGCTCCGCCAAGGCTGGTTGGCTAGCCACAACCATGATGAAAGACGACATCGCATCAAATTGTTGGAGGGGCACCCGATTCACCTGCAACTGGGATGGCGGGGAGAGAGAGGGGAAGGGACCGGCTGGCCAACCCCTCCACCTCTGCTAAAACATTTATTTAATTAATTAAAAATTTGCTAAAACAATAAGCAAAAAAGTTAAAATAAAATAAAAAATTGAATTCACCGCCTTTCTCTTTTTTCTCTCTCTCTTGCCATCAGGCGTAGTGGGTTCGCGGCTCCATAAAAAATCATCTTTTAGGGCTTCGACTATCCTTTCATCTTCATCTATCCTTCATCGACCTCTCATTGTGCGAAAACCCTTTGTTCTCTCCAGCACACTGTTCTCAAATCTTCGCTAGTTACTTCATCTTCCTCTGAAAAACGATGGCTGCTATTGCTTCAGACATTCAATTTTTTGCCACAGACGCTGAACGAGCTCTGTTCCTCAGTACCAGCTCAGCTATGTTGGTCAGCAGATGCATTGATTTTGAGAAGAAAGTTGAAGTCGGATTAGATTTAGTCGAAGACTTGCAAGCAGTGAAACTTTTCAAGATATGTTCTTTGAAGGATGATACCTTGACGTAAGCAGGTAGAGTTTTCTACTTCAATCTTGTTGAACAAGGAGAGAAGCTTGTTACATCCGTCCGGAATATTCGTATAGATATTACTGTGCAACTGTTGGCAAAACTTCTAGAATGTTCTACTTCCGGAATTGATCTTGGTAGCATAACAAATATTAGAACAAAAGGACGATGCATTATTGGACCAGATTTCAAAATTTTGAGCAAGAGAAATCTAGATATTATGCAAATGAATGCCAAAGTTCGTCTACTACAAGCCATAGTTACTCATGTTTTGGCTCCAAGAGTCGGAAGTCATTCAACCTGTTCTGTTGAAAATTCTAATCTCTTGTTTGGTATTTTGGAAAAGAAGGAAATAAGTCTAGTATCAATCATTTTTGAAACAATGATGGAAGGGGCTAGAGAGTCCAGGAAAATTGCAAAGTCCGGTAGCAGGAAGAAGCTGTTTTGGCTACCGTATGGATCTCTGGTGACTCACATTTTGAAGCATTTCAATGTTGATATTCGCAAAGAAAAAGCCAGGTCCTGCACTCTAATCAATACCAGTAGTTTGAAAAGAAGCGGTTTTGAACTAAAAGGAAACAAATGGGTAAGGTGTACAGTATCAAGTTCTATCATTACAGAGCCCTACCCAGGAAGCAGAAGTAGAACAACTCCCACAACCTGCAGAACAAATGAGGGAGCATGAAGAGCTTGCTCCCACTCAAGAAAAAATTGCAGCGGTCAGTAGACAAATTAAAACAACTTTCCAACAACTGATTGCGGATGTAAGGCCAATAGAATTGCAAGTTAAAGGGCAGCCTCTTATAAAAGAAAGAGCACAATGTGAGGGGGAGCCACAAGCAGAGGCTACACACATTCAGGGGGGAGCTTCAGGGTGAAGAAGAAGCATACTCTGAGGGGGAGCTTCAGTCAGGAAAATCTCCAATAATTGAGGGAGAACACTCAAAAAAATTTGCAGACACTTGGAGTGAAACTGAGCCTCAAATGCAGAAGGGACGTCAGAAAGAAGCAGTAAGAAAAACACAAGAAAAAATGCATATTGGAACTGTCTCATCTTCCACCATGGCTGATATGTTGCATAAAACTCAAAGGCTTCGTGAGGAAATGGCTGACATAAGAATGAATATTCAACACTTTTATGAGTACATGCAGAATGAAGTTGAAAATGTTGAGAAGAAAATGCTTGACTCATATGAACAATTTGAACAGAGACTAATAGAAGTGCAGCATAAACTTATTTCTGGCTACCTCGATACTCATCAACATAATATACAACTTGAGGACAGAGTGGTTGCATCTTTAAAAGACATCACAGAGATCGTGCAAGTTCATTATGAAAAAATCTTGAGTTTAGAGAACCAGGTTCTGTCTGCTTCAGAAGATCAACAATCAAGCTTGAATCAATTAAAAGTTGATCAGATTACATGTGAAGGATAAGCAATTCACACTAGCCAAAAGATAGTAGAAGACAATAGAGAAACAAAAGGAAGAGATTCGGGTAATCAAGAAAAAGGGCCAATTAGATCAAAATTTCCTTATTATACTGATAGCTGAACTAAAGTGGTTAACATCTCAGACTGATAGTCAACCACCTCCAGCAGCAGCTGTTAATGCAAGACCATCAGGAGAGGGGAAATCTTTCCGCCCAAACGGAGAGGCCAAACGAGGTCCGACCGACCCAACGAGGCCCGACTCCTTGAAATGATAGCCCCAGGACCCACTCAATATAAGCCTAATAACTCACTCGGATCAAGCACTTCCTAGGCGGCCTTCGGGTTGGGAAGTCCGAGCATCAGATCGATCGGGAAAGCTCCTTCGGAGCCTAGTATTCCCGGCCCAAGCCACGCACTCATCGCTCGGGAGGCATCTCCGGGGCCAGTGCCTCGCGCTCGGGCCAACTGATGGAAGCTTATCTGTACGGCCGTTACGAGTCCTTTAAAAGCTGAGAGCTCAAGGGGATAAGGGAGACCAAGGGTCTGCGTGCTATAAAGAGCCCACAAGGAGGACGTAACCCCCCCCCCTAAAACACCTCAGCTCACAGGGATCATACACTCAACGAGCCACTATTTAAGCCGAAAGAGCCCTACTGTGAGGAGGTAAGCCAGAAACCCTGAGCAGGAACCACTTCACCTCTTGGTGGAGAGGGATCTTGCGCCCCCATCTCCCCCCTATCTCCTCCCTTTGCACCAGTGCTCTACTACATTTGCTGACTTAAGCATCGGAGGGTTTTCCCCAGGGATCCATCACTGGGCACCTCTAACTTATTTCCCTTCTTGCAGTTCATGCTCCAAGCGTACGTGGTTATCCTCTTCCCCGCTCAGGAGTAGCGCGAGATCGCCCCTCTTCATCTGACGTCGTCTGTGGGAAACGCGCAAAGAGCCATCATGGTGCGAAGAAGTTCTGGTAGGAGAACTGCCGGCGACAAGGGAAAGGTCCTGCCGACGGAGGAAGACGCACCTTCCCTCCCCACGGAGAATTCCCCATCGAACCACCAAGCCAATGAAATACCTCCGTCAGTGGCGGGGGAACAACTCCCCGGCGGGAGCACCGACGCCCTCCAAACCCTCAACGTAAAACTGGATGTCCTCGTGGATTTCATGAGGACCCAGGCGACCAGGGAGGAGAAGTCGCATCCCCCCAGAAAAAGCCCCCCCCCCCCCCCCGCCCCGCGCGGAGATGCCTCCCAGCAAACCGCTAGAGGCCATTTTACCCTCCGGGGGCGGCAGCTCATCCGCAACCGGTCAGGAGGACCATCGTACGCCCCTCCCCCGGAGCAGGAAGCCTCCTCCACCCCGAGGAGGGAGAAGTCCGGAGCACGCCAACCGATCCCGGAAACCGAGGCCCCCGAGGAGCGCCAGGACAGCATGCAGGTGCGCCCCCCAGTCCCTCGGGCCAACGTCAACCAGAGCTCTCTCTCCGACTGCGAGATTTTAAGAGGCGTTTCGCAGAGCAAGAGCGCGCCCTCCGCGCCTTGCAGAAGACCTCTCCTGTGGAGGACGAGGAGTGATCCCCGTTCTCCGATTATATCTTGAAGGCCGAGATTTCCCCCAGGATCTCACTTCCGACCGTCAAATCATATGACGGCCAGGGAGACCCGGCCGATCACTACGACAGCTTTGATGCCCTAATGACCTTGCATGGGACGTCTGACGTAATCAAGTGCCGAACGTTCGTGACCACTCTGGTTCAGGGCGCTCAGGCCTGGTTCAGGGCGCTCGCTCCCGGCAGCATCCACAACTTCAAGCACTTCGGGCGAGTGTTCAAGGAAAGCTTCGCCGGCAACGGTCCACCCCGGTCAGTGGCGGGATTATTGGCCCTCAAGCAGGAACAGGGGGAGAAGCTACGGGCTTATATAAACCGATTCAAATCGAAAGCCCTGCGCATCCCCCGCCTGGATGTTGCCTCGGCCACCACCGCACTAACTGGGGGTACCCATGATGAGAACCTACGGCGCGAGCTAGTCCTCCATCCTCCCACCTCCCTCGCCGAGCTAGTGACCCTGGCCCTGGGCCACGCATAATGCGAGGAAATCCTCAGTGCCTGCCGAGGCACGACAGGCTCAGGTCGGGAGGGGGACAGGAAGCGACCGTCCGAACAAGGCACGGGCCAAGGAAAAAGGTGGAACCAGGACGGAGACCGCAAGGAGCCTTCCCGATAGTATGAGCGGTTGTTGCGCGGGTTTTTATGCCGATTAACCGGGGTGAGGGAAGGAATATAGCGGGGAAGGAAAATACGGGAGTTTGATGTATCTCAGGTATCCTCTTTACGGGTGCATGTCTCTCACGGCGGTATCGAGCACTCTCCTTTTACGGAAAGTCGGAAAGGGTCGAATGGCACGGAAGTGTCGGGATAAAGGTTAACCGGACAAGATGCGGGCGTGCCAGTCGATCTCTCGACAATCACTCATGGAACCAAAGTTTGACCGGGGAAGCGCCACCAGGGCGCGGCACGTAGGCTCAGGCGATCGGGCGACACGTGGAGAGAAGGGGTTCCATGGGTGCGAGTGCGTAGGCGATTGCGGAAATCGTGTACAGGACGTCTTTCCCCATCGGCCGCAAGCAACCAGTGTTTATTTACATCGGATTGAATCCGAATACCTTCGTTCCATGCTGAAGAGAAGTCTGTATGTATGTCTGAAGCCATGGGTGGAGGGCTGGGGGCATTCAACAGCTAGGGGTGCGTGTTGGACTGATAGATGTTTACTGGGGGTTGGAGTGTTAGGCACGAATGTCGAGGAATGTGGATGAAGGTTGAAGGCCGAGACGCGGGTGCGAGAGCACTCGTCCAATCGGCAATGTTGTGCTGAGACGTATATTTCTTTACAGGAAAGCCGTAACGGCCAAAGCACAACTGGCGCATGCCACAGGACAATTCCGACGTGCTAATCGGTCCCCGAGTCGATGCGTGATGGATGCATATATGTGCGTTTTACAGAGGGGTCCTCCCATGGCTTGGGCCATAGCCGCAGTGTCGAACGGGGGGGTCTATGACTGGATAACTGGGGGATACGTCGATCCAGTATCTGGGCGAGGGTCGGTCGCGACTCGAGTTGAGCGGTCGGACGTGGCCTCGTGACTGCGAGTGAGCATGGCGTCATGGCACGCGGGTGGTTGCGACCGACGGGCGTGCGAGGGGGAATCCCGGCATGAGGGGACGTCCGCCCATATCACAACGTCTCACATACGGTGGGTGTCGACTCGTGTGTGACGGCTACATACGACGTGAGGGGAGTGCGAACGACATACCCCCGGTGTAGTAGACCGCCGAACAAGTCACCCACACACAATTCTCCTTAGCTCGCTGCTCGGAGCCGAAGCGCTTGAGTTGCCTTGAATCCTTTGGAGATGCCCTTTTTTTTTGCCTTGCCCCCTAGGGGGTTTTTATAGGGAAGGTGAAGGGTCAAAGGGGGGGTTTACGCGGACCAGCTATGGGGGGTGAGCTGGTCCGCGTAAACCCAATGGAATAGTGCTGGGTTACACGGGTTGAGAGAGAGGGAAAGAGGTTTACGCGGACCAGCCGGGGGGGGCCCTGGCTGGTCCGCCTAAACCTCCCCCCCCCCAAGGGGGTTTAGGCGGGTTCGCAAGGAGACAGAGAGGGGGGGCTGGTCCCCACCCTATAAAAATTGATTTTTGGGCTTTTTCTTCCCAATTTGGCTAAGGACAAGTGGGTGAAGGCTACGTGGCGGCTTGTGGAGACTTGTGCGCGTTGACTTGAGGACGAACCCGTCGTACTGTCGCTTTGCGCTTCCACGTCCGCGCTTTGACCCCTCGAACTGGTACGGGACACGAACCGCATCGTAGGACCGTAATTGAGCGAATCGGGGCTGAGTGGGGTCGTGGGACCACCGAGCTGGAGAGAGGGCGCGGCCCCCCGGTGAGTTCGCCCTCCCTGGGGGCCCGGCCCCCCGGTGAGTTCGCCCTCCCTGGGGGCGCGGTCACGCCCTAGGGCGAATTGGCCCCGGGCCGGCCGTAACCCCGGGGGATGGCCCCCGGGGGTCTTCTTGTGCTGCCTGGGGACGTCCTTTGATGGACTACGACCTTCGGGAGGCTGACATGGGCCCGTGGGGCCGTTGTTCCTTGAGTCGGAGTAGCCGCTCACGAGGTGTTCGGGTAAATGCCCGACACACCCCGGGTTGCCGAACGAGCCGTGTAAGTGGCCGACGGGCCTTGGATTCGGCTAAAGGCCAAGGGTAGAAGTCCGTAGGGGTTGGAAGGAGGCATTTTGGCCCCATGGGCCTTGCCTCGTGTTGCGTGTTGCGTGCTGCGTTGTACAGCGGGTTGGCAGGGTAGCCTAGGGTTGGCCCGAGAGCTAAGTTGAGTGGCTTGTTGCCACGTGTCTGAGGGTCGGGGGTGGCCCCGACTTGCTGGGGGGTCGTTGTAGGACCCAACTGGTGTACTGGAACCACGGGCTAGCCCGTGGTCTTGTGTAGAAGGGTTGAAATATACGTGCCCACAAGGTGTTCGGAAAAATGCCGAACACACGTGTGTGAGCCGTACCTACATGCTGCGAGCCTCCAAAGCCTGTGGTTGACTTCCTCGGGTCTCCCCTTGACCTTGGAGGGTTGAATGAAGAGTCTTGGAGCGGGCCCGCGACTCTTTTGCTGGATGCCACGTGGCGTGGCTTAACGTCGGGGCGCCCCCGGGTGATCCCGGGCGGCCATATAGAACGCGGGCAAAGCCCGTATGAGAGTGGTTGGGATTGACCCCGAACACTTGTTTGTGCCGCCGCGCGTCACGGCGAGTTGGTCGGGACCCTTGTGGGAGCCTTTAGGGTTGTAGAAAGGGCTGGGTAGCCCGTGCCTTGAAGGTGTTCGGGGAAATGCCCGAACCCTTATTCCTTGTCGTTTTGGCTGGGAAATAGTCTGGGTACAACAAATGCCCCCCACGGGGCGTGCGTCGGAGGCGGGGACGAGGGCGTACAGCCCGTGAGATCCTCTTTCCGAGTTGTTGTAGTTGTATTTTGACGCTTCATATGTCTTTATTTTGCTGTGTTGCACATATGAATTTTCTGATATGCTGACTCTTTTTATGGGTGCCTTGTCTTGCAGCTATGGCACGCTTTGGCAGAGATGGGCGGGTCCCGAGGCGGCTGGCTCGGGAGGAGGATCACAGGGTGCAGCGGACTGATCGACCGATGCGCCCTTTAGATGCACCTGTGATCACCGTGGCTGGTATAGAGCAGTTGGACCGGGGCCATCTGCTCGTGGCGGAGGGTCCGATTGGTGAGCGGACAGCTGGAGCACGGGCCGTGGAGGTGGCCCGAATTCTTGAGGCGGGCAACTTATACAGTTATGACCGGAGTGGGGGCTATCCATTGGAGTTTCCCCTTGATCGCCACCTGCTTGAGTTCATCCGCAGCTATGTCCCTCCTGGCGCGGAGGAGGGCGACTCGCAGATTCCGGGAGCTTGCCGCCGGCTTGAGAGGGCCATTCTAATTGGCAGGGACAGCCTGCTTGGCACCGCTTTCTGCAGCTACCCGAGCTTTTCAGAGGACTACTGGAGGCAGCGCCAGTTTCCCAGCATCGAGTGCCTGGGGTTCTTTGGCATGGCGGAGCAGTCTGGAGTCAGGGTCGGGCCGATTGGCCCTGCTAGCTGGGATCTGCATGGCCACCATCGCACAGAGACAGAGGGGATTACTGGATTGGTGTTGGAGCCCGCCGGTGTGCAGTACGCTGGAGAGGGCTACGACGACCACAGTATGCTGAATGGAATCATGCGGCAGACCGTCATTAGCTGGTATGGCCGCTGGATAGTGATCCCATCACATTACTACCGCCAGGGTGCCACAGAGTGGTTGATGGGAATTGTCCACCATTACCGGGTGTTACTGGATCGAGCTGGGATGAGGTACACGGTGACTGCCGCTCTATACGCGTACCCGTGCTATACTGGATTACTGCAGGGCTTGCTGGAGCGTTTCAACCGTCGTTGGAACACGGTGGCAACAGCAGAGGGGGAGACCAGTCTCGACTTGTGGACTTTCTTCCGGATCTCTGGCTTGCCCGTTGTCGGCAAGGGATATGAGGAGGTGGTGCTGGATGACCTCCACCGCAGTCATACTGATGGACTGGGAAGATACCGAGTGCCTTACAGTTATCGGTATCTGATAAAGACTTGGAGAGATTTGGCTCTGGCAGGGAGAGAGAGAGCTACTCAGACTCCCCAGGTGCCGCTGAATGTATGGGTCCGTCATTTTTACAACGGGCCGTTTTGCTTTTACCAAGAGTTCGCCAGGGATCAGACTCCCTGGGAGGCGTACACGGAGGTGAAGCTATGCTTCCGGACGTACTCCAGATATGTGTATGCGCCACGGGAGGAGTGGAATCCCCATGGTCTGCTAGATGTGACATATCTCACAGCGTATCAGGCATATTGGCCGGCGACTTTTGTAGTTCCTCACGGAGAGGACGGGCTGTTGAGAGCCGAGTTGTTGTGGCCGGCTTGCTTGTTGGCTGAGGGGAGGCAGTTGGCTCTAGCTCCTGCTGCCCTGGCCAACATCTACCAGGGGCTTGGAGCTCTGACAGCACACCCAGCACCGAGGGAGAGGAGTATACTTCTGCCGACCCACTACCTTAGTGTGTGGGCCGGGTTGCTTTTCCCGGGACTGGTGACGCGGGGTACTGTGGCGAACCCGACGGCACCACTTTTGTTCAGCTTTGTTGGGCCGCCGGATGGCGACACAGAGGAGCAGCTTGAGGGGGCTAGGAGGGCCCTTTGTTACCTGCCCGCCCGGGGCGAGGAGGGACTGCCCTTCGACAGTGCAGCGAGGGACTCTGGCCTCTTTTTGGGGGCCTCAGGTGGAGGGGCGGCCAGCGCCCGTCCCAGTCAGGGGACTACCGATACGAGACCGCGGACTGAGTGGATACTGAGCACTCGAGCAGCCGTGTTGGCATTGCACCGGTCGGCGACGAGCTTCCTGGAGCCGTACTACCCACATCGCTTTGCCAGAAACTTCGGGTACGACCAGGAGATCCCGCCGAACAGGGAGTTCCATCTGACGGGCAGACAGTATAAGGGCAAAAACACCCACCTTCTTGCAGCGGCCTGGTGGGATTTCTACTGCCGTCGGGAGCCGGAGCGACTCCCGATGCCGGAGCAGGGTCGTCGGGGACGATTCGACGTGCATTACGCCCGGTGGTGGTTCGGGCACAGTCACCTCTACCGACAGAAGGCTTCCGTGATTAGGAAGGCGGAGGAGAGTCGCCTGCTGAGGGAGGATCTGCCTCCCGTTGCACTAGATGAGGGGTACTTGAGGACCCGTGTTGCTCAGATCCGCCGAGAGGTCGAGCGGATTGCGGCACAGTGGCCCCGGAGTGGCCGGGCTTCGTCTTCTGGGAGCCGAAGCAACGGAGGGGCACTAAAGCCCCTGGGACGAGCATCGGCGACTGCGGCCGGAGCGAAGGTGTCTCGACCGAGGGCACCTAAGGCTTGGTGGACTCAGTTCCTGGCGGATTGTGGCATCCGGGGCAGAGGGTCGCTGGACCGGGAGCTCCCACACGGGAGCTTTGCCGATACGGCAGTCGATGACTGGAGGCGACACATCGCCCATGCGGTTGGGTCAGCTGGACCCGTGGAGTTTGTGTCTCAAATTGAGTGCGCCCGCACCCCACGGGACATTCGAGAGGCCGTGACGATGGCGGCCCGAGCCTTGGCGATAGGGATGGCGCAGCTGGTGCCTCTGCCCTTGACCCCCTTTGGGACTTCAGGTTAGGCTTTCCTCCCTTAGCCTGTTCTCTTTCTTTCATTCTGTAAGTCTTAGCTACAGAACTGAGATGTTGTATATTGCTGTGTTTGTCAGCAGGTTCTGCGGCGGAGGGGGATCAGCCCTCCACGAGAACATCCTCAGGGAATGGGGACGGAGGTCTGCGGCCTCGGAGGAAACGCCCTCGTATGGTGGGTGCCGCGGTTAAGACTGGTGGGTCATCTGAGGGACCCCAGACTGGAGAGCGAGTTGAGGAGGAGACGGCCTTGAGTGAGTGTCGCCCCAACCCCTTTGTTTTTTATCTGATTTAGCCAATATGACTGACTAATTCTTATTTTGTTGGACCCGTCTGTCTGTCCGCTGGCGGCTGGTGTGAAGGCGACCTTTTCGCCTCCTCGAGAGGCAGATCCCCCGAGTGAGGAGGAAGCCGGAGGGGAGGTTGACATGGAGGAGCTTACGCGCCTGATGAGCGAACCTTTCCCCAACATAGAGGACTTCCCCGACTTCGAGTCGTGGACAGCTACGGGAGGAGCCCGTGCAGGTGAGAGCTCCTGACCTTGGGCGTATGCCACAGCTTTGATTTGCCTCTTGTTATTTGTTGTGACCATCTGGATTATGCAGGGGGGGCAGAGGCACCAGCGGCTGAGGCCCCTGCTGGGACACAGGGTGAAGTGCTTGGCCATGTTAACGAGCCAGGGCCCACGGTGGCCAGCAGTCGTCAGGGTGAGTGCCCGACTGCCGTTGAGGGGATCTTCTTGTTGCTGTCGAGCTTCTTTTAGCAAGCCAAAATTATTGACTTGACTTATGCTGCTGGTTTGGCAGGTGAGGACGCAGCGACGACCCTGGAGATGATCCGGGAATTGGCGGACGCCGGCCCGTCAGTGGCCTTGCCATCTTTCGGAGATGAGCCCGAACCGGAGACTTCCGTGCCCCCAGTCACTGTTGAGGACACGTTGGGTAGACCACCGCCGTTGCTGACAAGGGTGCCTTTCCCACCTTTGCCGAGCGTAGTGTCGGCCTGTACGGTGGGGCTGGTGGAATCCGCTAGTGTGGGACCATCAGGTATGTAACCAAGCTCGGCGTTTCGTCATGCTGGACGATGCCTTGTACCGCAGATCTTTCTCCGGTCCCCTCCTCAAGTGCATCGGCGCCGACGAAGCCAGCCGAGCGATTCAGGAAGTACACGAAGGCGTCTGCGGCGCGCACCAAGGAGGAAGATCGCTCGCCAGGATCTTGCTTCGGCAAGGTTACTAGTGGCCCACTCTCCAGCGCGACTGCACGACCTATGTACAGAAGTGCGACCGATGTCAGCGCTTCGACCACCTAATCCACCAGCCCACCGCGGAGCTCATCAACCCTTGCCGAGCCATACCCCTTCGCTCGGTGGGGGATCGACATCTTGGGGCCATTCCCTACGGCTCAGGCTCAGAAGAAGTTCGTCATCGTCGTCATCGACTACTTCACCAAGTGGATTGAGGCCGAGGCCACCACCAGGATCACCGAATCGGTTGTATGGCGTTTCGTTCGGAAGTCGATCATTTGTCGTTACGGTGTCCCACGAGTGATTGTGAGCGATAACGATCGGTAATTTGATTCTCGTTACTTCAGAGACAGATGCGCCGACCTAAACATTCGCAATCACTTCACTTCGATAGCCCACCCTCAGGCCAACGGACTGGTCGAGAATGCCAACAAAACTATCTTAAAAGGCATCAAGACCAGGCTCGGCAAAGCCAAGGGAAGCTGGCTCGAGGAATTATCGAGCGTACTATGGTCACATCGAACTACTCCGAGAACGGCCACCGGTGAAACACCTTTCCAACTGGTATATGGCACGGAAGCCGTGATTCCATTGGAGGTCGGCAACCCCTCTCTCCGAGTCGTCCACTTCAAACCCAAGGTGAACGAGCAGAAACTGCTGGAAAACCTCGACTTAGCGGACGAGATCCAAGAGATTGCAAATATACGAGCAACAGAATACCAACGGCGCATCACTCGATACTACAACTCCAGAGTCCGAGACAGACATTTCCAGCTAGGGGACTTCGTCCTGAGAAAGGTCGAAGCCTCTCGACCACTGGAAGCGGCGGGAAAGCTAGCCCCTAACTGGGAAGGCCCCTACCAAGTGGTCGAGACGCTCAGGAAAGGGGCGTATCGATTGTCCACCATGGAAGGAGCACCCATCCCTCGGACATGGAACGCGACAACACTACGCAAGTTCTATTTTTGATCATCTAGCAAACACGCACATGTAAGCAATGTAGAATAAACGCCATTCCTCTCTTTTCATTAAACTCTGGTGTACATCAAGTAGGTCGCAGCCAATATAATATATATATCAGCAAACAAAAAATTACATCCACTGGTACTATGACACGAGCGGAGCGCTCGACTAACTCGGTGAGCACTCCTACGTCCAGCCACTGACTCTGCCTAGCGCAGAAACTGGCTCGGATAAAGGATAGCCGACCCCGTTGGTTCGAGAGGCTCGGAAGAAAGGTGCCAAAGGAATCAGAGGAAGAAAAAGAAGGAAAATAAGAGAAGACCTCCTCTGCCAACTCTTTGGAAGGAGGACGGAAGCCGAACAGAAAGCAAGCACCCTCAAGTGGTGCGAGCAAGGACATGAAAGAGACTCCCGCTCCGACTCCTCCCGAGCATACGCGTCCACCGCCTCAGCCCTTAGCTGGGCCAAGACTAGACCACCCTCTATAATCCGCTCGAGAAGCACGGAGGGGGGACTTTTCCTGAGTTCTCCTCGCGTGGCTCCTGAAGCTATGGAGTGGCACCTCCGATATAGAGGGGCCCGGACGCTGAAGGTACTGGTCGAGGGAGGGGAGAGCCTCTCCAGGGCGACGGGGATTGGGGCGCCTCCCCCGAGTGACCCTGCCTCGGGGGCCCCACCGGTTGGATCGGGCTGGGCCGCCTCGCCGCATACCTCCCCGGTCTCGGTCGGCTGCGACTAAGTCGCTTCATCCTGCGACCCTCCAGCCTCGATCGGCTCGGACCGGACCCCTCCGTCTTGCGCCCCCTCTGTCTCGCTCGGCGCCCCGACATCGGCCACGACCCCTTCGGCATTGGCCCCCTCTTGCTCTATAGAGGGAGAAGCCAACAGAGGAGCCTCCTCGGCCAGGCGGGCAACCTCCGCCTTTCTCACCCGTTTCTTCTCGACAGACAGGGCCTGCATCAAAGACCTTAGCAACTTCGCCACGGGATCCTTACGCTTGACCCCCCGGCGCTCGGAAGCGTCGTCCCGGACGGCCCGCTTGCCCTTATCCCGGGTGCGGGATGAGCCCTCCGAAGCTTGAAGATCACTCGGAGCCGGAGTATCATCTGCGTCAATAACCTCCAGCTCGGCTGGCGGTGCCTCCTCCTCAACCGCTCGCCTCAAGTCTGAGCGAAGGAGAGCAAATTGTGAGAAGGAAGGCACTTACCCAAAAAAAAAAAGAAAGAGGGGAACAAGCCTCTGAAACCCTTACATGTCGACAACAGCACTCGAGAAAGGTACTCCTCGATATTGGACGGGGTCACCAACTCAGCAGTCGACCGGCGATTCTTCAGAAGGATAGCAGCCTCCCTCTCCACCTCCGGGGAGACCTCCGTTTGCTTCGAAGGAACGTTCGAGTGAAAGTTGGGAACCGTCGGGAAATCCCAGGGCACACCAACCGCAGACGTGCCCACCCAGAAATACTGGGTCTTCCACCCGTTGTGAGAGGAATCCTTCAGAGAAAGGGACACGCAACTCCTTTTCCGCTTCGCCTGGATGAAGAACAAACCCTTTCCCACGTAAAGGTTCTCTTTCAACTCAAAAAAATAGTGGAAAAGGTCCAACGAGGTGTTCACCCCACTCTGGCCACAGAGGAAAATGAAGGAGAAGATAAGGGTATAGGAGTTGGAGACCAGCTGAACAGGAGCCAGCAGGTAGAACCGAAGCAAATCGACAACAAAGGAATGGAGGGGTAGGCGAAAGCAGCATTTCTAGGCCAAAAGAAAGGAACAAAAGAAGCCAGAACGAGTGGCCAGGCTAGACTCGTGAGGTTCAGGCGCGGAGAAGTGGAACCGCCAAGGTAACCTATACTGATTCTCCAGACGCTTCACATCAACCTCACTCAGCTCGCTGCGGAGAGGCTCCGACGGTGCCAAAAAAGCCCTTGGGGCTCGTTCTTCCTACCACCCCTCGGCCTCAGGATTTTGGTCCGCCATAGAACAGATAGAAGAACTGGAGGAAGAAGGGGAAGGCTCCGGACCAGAGGACTCCGGAGGAGAAGGAAGCTGAAGGATTGCCGCCGCGGTAATCTCTTCTAGCTCCGCAAAAGCCGCTGCGAGTCTCTGCTCCTCCGAACTGCTCTCACGGCGCATGAGCCCCCCCTCAAATATGAATGCAATAGAAGGCAAAACCCTAAACCATGGAAATAAAGGGACGCAAGCAATGCGCGATGCTTATAACCCCCAGCCTGAAGCGGCGCGGCGTTCCGATCTCCCGAAGAGGGGTCTTCTCACAATAATTCGCTAGAATTATCATCATGACAGGCGTATTTTCAGGACAAGCAGCATCATGTGGCCCCTGCCAGAGAAAGATCTCCACCCAACTAGAGCCACGAAAAGTCCGAAATGCTACTCGTCCGAGCCTAATTTTGGCTCGGGAGTAGGAGGGGGACAAGTGGAGAGGGGAAATCTTTCCGCCCGAACGGAGAGGCCAAACGAGGTCCGACCTGACCCAACGAGGCCCGGCTCCTTGAAGTGATAACCCCAGGGCCCACTCAATACAAGCTTAATAACTCACTCCGATCAAGCACTTCCTAGGCAGCCTTCGGGTTGGGAAGTCCGAGCATCAGATCGATCGGGAAAGCTCCTTCGGAGCCTAGTATTTCCGGCCCAAGCCACGCACTCATCGCTCGGGAGGCACCTCCTGGGCCAGTGCCTCGCGCTCGGGCCAACTGATGGAAGCTTATATGTACGGCCGTTACGAGTCCTTTAAAAGCTGGGAGCTCAAGGGGATAAGGGAGACCAAGAGTCCGCGTGCTGTAAAGAGCCCACAAGGAGGACGTAACCCCCCCCCCCCAAAACTCCTCAGCTCACAGGGATCATACACTCAACGAGCCACTATTTAAGCCGAAAGAGCCCTACTGTGAGGAGGTAAGCCAGAAACCCTGAGCAAGAACCGCTTCACCTCTTGGTGGAAAGAGATCTAGCGCCCCCATCTCCCCTCTATCTCCTCCCTTCGCACCAGTGCTCTACTACATTTGCTGACTTAAGCATCGGAGGGTTTTTCCCGGGGATCCATCCCTGGGCACCTCTGACTTGTTTCTCTTCTCGTAGTTCATGCTCCAAGCGTACGTGGTTATCCTCTTCCCCGCTCAGGAGTAGAGCGAGATCGCCCCTCTTCACCATCCATTCCTTCTCCCTCCTCCTCTCTATCTCCTTCACCTGAACCTTCTCAGCCAATTCAGTCACCATCTTTAGGAACCTTTCAGACCTCTTCTGTTCAACCTGTTAAGAGAACCAAAATCATGGTCAAACGTGCCCCTAAGGGGGATCCTTCATGATTCTCTATATCTATATTTCCTGAAATTGATCCCAGAAATCGAATTGTTCCTCCGCTTCTTGATGATGACCAGAAGTATCCTCTCTTTCAAACCCTATTTGTCAAATCACACTCATGTAAAGCTCTATTTGTCAGAATGCTAAGAATTAGCACTGCATTGAGAATGCAAGGACAAAGTACCCTTGGTATTAATCATCTTCTCAAAACTTTTATCAGACGAGCTTATTACATTCAATCAGATTATGGACCTCCAGAAAGAATGTTTCAAATATACACTGGAAGAATGAAGCATAGTTCCTGCAGATGTAAAAGTCTATTTGAAATAGATATGCACAACAGACTTACACGAGAACAAGATCCTATTTCGTTTCAAGAATGGCCTCTGCAAGAAGTCTACAAGTAGTTTCATGATGAAATCTTCAAAGCATCCAAGTTCTACAATGTTTATCTCGAGATCTGCAACACAAGAAAAGTACGTGGGCTCGATCCAATTTCTTTTAATAAGTTTCTAGATCAAGAAAAGGAGTATCAGCAAGATCTTACAACAGCTGGTGCTTGTTCTCCACCACTATCTCATCTTTCTAATTTTCCCTCAACTTCTCGCCAATATTTCATAAAAAGAAAACATCCCTTGTCTCATTCTCTGTAAATCTAACCTCTAAACAGCTATAATTCTTATGACAACTTTTTCTATTCTAATTTCTCTATCTGCATACCTCATATCCCGACTACACCTTTTTGCTGGATGACAAAAAGGGGGAGAGAATGTCCATATGTCATATCTCAATTTCTGTGTATGTCAATTTTTTTGTCATCCCTCTCAAGAGTTTTGTCATCACCAAAAAGGGGGAGATTGTTGATCCAAAGATTATCTCTATCAGTTTTGGTGATAACAATATTACAGATGAACACATACTATTCAGTGATGACAAAAAGATCAGAAATGATTGATAAATGAAATACTTGAAAAATAAGAAAAGAAAAACAAATGTAGCAGAAATACTTAAAGAAATCAGCTAATTATAAAACAGGCACATAGGCGCAGTAAGTTTCTTTGGTGCTAAAAGAAGAAAGCATTGTAAAACTCACAAGCGCAAAAGGAACTCAAACAATATAGGCGCAAAAAGGAACTCTAACAATATAGGCGCAGAAATAATCCGCCTATCCAATTACCTTAGGCACAAAGAGAACATAGGCGATATAAAAAGAAGAAAAGAAACTTAGGCACTATAATTTCACATAGGCACTTCTTCGCCTATCCTCTTCGCCTAACCTTTCGTTTATCACTTAGGCGATGTCCAACTCACATAGACGCAAAATTGTCTATCATCCTACTCCGCCTATCTTTTCGTAAACTCTCAACATAAGTGTTACTTCGCCTATCCCACTGACTTAGGCGAAAGACAATCACCTATCTTATTCTTTAAGCGACTAAATCACTTCGCCTATCTTTTCACTTCATCTATCTTGAAAGAAAACTTTGTCTATCCTAACATCTAAAAAAAGCTTCGCCTATCTTGAACAAAACTTTGCCTATCCTTTGAGCTCCGCTTTGTTTGAGAATTAACCCAAGATTAAGCCTCTTTTATTCCAAACTTAACTCAATTTAATTTGGCAAGCTCAAGATTCTGTAATCCGATTAAACAGGGGTTATCATGATTTAACTCTGGTTAAGCTACCCCACCTCCGGAAGTTACACTGCTGTCACTCGCCTATCACATGTGAAGCTCGAGGTCGACACCTCAACCGATGCCGTCTCTTCCATCATCGTCGTTGTCCCTCCCCCTCCGGTGCTGCCCCATCCTCCTCCCCTCTCGGCGGTTCTACCTCCCCCTCACCCACTGGCCCTTCCCCTCTGTCGCCGAGGCCCCCCCTCCTCCCCTCCCCTCCGACGCTGCCCCATCCTCCTCCCCTCCCGGCGGTTCTCTCTTCCCCTCCCGACCACCCACCGGCCCTTCCCCTTCCCCTCCGTCGCCAATGCCCCTTCCAGACCTCGCCCTCTGGCGCTACCCGTCTCCTCCCCTGCCGGCGCTTCCCCTCCGTCCCCCTCCTGTGCTTCCCCTCCGCCCCCCTCCCGTGCTTCCCCCTCCCCCTCACTGGCAGTGCCCACGCCGATGCCACGTCCTCCTTGGCCGGCGCTACCCCTCCCCCTCACCCACCTTCCCCTCCCCCTCCGCCGCCGGCCCTTCCCCTTCCGTGGCCGGCGCCTCCCCTCCCCTTCCCCCTCACCCGCTGGCCGTTCCCCCTCCGTTGACGTCGCCGTCCCCCCCTCCAGACCTCCCCCTCCGGCGTCGCTCCCCCCCTCACCCACCAACCCCTCCTTCTCCGTCGCCGTCATCGTCCCCGCCCCCTCTCCCGTCCAGACCTCCCCCTCCGGGGCCACCTCTCCCCCTCCCCTGCCAGTGGTGCCCCCCCCTCTCTCTCTCTCTCTCTCTCTCTCTCGCACACACACGTACACGGTAGGGTTATTTTTGTCATTTACACAGAAGTCCCAACCTTAACTCACTTTTTTACCAAATCAGATTTCCTATTTACTAGATTAATCCACTCATTTAACTCACTCGTAAACAAAGTAAATAAGAATAACTCTGAATTAATTTACCCCACTTAAAATAATCCAGATTAAAGTTAATCCCCTGCCAAAGCGGAGCTGAAAGTTTCGCCTATCCAAAGAAAACTTAGGCCCATTATTCCATCAGTTATTTAAGCTTTATTTCTTTATTTCTAATAGTTGATTTAACTAAACATTAATTGATAAAATCTTTTTAGGACATAAGATTTATTCAACTATGATTATATTTTCCCTATCATGTATAATAGTTGTTATACTCTGCAACCTAACTCATTGTGAAAACAAAAGCATAAAATGATCACTGAACTGAATCTAATCAGCTATCGGTCCTCCACTCTCATTTCCTGAAATAACTACAACTCTAACCTGATCAAAAGATTAATGAATACCAACTATCTGATCATACATCAGATCTAAATATATATGATAGCTGCATTTCTATACAAATCTGCACTTAACAAATATCAACTATATGTCTCACATTGCCTTATACTCATGATAGCTGAAATATCTTGAAATCAAATTAGTCAGCATATTGAAAAAAAATCATTCACTGACTAAAACAATGATTAAACAATTACAAGTACCTAATTGTCAAGCTAGCTGATAATATGTCTTACCTTTTGATAGTTGCAATATAAAATGTTTCTTGATAACTGTGGTGCATTGCATGAACATAACTTAGTCGCTATAACAAAATGAGCTAAGACATATTGACTATCTTAGTATGTCTTACCTGATAAACATATCGATTACGTCTCAAATTGAGCGGCCTTCAACAAAATTCAAAATTTCGAATACATCAAATGCCGTTAAATTTGTAGCACTCTGTTCTTTTGACCTGATGTACACTTGACTAATAACCAGGAAAGGTATAGTGTTTATTTTATTTCAGGTTGTACTAATAATGAGAGATTCAAGGGACACGTTTCAAGACATGTTGGAGAGTAACAAATATTTTATGCAGCATTTCTCTAATCTCTGCAGTCTGACAGCCCTAGGATGGAAAAGAGAACCTACGAAAAGGACACTATAAAAAAATAGTCTGAAAAGAAAGATCCTCTCTTCAGAAACTTATTTAAAAAACAAATATGAAGATTTGTATTCTATCCTTTCATAGACTTCTCATAAAGAGTGCTCGCCAAGAAAACTCAAAGAAGATGAAACCTCTACATAGCTATAAGTCTAAGGACAACAAAGTTGCTCTCACTCTCAAATGTGTCTAACGTTCATCCGTCTGAGTCTAACGGAAACAAAGGATGTGCTTAACGTCTCTCAGGCTGTATCTAACAGACTAATAGTACAAGAGAGTTATAAATTGAAGCTATAGGCAAAATGAAGAGTTGTTACTGCTGTTACTACTACTGGAAAAGCTGAAAGAAGCAACTACACTCAAATCCAGCTAGCCAAGCAGCCAAGCAAGGCCGAGCAAGTGCATTCACGATCACATCTTTTCAACAAGCTTACATCGCATGGGTTGAAAGAAGCTGAAAGCAAATTCAAGTCTCAACCACCATTATTGTTGAGTGCTCGACGTGAAGAAAAAGCCAGACAGGATCTTCATTCTAATCTTTCATTGGCTCTTCTTTAATCCTTGCTTTCTACTCAAGACCGCTGTATTTTATTCTAAATTTTTCGACTTGAACATTACTGTGCATATTGTACACAACTCTACCTTTTAAGAGACTATATCTGTGTAAACCCACTGTCGGCCACGGAATTTTTTTTTATCGTAGATAAAATAGAATAAATGTTCTTTTTGAAAAGAAACATTCCCCTCTATGTGTAGAGGTTTATTCCGTGGGTGCGCATAATATCAGACGATTTGGGTTCGGGTGCTAGACCTCTCCCCACTGACCGAAGTCAGTGTTGATTTACATCGACCTAACGTCCGAACACCTTTGTTTAACTAGCAAAGAAATCCCGAAGCCTTCTATAGGGGTTCTGATGTTGAGGGCAAGCTCGTCTGAAGGGCTCACAATGTCCACTCATTTACCACCGACCAACAGAATGGCTGAGTTAGGATTTCAACTGAGGCCCCTTATATTTAGGCAAAACCCTGGAATTTAGGAGTAGGAAAAATGATTTAGTATAAGCCGTAGGCATATCTGGAATCACGGGAGATTCCCTGGACCCTGGGGGTATTTTGATCATTTTATGCCTCCAGGGGAATTTTGGTAATTTTACCAGGCCAGGGGTATTTCTGAAATTTTAGGGTTGGAAAGAATGTAGGATAAGGTTCCCGGCTTCCCAAGACATTGAGACCATTTCTGGAGGGTTTCGGGGGCTACTAGGCCATTTCTAAGTCACAGGGGTATTTCGATAATTTTATCACACCCTTTATAGACCTAGGTTTTAGGTGACACCCAAGTGTCGGACTGAGCTAACAACACCTTCGGACCGAAGGAATGACAATGGGCTTCATAGAAGGCATGCATTTGTCAATTCTGTCAAAGAGGGATATGTGTAAAATTTCCACAAGTCGGAGGGATTTTCTTATAATTTTTCCCGTTTGACATACAAAGGAAATTTGTAGAGCACGCTAGATACATTTATAGCCCAAACGGGTACAAAGGTTGTCGGCGAGTTGTCGAATGTACAAAGATCCGCACTAACGCGGGAAGTCGGGGCGTAACCCCAATTACAAAAAGTTGCAAGGTATAACTACAAATGACAGGACATTTTCGTTTCTCGCAAAACCCGAGAGGGTTATATTGTAATTCCTCCGTCATAGGGATAGAAATACATAACTCGGCCGCCCCGGGGCGTAGAAACTTACAAACACGACCCGCTGAGGGGCATGATTACGAACATACCCCATAGGGGCATAATTACAAACATACCATGTGTAGTCGAAAGCGCGCCTAGGCGCTCGCCTAGGCGGTGAGGCGGGGCGAGGCGACGGCCGGCCGCCTCGCGTCGTCGCGGCTCGCCGAGGCGAACGCCTCGCGCGCGCCTAACGCGCCTCGCCCGCCTCGCCCGCCTCGGCGCTATTCAGCCGCTCGCCCGCCCGCCTGCTCGCCCGACATCCTGCTCGGAGCCTCGGATCCGCGTATCGGGTCCTAATACCCGTTAAAAATGCCGAGCCGGATCTTTTAAACCCGCGAGGGTTTTGCACCGTCTTCAACCGATCGTTCCCTCGTTCCCCCTCCAACGGAGGCAGCAGCTGAGAGGCAGAGGCGAGCGGCGAGCGGCTTCCGACGTCCGGTGAGCGGCGTCCGACGAGCGGCATCCGTCCACTCTCTGTCTCTCCACGAGCGGCAGCGGCGAGAGGACTGCGGCGTCCGGCGAGCGGACTGCGGCGAGAGGACTGCGGCATCCGTCCACTCTCTCTCTCCACGAGCGACAGCGGTGAGCTGCATCCGACATCCGGCGAGCGGCGTCCGGCGAGCGGCATCCGTCCGGTAACTCCTTCCCGCCGTGTCTCTCCGATCTCTAACTCTCTCCGATCTCTCACTCTCACTCTCTCCAATCTCTCACTCTCACTCTCTCCGATCTCTCACTCTCACTCTCTGATCTCTCACTCTCTGTCTCTCCACTCTCTCACTCTCTGTTCAGAGTGTTCTCTCACTCTCTCTATTCTCTCTCTCAGCTCTCTGTCTCTCGCCCTGTCTCTCTGTTAGTCTACGCATGCACAGTTAGAATGGTAGAGGGGCTAATCCCCTCTCTCACTAGTCACTGTATCTGACCCTCTCTCTGTCTCACACATACCACACTCCACAGTGACGCTCAATCGTGATTCGTCATTCGTGCAGGGTAATCGACATCGGCAATAAATAGTCAGTAAAAAAAAATTTACATTTGTTGTTTGACTTATTTTTTAAATTTGTTGTTTGCTTTTTTTTAAGATGTCTACGCCTACACCACCTACTTTTGCGTCTGTTTTTGGTGGTGCATCGTCAAATGCAAGCACTCAAGGGCCCAATGTAGAAAAGGGCAGACCAAAAGACATTGGGTGGAAATATGGAATCTCTGCCAATCCACAAAATAGAGATGAGATAACATGTAATTATTGTAAAAAGGTAATGAAAGGAGGGATTTATCAGCTGAAGCAACATTTAGGCGGCCTAGGTACAAATGTGACAGCTTGCCATAAGGTTCCCGTGGATGTGAAGATAGAAATCCGAGAATATATGTAAAATGCCAAGAAAGCTAGAACTCAAAAGTTACAAATGGTGAGGGAGACGGAAGGTAGAGATAATTTGTTGAACGATTCATGTCAATCTCAACCTCAATCTCTGGATGCCTATCAAGTGAATATATTTGATGACATTATTTCAAAGCCACCACGGATGAAGGGTCATATGGACAAGTTCTGCACTCCTGATCCAGAACAAGTTAAGACAGTAAGAGATAAAAAATGGGAAAAGGAACATCGTGATAGGGTTTCCCAATATGTAGGTAGATGGTTTTATCAAGCTGGCATCCCATTCAATACTGTGTGTCTACCTAGCTTTCAAACAATGTTGGAAGCTGTAAGACAATACGGTCCGGGATATAAAGAGCCTAGCTATCATGAGATTCGTGAGACTCTTTTACATAAGGAGATAAAATCAACTCAAGAGTTGGTGGATGCCGAAAAAGAAAATTGGGTGAGATATGGTTGTAGCATCATGTCCGATGCATGGACAGATCGGAAGGGACGGACACTGATCAACTTTCTTGTGAACTCTCCGGGTGAGATATTTTCTTTCTCTGTCTCTCACTATCGACTATTCAATATATTTTCTATTTTTCTTTCTATGTCTCTCAATGTCATTATGTCTTACTCTCTTTCTCTAGGTAGGACTATTTTCTTGAAATCAATTGATGCTTCTGCACATGTGAAAAATGCCAAATTGTTGGCAGATTTATTGGACAAGGTTATTAACGAAGTTGGTGTTCAACATGTCATCCAAATTGTAACAGACAATGAGTCTAGTTATGTGGCAGCCGGGAAAATGTTGATGGCAGCCCATCCTCATTTATTCTGGACACCATGTGCTGCCCATTGTTTAGACTTGATGTTGGATGACATTTCCAAATTGTCTCCAATGAAAGAAACCATTCGTAGAGCTAAATTGGTAACTACATTTATTTATGGGCACCCAAGGATTCTTGCTATGATGAGAAAGTATACAAATGACAAGAATCTTGCACGTGCAGTTGTCACTCGCTTTGCCACCAACTACTTAAATTTACAGAGTCTGCTTGATTGCAAAGATGGCTTGAGAAGGATGTTTACATCTGCTGATTGGCTTGCTAGTAATAATCGGTGGGCCAAAAAAAATGAAGGGAAGAAGGTAGAGGGCATAATCTTAAAGACTTCTTTTTGGAATGGTGTGGCATATTCATTGCAAATATACAAGCCCCTTGTTATGATTTTACGGTTGGTTGATGGAGAAAAGCCAGCGATGGGCTACATTTATGAGGCTATGGATCGTGCAAAGGAGACTATTAAGAGTGCATTAAATGACAAGCTTGACAAATATGGTCCAATATGAAAAATCATTGATAGACGGTGGGACTTTCAAATGTACCGTCCTTTACATGCAGCTGGCCTTTATCTTAATCCAGCTCTTTATTTCTCTAATTCCCAAATTGAGTATGATCAAGAAGTTAAGCAAGGGCTATATGATTGTATTGAAAAGCTAGCTCCAGAACCCTCATGCCAAGATGCAATTTTCAAGGAGCTTGCAGCTTATCAGTATGCTCAAGGGCTATTTGGGAGAGAAATGGCCATTAGGCAACGCACTTCTATGGTTCCTAGTATGGATGCTTTTCTCAATTTCTTGTCTAATTTTCATTGCAATCGTGGAGTAAGAATTATTGTGAAATGTGAATTATAATTTCTTTGTGATGTAGCTACTTGGTGGTTGAACTTTGGTACAGCCACACCAAACCTTCAAAAGATAGCCATTCGGATCTCAAGTTTGACATGTAGTGCATCTAGTTGTGAGCGCAATTGGAGTACATTTGAGCACGTTAGTTGAATAATTCCATATTCAAGTACATAAAAGATTAGTGTTTTTTGTTTAATTGGTTGCAACTAATATACTTGTAGGTGCACACAAAGAAAAGGAATAAGTTGGAGCAAAAGAAGCTGAACGATCTTGTTTTTGTGCAATATAATCAACGTCTCCATGCTCGTCATTTGCGTGTTCAGCAAAGTGACTATGATCCTATTTTTTTGGATGACATTGATGATTGCAATGAGTGGATAGCTAATCCGCCAAAAAATGAAGATTTTGTGGATGAAGGGAAGGACCTCACATGGCTAGATGTTGAAATCGCTGCCGGTGTTAATGAAGAGGAAGGGCCAACCACAAGGGCGGGAACCAAAAAGCGTCACCTAGGAAAGGAAAAAAGCATTGCCACATCTCACTCCATAAATGTGAGAGATGTTGACTCCGAGGGGACACAATCAGAGAATGAGAATGAGCTTCCAAGTAATAGCTCCTCCTCTTTTATGAGTGATTTATGATGAGGAGGCTTGAGAGTTGAGAGAGATTTGAAACACTTTGTGTTATGGGATTATATAATTAACTTGTTTGGTTGTTTAACTATTTTTTTTTGTTATAATATTGCACTTGTTAGTTGTTTTTCTTGTTTAGTGTATATGCAGTTTTATGATATTTACTATTCAAAAAAATATGTTTTTTGTGATATTTTGACATATAATTTTAATTTTATTTTTTTAATAATATCTCGCCTCAAATGCCTCAAACGCCTCGGCCATCGCCTAGGCCTTTGAGGCGTGAGGCGACCCCCTGGTCGCCTCGCTCGCCTCACGCCTCAGACTACATAGAACATACCCCGTAGGGGCATAAATACGAGACCCGGGGACTTACCCCTCGCAGGTCAAGACAAACAAAACAACTCCTTGCGCTGGTGTGTTCTCCTTGTCGTGTGTAGTTCCTCTCACTGTTGGACCCTTGGGGGTCTATTTATAGAAGGCGGGAGGACCCAGGTTGACAGAAACGTGGGGAAATGCTCCGGTTCTGTCAAGGTGGGGTGCAAAAACCCCTTTTTCTGTCAAGGTGGGGTAGCAAAAGGCTTTTTTGACCCCTCTGCATCTTTTTTTTCTTTTTTTCTCTCTCTTTTTTTGTTTTGGAACACGGGGGATCCGGAGGGGTCAAATGACCCCGCAGGGTGGGGGGACCCAGCAGGGTCATTTGACCCCGCGGGTGGGCCCAGCAGGGTCGCGCGACCCCGCTCGAGCGCGCAGACCACACTGGACCCCCGCGGGCGGCCGCGACCCCCCCCCCCTCCTGGGCTGCCCAGCTAGAGGGGTCATTTGACCCCTGTACATGCTTTTTGGCTCCTCTTCGCGCCGTGTTTTGCTCCTTTTCTGTCGCCCTGGGTTGAAGAGAAGCTGAGGTGGAGCCTTTATAGCTTGTGGAGGCCCGTGCTTTGCCACGTGGCAGCCCTTTGTCGGTGGAGACTTGTGCGGGAGCGGAAGACTGTCTTGTTTGTTGTTCGGTTGTGCGTCGCCGCGTGGGAAGGAATCTTTTCGCCCGTCCGTGTCGTGTGATACACTTGCTCGACTACTTCGACAGGTTTGTACGCATATTTTTCCTCCTAATTTTCTTTGTCGCGACGTCGTTTATGGTTGTGAGCTGTCGGGCAATGGACCTAACTCACGGAGAAACTCCGTAATTCGACGGTGTTGACGCTATGCCATATTTCCGTCGGTTGTTTCATAATAAAATTCTCAAAATATTTTGAGAAAATTTCGGGTGCAACACCAACTTAACAAGTGGTTCACTTCTCCTTGAGGGGAGAAGTCTTTGCTCGAGGGCAAGAGTACCCTATAGGAGGTCGATATCCTGGGTTTGGCTGTGCCATTAAAGCAACTGGGATCCTTATGAGAGGATGCCCGGGGTGTTGGCTGAATACCAGCAGAAACAGCTAAGTTTGGCAAGCCTGCAAATTGGTTGGGTCTAGCTAACCCGTAAGAAAGCTGGGATCCTAGTGAGGGAATACCCGTGGTGAGCTGAACACCTGATCAAAAACAGCCTTTGTACTATTCCCGGTTTGGGGGAGATAGTGGAACTCCTAGTGTTTACTAGGGACTGAACGTAGGACTGACTGGAGTTCAGTGTCGAACCAATATAAATCTCAGTGTTCCTTTGTGAGATTGTTTGTGTGTGACTGCATTGTGCTTGTTGTATTCTTCATTCATTCTGAATTCATTTTAGCATTATATCTCTATCACACACCAGTTGTTAACACCAACCGCTACAACATGTTTCCACTTATAATCGTGCTGCTGGTCTTTCAGTTTTCTCAGTGTTACCTGCTGCACTCTTTTATAACTCACATTCCATCCGGGAACTTGCATCTATTGCATATCGTTGAGTTTCAAGCTTATTATAATGCAATCAATTTTTATAACCCATTCACCCCCTCTGGGCTAATCCAGCTATTTACTGGGCAACATTCGCCACATCCAACCCTTCTTCTCTCGCTCGTCATGGCCAGCATGATCACAGCTACTACTGTTGAAGACGACAGAGGTCACAGTACGTTCGATGCAAGGGGAGGGGGAAGAAGGTGAGAGAGAGGTTATTTTTGGTAATTTTCATACTTAAATAGAATATTGCTTTCACTTTTAACTGCATATTCCTTTTTTCTATTGTCTACTAACTACATGGGGATTTTGAGCAAGAGTTAAAAAATTGTAGGGACTTTTTGACAAATAATTGTAATTGAGGAACTAAAATGTAAGTACTTATATTTGTAAGGACTAAAAGGTAAAATCTAAATTTTTTAATGTGACCCTTCTTTTGACACCAGAAATAGGTAGGAATCCGACCAAAACAGAGTCACAACGCACACCAATACCCTCCCTCATCTACGACAACTAGCTAACCAATTGTCTTCTAGAGATTGGCGAGTGCGTCCCCACCCTCCGAGGGGGACTCTATTTGCCGCGAAGGCAAGCTCTGGTGAATGTCCTTCCCATCGGGTGATGGAGACGAAAACCCCATAGCTTCTCTCTCTAGAATCGACTAGAGAGAGTTCCAAAGTTTACTTTCTATAAATTTAAAATTTTAATCAACAATCCCATTCACACCCCCCCGCCCCGCCCTCTAAGACCTGCATAGCTATTGATTGGTCCATTAGTCTATATTAACAATGTTTTGTGGTTTGTTTTATGAAGCCCTCATTCCATAAAGTCATTTTCATTTTTGAAATTCAAGACAAAACATCATCACTCCTTTCAATACCTTCAACAAATGGCTAAAGGGGTGTTTAATTGCAATATTAAATAGCTCTATTAATGTTAATTTTAATATTGCTACTAACAATGCACATTTGGTTATGCTCTATCAATTTTCATACTAATATTTTAGTAAAATTGTGTTATAATAACAAACTTAACACAAATATGAAATTATATGAAAAAATTTAGAATTTAGCCCTTAAGGCGGCTTTGATAACCGAATACGAGTCGGGCAAGATGAGTTATTCGCCTTATTCCGCCTAACCGAGTTTGGTAGCATAGGTAGAAAAGGGTGAGTTATTCGGGGTCGAGTAGGGTAGACTTGGGTTAAGGTTGGGTAGAGTAAGGTTATGTGGTTTTCTTATTTATTCATTTTTTGTAATTATTTTATCTATTTTATTTTTCTTATTCTAGGTAGAATAAAGAAACTACTTATCAAATTCGGTTACATTTAACCCTAGAATAACTTACCCAGGCTTACCCTAACCGGTTATCAAAGCAGCCCTAAGAGTCTCAAGTCTCTCTTTCCTTTCTCTTTTCCACTGGTAACTCTCTCTCCCCTTTGACCATCTTCCTTGACCTTCTTCCAAATATCAATTTTGATATTAATATATATTATAATAGCGTTCAAAAGTATTAATATGAAGAGCCACACTGTATCAAAATTAATACTTCAATCGTAGAGAAACCTAAAGTAATAATTGTAATTTATTACAATTAACCAGGCAATAAAAAGCTTTTAAGTACAACAAGATCACATTGGTGACAAATGAACAAAACAAAATAAATGAAATACATACATCACCTCCAACTAGCATTAGTTAAATTTATCTGTACCTTAACCACATTCTAATTTCTGAGGATAAAAAATTAGACCATTTCACGGAATTAAAAACTATACCTTTTCAAAACAGAATCAAGGTTCTCTAAACCACTTAGGTGACAGCCGGCCATCTCAATCTGTTGATCAAGCTGCAAAATCTGGCCAAAGGAAAAGGTAAGAACCTAACAATCCCAATCCAAACCTCAAGATAGCATAAACAGTAAGCAAATAGCTGCAACTAATCAAATAACCATACAATAAGACAATAAATACAAAACAATCTGACATGTCTACTAGGCGGAAAGCTTGCGCCTGGGAAAAAAAAATTATCCATCAATGATAAATACATTATTCTAACAAATCTTGCAAGTTGCTATACATAATTGCCATAAAAAATACCCATCCTACATCACATGGGATTGATAGGATATGAAGGAGGCAGAATCTTCAATAGTATGTGATCCTCTTTGGTACTACTCCATTGCATTGAAGTGTTGCAGCTCCCTATGCTTCCAATTTAACTGTTTAACTATGGATTTTGAAACTACAATTTGGATATTACATATTTTTTCTTTCATGGGTTTATTTTAGAATATACAAGTAGCACACACTAACTGATAAGTACTCTCTAAATTATTGATCGTTATTTCTATTATACACTTGAAAGATACATAGGCATCACTCAAATACTGGCACATAGTTCATAAAAACACTGCATATGATTATGATTGTGATCACATATGATTAACGACTATAGACTATTTCCTTATGAATAGAATGTTACTATTATGGCTAAGTTCTCATATTATTTTCTACTCATGTATGGTAAGAACGGGCCCATGACATCTATTCTTCAGGAACAGGAGACATTGGGTCACTTCTGCTTAAGATGTGTGTGAACGCTAAGGTATCAAATGCCCCTTTTTCTTTCAAGGGGTCTAAAGTCTAGACTTGAGATATGATTGACCAGGGCAGTGCAAAACAATCCACTTGAATGCACTCATGAATTAGACTTGGACTGCATAATACAGTTAGTACATTCTGGGCCAGCATAAAAACCCCTCTTGTACTAAAGTAGCCAGAGAGACTCTCTGGGACAAGCATACAAAAGCTGAAGTATCAAGCCAGTGGGAGATACTTGCACTCAGCTACTTTAAGATTGCTGGCAAGTGGTTATCACGGTTACTTCATAAGATAGAATGGATAATTACGGTCTTAGAAACAACTAACTATGATAAGTTGCAGAGGCAACTATTCACAATAAGACTGGTCCCTTGGCAGACCGAGAATAGAGATCAATCATGATAAGACTGAGCCAGTGATGGGTTAGGTGTCGTTGGAGAAGAAAAAGAGAAAAAAGGGAAGAAGAAACAAGGGACAGTAGCAGTCATCACGTGCATCAAAGAGAAGACCCTGGTGCCAGCACCAAGAAGAAGCAGAGCAAGAGGAGAAGGGCCGATGCCCACCTTTTCCTTGTGCCAAGGAGAAGAGAAAGAAAAAAAGGGGAGAAAGAGAGAGGTAGAAAAAGAGAGGACCAAGTGGAGGAGAGGAGTCCAACTCACTGAGTAGATCCCCACCGCGTGGGGATTTGAGTGAGACCTCCTGGAGTCCATCCCAACCCCCAATGAATCTGACCCTCCAGGGTCTGAAATACAAAAAAAAAAAAAAAAAACAGAAAAAGTATGCAGGTCTTTTGGAATTTTTATCTAAAAACACAATCCAATTCAGAAAATTACATATATTTTTAGGGTATTTATGGGAAAAAAAACTGACCGGTGGAGTTTAAACCACACTTCACCAGGTGGCCAACAAGGATATCTGTGGCCATCTGTCTCCCTCTCTCATATCCCTTGTTATTGTGTGATATTCTGATGGTCTTTCTGCAAAAGGGATGAGAGGAGGTTTGAAATGCAATGGTTTAAACCCCACCTGGTGGGGTTTTGGCAACAGTACACAAGGAAGAGAAAAAGAAGGGTAAGGTGTGCCTCACCTTCCTCTTCGTTGGGCCATCGGGCGCCTGTTTGTTTTAGCCAGTCCAATGGATCATGAAGGCCAGTGGGGCACGTCTAAGACCCCTTGATGTTTGATTACTTACTGAACATGCCATTATGATATCTAACTATTTATTGAATATGCTATTATGATGTCTGATTAATTATTGAACATACCACTATGTCATCATGTGTTATAATGTGCCATGTAAGTAATCAGTAAACTCAACATAATATTAACCAATTTGATAATCTTCTAATTAAGGACTAATCTTGATTAATAAATATTCTCAATGTCATTATTAACTAATTGAATGTAAGTCCAATAGTCAATACCCTTAATTAAATAATCAAAGACATGTGTAAGACCTTAATTGACTAATGAATCACATAAATTGGTTCTAGTTAATTAATGGATCTCATAGTCATAATTAATTAGTTGACCATAGATTCCATAGACTTAATTAATTTGTTAATCCACCAAACATTGTCCCAATGATCCAACCGTGGCTTAGTCAACCTAGTCATCTATCACGACTAATGAACCACGGCTGATGTGGCTTCGTCTATCAACATAATTCATGGATCGCAGCCCATGCAGCTCGGTCAACCAGTCCAATCCATAGACCATAGCCAATCTGGCTCAGTCAATCATCGAACCATGGCCAACAAGGCTTGGTCAAGTAACATAGTGAACCCGGGCTTTCATGGCTAGATCAGATTTCCATAAATTACGGATTGACATCTAATTATTGTAACCATATATACATGGTCATGTGAATACAAGGCAATTATCCAATTCCACTGTTCACATTATGACCTGTGTATGCAATCACACTATGACTTGTATATGCAGTGGGCGGTTTATTGCGCCTTAATTACAGGGTCTAGAATGACCCGAGTGTAAGAGTCCTAGTTTGACTAGGACTCCAACATTGATCATTCGGGATGTCCGTCATGGACTCAAATTAAGGTAGAACCATAAAACCTAGTCAAAATATGACTTGAATCTCAGTGTTCCAGTCAAACTAGGACCCTTAGAACATTTTTGAAAAAGCTTACCCTAGGTTAAAGCATAAGGGTTCCTACGAGAGGAAAGCTTCCCCGTAAGACACCTACTTACAATGTTATATAAACAAACAGAACAACTAAAATAACTTCTCCCAGTAAAGCCCCTCCCTCAATTACATAACCCAAAAGAAAATTGAGAAGTAACACCAAATCACTACCTAAGGATCTCTTTGATAAGTGTAGGAACACTTAGGGCAATTTAGTCTTTTATTCTTGTAGTTTCTCCTTAGTCAGTTTCTGTATTTCTTCTCATAATACCTACTGGTTAGTTATTTAAGTAGGGGCATTATGGTCATAAAGTCTTGTAACTGATTGCCCTATGATGAATAGAAGAGAGAGGAAGGCCGCAAGTGCAAGGATCTGTTAGCGATCCCCAGAAACTGCAGTACCCTCTCTCTAGGGTTCTTCCTCTCCAAAACCTCTCTCCCTCGCTGCTTTCTCAATCTACATGGTATCAAAGCATTGATCCCTGTGGAATCTCCCTGTGAAAACTCTTCTTTCTCTGCCCCCAATGCTCGCAGACAGTCCCCCTGAAGGCTGCAGCCGGATCTCTGGAGATCGGACTGCCGGACTGCTGCAGTTGAACTCTCAGACACCAGCGGGCTGTTCCCTGTCATCCCTGAAGGCCAGGGACAGCACCTTGACGGTCGCAATTCCTCTCTAACCATCAAACAGCCCGCTGAAACTTCTGCAGTCACGGACAGATCATCTGCCCGCTCGCTTTCCTGCACCGCGGACAGGACTCCGGAACCCTAGCACTCAGATTCCCAGTCTGATCCCATTGTCTGCTGATGGGTCTTGCTGTCCGGAGGCCAGAAACCCTAATGTTCACAGTCCAGACAGAACTCTGGCCAGGAACCCTAGAACTCCTGCGCACCCCTTCATTTCTCTCCCTGTGACCCTCTCTCTTCACTTCTCTTACGGTTTCAGCCCTAGGGGGGACTCTTGGGGGTTGCTGAATATTCAAGAGAGGAGGAGTTTAGTGTGCCATGAGCAGCATGTCGTCTTCGTCCGGTGCTTCTCCAATAGACAGTGGGCACCACTGTTTTAAAACCCGGCCCGGACCGGCCGGTCCGACCGGTTAACCCGCAACCCAGTCCCAAAACCGGGTTAGAATAGTGCCTAGACCGTTTTAGACCCAAAACCCGGTTAAACCCAGTCAACCCGGCCGACCCGCTAAAACCCGCATGACCCAACCGAGTCCGACTCCTAGGAATATTTTTTATTTGTTTAATTTTTACTTTTTAATTTAGCATGAAAAAATATAGAAGATGATGAGTCTTCTAACTCCTCTCTTTAAAGTTACATACGTATAGTCTTTTTGGGACTCTAACTTTATAACTTTTGGAAGTTGAAAGGGTTTGGGAAGACATAAAAATCTTCTAACTTTCTACCTTGTTTGAGGTCCGTTGAATCTTGTGACTGTAAAACAACAGAACAGAAGGAAGCGATGAACAAAAAACCCTGGTGAACAGGTTAATGCCTCGTAAGTTGAAAGGGTATGGGTTCTTTTTTTAAGACTATCTTAGTGGTTGTTTAATGCACTTGTTTTAATTTTTACAATATATGTTTAAGTGTTTGTTTCATATTTCTAACTCAAGGTATCTTTAAATTTTATGGCAATTTATAATATTATTATAAACGGTTCAAGTCTTACGGGTCACGGGTCAACCCAAACGGTTAAACCATTGACCCATGACCCACTAACTTAACCGGGTCAAGCTCCGGGTCGGGTTTTAAAACATTGGGCACACCTGTGCACCAACGGAGACATCTACAGCAAAGAAAATGCCCTTTGCCTTCACATCATGACAGCCACTCCCGGCAAATTGTTCCTGTGAAGTTACATGAGAAATTATGTAGAATGGTCCTCTTCTGTCAAGATGTTTCACCAAGCAAGGAGAAAAATGGGTTACATAAATGGAAAAATCCCACAACCTGATCTCAAATATGATACATTTGATGATTGGGCTGAAAACAATGCTACTGTCATCTCTTGGCTGATGAATTCTGTGGAAGATGCTCTACAGAAACTCATAATGAGAAAGACTACAGCGAGAGAAATGTGGTTCTTGGAGAAGTGGTATGGAGAGCGGAAGAATGACCTTCGTGTGTACCAACTTCAAAACAATATTTATGAGCTTAAGCAGGGAACTCTCTCGGTTGAAGACTATTTTATTGCTCTCCAGACTATGGGAAGCGGTAGATTACTATGACACCGAAGAGTGGGATTGCAACAATGATCATCGGAGGTACCTGAAAACAATTCAGAAGTTGGGAGCTTTAAAATTCCTCGGTGGGTTGAATTCTGAATGGGAATCTTTGTGGGCTCAAATTCTCAATGAAGTCCCAAATCCTCCCCTTGATGTATATAAACGAGTCTTGACAGAGGAAAATCGAAGAGAAATTATGAATCCTGTTGTGCAGAACCTTCGTGATCACTCGGCGCTGGCTAGTAAAGGAAAACAAAAGTTTGTGACCTTGACAAAAGAGGAAACCAAGGGAGGAAAAAGATGCACCCACTGTGGAAGGACCAATCACCTGGTGAAAAATTGTCGGGCACTCTATCCTGAGAAGATGACTAAAAAATTCAAAATCAAGAAAGGAGGATAGTCAAAGGTTGTGCTGCATCTATTCAAGGTCCTTCAGGTGAGAGTGCCACTATAGAGACTGCAGATCCAGACTCATGGGTCTCACTTCCAATGATATAGTTCACCTACAAAGGCTTCTTTCACGGCTGGATACTTCCGCACACTCTTTTTCCATATGTCCGCCAGGCACTGAAGGGAAAGCACTGACTGCTGCCTCCCAAGTCCCAACCTAGCCACAATTAATGGATTATTGACTCTGGAGCCACTGATCATATGACGGGCATCCCGAGCTTCTTCTCTTACTCAATCTGTTCTGGTCAGGACAAGGTGATGGTAGCCGATGGGACCCATGCCACCATTGCAGGCAAGGGAACTGTTAACCATCACCTATCCCTTTCCTCGACCTTACATGCCCCTTCACTTCCAATAAATTTATTGTCTATTAGCAGTCTAACCAAATCTTTAGACTGATCCATAACCCTCTTTCCTTCTCACTATGTTCTTCAGGATTTGATGATCAAACAAATGATTGGGAGTGGGACTGAGAAAAGGAGATTTTATCTGCTACAAGAAGGGGGGGTGCAGCTCGCCAATTGCAATCCACTAGTGAAGTGATGAGTCGCATGAAGGAGATCCATATGTGCCACTATTGTCTAGGACATCTTTCTTTCAAGTCCTTAGGAATGTTACCACCTTCAACGTTTCAGTCTGCTTCTTTAGAGTCTAGTGTCAAGTTTGCCTATTGGCAAAACATTGTACAATCACATTTCCAAATTCAATAAAAAAAAGCTCCACTCCTTTTAAAATTGTGCATTCTGATGTTTAGGACCCCTCCCCAATGTGTTCTCTTGTGGCCATCGATATTTTGTTACCTTATTGATGATTTCTAGTTGTGCACTTGGGTCTATCCACTAAAATCCAGAGATGAAGTTCCACGGGATGTTCATATTTTCTCCACTATGGTACAAACTCAATTTGAGGAAAAAAATAAAATGCTCAGATAGGACAATGCAATGGCATATTTTACAAAAATCTGAACATCTTCATGGAGGAAAAAGGGATTAGCCACAAGTCCTCCTGTCCTCACACTCCACGACAAAATGGAGTGACTGAAGGGAAAAATAGGCACCTTCAGAAGACTACTCGTGCCTTTCTTTTTCAGCATAATCTCCCTAAAAGATTCTGCATGGATGTTGTCCTTGCTGCTGCCTATGTTATTTAGCATATGCCTTTTAGAGTTCTTCACTTTCGTGCTCATGTAACAATTCTTCGTCCCAACCACTCATTATTTCCTTTGCCTCCTCGAGAGTTTGGGTGTGTTAGTTTTATCCACCTTTCGGATCCCAGTGGGTCCAAACTTGAGCCTATGTCTATCAAAGGTGTCTTTTTGGGTTGTTCTCTTACCCAAAAGGGATACAAATGTTAAGATTCTACTACTGTGAAGAGATATGTTCAGAAATTTGTAACCTTTTTTGAGTCTCACCCTTATTTCCAACCCAAGGTTTCGTCGAAGGGAGAGAAATATGACATCTCTGCAGACGTAAATCCCGTGGCATCTCAGTTCACTCCTTGCCATGTCATTCCTGAATCCTCTTCTCTTAATACTCTTGTCCAAAAAGACATTACCACAAGTGGAGGAGATAAAGATGAAGAGGAAGGGGAAGGGGAAGGGGTGAAGGAACCAAGAAAAAAAATTAAAATGGAATTCCAGGAGAAGGAAGAGATTACAAGATAGCCAAAGAGAGTAGCAGAAAGTCCCGTCCTGATGATCACCTCCGAGAGAACACAAGGTCCTCAAATCTGCAAGTCCTAGAGACTGAAGTTGATAATGCTCCAGAATATGATTTGCAACTTGTTTATGAACCAATTTCTAACCTTAATCAACCTATTGCCTCTCACAAAGGTGTAAAAGAATGTACCAAACAGTCTATTTCAAAGTACATGCATTCTACAATTTCACCTTCATATCATGCCTATACTCCATCCATTTCTGCCTGCTCCTTGCCCTAATCCTTTTTCATAGGCTGTGAGAGATCCTAAATGGGTTAAAGCTATGGAGGAAAAAATGCAGGCTGTAGACAGAATCTTCAGGTACATTAAGACCTGTCCAGCCAAGGGATTGTTATTCAGCAAGAAAAGTTAGTTATCAATAGAAGGGTTCTCAGATGTTGTTGGGCAGGATCCCAGGATGATAGGTCTACCTCAGGCTATTGTACTTATATAGAGGGAAATCTTGTTACCTGGAGGAGCAAGAAGCAAACGGTTTGTGCTAGATCAAGTGTCAAAGCTGAATATAGAGCCATTCTGTCCCAACCCTATAGGATGGCCCGCTCAAGACGACAACGCTCCTCCAGCAAGCGTCGATCTCTATACCGACTGGGACATACCTCTGGATAAAAGTGAAAAGATGCCTATCCAGTGGAAACTGCCGAGAATATCCGTCCGAGCGATAATACGAGTAAATCCCATTCTCTAGGGAAATGCGGGTCAAGTCCACAGTTCCTTCACCTTCAGCAGTCTCAACCACAGACCCTTCTACAACCCAAGTAAAGCCATGACCCACGGAATCAAAATTCTCGTGGGTAATTGTAAGAGGGCCAAGCATCGGCGTGGGCTTATCAGTCCAGATGACGTAAGGACCCTTCTTGGAGTCCTGTTCCATCAGTTCTCGGGCACGGCGGTCCCCAACAAAGCGAGCCAAAAGGAAAAGTCCGCTGCCAAAAAAACTGAAATTAGATGAGAAACGTCGGTAAAACAAGTCAAGAAAAACTCTTGTCATGTCAGCAAGACTTGGGAGATCCAAGAAATCATGGGGCGCACGGGCCGCCTACCATTGTCCCCGACTCCAACAGACGTCCCATGGGAGCCATTTGTTGGACCCATTTTTTTTCCTCGAATTAATCGAGACAAACAAAAACTAAATTAACCTGACAGTGGCTAAACAATGGCACAAAGCCGAGGCCGTCGTGACAAGGGTCGAATGCGAGTCCCAGGAACCTCCGCCAGATATACGGCATAAAATAATACAATATCGTAGCAAGCGAGCAACCAAAGTGGTATTCTACCAGGCCGAGCAAGGAGCAGAAACAATCCCCGAAGAGTAGAGCCATCCCCGACGCGAGCAGCATGCAAGGAGCGAAAGGAGTGGAGCACGAAGAAGAAACACCAAAAAAAAAAGGGAGGGGGGCCTTTTATAGGGCCGCCCCCCCTTTCTGCCACCTCCCGGTCATCCCGAACCGGGTAGGCCCTCCGCAGAGCCTACCCGGTCCAGGTAGGTGTCCCGCGAGGCCTACCCCGTCTAGGTAGCCCCTTCACAACACCTACCCAGTCCGAGTAGGTGGTCTGCGGCGCCTACCCGGTCCCGGTAGGCCTCCCATAGAGCCTACCAGTCCAGGTAGGTCCTCCTCCATCTTAACCCTATAAATATCCCCCCAAGATCCCAAGGGACAGGAGAGAGAGGCAACAAGCTCATTCGGAGACCTAATAGAAGCACGGGAGAAACCCTTGGAGCACTTGAAGACTTCACTTTGTTTTGTGCTTTAAAGTCAAGGTATGTTACGAAAATGCCCGTGTGATGTCACTTAAAGCGATTTGGTCTCCACTTATGTAATTTCTTTGTAATTTCATGGGGGAAAATCACGTAATTTTTTGAATTAATCAAAAATTATAAAAATATCCCTGAATTTAAAAGAAAGCCCTTATAAAGTTGTGTAATTGTGGAAATGTCTTGCAACTTCAATAAATTGCAAATGTGTCATATAGTTTTACAGGAAAATCTTGTAAAAGGCCACAATTCGTCAAAAAGTCATGTAAAGTCCTGTATTGCTCAAAGCACTCTACATTTTCTAGAAATATCCAAGTTTTACAAAAATACGCTGAGTTTTCAATAATCGTGTAAATACCCCTGGAATGTATGAGTCTTATATATGCATCCCGCCTCACGGAAATGTATTCAAAGCCCTCATCCAAAGTCACCGACAATGATCACCTTGACGATCCGACAATTCAGTTGAGATGAAGCTTAAAACCAAGCTCCCGCCAATGAGCTGGTGGACCAATGAAGGTAAGTCCCAAGACGATCAACCGAGACAAGAATCGATGCAACCAAAACCCAAGCCAATACCAAACTACAAATAAACATTAGCCAAAACTAAACAGAAAATAAACCCTAGTCAGTACCAAACTGTAAATAAATCATAGACAATACCAAATCGCAAATAAGCCCCTGGCTAGTATAAAATTGCAAATATGCCCCTATGCCTACCCAGTCACAATTGAGCCCTCGAACAGTGCCAAATTGTGAGATGTGTTGCCCAATATATGGCTTTAACCCAGAGGGGGGTGAATAGGTTACAAAAAATAATTGTAATGAAAGAGTGATTAAGATGAATGCAATGTGAAAATGTAAAACACTATGGCTGTAGTGTCACTAGAATTAAAGAGATAACAGCAATCACACAAATATACACAGTAATTTTATACTAGTTCAGCCCTGACCCTCAAGTCAGTCCTACGTCCAGTCCCCAGCAACTACTGGAGTTTCCACTAACTTTCCTCACCAGGAACAATTACACTTGGTTGTTTTTGCTAAGGTGTTCAGCCACACCACAAGCACTTTTTCTTCAAAGAATCCTAGTTGTTTTTGTTTAGGTGTTCAGTCACACCACGAGCACTCTTTCAACAAGAGTCCTAACTAATTTCCTAATATCAACCAAACCTACAAGAAATTGCCCTCCTATTGGTCTCTCTTGCCCTCGAGCAGGAGCTTCTCCCCTCAAGGAGAAGGGTACCACTTTTCTAGTGGGATTACACAGTGATTGCCTCTTGAACAGGCAGATTGTGTACAGTTATCGCAGTTAGTTCAAGAAGGTAAAATAAGAATGGAAAACAAACAATCTTGAACTGAAAGTTAAAGGAGCATTCTAAAGAAAAAACAGAGTATCGCAGAAGGCTTAATGAAGAAGCTGAGATGAGTGAAGCAGAGAGATTGCAGGAGCTTCTTCTTCGCAAACGCTTCCAGCGAAAGTGGAGTTGAGGACGGATTGAGCTTGTGTTTCTCTCAACTCTGTAATGTAGGCTTTTTGCTATAAATTTGGATTGCTCAGTCTATTCTCGCATGAAGAGTGGTGTGTGCATCCAATCTTCTTCTTGTTCACAGGTTCTGCATACTGCTTTTATATTTATAGCTGCCTTGAAAGATTCCATTTGGTTCATTTTTGTAGCCGTTAAACTCAATTTTGTGTACGTTAGGCTCTTCCACATGCTCGTTAGACTTGACACGTATTCGTCAGAGAGAGCTTTCCCTATCTTCCTTGCGTTCTTTGTCATCGTGTCCTAGAGATCTTCCTTTCTTCAAGAAATGTAAACCGCTTTCTTCGAGTAGGCACAGCAGCAGATCTTCCTTTAACTTAGTGACTTTCTCGGACTGTGAAGAGATATCCTCCTTTCGGCACTTGTCCTGCAACAGAGTACCATTCCGAGGTATTTCTCCTTTTTGTATAGAGTTGTCATCCTGCAGGGAAGTATTTTACTCTATACAGTCAAACAATAGGTTATTTAAAATAATTCCTTCTTTCTCTTAGTCCTGATACATGTCTTGTCCTAGTATTTGGCCTGCTTCTTCCTGAAATAGACTCAAAGAATTGACTTTGCCAAGTCTTTAGATAAGTATATATATCATGAAAAGGGAAACATAGCTTTCGTGTTCTTTCTCAACAATAAATGTCTGCACGATTGCATAAAATGTATTTGAATTTTGAATTTAGTCTGAGATAGTAGCCAGAATATTTGTGATAGTCTATTAGAGATGAATTTTGTTTTGAATGATCGACTAACTTATCTTAACTATGAAGATATCATAGGCGATAGCTTTTTGTCATAGCTGATAGTTTAAGTTATATGCAGATAGTCGATGACGAGGTGAGATAGCTACTGTTTCAGTTCGACTTTATTCAGATAGGTGATCATTTACTTATTTTATTATTGGGATAGCTGATATCCCAGCGACTATGTTGATAAATAGACGTTGAAGATTTGAGATAGTCGATTGTCCAGCAACTATGTGAAGATAGACAATGTTACAGTTCATGCGCCTACGTGAGTTTTAAGTGGGCTTATGTAATTTCTTTCATGAGATAATCGATGTTGAGATAGGCGTTGGGTGCGCCTATGTTATCAATGTTTTAGCGACTATCTAAGTTGAAGTGCGCCTATGTGAGCTCAACTCTTTTTCCAGCGGCTATGTTAACAGGATAGCTACAAATATTTTGTTTTAAGCGACTATGTTATCATAGCGACTAAGTGAATGAGTTTCTTGCTTTGTCGCGCCTATATGAGGATAGCTTCATGGTCCAATGCCTATGTGAATGATTCAGCGCCTAAGTGAATGTTTTGTATGTCTGTGCCTAAGTGAATTTATTGTGCGCCTAAGTGAAGCTTTTGGGTTTTAGCGACTATGTGAGATTTAAATTGATTCCTAGTGCCTATGTGAATGAAATTTGAAGTTAGCTCCTTTTTACAGTACCTATGTTAACTTTGCGCCTAAGTCAAAATTAGCTCCTGGAATGCGCCTAAGTGACTTTATCTTTTGAATACTAGCACCTATGTGTTCTTTTGGCTACTAAGTCTCAGAATTTTTGTTTTCCTTATAAACGATCAGAGTTTTGTCAGTTTGGTTATCACCAAAACTAATGTAATTAAGATAGTATTTGGATGTAGTCCAAATATACTCGACAATCTCCATCTTTTTGGCGACGACAAAATGATTGTTGGTAATGACAATAATTCTTGATAGTGTTAAAGAGGTAGTTTTTAAAGATTTTCGTTTGCCCACTGTAAATACTTTCAAGCATGTGCTTTTTATCTTCTTAGTTCTTTTTATCTATTTGTCTTCACATTTCTTGCATATTTCTCCCCCTTTTTGTCAATCAGCAAAAAGAGAAAAAGATCAAACAATAGAGAGCAAAAGAGACAGATATGCAAAAAAAAAAAAACTTATGGCAAAACGTAAAGGTAAGAGTACAAAGTCTATGGTGAACAAAGGTACCTAGAGCATGAGATACTCAGGCAAAAGAGGTTCACGGGCCGTACGCCCTCGTCTCCGCCTCCGGCGCACGATCCGTGGGGGGCATTTGTTGTACTCAGACAATTTCCCCAACAAAATACCCGAAAATAGGAGTTCGGGAATTTCCTCGAACACCTTCAAGGCATGGGCTACCCGGCCCCTCCGACAACCTAGTGGGCCAGACCAACGACCCCGACCCGCTAGCCGAGGTATACGGCGACACTAGCAATCAATCGGGACCACTCCCGACCCCTAAGTTGCGGACTTTGCCCGCATTCTACACAACCACCCAGGGGAACCCGCGCGGCACCCCGACTACAAGCCACGCCACGTGGCACTTAGTGAAACGGCCAGGGGCTTATCCCGGGACGCCTTCCTTCAACCATCCAAGGTCAAAGGAAGTCCTAAATAGGTCAACCACAGGCCTGGGAGGCTCGCAGCACGTGTATACGGCTCACACATGTGTGTTCGGCATTTTTCCGAACACCTTGTGGGCACGTATGTTTCAACCCTTCTACACCAACCCACGGGCCACCCCGTGGTTCCAGCACACTAATTGGGTCTTACAACGACCCCCCAGCAAGCCGGGGCCACCCCCGACCCTCAGATACGTGGCAATGAGCCACTTAACTCTAGCTCTCGAGCCAACCCGAGGCTACCCTGTCAACCCGCCGTACAACACGGCACGCAGCCCGAGGCATGGCCCACGAGCCTAAAGTGCCTCCCCTTAGCTCCCATGTGCTCCCGTTCTCAGCCCAAGGCCGAATCCAAGGCCCACAAGTCACCTACACGGCCCGTTCGGCAACCCGGGGTGTGTCGGGCATTTACCCGAACACCTTGCGAGCGGCTACTACGACTCGAAGAACAACGGCCCCCATGGGACATCCCAGTATCCCAGGACCCAGTGTCCTTCAAAGGACATCCCCAGACGACGAAGGAAGACCCCAGGGTGCCATCCCTCGGGGTTGCGGCTCGTCCGGGGCCGGTTCGCCCCGGGGCGCGGCCGCACCCCCAAGGGAGGGCGAACTCCCCGGGGGCCGCGCCCTCTCCCGAGCACGGAGGCCCGACGGTCCTCCCCAGTCCCAATTCGTGCGAATTCCCAATCTCGCGGTCCGAGGTTCGTGCAAAAAACACCAAATTAAAAAAAAAAAGATTTTTTACCCCTCCGTAGAGGGCTTTAGGCAAACCAGACCAGCCCATGAGGCTGGTCCGCCTAAACCCCATCTACCCACTTCCGTTACACACACAAAAAACACACAAAAAAATACAAAAACAAAATAAAATACTACTGTTTAGGTGGTTTACCCGGACCAAGTTGAACCCTCAACTTGGTCCGCCTAAACCCCTCCCTCCACCCCTTCAAATTCCTATAAATTCTCCCCCTTAGAAGCTCAAGGGGCAACGAATGAAGGCTTGCACCAGAAAACGCTCAGACGGGCGAACGAACCCCTCGGCCTAATTGCCGCACCCTCGGACTCCCGAGACTTTCGGCAAGGGTCGGGAATGCGAGAAGACAAGTGCGCGCGCGGTTGGCTTGCTAGTCGACTCACACACGCCCAGGGTATGTCACGCATACTTCCCTCACGCGGTGTTTAGCCGTCTCATACCAAGACCATCCCCGTCGCACGTAAGGCGACTATACTAACGGCAAATACACCCGCATCCTGGGTTCGCCCGTGTACGCCAACTTACGACGGTGACGAAGTGCACTTCATAATGCCGTGCCGTACCCCGACACAGAATTGCGTGCCTACCGTTCACCCCCCAGCCGGCCGTTGGCCCCTCAGCTTAACAACTCGAGTCCAGTCGGACCTCCGACCCGGGAATCATAGTCCCGGGGCCGACCTCGACTCCCCAGCATGACGACACTCGCCGTCCGAGACCCGGACTCGACCGCTCACCTCGAGCCGCGTCCGACCTACACCAGGCGCCAGTCCGTGTCCGCTTTGGCCACCAAGGCAGTCGGGCCCACACCAATCCCCCTGTAAACAGTTCCTGTAAGACACGAGGATATCCGCTTTGTTACGCAATGACCCGGAGACCGACCCACGTGTCGGAATTGTCCCGCGGCTTGCGTCAGCGGTACTTTGGCCACTTAGGCCCATTTATAAAGCCCATGTGGCCCATCATAAAGCCAGTGAAATACAAACGCCTGCATTCGGGCCCCCAGCTTCCTACCTACACCGTTCGGCATACGTGCCCAACATCCTAACCCCAGTAAACACCACTCAGTCGAAAGCGCACCCACAGCTGCAGAATGCTCCTGGCCCTCTACCCACGGCTTCAGGCATCTATACAGACTTTTCTTCAGCTCGGAACGAAGGTGTTCGGATTCAATCCGATGTAAATAAACACCGGTTGCTTGCGGCCGGTGGGGAAAGACGTCCAATACACGATTCCCACAATCGCCTACGCACTCGCACCCATGGAACCCCTTCTCTCCACGTGTCGCCCGATCGCCCGAGCCCACGTGCCGCGCCCTGGTGGCGCTTCCCCGGTCAACCCTTGGTTCCATGGGTGATTGTCGAGAAATCGACTGGCACGCCCGCACCCTGTCCGGTTAACCCGTACTCTTACATTCTCGTGCCATTCGACCCTTTTTCGACTTTCCGTAAAAGAAGAGTGCCCGATACCGCCGTGAGAGGCATGCAACCGTAAGGAGGATACCCGAGATATATCAAACTCCCGTGTCTTCCTTCCCCATTGTATCCCTTCCTTCACCCCAGTCATTCGGCATAAAAAACAAACCGTGCAACAGAGAGGATGGCACGCCCGGTGGGACCTCTCCCGCCTTCCTTCTTTTTGCTGAAGAAAAGCCTATGCCAGCCCTGGCGCCCTTTCCCTGTCCTTGCAAGAGAGGCAGAGGACGGTACCCCCGCGCACATTCTCCAGCAGCTTCCGGTCCGCGTTCTGACCGTCGGACCGCGCTCGGCGACTGTCAGCAACCGTCGCCTTCGCAGCACCCAGCGTTCCAGCAACCATGGCGGCCGTCACCTACGGTCCCAATGTCATTGGCACCCACACCCGGGTGGGTTACTTGGCGACGCCGATTGCTTTCGACAGCTTCGCCCCCGTCATCGGATCGCCCTACTTCTTGGGCGTGATCCCTGTGGCTGCTCCTCAGCCAACCCCAGTTTCTCCATTGGCTCACGTGGCCAATGTGCCACGCGCACCTCCAACACCGGTGTCCCGCCTGAGCGCCAAGCACTGGACCTCCACCACTGGCCCCTGCAGGGTCCCCAGATCAACACCGACCCGGGTAAGCGTTACCTCTCGGGGTCAGTCTCGTCCGATCTCCGGGACAGGCCCCGCGCCTCGGATGTCGGTCACCGTCCCAGTTCCTTCCTCGGGTCTCCAATCCCGAGCCGCAGCAAAGCCGGCACCCAACACAGGCTCTCATCCCCGGGTCCACGGCTTCCCAGCATCCTCCTCGGGTCTCCAATCCCGAGCCGCAGCAAAGCTGGCACCCAACACGGGCTCTCAGCCCCGGGTCCACGGCTTCCCAGCCTCCTCCTCGGGTCTCCAATCCCGAGCCGCAGCAAAGCCGGCACCCAACACAGGCTCCCAGCCCCGAGTCCACGGCTTCCCAGCATCCTCCTCGGGTTTCCAACCCCGAGCCGCAGCAAAGCCGGCACCCAACACGGGCTCCCAGCCCCGGGTCCACGGCTTCCCAACATCCTTCTCGGGTTTCCAACCCCGAGCTCCAGCAAAGCCGACACCCAACACGGGCTTCCAGCCCCGGGTCCACGGCTTCCCAGCATCCTTCTCGGGTTTCCAACCCCGAGCCGTAGCAAAGCCGGCACCCAACACGGGCTCCCAGCCCCGGGTCCACGGCTTCCCAGCATCCTTCTCGGGTTTCCAACCCCGAGCTCCAACAAAGCCGACACCCAACACGGGCTTCCAGCCCCGGGTCCACGGCTCCTCAGCGCCTTCCTCGGGTCCGCAGGCCCAAACCCCGGCAAAGCCGACTCTCGATGTGGGCTCCCAGCCCCGAGTTCGCGGCTCTCCGATATCGGACTAGGGAACCCGGTTCCGGGCCCCAGTTGAACCGGCTCTCCCCGCGGGTCTCCTACCCAGGGGGCAAGGTTCCTCAGCACCGTCCTCGGGCCTTCCGACCCGAGCCCGGACTACGCCGACACCTACCGCGGGTCCTCGACCCAGGGGCATCGGCACCTCAGCCCTTCCGACGGCGTCGCTTCCTGGTGCAAGAGTGTCACCTCGAGCATCGGCAACACTCTTATCGGCGCGGGCAAAGGCTTATACCCGCGTCGCCCAGTCATCGACTCCCGGCGCGGGTCTCATACCCCGGGGGCCAATCCCAATACCTCTGGCTGACAGCTTCACGCTGCCGGTCGCTCCGGGCCGGGTTTTCTCGGTCTACCATCTTGGAGCGGAGTCTTCCTCAGCTCCTCAGAAGAAGCGTCGCCATGGCCGCAGAGACAGGCGGCTCGCTGTTGCAACCAGCAACTCCGGCAAGACTATTCTTTTCGGTGACCTGCAGATCCGTCTCGACGGGGCCACCCCGTGGTTCCAGCACACTAATTGGGTCCTACAATGACCCCCCAACAAGCCGGGGCCACCCCCGACCCTCAGATATGTGGCAATGAGCCACTTAACTCTAGCTCTCGGGCCAACCCGAGACTACCCTGCCAACCCGCCGTACAACGCGGCACGCAGCCCGAGGCATGGCCCACGAGCCTAAAGTGCCTCCCCTTAGCTCCCATGAGCTCCCGTTCTCAACCCAAGGCCGAATCCAAGGCCCACCAGTCACCTACGTGGCTCGTTCGACAACCCGGGGTGTGTCGGGCATTTACCCGAACATATTGCGAGCGGCTACTACGACTCGAAGAACAACGGCCCCCATGGGCCATCCCAGTATCCCAGGACCCAGTGTCCTTCAAAGGACATCCCCAGACGACGAAGGAAGACCCCCGGGGGCCATCCCTCGGGGTTGCGGATCGTCCGGGGCCGGTTCGCCCCGGGGCGCGGCCGCACCCCCAAGGGAGGGCGAACTCCCAAGGGGCCGCGCCCTCTCCCCAGCCCGGAGGCCCGACGGTCCGCCTGAATCCCTCTCCCCAGCCAGGGGGGTTTAGGCGGACCAGCCCCATGGGCTCGTCTGGTCCGCCTGAATCCCTCTTCGGAGGGGTTTTTTTCGTTTAAAAAATCTTTTTTTTTATTTTTGGGTGGGGTTTAGGCGGACCAGCCTGAGGGTTCAGGCTGGTCTGCCGAAACCCCCCCTCCCCAGGGGGTTTAGAGCCTTTAGGCGGACCAGTTTGGGGGTCCAGGCTGGTCCGCCTAAACCCTCCCCCAGGGGGGGTTTAGGCGGGCTAGAGTGGGCGCCTTTTTTTCTTTTCAAAAATCCTTTTTTTTTCATTTTGATGGGGGTTTAGGTTGACCAGCCTGAGGGGTCAGGCTGGTCCGCCTAAACCCCCCCCCCCCTTAGAGGTTTAGGCGGACCCGCCTGGCTGGGGGTCCAGGCTGGTCCGCCTAAACCCCTCCCCAAGGGGGGTTTAGGCGGGCTAGAGTGGAGAGAGAGAGAGGGGCGGCCCCACCCTCTATAAAATCTGGATTTTTATTAATTTTTGTCCTAATTTGGCTACGAAGAGAAGGACAAGAGGATACTAAAAGGATACTGGTTGGCCGGCCACGTGTGTACGAGGAACACAGGTGTTGACGTTGGACTCGCGCGACCCTGAGCTCCGATCGGTGAGTTCCTTGTTGTCGGATCCTTCCACGCACGGGTACGACGGATCTTGTACTGAACTGGGGGAGACTGGGACTTGAGGATAGCCGTGGGGCCGTTGGGCTGGGAGGAGGGCGCGTCCCCCAAGGGGGTTCGCCCTCCCCGGGGAGCGGCCACGGCCCGGGGCGAGCTCCCTCCCGGGCGGGCCGCAACCCCGAGGGATGGCCCCCGGGGGTCTTCTGTCGTTGTATGGGAGTGTCCTTTGAAGGATACAAGGTCTTGGGATGTCGGGATTAGCCCGTGGGGGCTATTATTGTAAAGTCGTAGTTGTCGCTCGTAAGGTGCTCGGGTGAATACCCGACACACCCCGGGTTGCCGAACGAACTGGGTAACTGGCTGAGAGGCCTTGGAATGGGCCTTGGGCTGAGAGTATGAGCTTGTGGGGGCTTAGAGGATGCACCTTGGGCACACGGGCCCGACCTCGTGATACGTGTCGCATTGTACGGCGGGTTGGCAGAGTAGCCTCAGGTTGGCCCGAGAGCTAAATATAAGTGGCTCGTGGCCACGTGTATGAGGGTCGAGGGTGGCCTCGACTTATCGGAGGGTTGCTGTAGAACCCGACTGGTGTGCTGGGACCGTGGGTTGGCCCACGGTTTGTTGTAGAAGGGCTGGGACATACACGCCCACAAGGTGTTCGGAGAAATTCCCGGCACCCGTGTGTGAGCCGTATACACATGCCGCGGGGCTCCAAAGCCTGTGGTTGACTTATTCGGATCTCCCTTTGACCTTGGAGGGTTGAAAGAAGGCGTCCCGGGGTAGCCCCCTGGCCTCTTTACTGAGTGCCACGTGGCGTGGCTTGTAGTTGGAGCGCCCCCGGGTTGGCCCGGGTGGCTGTATAGAACGCGGACAAAGCCCGCCACTGGGGGGTCGGGAGTGATCCCGGTTAATTGCTAATGCCGCCGTATATCCCGGCTAGCGGGTTGGGGCCGTTGGTCGGGCCCACTGGGTTGCCGGAGGGGCCGGGTAGCCCATGCCTTAAGGGTGTTCGGGGAAATTCTCGAACCCTTGTTCTTTGATATTTTGCTGGGAAAATTGTCCGGGTACAACACATACCCTGAGGTTTTAAAACCTGCCATAAACCAATACACCCACAGCCTTAAAATGACTCACTTGCCCTTAAATACCCTAAAATGACCAAAATACCTCTGAGACGTAAAGTGTCCAGAATTACCCAAAAACATACCATGGTGTTCTAAAACCTGTCAGAGCAATTAAAACATATCTTAACCCCTAAAATAGACTTATAACCAACCCCCTCCCCAAATATATAAAATTACCAAGATACACCTATAGCCTAAAATGACCTAAGATCAACCCGAATCAATGTAAAACCCTATAAAAATTCCCTAAGCACATCATGGACTAAAAAATATGCTTGTGAAGCTAGTGAAAATGGTGTATCCATTTTCTTATGGCCTTTTTGGCATACTATGAGTAGTTAATCAAGAGTATTCGGCGCCCAGCCAATGTAATAAACACTGATCGAGGTTGGTGGGGAAAGGTCTAGAACATGAACCCATAAAACCCCATGAGCATATCTATAATGTTCCAAGGATTTATTCCATAGTTCCATGACTTATGTTATATAATGTTCCCACACTAGGCCATGAGCATTTTGAAAATTAGCTAGCCCAACCCAATAATATGGTTTGCAATCTCGCAAGAATCTCTCGAGATCTCTCAAGATTCTTTATCTCTCTGGTTTGATGAGATCCAAAATGCCTAAAGCACCTAGCCAACAATACACCAAGTTCAAGCAAAGACATGCAACTATCACATGCTTGGATCGGCCAGCCTACGAGGAGTTCAAAACCCCCTCTACAATGCATACAACTCATACAGTCCCGAAGGTTTTAAAATTCATCCCTTGTCTTCACCACTCACCCACCACAGTGTTATGAATACTTAGAGTAGCACAAGGTTGCCTTCTAGCCATCTTACCATTGTCAGTTGTTGACCTATCAACCAATCCATTGACCATCGACTATCTGCAACCTAAAAAGGGCAAGCCCCCTCTCCCCAACCCCCAAGATCTATTCTCTTTAACCCTCGCAAGACAAAATCGAGATCTGATATGGCATTCCATACCCAACAATTAGGTCAGCTTGTGCCTTGGGAGGAAAGACTCTGACGCATGTTGAGCCAAAGTCTGCCCAGTTTGTTAACATTAAGTCAAACACTAAGGTCTTCTATGTTGGATGCCTCTCTCAAAGATTATTTTGCCACCTCAATTGAGTCAAATCCTCTGTTGAGCCATGTAATGACATCAGAACACCCTCAAGGTTCCACCAAGATGGTTACCATGATTTGCAAGGCCAGCAAGTTAATAATGTCCCACCAGCTCTCATCTGTGGAGTTATCACAAAGGCCCTAATGTTTCACTTCTTCCCTTTTCCACTATTCGCTCCAGGGGGAAAACTCAAATTTTTCTTTTTCAAACACTGCCTTTCCTTGTAATGTGGGAAGGAAAAGTTTTCTCATGTTTCATGACTACCAGATCCTAGTAAGTTGACTTGTTCATTGTGAATCCAGACTTGAAACAGACATTTAGCACTTGCATTGCTGCTTGAGTCTCCTTGACTCACATTTCCAAGTTGAGCTTCTCACCCAGATGATGCGAGACAGATTAGGGCGAGAGTTTGGGATAGAAGGTGGGGGTGTAGACCTCTCGCCCTCCCTCTCACAGGGACCACCTTGGGGGCCTCCTCTCAAGGCTCTCTCATCTCAATCTCAGAGACAAAGAAATATTGAAAAATCACACTGAAAATTCTTCATTAAATTAAAAAGAGAGATTCACATCACTTATATACTCTCAAACCTTAATAGACACTCTAGGACCAAAATACCCTAACACCTAAGAAATTATGCAAAATCGAATCCAAAAATCCCCAAAAAATGAAATTTTCATTTGTTGCCATTAGAATCAAAGAAATAGTACAAAAATAGCACTAAAAATCTAGAAAAATAGAAAAGACTCTAGATAAAAATCAAAATACATAATAAGAATAAGAAATGACTCGATTGGGTAGTTGATTGTGTTCCACTACGTTGTCGTCGCGAAATCCACCGATGAGTTGGGTAAATCTAGGCCGTCCATCAAAATTGCCATGCGTCATTCTCCCCCAGATCGAAAAAACTTGTCCTCGAGTTTTGAAGTGCCGAAATATCCATACAAGTAGAGGAGCAACAAGTTCATGCACTGCCAATGACACCATAGAGATAGCCAAACTGAGGAGCCGGAATTGACACGGAAAATGTGCCTCAAAATCACATCATATCACATCAAAGACACGCTCCTCCATGTAAAATCTGGAGCTATATCGAGAGGAGTAGAATAGGAAAGCTCCTGGACCTCAAACAAATGCTCATAAAGTAGGTCCAAACCTACGTCAACCATAAGTGCTTAATCCCATGAAACATCAAGTGGATCGCAAGTGGGCAGCAATGGGCCTGCCTCAAACACATCATCCGATATTTAAATGAAGTCCCGACTCGACAAACAATGCAACATCCCAAGTAACATCAACTATAGGCTCTACACATACAAGGTCACCCTGAGCAATGGTCGCCAACTCTAGTGGCTCTCCACCTATCATACTATGCTCTGGAAGCATTGGGCTTCGCACTAGTAGAAATATATTTGGGAAAACGAAATTTACCCCTTAAATGTGGTAGCTGGATGGTACAAATAGGCTGGTCAGGGTCCATAGTAACATGTCGCTCTTCCATTCACTCTTGTCCCAAAGTAATGTAGGATGTCAAAGAATCAATAGTGCACCATGCTCCATCAAAATAACTAACAATTTTCGACGGGCTTCCGCCTATAAACTGTCGGTGGAACTCGACAAAAGGTCGATCACTCTCAACAATAATTTCATCGATTTTCAATAAGACATCAACAATAGCTCGAGAAACATAATTATCTCGATGCTCCTCATCTAGAATTATTTTTTTCAGCCTCTCGTTCAGTAAACGTTTGAGGAAATTAAAATTTATGTGGCACGTGTAAGAGATTAGCCAAACTGGTGTGGAATAGGATGGACCATTGTTGGGCCCAATATTGGGCCACTGACTGGGCTCGGCTTCTCACAGGTCGGCCATTGATGTTGCTACTAGCGATGGAGAGGCCGGAGAAGCACTGAAATGACGGCGACAAAGGTTATTGCAGGTGGCTAAGGGCAGAAGGCTGCCACTGTTGGCAGGGAGGCTGACTCGCAACGGGTGGCAACCGACAGCTGGGGCCGTCGTGGCAAGGGTGCGCAGGCTGCAATGCTGTTGTTGCGGCCAGAGGGAGGACGCAGACATGGGGTCGTCTGTGCATGTCGGTCAAGGTTGCAGGAGGCTCTGTACAGATGGACACGCAGTCGGCGGAAGGGGATTTACCGCTGCACAGAGAGGTAAACGGCAGCGGCTGGCGCGATGGTGCCCCAATGGCTACAGCGCAAGCACGATTGGTGGTGAGGCACGGACAGGGCTATGGGGGCGGCTGCACAAAGGAGGGATGGGCGGAGAGGTGGTGGCAGCAGTTGCAAGACATGGCGGCGACGGGCCTATTGGCGACGAGATCGACCAAAGTGAGGGCACCACCCGACGATCGGCGTCGTCGGGGCTGCATGGTCGTGGCGGGGTGGCAAGGCAATGGGGTTCGCAGGCGAGGGTTGTAGGGGCTCGCGGGGCTCTGGTTCGTAAAGAAGAAATAGTGAACAGAAGGAGAAGATGAAGAGGGAGATGGTTGGAGGCGGTTAGGGTTTACAGGGGGATCGTTGAAAGGGGATGGAGGAAAAAGGTGGATGGGGCCTAGGGTTGGCTGTGCGAATGACAAGGAGGAGGAAGAAGGCAGATGGGGATGGCGGCGGTTAGAGTTTTTTTTTTTTTTTTGAGAAAGGGTTTTGCAGGGAGAAAGACGGAGGGTTGGCGACGCTGAACGACGTCTGCGGTGGTGCAGATCGGATCTTCAACTCCATAGGAGAAGCCGAGGCCTTCTCTTATACCAAAATTGATGCGGGACATATTGGGGCTAAGGTTTGGGATAGAAGGTGGGGGGTGTAGGCCTCTTGCTCTCCCTCTCACAGGGACCACCTTGAGGGCCTCCTCTCAAGGCTCTCTCATCTCAATCTTAGAGACAAAGAAAATACTAAAAAATCGCACTAAAAATTCTTCATTAAATTGAAAAAAGAGGTTTACATCACTTATATAGATTCTCAAACCCTAATAGACACTCTGGGATCAAAATACCATATCATCTAAGAAAATATGCAAAATCACATCCAAAAATTCCTAAAAAATGAAAGTTACATTTGTTGCCATTACAATCAAAGAAATAGTACAAAAATCGCACTAAAAAACTAGAAAAATAAAAAAGACTCTAGATAAAAATCAAAATACATAATAAGAATAAAAAATGACTCTATTGGGTAGCTGATATTCTTCCACTACGTTGTCGTCGCGAAATCCGTCGATGAGCTTGGGGAAATCCAGGCCGTCCATCAAAATCGCTCCGCATCACCAAGTAAGTCGACTCCATCATCTTCTTCCTCTTGTCAAGCTTCATTACACACATTGTTCCACCACTGTTCAGCCTATGCTAAGATAACATTCCTCCATGACCAATCAACCTTTGTTTCCATCTTCATTGTAAAGCATGAATCAATAGTAACAATCAAGATTTTCTTACCAGCCCAATGAAGTTTCAGGGTGCGGGGAATAAAAAAAAAAAATTCTCAACTTCAACAAGAAGACAAGCTAACTCTTACTTTATCAGGTCAGAAGTAACATCATCTACCCCTCCACAGGACACCAAAAGCTGAGATAATTTCCTTAAGTACTTTGATGCTTCAAAGGTGATACGGGACTCCCCCCTAATCCAGAGCCATAGAGTATACTCGGTCACAAAAGCACCTGTTCTTCCCACTTCAACCAGCTTATGTCTGTATCCCTCATTGTCATTCCTTCCAACTCTGCTGCTTGAGGGGGGGGGTGAATCTAGAACTCTGCAGTATCCATCCTGTGTACTCCCCGGTGCTTCACAAAATGCCACCTTTTCATCAGGTAATAACACATAACAGAAGCTCCCACTCTCTAACGCTCTGATAAGACTTTGCCTGAAAAGATTCAAATTGGAGAGAATTCCAGAAACCATCAAGGGACATAATGTCTTCCAAAATCCTTCTCAATTTGTCATGACATTGTGTACTTTCGAAATTTTGACCTCAACTGATGTGCATTCTGTTGAATATGCACTTTCCGAAACTGCTCGCTATCCGGGATACAGGAAGTTCTGTGATTTCCAGGATTCCCACTGCTCCAACAGACTATGGCGTTTCAATGATTGCTCCATGATGACAACTGGTTCAGCTTCGCAAAGCTCCCCACCCCTTCTCATTATCCACTGACTCTCCCTGGGAAGATGATTACAGATCCCCAGTCTTCTACCAGCCACCCTCCACTCAGCTTCACTCACTGGTTACCAGTGCAAGACTTCTATTATATCCTTGTAAACACTTCTTCTGAGCGTCAATTTCCATCATTGACAAACCCAAAAAAGAGGCGTAAGAGAGTTTAAAATAAGAATGCTGGCAGCTGGTTGTAATAAGAGTCAAATTGGGATTCTAATTTCTAAAAAACAACAATAACAAAAAAATGAGTAATTATAAAATACAGATAAGTCCAAATAAAAGTAGGAAAAGAGAAAGTAGGCTTCCCTCTAGACCTGTAAAGAGAGCGGATACGGAGCAGATAGAGTGATATCCAAATTCGTATCCGATTAATAATCGGATTATCCGATATTCGATTAAATTATCCGTCAGATACTATTTTCTGATAATTATCCAACCAAACGAATACGAATTCGGCTCGAATTTTAAACGGATAATTACCAAGCCTACTTGGAGGCGAGTCATGCAAGTCGTGCAAGAGCGTCGGGGGTTGTTGTCTCAAAAAAAATGTAGATATTGTTTTTATTTTGGGAGAGGTTATTAAAAGATTAGACTTTATCCTAAAAAAATAGAAGATGGCTTACCAAATGGGTGTAAGTGGGATTCTTATTTCTAAATTTTATTTTAAAAGAAAAAAGAGGTAAAAAAGTGCAACCAAACATCCTATTAGGGTTTGTATGGAATATGTGGATCCTTAGATATTCATCTAAGGGTTCATATTCGGTCGGATAATATCCGACACGGATACCCCAATATCTGAATTTGTATCCGATTAGTAATCGGATTATCCCATATCCAATTAAATTATCTATCGGATATTTTATTCATATAATTATACGACCAAACGAATACGAACTTGAATTCGACTCGAATTTTAAATAGATAATTGCCAGGTCAACTTCCCTCTTGGGAAAAAAAACACTTTGCCAGATATCAAATCCCACTAATGGAAGAAAAGGGTAAGCAAAATGCTACAATGATGTTAGATCCTTTATTGTACTTAGATCTTCAAGAATGATACAGATAAATAACAGATAGTTATTCAAAAGTGCCCAATATCACTTAGTAACACATTAGTTACTGCTTGAAGTTGGAAATGGCCATCCCAAGTGTCAAATGAATTGATGCAACAGATAACAGCACATTAGACAAGTTGCTTTAAAATGATTTTGTACTGGAATTGAAAGGCAATAGCAGTATTGACCTCAAATTTTTCATCTTCAAGTGCACGTATTAAGCCTTCTTGAAGATCTCCATAGACTGATTTGCAGTTGAGTGTGGCACCTTGGGACTTGTGAACATCATTGCAATAGTCAAAGCATCACGTTCAGACATTCCCTTTAAAAGAATGCTTAAGCTAGATATTGGAGAAAGAGATAGTACAAGCTGCCAAATCACAAGATATAGATGGCCAAAAGACTGTTTCAAAGTACCATGAGCTGTGCCATCATCAAAAAAATCACACACCAAATACAACCACACGCATGGCTGAATTGTTAAACACAGAGTGAAAAAGAAATATCATCACATAAAAAACACAAACAGAATTTCACTTGGCTCCAGGAGAAAATAAATTAACAGAAAAGTGAACATAGAGCATCAAATAAATAATACAGAATATCTTTCTTTAGATCCTTGTGACAAAATTATACATTCACCTTTGATCCATCAGATAAAGATTGAAGCAAACTATAGATAGCTGTCAAAGATGCAGTCATATCAAAAGCTGAGGTAATGGTAAGACAATATATGTAAGATATATCTTTCACAAAAAGCAGTAAAAGAAGGTAAAAGTTTAAGAAAATAAATAAATGAAGAATTGCTCTGATGCCACGGTGGACAGCTTATGCTATTATCTCCATGGTTTTACGTACCGGACCATACCATGATGTGCCGGTATGGCCGGTGCGTGGTACACAAGCGGTATGATATTTATATATCTTTTAATATAAAATGTTCTATTTTATGACAATGTGACTTATTAGCTTAGTTGGTTGGGAACATTGCATTATAATTTGAGATCTTGGGTTCGAGACTTGTAAGGCGCACTTTTTTCTTGTTTTTTTTCATTGTTATTTTCTAATCTTGAAAATTTTTAAACAATTTTCTCGTTTTAAATTTCAATTAGGAGTCTTAATGATTTTTTAAACATAATTATTAGATAATTATAATATATTTAATCAATAGAATCTAAAATAATTTAAACGTCACAATATCCCAACACTACTCATCTTCAACTCATTTATTTTTATTTATTTATTAAATTATTTTTATTAGATTCCATTAATTAAATACATTATAGTTATCCAAAATTATATTTAAAAAGGTTATTAAGGTTGTTAATCGAAATTTAAAAGTGAGCAAATCGTTTCCGTTAAGTGAAGGATTTTTCAAGATTAAAAAATATAATAAAATATAATAAAATAAAAATGACCCATGTAAGTCTCGAATTTGCAACCTCAATTAGATAACTTAACTCTCTAACCAACTGAGCTAGTCTATATTATTAAAGTCTGTTGTAACTTAACACTAATGAAAAAATGGCCTATGACGACGGCGGCGAGGAAGAACAAGCCGACGTCAGTGGTGGAGAGAAGAGAGGGAGAGTACAGACGGCGGCAAAAAAACCCTAGTTCGTGAAGAGAGGTGATGGGGGGTTTTAGGGTTTGCCAAAAAAAATGAAAAGAGAGAGTGAGGGAGGGTGTCGGCTTTGAGCAAAGCGGGGTTGTGATCATAATTAACTGAAAAATTAGACATTGAACCATCCAAATTGTAACTTTTGTTATTTAAAGTTTAATTTACTTTTATTAAAAAGATGTCGTTTAGACCTTCTAAAAATAATTTCAAAGAATATAAAACTAACAAAAAATGACCCCTGTAAGTCTCGAGCACGAGACTTTCACATATTTAACACAGCACTCTTAAGGCGCGTTTGTTTTGGCTTTTAGGGGATGGCTTTTGACCTTGGAAGTCGCACCCCCCAAAAGTCAGAACAAATAAGTCATTGTCACATCAAATTTTTCCCAAAGTCACTTTTTAGTTTTAGAGAGATATAGGAACAAAAAAGTCATCTTTTGAAAAGCCCAAAACGCTCCTATAAAGAAGCTTCTTCTCTCTCTAGAGGCTTTTTCAAAAAAGCCAAAACCCATAAGCATTCTCAAACGAGCCCTAAACCAACTGAGCTAGGAATACACAATTTACCATATTTTTATTATAATATATATGTATGAACTAGATTTTTTTCTTCTTCTCTCTTGACATACAATGGTATAGTACTATACTGTACCGTACCAAACTGTACCGATCAAAGATCGGTACGATCGGTATGGCAAACCTTGATTATCTCCTTCAATCAGGGTCACATGTAGAAAGATGTCCTGCGATAGCCCCTAAGGCACCGTTTGTTTCGGATGGTAATAGTGGGGATTATTAAAAAATCCCTAAACCGTACACTGGTTAAAAATGTCAGATTTTGTAGGGTTTAAAAAACCCATTTGGATGGTTTACGGCCATTGCATTTCGCAAATGGTCACAAGCGCCAATTTGACATTAGTTGGGGGGAGGAGTAACAACCCTACTATTAACGGATTAACCCTTTTGATGCATTATAAATCTTTCACGTAAAAAACATACCTTTGTTTTTCACTTTTGATTTTTAATTAGTAATATTCATAACTCTTTATATCAAATATTTTATTATTTTGATGATAAATTTATTTTATATTAAAAATAAAAAATAATAACATTCAAATTGAATAGTGATGGGGGTATGTGTTCATTGGTGATTAGTTGGGGGCATTGGACCACATAGGTGATTAAAAAAAATAAGGGCCTTAATGAACTTTTTAAAAAAATTGTGCTAAGTATTATTAATAAAATTATAGATTTTAAAAAAATATAAAAAAAATATTTTAAAAAAATATTCTCTCTTGTTCTCTCTCTACACCCCCCTCTCTCTCTCTCCAAACTCTGTAGTGAAATGGGTTTAAAATGTTGGTTTAATTGTGGAATGAAAAATAAAATGAGTTTTAAATGATGGGTGGGCAACGAATCCACCCAGAAGCTCCATCGAAGGTGCTTCTGGGGATTTTTCACATCCCCTAGCATTGTGTCTCTCGCTCCCTCTCTCATACTTAAAAAATATGCGTGGGCACGAAAGTCGGGGGCAGTGATAGCATTTGGTTGGGCTTAACATCTTACAGAGGAATCTCCCAATAAGCCCAACCAAACGTTGTTGGGCTGATATCTGAGTATTAAGTTAATCCCAGAAATTGTTAAGCCGAAACCCAGATATTAACCTTGAAAGTAATTTTGGCAATAACAAAACCTTGAAGGAAATTTTGGCCAATAACTAAACCTTCAATTAATAAAAACATTACGAGAAGAAGAAGAAATCAAAATTCATCTATGTATAATATAAGCACAGAAGAACAAAATTATATTCAGTTAGGCACTGCAAAACGAAGCTAAGTATCACATAGGCGTAGAAAAGTAAAGCTACGTTTAACTTAGTCGCAAAAAATCAAAGCTAAGTTTCATATAGTTGGAAAAACTTAGAGCTATGTTAAAAGCTAATTTTAACATAGGCGCGGAACCTAAAAGCTATGATCACATAGTCGTAACTATATTCACATAGTCGCAACTATGTTCACATAGTCACAACTATATTAACAGTCGCAGCTATGTTTACTTAGGCACAAATAATGAACTAAATTCACATAGACAGAAACAATTCACTTAGGCACAAACTGAGTTATGTTTATTTAGAAGCACGGAAGATAATCGACTATCTCAAAAGACTGCCTATCATAACAAATAGTCAAACAAACATCATTTATGAGATAATCAATCAACTATCTCAACCATCGACTATCAGCATAAAGCTTCACTTAGTCTATAATATAGTCGCACAGGGACATCGACTATCTAGCTTTAGGTTCGGCTATCTTAAAGTTGTCACCTATATTCTTATATTGTCTTTAGATAGCTGCAGTACAACGCCTATGTTAAAAATAACTCAGTCGATGTTGTAAATGAAATTACACTACTTAATCGACTATGACAAAATGATCTAGCGACTATCACAATGAAATTCAAATTTCAAATGCATTACATGTAGTTGTGCAAACATTTAATGCTACCCATGTATTATATGAACGAACGCGTTATCTCTGTTTCCTTTTCTATGAAATACACTTGTCTGAAGACCTATAAAGGTCAGTTTTCATATTCTATTTCAGGAAGAAACAGACAGGAAAGACACTAACAAAACAGTGGTACAGATACGTATCAACACCAACGAATACAAGGAAGTATTCTATGCAGAAAAGTTTGACTTCATTTTTTCAGATAAATAAAAACCTTCTATAGTTTTACAGGCTATACTAGGAAGGATCTGCTACTATCTTTTCGTACAGAAAAAGTGTCGTATCTTTCAAGACAGAAAGATCTCATACGCAGCTACTCTATTCAAGAATTGTACAAGGCTCTCTCCAATGGATACCAAATTGTGTCTAACGAATATCAGATTGTATCTAACAGAACCAACTCAATAAGAGACCTATATATACCTGGGGTAGCTGAACAAGCAAAGTAATTTTTGAGCCAAGAGAGTAGAGCATAAGTGCATAGGTGTGTAAACCAAGTGAGCAATCTAGTGAACCCTAGCCTCCAGCACAAGCGCATATAGCCAAGTTTAGAGAAAAAGCAAGCCAAATTCTTCCTCAAACAATCTACTTTGAGTTCTCAAGTGAAGGAGAAATAGACGCGATTCTTCTGCTGCATTCTCCTACTCCTTCTCAAAAGCCTTCCATGATTCTCTGAGTTTTTCTTTGAAGGCTTTCCTTTGTAATTCAAGACCGTTGTGCTTTTATTCTTATTTTCCTGTCTTGAAAGAGTTTGTAATCATTGTACACAATCTACCTACCAAGAGGCAAACAACTGTGTAAAGTCCACTTACAAAGTGGTTGTCTTCTCCTTGAAGGAAGGTCTTGCTCGAGGGTAAGAGGACCTACAGGAGATATGTATCATGTGGTTTGGCCGATACCTGTGAAATCAACTGGGGTTCTAGTTGAGAGAACGCCCGTGGTGTGGTTGAACACCTGACCAAAAATAGATAGGGCTCTTAAGAAAAAGGGTGCTTGTGGGGTGGCTGAACACCTGAGCAAAATAACCTGTGTACTATTCTCAAGTGGAGATAGTAAAAATCTCAATAGTTACTAGGGACTGGACATAGGACTGACTGAAGGTCAGGGTCGAACCAGGATAAAATCGTTGTGTTATTCTATGTCATTGTTCCATCTTTTATATTTCTATTCGCACATATTTCTAAATGATTATTTTGTCACGGTTAAATTTTTATTTATCCATTCACCCCCCTCTGGGTCAAGTCATTTATTGGGCAAAAAGTGGTATCAGAGCTCAGGCTCTCTATACTTTAAAGATCTAATGATCTGAGAGCAAAAGATCATATATGGCTGAGATGGCAGAAGGCCAATCTGTCAACCGTCCTCCTTTGTTTGATGGTTCTGACCTTACTGGAAAACTCGAATGGAGTTCTTCCTCAAAAATCAGAACTATGATCTATGGACGATTGTTGATGAGGGAGACATTAATGTCACTAGACCCAAGGAAGAATGGACGCAAACTGACAAAACTAACATATCTTTCAATGTCAGGGCCAAGCACCATGTATGTTGTGCACTATCCAGGACGGAGTTTAACCGAGTCTCAACTTGCAAAATTGCTCAAGAAATCTGGAACAAGCTAAGGATTACATTTGAAAGGACAGACAAAGTCAAAGAAACAAGAATAGATATATTGGTGTCCCAATACGAACAGTTCAAGATGGTGCCTACAGAAACCATTTCAAAGATGTATTGTAGATATACTGACATCACAAATGGACTTACTACCCTTGGCAAGGAATATGCTCCGGTGACATGGTAAAAAATATTCTCAGATCCTTACCAAACAGTTGGACTCCCAAGGTGACTACTATCTAAGAAGCAAATGATCTGACACAGATGTCACTAGAAAAGATGATAGGGTCGCTTATGGCCCATGAGATAAACATGCAGTGACTAGGAGAAACCTCAACCAATAGAAGAACGAATGCTCTCAAGGTTGAGAAATCAGAGTCAGATCCAGAAGAAGAGGAAGAAACCTTTGGAGTCTTTGATGGAGAAGCAGCGATGTTGTCCCGACGACTTCAACGAATAATGAGAAGAAAAAAGCTGCAGAAGTCAGGACAGACCTCGAAGTTTCAAAAGAAAAAGAAACAGCCAAAGATCGAGGGTTACAGAAAAGAAGTAGTCTGCTATGAGTGTAAAAGACCTGGACCTCTGAGCGTAGATTGTCCACAACTCAAGAAGCAGGCCGAGAAAACTAAAGACAGGAAGAAACTTGACTATTAGAATAAATAAAAGAAGCACTTCAAAAAATAGGCCATGGCAGTAGCATGAGATGATGAAGATCCCACCTCCAATTCTTCAGCATCAGAGTCCGAACAAGAGGCCAACTTGGCCTTGATGGCCAACAACAATAAAGAATCAAATCAGGTATATAACTCTACTCTTAGCTCTGATTCTAATTCCGAATATTCATTCGAACATGCATTAGAAGAACTATATGAAAATTTCAAAACAATAAGCAAAGAACTTAAACTTCTTAAATTAGAGCATCAAAAATTGATTGATGAAAAATGCCCACACTATAATTCTTCAACTTTAAAAATTGCTGCATTGAATAAAGAAAATGAGTAGTTAAAAATTGAACTAAAAAAACCCTTGAAGAATTTGAAGCAAGTACCACGTTATTAACTAAAAACATAGACTTAATAAAGAGTAAAAATAATGAGTTATTGATAAAAGAATTTGAAATCGATAATCTTAAGGAAAAAGAAACATACCTTAAAAAAACTTCAGAAATATTCACTAAAAAAAAGAGGACTAAACCTGGTACTAAACTTTCAAAAAGAAAACTTCAGAAAAGAATGATTAGGATATAAGAAACCTAAAAATGAACCTTCACCTAATCCACAAAAGAAATATCCTCTGCCAAGATTTGTAAAAGCAAGAATAAAAGATAACTATTCAACCACTGCACCAAAAAAACATGTACCTATAAAACAGGTTAAAAATGGTAAGAACTTACAGTAGAAACCAAAAATATCAGTGCATATCTCTGCTAACCCCAGAGGACCCAAAAGGATTTGGGTACCTAAAACTCAGAAATAAACTTTTTTTTGCAGGTATGTCTTGAAGTCAACCGAACAAAATGGTATCTTGACAGTGGTTGTTCAAGACATACGACAGGAGATAGGTCATTGTTCACAGAAATCAAGGACAAAAGTAGAGGAACAGTGACTTATGGAGATAATGGAAAAGGGTAAGTCAAGCGAATAGGAACAATTTTTTTTTGGTAACGGGGAATCTAGCAGAGTGGTACGGAGAGCTGAGCGATTACAGGGCCACCCGAGTTCGAGTCTTACCCAACGCATCAAGCCACTCCTTTTTTGTACCACCGCCATAAAACCCCGGGCTCACATCCCTCGAAGATTAAATGTGAGCCAGGTAAACCCCCCCCCCCCCCCGGGGCTCGATCTCGGGTCCCTCCTATGAAAAGGAGGACCTTTCCCACCGAACCACTCGGGGTCCTCTCGAATAGGAACAATTGGATACAAGACTGCCCAATATGTAGAAAATGTTTTGTATGTAGAAGGGGTAAAACACAATCTGCTCAGCATCAGCCAACCGTGTGACAACTGAGCACCGCATAATTCTCGAGCCTAACAGTGATAAGATCAAAGGGCAGATAGGGAAAAAAACATGTGTGTACTTTACTTAGATGAGTTGAAACAGCAGCAAGTATGCCTTGCGACCACGGCAACAGATGATGCAAAATTATAGCACAGACGGCTAGGTCATGCCAGCCAAGGAATCAAAGAAAAGTTGAACACGCATAACTTAGTCGATGGACTCTCCATGAGTAAGATCAAGGAAGTGCCAATTTGTGAAGCTTGTATGAAAGGAAAACAAGTTAGAAACAGTTTCTAGAGTAAAAATATTGTGACAGCCAACAAGTCTCTGGAATTGCTTGACATGGATTTATTTGGACCTATGCGAACCACTAGTTTGGGAGGCAAGAATTATGGTCTAGTCATAGTGGATGACTATTCCATGTTCACATGGGTTTTCTTCTTAGAGTAAAAGGCAAAAACATTTGAATCCTTCATCAGATTCAGCAAAAAAATTCAGAAGGATCAAAAATACAGCATTATAGCTCTGAGAAGTGATCATGGAGGAGAATTTCATAATGAAGAATTATAGCAATATTGTGAACAACAAGGAACTGAGTACAACTTCTCAGCTCCAAGAACACCACAGCAGAATGGAGTGACTGAAAGAAAAAATAAGACACTGCTAGATATTGCCAGAACAATGTTGATAGAATACAAGCCTCCAAGATATTTCTGGGCAGAAGCAATAAGCACAGCTTGCTATGTAATCAACCGAGCAATGATCAAATCAATACTCAAAAAACTCCATATGAGTTGTTCAAATGAAATAAGCCCAATATCAGTCATCTTAAGCCATTTGGATGCAAATGTTACATACTCAACAATGGCAAAGACAACCTAGAGAAGCTGGACTCCAAAAGTGATGAAGGTATCTTTCTTGGGTATATTTCTAAACCTAACCCTTATAGAGTTTTCAATAAACGAACTCTTCTTGTAGAACAGTCTGCACACATCAAGTTTGATAAAACTAACCCTCTTTCCAAAGGAAGAGAAAGGTCTGTTTGTAATGATGATACAGATGAGCTGATAAAATAGGTGGAGGATCTCTCAATTCAAGAAGGAGAACAGCAAGATCCACCACTAGAAGAATTTCAACAAGAAGAAGAAGAAGTTGACCAAGGGCTACCAAAGGAGTGGAGATATTCTAAAAGTCATCCTAAAGAAAACATCATAGGAGATCCACAGGCCGGGGTAAGAACAAGAAGAAATCTTTTTACTTATGACTACTTGGCTTTTCTTTCTCAGGTAGAACCCAAAAATGTAAATGAAGCCTTGAAAGATGAAGCATGGGTTATAACTATGTAAGAGGAACTAAATCAGTTCAAAAGAAATCAAGTATGAAGTTTGGTAAAAAGATCAAAAGATCACCTTGTTGTTGGAACTAAGTGGGTATTCAAAAATAAATTAGATAAATCAGGGGTGATTACAAGGAACAAAGCCAGACTAGTGGCACATGGCTATTCTCAAGAAGGGATCGACTATGATGAAACTTTTGCACCTGTGGCCATGGTTTGTCATAATGGATCTCGGCTTCGTCTCGGGGGGGTTGGAGAGGAGATTTCAGAGAGATCTTTGAAAAATCTCGGGAGATCGGGTTTGGTGATTTCAGAAAATTTTTCATATGTATAGTCTATTTCTAAAATAATCTTAATTCTTTTATACTAACCACTCAATTTCACAAACATATTTTTTGTAATTGACAACTCAATTTTACCAAATAAAGACTAATGATAATAATAACAAATCCATACACATTTCTAATGTCAATATACATCAAAAGTTATACAAAAAGGAGATACATAAAATGATACATGAATCACGAACTGAAGAATACATCAAAAATTATCAACAATTTCGACGAAATAAACTAAGACAATTGACAAAAAAAATTAACATTAAATTATAAACTATTAAAAAATCAAGGCTCTCCGTCTCTCTCTCGCTCTCTCTTCCTCTGTCTCCCCCCTCTCTGTCTGTCTCCCCCCCTCTCCCTGTCTCTGTCTCTGTCACTATCTCTATCTCTCTCTGTCTCCACCGTCTCCATCTCTGTCCCCCCCTCTCAATCTCTTTCTCCCTCTATATCTCTCTCTCTATGTCTCCCCCCTCTCAATCTCTGCCTCCCTCTATCTCTCTCTCCCTATCTCTCTCTGTCTCCCCCCCTCTATCTCTCTCTCCCTGTCTCTCTCTGTCTCCCCCCCCGGGGGAGACAGAGAGAGACAGGGAGAGAGAGATAGAGGGAGACAGAGATTGAGAGGGGCACAGAGAGAGAGAGAGAGAGTGGGAGGCGGGGAGAGAGAGGGTCGGAGACAAGAGAGAGACAGAGAGAGTGCCGGGGAGACAGACAGAGATTGAGAGGGGCACAGAAAGAGTGAGGGAGTGTGGGAGGCGGGGAGAGAGAGGGTGGGAGACAAGAGAGAGACGGAGAGAGTGTCGGGGAGACAGACAGAGAGGGGCACAGAGAGAGAGAGAGGAACGGAGAGAGAGATAGAGGGTGGGAGACAGAGAGAGGGCGGGAGGAGAGATCGGGGGTCGAGGGGAGAGACAGACAGAGAGGGAGAGGGAGAGAGAGTGTGAGGGAGTGTGGGAGGCGGGGAGAGAGAGGGTGGGAGATAGAGAGATTGAGAGAGGGTGAGAGATAGAGAAGAGTTGGGGGGTAGGTGGGGGGAGAGACAGACAGAGGGACAAAGAGAGAGAGAGAGACGGAGATAGAGAGAGAGGGGGCGGGAGGAGAGATCGGGGGCTGGGAGGAGAGACAGACAAAGAGGGATAGAGAGAGAGGGAGGGAGACAAAGAGAGTGTGAGAGGAGGGACGGGGAGAAGAAAGAAAGAGAGACGGAGAGAGAGGGTGGGAGACGACCGGAGGAGACTTGGGAGAGAGACCGGGGGAGAGAAAGAGAGCGAGAGGGGATGAGATCTCTCTCCCTTCCTCTCTGTCTCTCTCTCTCACACACACACACTCACCTGCGAAGAGATGGGGGGAGACGAATGGGGAAGGAGGAAGAGAGGGGGGGGAGAAGAAGGAAAGGCCTACCGGAGAGCGGGGGAGACAACCGATGCCGATCGCCCGTCTGCTCGGACATCCGGCGCCTGCGAAGTCCGTCATACAGCTATCGCCGGTGATCGACGCAATCGGTGTGCGGGGAGAGCAACCTAGGGCAGCTCCGGCGACCTCGTGCGATTGTGCGAGGACGGGGTGAGGCGTGAGGGCTCGAGTGCTCGACGGGTCACAGGGTGGGGGAGGGTTTAAGGCTTTAAGCCTTTAGGGTCGACCACGTCGACCGTTTCACGTCAACGGGCCGGACCGGCCGGTTCTCCCATTCTCGCCCGAACGAAGCCCGCCCCACTTCTCGCCGCGCACGGTCTCGCCGAGAACGGTGACATCGGACGGCTTCGTGTCTCGCGGACGTGGCGAGATCTCGCGAGAATGCATTCCATGCCTATGGCCAGACTTGAAGCTATAAGAATCTTGCTTGCATATGCAACTGCTCATGAGCTCAACCTGTACCAAATTGATGTAAAGAGTGCATTCCTAAATGGATTCATCAAGGAAGAAGTTTATGTAGAATAGCCACCACAGTTTATGGATCTAGACAAGGTGGAACATGTCTACAAGCTTCATAAAGCACTCTACGGATTAAAACAAGTCCCTAGAACTTGGAATGAAAGATTGAGTTCATTCTTGGTAAACCATAATTTCGAAAGAGGTAAGTGGATACCACTTTATTTATTTTGAATAATAACTTCGGAACTTTGATTGTTCAAATCTGTGTTGATGATATTATATTTAGAGCTACTAATGAAAAAATGTGCAAGAACTTTGAGAAGTTGATGCAGGGGAAGTTTGAGATGAGCATGTGTTGCACCCGCTTATTTTCTCAAACTAATCAGGATTTAGGCAAAGGAAATTACTCCCTAAATAGAGCAAAATGGCATAACAGCAAAGACGCTCTGCCGACCGAGTTGAGCCCAGAAATCGGGACATGCCACCGTGTCAAACGGCAGAACACAACAAACGGGGATCACCGTCCAGCAAACGGCATCATGCAAACCAGTTTCCCGACGATCGGATCGGACTCGAGATTCGGGACAACCTGCCGCATGAAACGGCATTTTGTAAAGATTCGGGGACCACTCCCGGATACCCTACATGCGGCATCACATCTCCATCACCTCGACAACTGAGCCAACCCGGGGCTCAAAATAACTTATCGTGTCCCACGACACCCTACAGAGAAGCAGGAATGACTCCCGAACACCTCATCAATGGCGCAACACCGATAGCTTCAACAACCAAGTCCAACTTGGATCCTAGAGCCATCTCCGCATCACACGGCTCTTCACCAAGAAGCGGGGATCACCCCCGACTACCAGACAAGCGGTAGTATCATGTCGATATCTCAATTGTCAGGCCAACCCAAGACTCACAGCCACCCATCGCGTCACGTGATGCATGACAAAGAGGCAGGAAACAACTCCCAGCACGCCTTCTAGAAGCTGCTTGACATCGGCCACTCCAACAACGAAGTCACATTCGAGCTTCGGGGCCAATAGCAGGTGTCAATCAGATCGCAGTTAACCAACTGGGCGCGATCATCTATGAACGCAGCCACTCTGGATGTCGCGTCCAGAACGCGGCACCTAGGTAGAACGCATTCAAGACAAAGCCATGGCATACAGTAGGCTTCACCTGCTTAGTTGTTCCAATTCCATGGCCGGGGGTTCCTCCTTCTCGCCTCGCGTCAGAGCTACGCCTGACGCATTAAACGGCGCAACACCATCAATCCTCCGACAACTGGGCTGACCCCGGAACTTGGGACGTCTGCCGCATCATACGGCATCACATGGGGATCAGGAGTTAATCCTGAGTGCTCTCTAAGAGCAACCCAACACCGACAACACTCCAAAGGTCGAGCCGAACTCGGACCCCGGTACATCTTGCCGTATCATACGGTGCAAGGCCAAGAGCGGCAAGAGATCCTCGTAACCATCCCCAAGATGGCACTATGCCAAAGGCATTCTAGACACCGGGCCAATCCTCGGCCTCAAGACACTAGGCAGCGACAGGGGGGCACCATCTACAGAAGCCCAATGCAACGAGCACATGGGCAAAAAGTGGTTCGGGAGCTTCATACACAGTCCACACCCAAGGCAGAGGACGCCTCATAGAACTTTCGAGGAGCCCATGCACGAAGTGAGAGCGGGCCGATCAACACAACTTCCGAAGCTCAAAGCGCCATATCCTTCCTCCGCATGCGTAGTAAGAAGCTAGAGACCCTTGCCAGAAGTCGGAAGACAGGATAACTCGAGCGGAGTCACCCTCTCTCCTCCACGGCCCTCAAAAACCCTTGGCCCACTCAGCCATGGCCCGCCTAAACCCAAGCTCCCTTGACCGCCTAAATCCCTGAACCCAGCCCCCAATCCAGCCTGCTTAAACCCCAGAACCCAGCCCCCATTCCAGCCCGTCTAAACCCCTACCCACTCAATCATGGCCCCCATTCTAGCCCGCTTAAACCCCTGAACCCAACCCCCATTCCAGCCCGCTGTTGAACCATAAAATTTTTCATTTTTGAAGGGAAAAACAATGGGTTGTTGACCTACACAAAATACCTTTCATAATTTTCAGAAATTATTGAAGAAAGAAATATATATGTGAGGGCATATTTGACAAAGGTCATCAAAACTACCAAAGTTCGTATTTTGGGTGCATAAAACTTTTATATAAGTTGACATCTACATGTTATTACAAGCAAAAGACAAGGAGGAGATTCTCCCGGGGTCCACGTGGTGGAAGATAACATTTTTAAAGGTGAAGGGAGTCTTTTTATAGGAAAAAAATGACAAAAGGAGGACCCTCCGGGCCAGCAGGCCGGAGGGTGGCCCCTCCGCCCTACACATAGGCCGGAGAGGGTCCCTCCGGACCTGCCAGGTCGAAGGGAGCCTCCTCCGTCCTGCACACAGGCCGGAGGGGTTCTCCTCCGCCCTGCCAGGCCGGAGGAGCCTCCTCCGCCCTGTGCACAGGCCGGAGGAGCCCTCCTCCGCCCTGCACAGGCCGGAGGGAGGTCCTCCGCCATGGGTCCGCAGCCCTTTTAAAAAAAAAAACAAAGAGAAGAAAAGAGAGAAAACTGAAGGAAGAGGAAGAGACAGGGGGGAGAAGATGAAGAGGCATACCTATTGGGATTCCACCGGAGGAGTGCTCAGAATAGGCCTCCGCCCATTCTCCCCACTACTATAAAATGGAGAAGCCCAGGACGGTGAGAGCTTGGATGGTAGCACAGTTTTCTCCCGCAAGAAAGATCCCACGAGGAAAGCAAGGGGTTTTGTTTTATTTCTGGGAAGTTGCCTTCTACTCCCGTGAGCAGTATAGCAGCTCTGCGAAGGCAACCAATTTTGGAAGCAGTTGTCCTACGAAGGCAAGATGGCAGCTCGAAGGCAGGCATATCCTGCGAAGAGAAGAAGCAACATGAACTCCCGTGAGAGCATGGTTGGCAGTATCGGCCGAAACGGATACGTTTCGGCCGAAACGTATCGGTTTCGGCCGGTACCGATCCGAAACCGGACATGCTCACTGTAGCAGGTCCGAAACCTAATAAAAAATAGTTTTTTAATGGTTTCGGACGAAACCGTATCGGTTTCGGCCGAAACTCACCTGTTTTGGTCCGAAACCGGACAGGTTCACTATTTTTTTGAATGGTTTCAACCGATTTCGGCCGAAACCGAAACCGGTACGTATCGGTTTCGGTACCGGCCGAAATCGATATTGCCATCCTTGCGTGAGAGCAGCAGCAGGGTTTGTTTTGGGAAGTTGCCCTCTTAAGAGGCGAAGGGGTATGGTCACCACAAAAAAGGCCCCCCTGGGAGTTCCGGTCACCCCTTCTTAGAATGGTGACCCTAAGAGGTCTCTCACCTCTTGCAAGAAAAGGGGTTTGTTTCATTGAAAAGGGCTGATGAAATTGGGCAAAATCAAATCAAATTGGGCTCACAAGTTACAGATCTATTGGGCCCACAAATTGAAAAGGCTTACAAATTGAATATAAATCTTGCAAGTTCAAGATTCTGAAAATGTTCAAGGTTCTGAAAAATATGCAGCAAATTACAGGAAAGTCTTGAAATGCCAAAAAATTGTATGGAGATCTTCTTTGCATGAAGCACCCTTGGAGGAGGAGCTGTCCAGCCACAGTAGAGAGAAGCCTTGCCTGCGAACAGGGCAGGGGAGAGAAGGCAAGGAGTTCTGCGAAGACAGCAAAGCAGGTCTGCGCAGGGAAGACTTTCCTTCCTTTTCTGGGAAGATGCCTTGTTTAACATAAGGGGTGTGGTCACCACAGTTGAGTCCCCCCCCCCCGGGAGTTCCGGTCACCTCTTTTGAGAATGGTGATCTTAAGAGGTTTCCCACCTCCTTGCGAATCATCCAAATCGAAATGGGCTTCTTTTGGGTTGATCAAAATGGGCTTCTTCTAATGGAATGGGCTGATCAAAATGCATTTGTTTCATTCAAAAGCAAAGTTTGAAATGGGCTTATGACTGGAAATCAAATGGGCTTACAAATTCAAATCACAAAATTGGTCTGCAACTGGAGATCGAAATGGGCTAACAATATTATAAGTGCATAACAACAATGTTATAAGTGCATAACAATGTTAAAGGTGCATATGTTGTGATGCATATGTTGTGAAAGTGCAGATGCCAAGTGCAGATGTTGTGCAACTGCAGATGCCAAGATGCCATGTGAAAACATCATGCTGTGAAAACATTACAGAAACAGAAATATGTTTAAACATTACAAGAACAGAAATATGTGAAAACATTACAGAAACAGAAAAGTACAACAACAAGTTTTCATGCTGTGAAACATTACAGAAATACAACATTACAGAAAGGTGCAGAGGTGCATAAATGCCAAATTACAGAAAAGCAGAGGTGCACAAATGCCAACTTACAGAAAAGTGCAACGAGTATTACAGAAATGCAACAAGTTTCATGCTGTGAAAAGTACAGAGAAGTGCAGAGAGATGCCATGCTTTTCTGCCATGCTGTGAGACACTAAGCCATGTTGTGAGACATTCAGCAAGTTTTAACAACAACAATATTACATAAATGCTGTACAAAAATGATATGTGAAACATTACGGAAATGCTTTACAGAAATGCCAAGAAAAACTATGCAATGTTGAGGCTTTGAAGTTTTACAGAAATGTTGAAACCTTACAAAATTACAGAAATACTCCCGGTGGGTAGAAAATTGCAAAAAAAAACCCCAGTGAGTAGAAAATTACAGAAATACCCCTAGTGGTCAGAAAATTACAGAAATACCCCCTGGTGGTGGAAAATTATAGAAATGCCCCCGGTAGAGAAAATTTCAGAAATACTCCCGATGACGGGAAAATTACAGAAATATCTAAGGTGGTTAGAAAATTACAGAAATACCCCGATGATGAGAAAATTACAAAAATACCCCTAATGGTGGGAAAATGCAAAAAGACCCTGAAATATCATAAAATTGCGGAAACACCACGTTTGTGGAAAAGTTGCATTAAAGTCATTGTTCAGTTTACAAACTGTACAAAGTTCATGGTTTGTCTCAAAATCACAAAAGAATGTCCTTGCTCCGGTTGGCGCCGTTTGCACAACTCGGTGGAGCGGGACCACGCCCCTTCTCTGAAGCGGTGTGCGCTCTCCTGGGTTCGGCTTATGGCTAAACCATCCAAATCCATCTTTCACGGCAGAGAGCTATCATGTCCGGAAACTTTAAAATGGCGAAATTACAAATGAACTCTGGAACGTCAAAAGAAATGAAGACTCGGAATACCCAAGAAGTCGAATGACGGGGATATTTCCGAGATGTCATGAAATTCATACTCGAAATGTCCAAGAAGTCAAACGACGGGGCGATCTCCAAAAAGTCAAGAATGGCGGATATGCCCAGGAAGTCAAGAAATGACAGGACTATCTCCGAAAAAGGCAAGAAGTGACAGATATGCTCAAGAAGTCAAGACATGACGGGGCTATCTCCGAGAAATCAAGAAATGTCAAACATATGCCGAAAAGTCAGAATGGCAAGAATGCCCAAGAAGTCAAGAAGTGGCGGGGCTATCTCCAAGAAAGTAAGAAATTACAAAAACATCCCAAAGTTTGAAAAAACTACAAAAATACCCTGATGGAGGGAAAATTACAAATATACCCCGCCTCAAGTGGGAATGTCCTTCATAGACACCAAGCCAACTTAAGGGTCCGGTCACAATCAAAAGAGTGATTATGACCATGAAACAACTCTGAGGGATCGACAATGATCATCTTGGCGATCTAACGGTCCCCGTGATGGAATTCAAATTCAATCGTCCGACCAGGGGACAAAAGTAAATACAATGACCCGATCAGGATGAAAGCAAACTCAAAGATCCAAATGCAGATTGAAGCAAATTTAAAAGCACTAGTCGCGACCGGATGTAATCCTGAAGACCCGATTACACAATCGAGACCATATGTGAAGATCCTGAAGAACCGATTGTAATTTAAATTATCTATGTTCAAGAAATAATGTCTCCAAATTCCTTTGCAAGAGTATGTACCCGTAATGGGCGATCGTCAAGATCATTCATGTCACAACGAATAGAGGCAAAAGACGTTCTTCGACAGTTAATCAAAAGTGTTCGAACTTGTACCGATGTAAATTAACACCGACTTCGGTCGGTGGGGAAAAGTCCAGTACACGAACCCAAAATCGTCTGATAAACCCAAACAGCGCGGAATTAACAAATATGCCAAATTATCCACATATTCATCCAACGAAGTGGATGTTCCGAAAATTCCGCGTGTAAACAGACTAGCACGCCCGGTGGGACTTTTCCTGCCTTTCACTTCTCTGTCGAAGAATAGCCTTGCCTTGACAAAAGTTGTGACTCTTCTTCGGCAGAAAGAAGAAAGGTAGGAGACGTCCCACCGGGCGTGCCGTGTTTGTTTTACGCGTACAGGGAGTCACTTCTGGTTTTCCCCTCGCGACGGGGACGCACACTCGCCTTTTACGGAAGGTTGAGATAAGTTGACTGGGCACGCGGGGATTCCGGGGGTATTGAGAAGAAGGCAGAGACAACGATATGAACGCGCTGGAAGGGATGGCGTATGGTTAATCGTTCTGGGAGACTGGGACAGGGATGGCTGGGTGGAATGCGGGCGTGCCAGTCGATTTCTCGACAATCACCTATGGAACCGAGGGTTGACCGGGAGAGCGTCGCCAGGACGTGGCACGTGGGCTCGAGAGATCGGGCGACACGTGGATAGAAGGGGTTCCAGGGGTGCGAGTGTGCAGGTGATTATGGGGATTCGTGTACTGGACGTCTTTCCCCACCGGCCGCAAACAACCGGTTTTTATTTTACATCGGATTGAATCCGAACACCTTTGTTTCTACTGCCGAAGAGAGAGTCAGGGACCCTGGCAGCCGCGACGTCGGGAGGGCTTAGTCCGTGCAATAGCGACAGGGCAACAGCAACACAACATGGAAAACTAGGGACAGAGAGAGTGGTTCCGACGAGGAGGGGGATCCGCTCCCTGACTAGATTACATGACTTCTATGCCATGAAAGGCATTTATATGGGGGCGTGAGAGCCCGATTACAAGTGCTTGCAAGCCACGGGACAATTCCGTCATTCATGACAGTCCCCGGGTCATTGCGTTATTGTGTGGGTAGTTCTGTATCTGTACATAGTGTGTCGTCAGAGGACCTGTGACTCAGCAGGATGGCGCCCGAGAGGCATCACAATGTATTCCCGACATGAGACAGTGTCGAGGTCGGGGTAGTAGGGGTGCCGTAGGCACCATTGCGCTGGGGAAGTTGAGTGGTCGGGTGCCGCGAGCCCCGATGTGACTGGAGTAGCTGGCAGTCGGGTGCCGGGGCACCGTTGTGACTGGAGTTATTGAGTGATCGGGTGCCGCGGGCCCCGATGTGACTGGAATAGTTGACAATCGGGTGCCGGGGGCAACGTTGTGACTGGAGTTGTTGAGTGATCGGGTGCCGCGGGCATCATAGGGTGACTAGAGTAGCTGGCAGTCAGGTGCCGGGGGCACCGTTGTGACTGGAGTTGTTGAGTGATCGGGTGTCGCGGGCCTCAATGTGACTGGAGTAGCTGGCAGTCGGGTGCCGGGGGCACCGTTGTGACTAGAGTTGTTGAGTGATCGGGTGCTGCGGACCCCGATGTGACTGGAGTAGCTAGCAGTCCGGTACCGGGGGCACCGTTGTGATTGGAGTTGTTGAGTGATCGGGTGCCGTGTGCCCCGATGTGATTGGAGTAGCTGGCAGTCGGGTGCCGGGGGCACCATTGTGACTGGAGTTGTTGAGTGATCGGGTGCCGTGGGCCCCGATGTGACTAGAGTAGCTGGCAGTCGGGTGTCGGGGGCACGGTTGTGACTGGAGTTGTTGAGTGATCGGGTGCCGCGGGCCCCGATGTAACTGGAGTAGCTGGCAGTCGGGTGTCGGGGGCACCGTTGTGACTGGAGTTGTTGAGTGATCGGGTGCCGCGGGCCCCGATGTGACTGGAGTAGCTGGCAGTCGGGTGCCGGGGGCACCGTTGTGACTGAAGGAGGCGGGTGCCGGGAGACCTCGATGGTCGTGCTCGGGGCCCGGTGTGACTGACAATCGGGTGCCGGAGGCACCGTTGTGACTGAAGGAACTGGGTGCCGTGAAGAGGCTGAAACCCGAGTACAGGTACATGTATTCAATTGGTTTCATGCTGTATGAGAGCCACGTGGGCTTTACAAATGGGCCGAGGAGGCCAAAGTACAACTGGCGCAAGCCGCAGGGCAATTCCGACGCGTGGGTCGGTCCCCGGGTCAATGCTGGATAAGGCGGATATCGAGACAAGCCCGACTGCCTAGGTGGCAGGGGTGGTCGTGGGCTGGCGCCTGACGGAGGTTGGACGCGGCTCAAGGTGAGCGATCGGGTTCCGGGCCTCGGAAGGCGAATGTCGTCATGCTGGGGAGTCGAGACCGTCCCCGGAAATATTACTCCCAATCCAGGGCCGGGCTAACTCGAGTCACCCGTCAGAGTGGTCGACGGCCAGCTCGGGGCGAGCAGTAGGCACGCGGTTCCGTGTCGGGAGTAGGTGCGGCATCATGGCGTATGCGTAACCACCGTGGGTTGTCATACGCGGGCGGACCCGGGATGCGGGTGTGTTTGCCGTTGTCAGAACGCCTTATACGCGACGGTGATGGACATGTGTGCGATGGCTAGACGCCGCGTGAGGGGAATACGTGTGACATACCCTCGGCGTGTACAAGCCGATCAACAAGCCGATCAACAAGCCGATCACGCGCGCACTTAGCTTCTCGCCTCCTCGACCCTTGTTGGATGCCTGCGGAGGAGCTCCGAGGGTGCAGCAGTTAGGTCGTAGGTTCTTGCATTGTATGCCATGCCCCTTGAGCTCCCTAGGGGGGGTTTTATAGGGAATGTGAAGGGTCAGGGAAGGGTTTAGGCGGACCAAGTTGAGGGCCCAACTTGGTCCGGGTAAACCGTTGAAAATTATTTTTTTTTGTTGTTTACGGAGTGGGGAAGAGAGGGTTTAAGCTGACCAGCCCAAGGGGCTGGTCTGGTCCGCCTAAACCCCTCCCCCAGGGGGGGTTTAAGAGGACCAGACCCAAGGCCGGGTCTGGTCCACCTAAATCCCTCCCCGGAGGGGTTTACGCGGAGTAAAAAAATATTTTATTTTTATTTTTTTTGTTTTTGTTTTCTAATGGGTTTGGGCGGACCAGCCTGGGGGGCCAGGCTGGTCCGCCTAAACCTATGGGTTTAGGCGGACTGGGCTTAGGGCTGGGATTTTTGTTAAAAAAAGATTTTTTTTTTTTTGTTTAATGGGGGTTTAGGCGGACCAGCCCAAGGTTTGACTGGGGGGTTTACACGGGTTTGACTGGGGGTTTGACTGAGGGTTTACCGTGGGTTTGACCACAGGTTTGACTGGGGTTTGACTGCCATAAGTCAGGGTACCAAAAGACAGCAATGCCTCTGTTATAAACAGGAATTTTCTTCCGGGGGCTCCGCCCCCGGAAACCCCCGCAAGGGGCGTTGCCCCCTTGACCCCCGCGACCTGACCGCTCAGGTCGATCCGCGTGCGAGGACGCACGATGGTGGTGCATGACGCGATGGGTTGCTGGGAGTCCTGAGTTGGGCTCCGGCTTGCTGTAGAGTGGCTGGAGCATATACGCCCACCAGGTGCTCGGGGAAATTCCCGACACGCGTGTGTGGGCCGCATAAGGGTGTTGTGAGCTCCTGAAGCTTGTGGTTGGCCCAGATGGGTCTTCCTTTGACTTCAGAGAGCTAGAGGGAGGCAACTCAGGGGTAGACCCCGGCCTCGTTGCTGGGTGCCACATGGCGTGGCTTGTAGTCAGGGTGCCCCCGGGTTGGCTCGGGTAGCTGTGGTGAACGCGGGTAAACCCGCAAACTGAGTGATCGGGGGTAGGCCCGATCGATTGTTGATGTTGCCACGGGTCACGGCTAGCTGGTTAGGACCCTTGGTTGGGCCCGATGACTGGGGCGTCGACATGATGATGTCGTTCGTCTGGTGGTCGAGGTGACCCTCGCTCCTTAGCAAAGAGTCGTATGTTGCGGCAGGCTATTCTGAGTCCCAAGTTAACCCGGTTGTTGAAGCGTCGGCGGTGTGATACTGTATGCAGGGTGTCAGGGGGTGATCCCTGAATCTTCACAGAGTGCCATAAGGTACGGCAAGTTGTCCCGAATCTCGAAACTGACCCGGTTGTCGGGAAACTGGCTGGCATAGTGCCGTTTGCTCGAGGCCGATCCCCGGTTGTTATGTTGCTCCGCTTGACCCGGCGAAGTGTCTCGATTTTCGAGCCCAACTCGACTGGTAGAGCACATTTGGCGATGTGCCATTTTGCTCTATTTAGGGAGTATTTCCCTATGCTTAATCCTCGATTAATTCGAGAAAATAAGCCGGCGCCAACAACGGCTTATAGTGATGTAACCATGGAATGCCATCTCGCGAGATCTCGGTGAGATCTCTGTCTCGCCGCGTCCGCGAGAAACAGAAAGGCCGATTCCCACGTTTCTCGGCACGTCTGGGCCGGGCGGTCTCGAAAGGGTGAACCGGCTTTAAAGCCCCCCCCCCCCCCGAACCGGTGCAAGTGTAACTTGTAACCTTTAAGAACCGCCCTAGGTGGCTCTCCTCACCGACTAGTCAACTCAATCGCCGGCGAAAGGTGTACGACCGAGTTTGTCGGCAACGAATCTCTGAGTGGACGGGCGATCGGGTGTCTCCTCCCTCTTCGATATGTGCTTCTCTCTTCTCCCCCCCCCCCGCCCTCATCTTCCCCCTTCCCCATCTGTCTCCCTCCCTCTCTCTGCAAGTGTGTGTATGAGAGAGAGAGAGAGAGAAAGGGAGGGAGGGAGGGAGGGAGATCCCATCCTCTCTATCTCTCTCTCCCCCCGGTTCTCTCTCCTAAGTCTCCTTCGGTCCTCTCTCTGTCTCCCACCCTCTCTCTCTCTCTCCATCTCTCTGTCTTTCTTTCCCTCGATCTCTCCTCTTGCGCTCTATCTCCCACCCTCTCTCTCTCTCTGTCCGTCTCTCCCCTAGTCTCTCTCCTCGTGCCCTCTCTCTCTGTCTCTCACCCTCTCTCTCTCTGTCTCTCCCCTAGTCTCTCTCCTCGTGCCCTCTCTCTTTGTCTCCCACCCTCTCTCTCTATCAATCTCTCTGTTTCCCACCCTCTCTCTCCGCCTCCCACACTCCCTCACACTCTCTCTCTATCTCTCACCCTCTCTCTGTATGTCTCTCTCTCCCCCCCTCCGTCTCCATCTATCTGAGATAGAGGGAGATGGAGAGGGGGAGATAGAGAGAGACAGAGAGAGAGAGGGAGATAGATATAGAGAGGGGGGAAGACAGAGACGGAGACGGGGGAGATAGAGAGACTGAGAGAAAGAGAAAGGGAGACAGATATAGAGAGAGGGGGGGAGATAGAGATAGAAACGGGGGAGACAGAGAGAGAGAGAGAGGGAGAGAGAGAGAGAGGGAGACAGATATAAAGAGGGGAAGACAGAGAGAGATTGAGAGAGAGAGAGGGAGACAAATATAGAGAGAAGAGGGGGGGTTGTCGTGATTTGAGTCATTTGACTTTTTCGTGTTAATTTTTTTGTGTCAATTGTCTTAAGTTTAATTCGTTGAAATTGCTGATCAAGGTGGCAGCAGTCTTTGGAAAATAGCGAATTCTTGAAAATTTGTTTAAATTTTAGAAGCTATACTTTTAGATCTATTGCACTATTTTTTATTAGTTTATAATATTTATTTTGTTCATGTTGTTGTTGAAATTGAGTGGTTAGTAGAAAAAAATATGATTTTTTTAGAAATAGGCTATACATCTGAAAAAAAAATCGTGAAATCACTGAACCCGATCTCCCTAGATTTTTTCGAGATCTCTCCAAAATCTCTTCTCTCCGACCCCCCTGAGATGAAACCGAGATCCGATATGACAAACCATGGATGTAACCCAGTCAGGAAATTGACTCCCGCCCTCATTGGCTACTAGTCTCAACACCGCCCAGTAGACTGCCATCTGCATCCCAGCACGGTCCCTATCCCACTAACAGAACGGACCCTATACCCGAGCCAGCACCTGCATGCTCCTTGCTAACCCAGCGTCCACTGCTCCACCTTTCGAGCCAATGTCTCGCTTCCCTGAACTAGGAGTATGTGCCTTCTCCAGTGCCCACACTAAGAACGGTCTCCCTACCCCCACTCATCCTTGTTGTGTTGTTGTTGCTCTGCCACTGTTACACGGGTCAAGCCCTCCCGACGTCACGGCCCCCAGGGTCCCTGACTCTTTTCCTTCGGCAGTAGAAACAAGGGTGTTCGAATTACCTCCGATGTAAATCAACATCGACTATGGTCGAAAGGCTCGGTCAATAAAGAAATGTCCTACACCCGAACCAGGATGTAAATGCAAAGCCCCTATGTAGCAAACTCCTCAGCAAAACTAGACAAGGATAAATCAAGTAAGTCCATTGTTCAGAAAAAGCACAGAGGTATGATCAACTCACTCTTGTACTTAACTACAAGTAAACGTGATATCCTATTTAGTGTGTGCTAATGTGCTAGATTTTAAGCAAATCCTAAAGAATCTCACATAATTCATATTAAAAAGATTTTTTAATATCTTGCTGAAACTTCTAGCTTAGGGCTATGGTATCCAAAGCCATGCTCCTCTGATTTAGTAGGCTATGCTTGATGCAAAATAGATAGAAAGAGCACCAATGGTATCTGTCAATTTCTTGCAAGGTGCTTAATTTCTTGGTCATCTAAAAAGTAGAATTCAGTGACACTGTCAACAGTTAAAGTTGAATACATAGCTGTTGGAACCTGTTGTGCACAATTACTGAGTCAAACATCAGTTGGAGGATTAAGTGCTAAAGTTAAACAAGATCCCCATGATATACGACAATACAAGTGCAATCAATCTGACCAAGAATCTCATACAGCATTCCAGAACAAAGCATATAGAGATCCGCTATCATTTTATTAGAGAGCATGTTAATAATGGTGATATGTCGCTTAATTTTGTTGATACGCTGCATCAATTGGCTGACATCTTTATCAAGCCACTCCCAGAAGAGAAATTCACTAATATTCGTAGGGAATTAAGAATATGCACCTTGAAATAGATAGATGTTCAGAAAATTGAAAGCATTTCATTAAATCCATATTGATGAGCTGAGATAGATATGCAAAGAGTACACATAAGACAACCTGACACTAAGTATAAAAACATCGAATATCATAACTCATGCGCCTATCTCTTGATGAGATTTCACTTTGACAGTCGATTTAATCTGTCTTTAAGCATCTATCTTCAAACTTCAGCTATCATATCCAGTGCCTATCAAGTAGAAAACTTGTGTTGTGTGCCTATCTTTAAACTTGAGCTATCATACACAACGCCTATCTTAGTAAGGTAGCTTCCCTATGAACACCTACTTTCTCAGCTTAGGCTATCACAAAGAGCGTCTATCTTAAGTTAGTCTAAGAATATTAAGGGTAAAGTCTTCCTTCCCCTATCCTGCATATCAAACCAGAAGAACTCCCGCACAAGACCTCCTTCTCTCTCTCTTAGACTTTCGTTCGAACAACACTCAAATCTTCAAAAAGGTAGGATCTTTTTTCAGTCTCACGATCCTATCTATAGTCTTCTTCTGGTAGAGGTTTCCTTAAATCCACTCTTTCCATCATTTTTTTCAGAACCCTAGAAACAATGGCTGCCCTAGCGACCGATTCTCAATTCTTTGCCTCTGATGCTGACAGAGCATCATTCATAAGCAAGAGTTCGACTATATTGACAGGAAGATGCATAAATTTTGAGGGTTTAGCGGCCGATGGTTTAAACCTGATCGAGGACTCTAGTACGATAAAGCTCCTCAAGTTCTGCTCATTGAAAGAAGAAACCCTAGAAGATGCCAGCAAGGTCTTTTATTACAACCTAAGGGTGGAGGCTGGAAAATTGATCACCTCTGTTAAAACATCCGCATCGAGATTATTGCTTAGATGATGGCAGAAATATTGGAGTGTTCTACCATGGGGATTGATCTTCACACCAGAGAAGATACTCAAGTGAAAGGTCGTCGGATCATTGGGTCACACTTCAGAATAGTAGGCAAGGGTAATTTGGATATTACCCGAATGAATGCTAAGGCCAGGTTGATGTATTTGGCTATCACCCATATTCTAGTCCCAAGAGCAGGAAGCCACTCGGTATGCTCCATAGAGGACTTCAATCTCTTGTTTTTCCTCCTAGAGAAGAAGGAGATAAATCTGGCTTCAATCACCTTGGAGACAATGGCTGATGGGGCCAAGTAAGCCCGCAAAATTGCCAAGGCTGGAAGTAGAAAGTAGCACCATTGGCTTCCATATGGATCTCTTGTCACGGCCATTCTCAAGCACTACAATATATACATTAACAATGAGAAAGCAAGCCTCTGCATTTCTTTTCATACTGGCACCCTCAAAAGAAGTGAGTTTGCTCAGCAGGGCGGACAATGGGTCAGATCTAAAGCAGTAGGGGCCACCGAGATAGAGCCTGCACCAGAGCCACAGTCAACAGGCCAGCCCTCACAAGAAGACCAGAATAGGGAGACAGAGGAACCTGCTCCCTCACAAGTAGAGATTGAAGTAGCCAGTGCTCATGTTGATACTCTTGTCCAAAGGCTATCTATAGTGTCTCCACTACCAACAGAGGCAGCCCAAGTTGAGGAGGAGCAACAAATTGAGGGGGAGCCTCACAGTGAGCACCAGACTGAAAGGGCAACTCACACTGAGCCACAAAGTGAGGTGGAGCCCGCAGACATAGAAGCAGAAGCTTCTCCCTCTACTCATGAGGAAGAACCTGATGTCCCATGGACACAGGTTAAGATAGAGCCACCCTCACCTCCTGCTCCTCAGAAGGAGACTACTAGAAAAACTTTTGAAGAAGTCTCTCCTTCCCAGGATGAGCCAGACATATACCAAGGCCTGAATCACCTCCATGATGAAGTAAGTGAATTGAAGACAGGGGTTGACAACTTTTATGAGTATATCAGTGACATGGTGGAAGATGTGGAGAGAAAAGTACTGGATTCTCATGGGCAGCTTGAAGAGAAAATGGCAGAAGTCAAGTTTGACTTGACAGAAAACCTAAAAGCCCATCATGAGAACATTGTGCATATGAAGAACCAATACCTCTCTATCTCCAGTGCACAACATAAGGCCAGCACTTCTATAGAGACCAAATTGTCTAGACTTCAGTCAATGGTTGAGGCCGAAATGCAAGTTCAGAGAGCAAAAATTCAGGAGATTAAGGGCCCAGTAAAAGCCAAACATAACCTCCTCATTGTTATGATGACTCAACTACAAGGGATTGCAGCTCAGCTATCCAAGCCTACTCCTCAAGTAGCCACCCCTGCACAAGACATCCCAGCAGGTTCACAACTTGTCCCTGAACCTTCTCCCATTCCTTCTCCAACTCCGCCTATTCCTTCTCCTCCTACTTCAGTTTCATCTCCTCCAATCCCACCTCCTGCCTCTCCTCAAATGCCACACTTCCTGTCTCACCTCAAGTTCCTCCTCCTTCCATACCTTATACAGACACAGTTGTCTATACTGCTATTACTTCTTTTGTACCAGAGGTAGGACCCTCTCCTCCCTCTACTTCTCATAGATAGCACAGAGTCTCCTCTGTTTATAGGAGAACCACCCCCACCGAAGGTCCTTCCCAAGAACCTCCTCCACAATCAACATTTACAGCACAAATTCCAGAGGTCAAAGAAGAAAGGGAAGATATTCATCCTCTAGTGACTAGGGATCTGCAGGAGGTTCTCTCAGAAAAACATGTTACTACTCCTGCCCAGACTAGAAGAGGAACCAAGAGAAAGGCTATCAAGTCAGCCAGAACTCCTCCTTCCATCAATCAACCTACACTTCCTCCTCCTCCAACTACACCCCTCCTACCTCTATTTGGCCAGAGATTGACACCAAACCAAGATTGCAGTTTGTTCCTCATCTGAAAGATGAAGATCAAAAACACCTCCTCTTCCAAACAGCATTCAACAAGCAAGCACAAAGGCTAAAGAGAATTATTTGTCAGAATGCTAAGGATCAACACTGCTCTTAAAATTCAAGGCCAAAGCACCAGGGGCATCAACCACTTCCTCAATACATTCTGCATCAAAGGCTTATAAATGCCAGAGAAATTGAGAGTGTTAAACAAACCTGCTTCAAATACACCATCAAAAGAATGGGGTATTGTATCCAAGGATGTGCAGCTATTTAGGAAGGAAATGGAGGCAAGGTTGGAAAATGAACAAAACCCAATTCCCTTCCCTGAATGGTCTTTGCTAAAGGTCTATAGAAACTTTGAGGATGAAGTAGCCAGAGCCCCCAAGTTCTATGAAGTTTATCTAGAAATGGGCAAGCACAGAGAAAAATATAAACTGGACCCAATCACTTTTGACACCTTTTTAGACTGGGAAAAAGCCTATGTGAAAGAACTCACTGAAGTAGGCGCCTATCCTCCACCAAAGAATGATCTTCCATCTTCTTCTAAATTATACACTAGGAAAATAAAACGCTAAAGGTTGTCTTTTGTACTCGTTATGTATCAGTTTTTTGCCTAAGCATTTCTATGTTCTAGGTCTTAATTGATCATCAAACATCTTCTTATGTATAATGTACTCTGCGCCTTATGAAATACAAGTATGTTTATTATTCTGTCTCCATATTTTGCTCTCTGCATACTTTATCTTTTTGCTGAAATGACAAAAAGGGGGAGATGAATAAGGGGTGCTAATAAATAAGGAAAGATAAATAAGATGTTAAAATACATGAAAACACTTGAAATACATCCAGGGAAAACACACAACACACCAAACAAGGGTGTTTGTCATAAGGTTTTCAAGTAGATCATTAAAAGTTTTGTCATCAGCAAAAAAGGAGAGATTGTCGGATTGATATTTGAGTATTAAGTTAATCTTGGAAATTGTTGAGCTGAAACCTAGATATTAACCTTGAAAGTAATTTTGGCAATAACAAAACCTTGAAGGAAATTTTGACCAATAACTGAACCTTGAATTAATAAAAACCTTGCGAGAAGAAGAAGAAATCAAAATTTCATCTATGTATAATATAAGCGCAGAAGAACAAAGCAATATTTAGTTAGGCACTGCAAAACGAAGCTAAGTATCACATAGGCGCAGAAAAGTAAAGCTAGGTTTAACTTGGTCGCAAAAAATCAAAGCTAAGTTTCACATAGTTGGAAAAACTTAGAGCTATGTTAAAAGCTAAGTTTAACATAGGCGCAAAACCCAAAAGCTATGATCACATAGTCGTAACTATATTCACATGGTCGCAACTATGTTCACATAGTCACAGCTATATTAACATAGTCGCAGCTATGTTTACTTAGGCACAAATAATGAACTAAATTCACATAGACGGAAACAATTCACTTAGGCACAAACTGAGTTATGTTCATTTAGGCGCACGAAAGATAATCGACTATCTCAAAAGACTGCCTATCATAACTGATAGTCGAACAAACATCGTTTATGAGATAATCAATCGACTATCTCAACCATCGACTATCAGCATAAAGCTTCACTTAGTCTATAACATAGTCGGACAGGGACATCGGCTATCTAACTTTAGCTTCGGCTACCTTAAAGCTATCGTCTATATGCTTATATTGTCTTTAGATAGCTGTAGTACAACGCCTATGTTAAAAATAACTTAGTCGATGTTGTAAATGAAATTACACTACTTAATCAACTATGACAAAATGATCTAGCGACTATCACAATGAAATTCAAATTTCAAATGCATTAAATGTAGTTGTGCAAACATTTAATGCTACCCATGCAGTATATGAACGAACACGTTATCTCTATTTCCTTTTCTATGAAATACACTTGTCTGAAGACCTGTAAAGGTCAGTTTTCATATTCTATTTCAGGAAGAAACAGACAGGAAAGACACTAATGAAACAGTGGTACAGATACGTATCAACACCAACGAATACAAGGGAGTATTCTATGCAAAAAAGTTTGACTTCATCGTTTCAGATAAACAAATACTTTCTATAGTTTTACAAGTTATCCTAGGAAGGATCTGCTACTGTCTTTTCGTGCAAAAAAAAATGTTGTATCTTTCAAGACAGGAAGATCTCATACGCAACTACTCTATTCAAGAAAACAAGACTCCCTACAACGGATACCAAATTGTGTCTAACGAATACCAGAATCTAACGGAACCAGCGCACTGAGAGGCCTATATATACATGTGGTAGCTGAACAAGCAAAGTAAATTTTTAGCCAAGAAAGTAGAGCATAAGTGCAAAGGTGTGTGAACCAAGTGAGCAATCCAGTGAACCCTAGCCTCCAGCACAAGCGCATATAGCCAAAAGTAAAGAGAAAAAACAAGCCAGATTCTTCCTCAACCAATGTACTTTAAGTGCTCAAGTGAAGGAGAAACAGACGCGATTCTTCTGTTGCATTCTCCAGCTCTTTCTCAAAGGACTTCCACGATTCTCTGAGTTTTTCTTTGAAGGCTTTTCTTTGTAGTTCAAGACCACTATGCTTTTATTCTTATTTGTTTGTCTTGCATGAGTTTGTAATCAGTGTACACAATCTGCCAACCAAGAGGCAAACAACTATATAAACTCCACTTATAAAGTGGTTGTCTTCTCCTTGAAGGGAGAAGGTCTTGCTCGAGGATAAGAGGACCTATAAGAGGTCTGTATCTTGTGGTTTGGCTGATACCTGTGAAATCAGCTGAGGTTCTAGTTGAGAGAATGCCAATAGTGTGGCTGAACATCTGACTAAAAACAGCTAAGGCTCTTAAGAAAAAGAATACATGTGGTGTGGCTGAACACTTGAGCAAAAACAGCATGTGTACTATTCTCAAGTGAAGATAGTGGAAATCCCAGTAGTTGCAGGGGGACTGGACGTAGGACCGATTGAAGGTCAGGGCCGAATCAGGAAAAAATCGTTGTCTAGTTCTATGTGATTGCTGCATCTTTTATATTTCTATTCGCACCTCTTTCTAAATGATTATTTTGTCACAGTTAAATTTTTATTTACCCATTCACTCCCCTCTGAGTCAAGTCATTTTACTGGGCAACAAACGCCACCTAAGATTGACATCTAAAGAAACATTATTGTCTATTAGGTGTCGAGCAGAAGAATGGAATTCTTTGTGATTCATTTTCAATCATCCAATATAGCCAAGCATAATGAAGGCATCCCCTAATATGGTGTGAATCACCATACTGATAGTAGTGTGTAAGGAGCACCAAACACCCCCAATACATGATGATATAAGTACTCTAACGCAGAACCTCCCAGAAGGATTACTTTAATGCCATTGTTAAGGCATGCCAAACCTATTACGATTTAAGATTCATTAGAAAGTTTATTCCGAGTGATCAATCATAAGTTCATGTATTTCGTTATATGCAAATCTGAATTAAACATTAATAATTTACCTAGAGAGTTTTTGTCAACCTCTCACTGCTATAATCTGGTGAAATGATGTCACGCACTAGATAACCCTGTTCTGTGGGTCCCTTGGGGTCAAGGGATGGTACTTGGTCTTTTCTGTTGGGTCACCGACAAGACCCAAAACTGCCTTGTTCTGGGGGGATCAGAGTCCAAGTCTCGAACACTTTATTCGCTATTTAGAAAGTGAGCAATCTTTCACTTTTATGCACATGTGGTCAAGTCCTGGGACGCACGGTCATAGTCATGGTTGTCAAGGAGGGCGCCTAGGCATCGCCTAGATGCAGCATAGGTGACAAGGCATTTTTCAAATCTCAAAGGACCAGAATGCCTTGTTCCAACATGAAAAGGCAACGAAGGTAGATGCCTAGGCAGGCCAGAAGCCAAGGTGCTCACTTAGTCGCCTTGGTCCCGGCAACTCGCGGACGGCCAAAGACAAACCGACCCTGATCCAGATGAACCAGATCCTTTATTTGTCTCTGTCTGAGGCTACGGCCACCTTCCTCCCTCCCTCTTCCTCCTCTACCCACCTCTGTCTCATTCTCACACACTCTCTTTGTCTCCCAACTCCCCCCCCCCATCCGAGACTCTGAGTCCCATCTCGCTCTCTCTCTTTCTCTCTCTCTCTCTTAGTGTCTCGGACCCTACATAGGGCTCCACCACCCCACTCTTTCTCTTTCTTGCACACACAGTCACACACACACTCTATCTCTCTCCCCCTCCCCCTTCTCTCTTCCTCCTCTCCCCACCTATGTCTTCCCCCTCCATGTCTCTATCCCTCTCTCTCTCTATCACATATTAGTGCATTTAATTCTTAATTTTCTGCAATTTTCTTGATGCCATTGTATTTTCTGTAATTTTCTGATTTCTCTGCATTTATTTCTGAATTTTCAGTAACTTTTTGACGCAATTTAACTTACTGCAATTTCCACGCAGTTTAATTACTGCAATTTCTTCATGCAATTTAATTCTGTAATTTACTGTAATTTTTTATATATTTTATTTTTGATTTGTATATTGGCGGGATATGTATTTTGGGTTTTTTAATTAGTGGCCCAGGTGTCGCCTACGCAACACCTAAGCAGGCACCTTGTCACCTGAGTGCTTAGGGCATGTTTGGAAATATAAGTGGGCTTTAGCTTTTTTTCAAAAGCCATTAGAGAGAGAAAAAGCAAGGATGAAGGAGCTTTTGGAGCTTTTGAAAAGTGGGCTCTTTCTTCCTATATCTCTCTAAAACCCAAAAGCTAGCTTTTGAAAAAGGTGATGCAACTTGGATGCATTTGGTTTGGTTTTGGGGAGATGGGGCTTTCGAGGCCAAAAGCCAAAGCCCCATACAAATGCCAAACACGCCCTTAGGGTCCCCGTGAATGTCTTGGGTCACCTTGTCTCCTTGACAGCTATGGTCATTGTGCGCTGGATAGCTCAACTGGTCATACTGCTGTCTCAACCCTTCAAGCATCAGTACGCCTGTCAGGGTATTGAGGCAGAGGCCAAGTTGAGTGAGTAGTAATTGCTCAATTCAGGCCTTTCATTATGTTCTGTTCTAGTGCAATTGATAACCTTGTCGATTCCGGATAATTTTATTTTATGGATTTTTTGTTAACTCTGTAAATATTTTGACCTCTATCGTATTTCTACTTCTGATTGATAGAATTTCTGCTTCATCTCTGTTTTTATACATATGATCTACTGACCGAACAATTGGGATGAGTTGTCTTCGATTGACCTTGTGGTTCAGTGACTGTCCTCTATTGCATTCATGGTTTACATTTGGCCTCATATGTTCCAATGTCTTTCTTTTCACGCTCTTTTTTGGCTACCTTTCAGGTTTTCTCGAAGGTAAGATAGCAAATGAAATCTACATGGGTTAGTAAATTCACAATTACTCCTCTGTTTGGTGTGAGTGGCAGGTCAAATTGGGTCATTAAAACAATAAATGCGCAAAAACTAAAATTTTTCAAGAAGTTCATCTAGACTGAAGCAAAGATGCAATGATTTACAATCACTTAGAAACTTTCGATCTTGACAGTGGTTTCATATTTTTAAGCTAAGTCAAATCAAAATACAAACCATTGAGTTGCTTAGTTTCAATGAATATTCCAAAGTCCCAAAATCACTGTAGAACTTTGCAGAATCTGCAGGTAAAAAATCAATTGGTAACTCATAAAATCTAAGAAACAGGATCCAACTTGAAAACTCTACAAACCTTCATCCATGGTTCTTATAAGACCTGTAATTTCATTTTCAATTTTTCTTTTCTTATCCTCCATCAATGTAAGCTCCATCTTCAATTGAACCAAAAATGCCTCTGTCATGATTGTCAGGGAAGTTGCAAAAATTTTACTATGGAGAAAGAAAGGACGATTTATACTCACAAAATTATAGTTTCTCAGAATCTTCAGTTATTCAAACCCAAAAGAAGACAATAGGTACTGGTCCGCTTTAGATTTGGCCAAGACAAACCTACTGGATAATTCAATATATTGAAAATAAGACATTAAGCTATGCAGCATACGTTCTGCCACAAGTCACATGCTAACCAATTGTTTAGCTGTCATAATATCTTGATCTTCTTTTTTCATTTTGTAAATATTTCATCACAAACAAATGGAGGACTCATCTTGGTATCTGTTCAAGCCACTGACATCATTCAGTCTCTTTAAAGCCCGCAGTTAGCATAAAATCATGAATAACATCAGTCTTGTGGTAAAATCATGTGATAAACAAATGGTATTCAATAAACTTTTACTTGGATAAAAACATCTCTTAAAATTGCAGTGCCATGAGTAACCATACATAGGAAAGCATCATAATTACCTTTTAATGCCATGGATAACCCTCACATAGTAGCATGGTTTATGTATTTATACTTCGGGCAACATTGTAAGGGGTAATCATGATGTATTGTTTCCTCTAAGAATAATATTCTTGACATTACAAAATCAAGAGGTCTTTTCACATGCAAAATTAACAAGGTTATTCATGTAAAAAAATTGTAAAGAAATTCACAACGTACTTGTACAAAAGAATAGGATTTTTTGCATATAAACCATTGTTAGAGCAGAAATGGCACATATATCACTCCTGGAAACGTATTAGTAGGCATATCATTATTTTTAACCAAACCTTTCAAAAGCGCCATCGTGGTTAATTGTCGTCTATGTGAACACGAATATTCCTAAAAAATGCGAAGATTCCCATTAGTTGGTCGTCAAATGACCAAAATACCTCCCTCCTCCTCACCACTCACACACACACACACAGAGCCAACCTTGTATCCTCGGAGTAGGGAAACCATGCGAATCTGTCGGCACGGTGACTGTCTGCTGGCACCGCTGTGGCAGCAAGAGTCTGGCAGGTTGTGCCAACGGGGCCACTACAGGGACAGCAAGAGAGGGGCCGACAGTGGCAGACAACAGTCGATGACAGTTGGCGAAGGACCGTAGAGCTGCAGGTGGTGTGCAGTTGGTGGCAGTGGACGGAGCAGCATAGTGGCAGCTGTTGGATGAGGGTGGGGATGGGAGAGGGACAAAGGGAGGGAGAAGAGAAGAGGGCCGGTCTCAGTGGTGGAGAAGGGCGCAAGGGGCGACCAAGTCGGCCACAAGCGATTGTGGCTGTGGGCGATGGGGGGGAGCCTGGTCGCTGCCGCCCTCTACTACGACCCGATCTGGACGCCACCGCCCTCCCTTCCTGCTGCACCGTCAATGACCTCCCCTTCCCCAGCCCAACACCTTCCTTCCCATTCCCTCTCCCCTTCCCCAGCTGGCCGTCGTCCCTCCTTCCCCATCCCCTTCGTCCCGTCATCGAGCCCACTCTGACCCAATGCCCCCCCTAACCTCTCTCTCTATGCCACCCCGGCCCCCGATCCCCCCTCCCCTCTCCTCTCTCTCTCTCTCTCTCTCTCTCTCTCTGCCACCCCCCCAATCCCCCCTCTCCTCACTTCGACACTCTCCTCCCACTCCCCACTCTCTCTCTCATTAGATGTTCAGTCACCCATTGCCAATGCACACATCCGGCGGTCGCCACCGGCACTAGAACCCTCTCTCAAACCTTAAGAGAGGTTATTGTGAGCAGTATAGTCTTTTTCTAGGCCTAGTTAAAAACAACCATGGTTAAGTTGACAGGTGACAACGAGGGGTTATAGCGATGGCATTTTTGAAAGTTTTGGTTAAAAACAATGATATGCCTACTAGTACATTTCCAGAAGTGATATCTATGTCATTTCCACTCTAACAATGGTTTATGTGCAAAAAACTCAAAAAAAAAATATGCCAAGTCACTAGCCATCATGGAGGGGGAAAAAGAAGCTCCAACAAATGGTAAAAAGCTTGACAAAAAAAAATGATTTTTTGCATATAAACCATGTTTAGAGATGGTATTACAAATAAACCACTCCTGAAAACATATTAACAGGCATATCACTACGTTTGACAAAAACTTTCAAAAATGCCACCATGGTTAACTATCGTCAACGGGGACACAAATATTCAACAAAAATTCGAAGATTCTGGTTAGTTGGTCGTCAAATGACCAAAATATCCCTCCCCTCCTCACCACTCAGGGAGATAGAGAGAGAGAATGTAATGCCCTGGATCTCTATTGGATCTTTATTAGGTCTTTCGGATGCCTCATTTTCAACCGTTCACCATCTCTTTTCGTTCTCTCTCGTTTCAGGGTCTCTCGGCGCAGGGTGCACACCGTTGCGGAGCTGGCCGAGGCGAGGACGCGATAGAGTGATCGGGACGCGGGATGGGGCGACGGTTTGAGCGTGGCGGACGCGATCCCTCGGTGGATTCCAAGAAAGGCGCCGTTCGTGCTCCTGGCGGTTTTCGGCGTGGTTTAGTCGCTTCGGCGCGCGGTTTCCTCGGTGGAGGTAGGGAGATGGATCACCCACTCGTCCTCTACGTTTTCCCTGTCCCTGCACGTCGTTTGAAGCTCGAACGAGCGAGATCGGGCTCGTTGGGGTTTTGTGGGTTTCGTAGGCTTCACCGAAAAATGTTGACGATTTCTGGATCAGTTACTGTCAATAGACTCCCTGGAACGTCAGCGTTCCATAGTCGCTAATTTCGTCTCGTTTGGCGGTCCCGTTTGACCGTGGGGAGCCCGAGAAGTCCGGTGGCCCTATTTGGGTGATTTCGTTAGAATCACCCGTTTCTTGCGATCCGTGCACCGTTTTGACTCCGGTTGGAGTCCTTGTGATTGTATGAGTGTCCATGGTTGTATCCCCTTCGTTTCGGCACGAATGGGGCGTGGGAAGGCCAAGATTGGGTCAACCCCATGGTTTGCTCGCCGTCACGGTTGGACGGTCGAACCAGGGCTCGTTCATCCTATGAACGGCCAGGCCAGGATCGTTTATCCTCGCTGGTTTCAGGGGCTTGTGCGGCCTTCTTGTGACCGCCCATCCTCTCGAGTCCGTTTGTCTTAGGTATGTGCTTAGGGTGGTGTCTGTCTGTCGGTGGTTCTCTGGATTGGTCGGTTTCAGGTGGACTGTGTGCGGTCTACTCCCTGACTGCCACGGTTTCCCTAACGACTCGATCTAGGACTACCAGTGTCGTCGTCCATCGTTCCGGTTTTCCGTTCGTCTTGGCTTGTCCTTGTGGTATGCTCGCTTTCCCGTGGGTGTCTTCTGACATCCTATGAGGGCTAAGACTACGCTATAAGGCAGCCAGGAGTCTTCTTACTTATCATTGTCTGGTTCCAGTCAACCCGAGGTCACCCAGTGGTTGACATGAAGCCTTGTGTGTCTCGACGGTTCTGTCCAGTTCGAGACATGGTTCTGGATGCCTCGAGGTATCATCCTACCTCGGTCTACGTGTCCAGGTCTGCTGAGGGTCCCCGGTGTTCCCTCAGGCCTCCGCGTGTCATTTCCTCCGATCGTGTCATTTTCTCTGGCTTAGGATTAGACCGATTGGCGGCTTGTTCCGCTGTTTGTGACGATCTTGCCTCCGAGTCGTGAGACTCAAGGATCGTTACGTGAGTAGGTCTAGTTGCCTTGTCCTGAGTCGGTCGGCAGTGACTGTGCTGCCATTGGTGCTCCGAAGTACGTGTCGTAGGGCGTTCTTGCCTGCCTGTACTTCAGCACTCGTGTTTTCAGTCTCCGTGTCTTGTGAGCCTTCACTAGTCGTAGCCTTACGTCACGTTTCTCGGTGACGGCTCTTGTAGCGGGGCACTTTCCCGGTTTACGGTTCTTAAGCTAGTTCCGTGGGCTCCCGGTCCAACCGTAGCGTCCTTCGGTGGGGGAATACTAGCTAGAGGCCTGGCTTAAACAGTGGGCCAGTGTGTGCACACGTGGTCAGGGGCTTTGGACTTACGTCGACGGAAGTAACCCTGACTAGTCACTCGTTACTGTAGTTCCTGTGTTGTTCAGTGCGTGTCTGCGACTCTGCCGAGACTTTAGCGGTACCGTACGCGAGACACTTGTGGCGCAGTATAAGACGTCAGTGGACGCATCTGGCCGTTCTTCTAGTGTGGGGCACGCCAGTCACGTGGCACGTGACTCTCCGCATTTCTTGTGCGTCGTGACCTTCCGGGTTGGCCCTCTCGTGGCCGTACTCGAGGTCAGTGTCATGTCGTATGCATGACGTTCTAGTCATGTGTGGGGCAGTGTGCACGACGTTCTAGTCGTGTCGTCTATGTCTGCGTCTGTCTAGGTTTTTCCTAGGTTTCTTTGTTGTCTTACAGGTCTTTTCCAGCGTCGACAGATGGGCAATTCCTGACTTCGTCAACTCAGAGTCGCCTTCCTGTTGCTGCTTGGAGTAGTTTGGGGTGCCGAGGTTAGTTCGGTAGCCGTTTATCTGGTACGGTTTCCTTCCCCCTCCTCTCTAGCTTGTTCCCTACTCCTGCTCCCCGTCTTTTCTTTTACGGCTTTCTAGCATAGCTTTACAGCTTTGTAGCGTAGTTTTCCCGCTTTACTACACCTGCTGTTTCTCCTGTTGTTTTGCCGTTCCGTGTTACTGCGTGTTTTTCAGTGAGGATCGGCGTGACCCCTACTGAGCCAGCGACACAAGGCTCACCCCTGCTTTTCAGGTGGGTAGTGTTCGTTCTGCTTCCACGGTTCCTGGTGTGACGTGTCCGTAGCTGCCAGCTGGTACCTTAGTCGGGCTTCCCCCGACTTTCTTGATACGTCTTTCCTTTCTGTTGACTGTACTGTTAGACTACTTGTCTTTCCTTTGGACTGGACTCTGGTATAGTTGCAAATCTTAAACTGTTAATTAAAAAGTAATTTTATTGCTGCTACTTTAGCAAACCGATCTAATGAAATTTAATTGCTTACTGTTATATCTCTATGGCTTCAATGTACTACACGACAATCCTTTCATCCCTTCGGAGCTTTACCGCTCTTGGGAGGCTTCACGGGTTCCAAGGGGTATCAGGTGTATTCGATAGTCCTATCGGGTATATCTGGTATTCGGGATCCGGGTCGTCACAGTTGGTATCAGAGCGTTGTTGTGTAAAGTACATGGGAATCCGAGATATACAGTCTCCAGAGTCCTTAAGTCCAGTACAGTCTTCAGCTGGCGTTAGGTTTCGTGATTCTCGTTTATTGCTGTCGTGGGTCTTTTCTCGGTGAGCTGCTCGATGCATGACTCGTCCCCTGTCGTCGTGTGATCAACTGCTGTTGTGCCTTGATGTGACCCAGCTTGCAGTTGTGTTCCGTGGTTCTGTGTCCTGTACGGAGCCGGAATCCTGCGAGTGCTGCCGTTGTTGTTGTTTTTGTTTTTGTAAGTGCTATTTCTCTATGATTTTGTCTGTCTATCATTAGCACTTTGTGGACCAACTCATGTCAGATCGCTTTGCTATACTCTCTTCCCTGGTAGAGTTAGCTTGCGACTCGATCAGATGTCTCGTGCTCCGGTGCTGTCGTCTTACCGTTGTTTCTCGTGGTTCGTGTCGTTTTGTAGTTGTGTTGTTGGGTTGTTCTTCCCTGCTTTTCCTTTGTTAGTCTTTAAATTTCGAGGACGAAATTTCTTAAAGGAGGGGAGGATGTAATGCTCGGGATCTCTATTGGATCTTTATTAGGTCTTTCGGATGCCTCATTTTCAACCGTTCACCATCTCTCTTCATTCTCTCTCGTTTCAGGGTCTCTCGGCGCGGGGTGCACACCGTTGTGGAGCTGGCCGAGGCGAGGACACGATGGAGTGATCGGGACGCGGGATGGGGCGACGGTTTGAGCGTGGCGGGCGCGATCCCTCGGTGGATTCCAAGAAAGGTGCCGTTCGTGCTCCTGGCGGTTTTCGGCGTGGTTTAGTCGCTTCGGCGCGCGGTTTCTTCGGTGGAGGTAGGGAGATGGATCACCCACTCGTCCTCTACGTTTTCCCTGTCCCTGCACGTCGTTTGAAGCTCGAACGAGCGAGATCGGGCTCGTTGGGGTTTTGTGGGTTTCGTAGGCTTCGCCGAAAAATGTTGACGGTTTCTAGATCAGTTACTGTCAATGGACTCCCTGGAACGTCAGCGTTCCATAGTCGCTAATTTCGTCTCATTTGGCGGTCCCGTTTGACCGTGGGGAGCCCGAGAAGTCCGGTGACCCTATTTGGGTGATTTCGTTAGAATCGCCCATTTCTTGCGATCCGTGCACCGTTTTGACTCCGGTTGGAGTCCTTGTGATTGTATGAGTGTCCATGGTTGTATCCCCTTCGTTTCGGCACGAATGGGGCGTGGGAAGGCCAAGATTGGGTCAACCCCTTGGTTTGCTCGCCGTCACGGTTGGACGGTCGAACCAGGGCCCGTTCATCCTATGAACGGCCAGGCCAGGACCGTTTATCCTCGCTGGTTTCAGGGGCTTGTGCGGCCTTCTTGTGACCGCCCATCCTCTCGAGTCCGTTTGTCTTAGGTATGTGCTTAGGGTGGTGTCTGTCTGTCGGTGGTTCTCTGGATTGGTCGGTTTCAGGTGGACTGTGTGCGGTCTACTCCCTGACTGCCACGGTTTCCCTAACGACTCGATCTAGGACTACCAGTGTCGTCGTCCATCGTTCCGGTTTTCCGTTCGTCTTGGCTTGTCCTTGTGGTATGCTCGCTTTCCCGTGGGTGTCTTCTGACATCCTATGAGGGCTAAGACTACGCTATAAGGCAGCCAGGAGTCTTCTTACTTATCATTGTCTGGTTCCAGTCAACCCGAGGTCACCCAGTGGTTGACATGAAGCCTTGTGTGTCTCGACGGTTCTGTCCAGTTCGAGACATGGTTCTGGATGCCTCGAGGTATCATCCTACCTCGGTCTACGTGTCCAGGTCTGCTGAGGGTCCCCGGTGTTCCCTCAGGCCTCCGCGTGTCATTTCCTCCGATCGTGTCATTTTCTCTGGCTTAGGATTAGACCGATTGGCGGCTTGTTCCGCTGTTTGTGACGATCTTGCCTCCGAGTCGTGAGACTCAAGGATCGTTACATGAGTAGGTCTAGTTGCCTTGTCCTGAGTCGGTCGGCAGTGGCTGTGCTGCCATTGGTGCTCCGAAGTGCGTGTCGTAGGGCGTTCTTGCCTGCCTGTACTTCAGCACTCGTGTTTTCAGTCTCCGTGTCTTGTGAGCCTTCACTAGTCGTAGCCTTACGTCACGTTTCTCTGTGACGACTCTTGTAGCGGGGCACTTTCCCGGTTTACGGTTCTTAAGCTAGTTCCGTGGGCTCCCGGTCCAACCGTAGCGTCCTTCGGTGGGTGAATACTAGCTAGAGGCCTGGCTTAAGCAGTGGGCCAGTGTGTGCACACGTGGTCAGGAGCTTTGGACTTACGTCGACGGGCGTAACCCTGACTAGTCACTCGTTACTTAGTTCCTGTGTTGTTCAGCGCGTGTTTGCGACTCTGCCGAGACTTTAGCGGTACCGTAGGCGAGACACTTGTGGCGCAGTATAAGACGTCAGTGGACGCATCTGGCCGTTCTTCTAGTGTGGGGCACGCCAGTCACGTGGCACGTGACTCTCCGCATTTCTTGTGCGTCGTGACCTTCCGCGTTGGCCCTCTCGTGGCCGTACTCGAGGTCAGTGTCCTGTCATATGCATGACGTTCTAGTCATGTGTGGGGCAGTGTGCATGACGTTCTAGTCGTGTCGTCTATGTCTGCGTCTGTCTAGGTTTTTCCTAGGTTTCTTTGTTGTCTTACAGGTCTTTTCCAGCGTCGACAGATGGGCAATTCCTGACTTCGTCAACTCAGAGTCGCCTTCCTGTTGCTGCTTGGAGTAGTTTGGGGTGCCGAGGTTAGTTCGGTAGCCGTTTGTCTGGTACGGTTTCCTTCCCCCTCCTCTCTAGCTTGTTCCCTACTCCTGCTCCCCGTCTTTTCTTTTACGACTTTCTAGCATAGCTTTACAGCTTTGTAGCGTAGTTTTTCCGCTTTACTACACCTGCTGTTTCTCCTGTTGTTTTGCCGTTCCGTGTTACTGCGTGTTTTTTAGTGGGGATCCGCGTGACCCCTACTGAGCCAGTGACACGAGACTCACCCCTGCTTTTCAAGTGGGTAGTGTTCGTTCTGCTTCCGCGGTTCCTGGTGTAGCGTGTCCGTAGCTGCCAGCTGGTACCTTAGTTGGGCTTCCCCCGACTTTCTTGGTACGTCTTTCCTTTTTGTTGACTGTACTGTTAGACTGCTTATCTTTCCTTTCGACTGGACTCTGGTATAGTTGCAAATCTTAAATTATTAATTAAAAAGTAATTTTATTTCTGCTACTTTAGCAAACCGATCTAATGGAAGAAGCCCTAGTCCTCACAGGCGAATCGAAGCTTGGTGGTCTTGTCCAGCGTGGAACGGTTGTCCTCTCCGAAGAGTACGCCAAGGTCGATTACGGAAAGCTGGTCGGCGACGTCGAGGTCCTACCAAATGTAACGATCGGGGATAGAGGAGGGTGAGTAGCAAGAGACAGCAAGGGATTGGACGTTGGGCACCGGCGGGTGCGGAAGTGGGGTTTGCAGGTTGGTTGGGGGCCAGGGGGTGGGGGGTATCTTTCGGCGGTTTGCAGGGGGGAGGGAGGAGAGGGGAGGGGAGCGATTATCGGGGGGAGGGCAAGGGAGGTCGAGGTGGGGGGATTTCCGACTAGAGGAAGGGGGCGGTACTGGCGAAGGGTTGGGAGGGAGATTATTTTTTTAATATTTTTAAACTATGCGTATTATTGTCTTTTATCATGTGAGTTAAAGCTAACCATGGTTAAGTTGATGGGTGATAACGCAGGATTACAGCGATGGCATTTTTTAATGTTTTTGTCAAAATCGGTGACATACCTGCTAATCAATTAACAGGAATGATAAATTTGCAATTTCGTCTGTAAGTGTAGTTTATATGCAAAAAACCACAAAAACAAACCATTTCAAAAGTCAAACTCAAAGGAAACATAGAGAGAGAGTCGTAACTGGCAAATTTAGATTGCCTGCTAAGCAACTAATTTCGTGAACCATCTGGAAACTTGTTTTCAGCAAAGGTACCAACCCAGAAAGGAAGAGATTCGCGGAGTGGTTACCGGAATTTTCAGGGCCCAAAGAGAGAACGCTCTCGTCGTCCAACTCGATTTCATGTCTCGCGCTCTACCAGATAGATAACCATGAAAAGGATTGGATTTTCAGAAGAATAATCTTCAGCAACTCCAAAACCAGACAACGAAAGGCGGAGGACTACAGAAAAGAATAATCAAATCCAGAAGAAGAAGATCACCAGGAGGTCGGTTAGGCAGTCTTCCATCAAATCTTTCGAATTCGAGGCGGCTCCGGCGGCATCGTCGAGGAGATCTACTCGGGCGCTTTCAGCGAGCTCCATCAAACGACTGGAACGAAGAAGGAGACCGGGGAACAGACAGAAAAGACGCATTATCTATGTAAAAAGTCAGGAATCTCTCCTCTCCTCCGACCGAGGGAAGAGGAGGACGGCGATGGGAAACGTGGATTCGAGTTGCAGACCTGCGGAGTGTTTCGATGTCGAGGGCGTCGTCGGAAGAAACCCTTGCCGCCATTTCCACTCTCATCACCTTAGCCTTGCAGTCTGGTGTAGGCGTCCCCGCTCCCGCCCAGCCCGGGTGCGAATTGATGTGGGGAGAATGGACTGGAAATTTGGAAGCGCTATAAATTTCAAACCTCATTTGTACGCGTCCCCCTTAAATCCTCGTATTTGCTTTAAGTTATACACATTATGTGGCACGTGCATTTACACACAAATTAAGAATCATGCAAAAGATTATATATCTAATCTACTCGTTGCTTCCAAATCTCATTTTTTTATTTCTTATTATTATGTGTCATTTATTCAAGTTATTATTTTTAGGGTTAATTCTTATTTCATATATATTCTTCTTACATGAAAAATATCAAAATTACAATCCTTAATTATGGACAGGTGTTGCTGTCTATACGCCGAGATAATTTGCAACGAGCTCATTAAGTCAAACTTTTTGTGGGAAAACCTGCCCTAGGAAGTCAAGAGGGGTCTCAAATTTGTGTTTTTTTTTGGAGAAAACCATGCATATAATATCATTTTTAATATACAAAGAAAAAGCAAAGTAATGTTACTGACGTGAAATATAGATGAGGGGTAATGTTTTTCCCTTTTTTAAACACATTGGACAAACGGACACTGTCAACGTAATGACTCATATTACCAACGGTGGAGATGAAATGTACATGATCTACGGTTGTTATTTGCTCTGTGTAGGTCGAATACGCTGAAAATATTCTATTATTATAGAATAAGATGGTGGCATAGATATTAAAAGATATTGCTATGTAATCTTTATGGAATATGCAGGGAATATTCTGTTATTACGAAAAGATTATATCGTAGTACAGACGGGAAAAAGATATTACCATGCTATCTTTGTAAGTGGTGTGAACACATTGATACATCTCGCACGGAGATTTGACACGAGTATGACTCGCCATGGATGAATTGGTGGGACTCTCTGATCAGTTCAGAGACCACCACGAGTTTTGATCTTTTTTGTAACCATAACGAGCAAATGTGCCGTGAATTGGAACTCGCTTGTTAGACACCTATAACGATCATTTGATATGATCAAATTTTAAGAGGTGTGAGTAAGAAATTGAATAGAAAATGACCGAGGACTTAGAACTAAAAACTCTTTTATACACGCTACCCTTTACAACTTCACATGCTCAAACCGCCAAGCACATCTTGTCATCTCAAACGCCCTTTTCGACAAACTCTCAACTCTCCATGCCATGGTGGAATAATCAATATGGCTAGACATTAGGTCTCAGAAATATATGCAACTAACTTTCATTTCACCATTTTCATTAGAGATGCATTTTTAGTTATCCAATCATCTTTAGATATTATATCTGGCATATAAAAATACGCAGAGATGAAAGGTGGCAGAGATCTGGAAACCACACGTTTTCACCTGGCTCGCTGCGCGGCGCTAGACGGTGTTACGCTGTGCCTTGCGCTAATGTTTATTTGGCTACCAAGAAGACACTGCCCGTTGCTCCCAATGCATTTCTCACAAATAAGAAGGTACGTTAACCACGGGAAAGAATCTACACGAGGTGGGTTGCCCCTCTGCTTCTCATACGCTCGTGCCTGGGTGGCTTGGCTCCAGTAGTCAATTGAGTACACAATAACAAGCAACTGAAAGGCTTTTCATTCAAATATATAATAGACAGAATATAGCCCTGCTGTTCTCGGTTGGCCGGAACATGGACATGCAAAATTTACAGCTTGGAGCTAAGAACATCTTACCCAAAAACTTGCTATGTAGATAGGCTATAGGGAAGACTGAGGAAATCCCACCTCACTTCAGTGGCCAGTTGGAAGGTAGACCCTGTGGATGTTCTTCATTGTGAGAGACTTCCTGCATGTTGGACATTTTTTCTGTGTTTGAATAGCAGCCTTGATGCAGGCATGGCAGAAAATGTGACCGCAAACAGTTGAAGTCTCCTCAGTCATGTGCCCCAAGCAAATAGCACACGTAAATGCAGGTTCCTTCAAGGTTGCCTTCTGAGGTTCTGGATTATCCATGATGTGTTTCCTCTGAAATTTGAAAGCATCCGAAACTTATAAACGTCATCTAAGCAGCATACAATTGTGACAAGATGATAATTGCATCCACGGCCAAGGGAGTCATCCGTCGGTGAACGTGGGATGATTCAGTTAGATGTTAGATTCTCCATGACACAAGATCTGCACCCAACATCATGTCCAAAGATGACAAAGAAGAAAACTATAAGAGGATTTGCAAACAGCATTCGTGAGACACTCAACAAGGAGAAACGAAGTTTAGGGGTTAACAAGAAGACGAAGAAGAAGAAGAAGAAGAAAGCTACACTCTGTCTTGACATCTTTAACTTTCACCAGAACCAAGGTTCATAGTTCCCCAACTTACCCAGAAAAAAAGGTTCATAGTTCCCTAGACTATGTTGTATACAAACTTGTCACAACAACCAATGCATTCTACAACTTTTAAAGTGGAATACTGCAGAAAAGTTTGAGATGCACACAATATTTGACGATGGTTTCAAACTGGTCGTATCAGATGGTTGCTTCGTTAGTGAATTTAGATTAGCTAATCTGAGCAAGAATTTCAAATATTCAACAAAACTGCAGTTGAGGTTGTCAACAAGCCAGGCCAGGTCAGAAGTCCAGTAGGATTGGCCCGGTCTAAAAAGTGCCTGGAATTTGAAACCGGCTTGCTCCAACCCAAAAACCTAGACCACCCCCCCAAACCCCCTTTCTTTACTCTTCATTTCCTCTCCCACCCCCTTCTCTACTTTCCAATTTCCATCATCGCACCCCCTTCCACTCATGTTGCCATGTTTCCCGACCACCTACTTCGATTATTTGATGCTTTCCCTTGTCCCCCCATCTTTCCACCCATCATCACCAACAATTTCCTCTCCCATTTTCATGGGACCTGTCCTCCCACCACCACGTGTTACTGCCCCCTTCCCTCCTCCCATTGCAACATGCCCCCTCATTGTGCCACCTACTACTGCTTCTACCATCTCATGCATTTCCGTCTTCTGTCCCTTCTTCCTGTCACCGTATGCCTATTCTTCATCTACCATCATCTCGCCATGTGTTCCCTCGTCTTCTACCCCAGTTACTATCACCAACCCTCCAAGTAGGAGGCATCTACTCTTCTTCCTATGCCGTTGCTCCTCCCTCCCTCTCTATAGCAAAGACCGACAAATTGTTCATCTCCTCCTTGCTAGTTGGGCATGGCCAGCTTGTATGGGCACTGTAGGGCCAGGCCTAGGCATGTCTAACTGCACCTATCCAATGCTGGGCCAAACTCAAAAGAAGGCGGCTAGCCCAAGCTTTCTCTTGCCTAGGCCCGACCCTCTAACAACCTTAAATGCAATGATTTAAAAATAGAAATAAAATATAAACACGCCACCCAACAACAAAATCTTCTGTCTTTAAAAATAGGGATAACATATACACCCAAATCTTCATATTAGAATTTAAATCCCTAAACTGTATTGAAAGTTACATTTGCACCCTTTGCCTCAATTTGATACGGAGTTAGATTAGAGGTGGGTTAACTCAACCTGATCAAAGTAGTCAAGAGTTAACCCATTTTTAGTTTGATAGGAGGGTAGTTAATCTGAGAATAAGGAGGTGGGCTAACCTACTTTTAATCTAGTGTGACTTGATAAGTAATAAGTTAACCGGATAATGATGACAAGTAAAATATTATATTTATATATCTTTTTAATTTTTTTAATATATCTTTCATTCTCTCTCTCTACCTCTCTCCCCTCCCCTCTCTCTCTAGTCACTCTCTATCTCTCACACACATTACTAGTTTAAGTTACTATTCTTCTTTAAAAATTTTAATTTATTTTAATTTTAAATTATTTTAATATATGTTACAAATTAAATATATCATAAAAATAAAAATATTTTTAAATAAATAACTTCATTAATATTTTTGAAAAATAACATCAATAATCTCACTAATTAAAATTTAAAAGTCAAAAGCGACATTAATACGGGTTTATGTTAGTGTTCATCTTTAAAAAAATTATTTTATCTTAATTTTTAAATATTTTAATATATTTTATAAATAAAATATATACCATGAAAATAATTTTTTTTGATAAATAACATCAATAATCTCACTAATTAAAATTTAAAAGTCAAAAACGGTATTAATACGAGTTTATGCTATTATTCATCTTTAAAAAAATTATTTTATCTTAATTTTTAAATATTTTTAATATTATATATATATATATATAATAGACCATGAAAATAAATTTTGTTTGATAAATAAGATCAACAATCTCACTAATTAAAATTTAAAAATCAAAAATGGCATTAATTACGGGTTTTGTGTTACTATTTATCTTTAAAATTTTTATTTTATCTTAATTTTTAAATATTATGAATATATTCTATAAATATAATATATCATGAAAATAAATTTGTTTGATAAATAACATCAATAATCTCACTAATTAAAATTCAAAAGTCAAAAATGACATTAATTACGAGTTTATGTTACTGTTTAACTTTAAAATTTTATATTTTATCTTATTTTCTAAATATTTATAATATATTCTATAAATTAAATATACTATGAAAATAAATTTTTTGTGATAGATAAATAACACCATTAATCTCACTAATTAAAATTTAAAAATCATAAATATTTTAAAAGTTACTATTGATTTTAATATCTTTATTTTTTAAATCTTAAAAATATTTTGAATAGATTCTACATGATAAATTTACCTTTACAATAATAAAATTTTTAATAAAAATATTTTTAATATTACCAACAAAAAATGTAACGATGATAAAAGTTATTAAGCATAAACTTGAGAGAGAGAGAGAGTAGCATTAATTACAATAAAGAGAGGGGGAGAGATGTAGCATTAATGAGGGGAGAGAGGGAGAGAGTTATTGCATTAATTAATGGAGAGGGAAAGAGATAGGATTAACCCACCTTCGGGTGTGAGTTTTGAAACCCCGAGATAATCCATGGTTAGCCTTTTTCCTAAGTTGATTAAGTGTAACTCTCAAACAAATCATAAAGAAAGTTATCCCTGAGTTAACTTTAGACTAACTCAAGGATAAACCGTTTTCAAAGTGAGGCCTTGTGATTACTTATTGTTTGGAATGACATTGTTTGGAATGACCTTATTTCCCACTCCACGTTAGTCTTTTGCTGGCTGAAAACCCATCTGCTTTTTATAGGTGGACTTATTTTTCAAGATATTAAAGTAGTAGAGTAATAGTGTGTTAAGGCAGTGTTGCACCCATTATCTGTCTCAAAAATTTGAAATGTTACCCTCGCATAGGTCAAGATCCATATCCGACGTATCACCGCTTCACGAAATATTTCCATGCAGGGTTTAATATTTGGCCTATCGCCATCCCCGTGGGATATTTTTTATATGTCGGGGCGTTGTAGCCCGTGTATTCTTACAATTATAGACCCCTCGCAGCAAATGAGGCAGTCGAGAACCGGATTAAATCCACCACGATTATCAGGATCGTGTGGTTCCGGGAAAAATCCCCAAGGGATAGAGCCTCTCTCCTTTGAACGTACAACTACAGGCAAGGGAAACTTCAACAAGAAGAAAGGAGATGCAAAGGGAGGTTTACACACCGAGAACGAAGCCTTGCATATGTGTACCACGCTATCCAGGAAAGCACGGATCTCCCTCTTGTGGCCTACGGCGCGAGGAAGATGACAAACGAACAAGGAGGCGCGTCCTCTCCCCTCTCCACGCGGTGTAGCGAGCAAACAAGCCCTAAAAAGTACGGGAGAGCCCCCTTTTATTAAATCAGGATGACGAAGGACCTGTCCGGGGTCGGGGGGACCCGTATGGGGTCGCCCGACCCCGGGCAGGCCTGCCCAAGGTCATCCACCTCGGGCAGGTCCCGCGCGGACCTGCCCGGGTGGGTCCGGGGTCATCCACCTCGGGCCGCCCTCCTCTCCCGGGCGGGGAAACCAAAAGAAAAAAGTAAAAAAGAGGGGGGGAATGGACCTCCCCGGAGTCCTTTTCATCCCGTTTAACCCGTACGGGTTCAAACACTCCCGGGTGGCCCCCTACTTCTATAAATAGACCCCCAAGGGTCCAGAATGGGGCACTCCGCACATCTACAACCTACGGAGCATCTCCTACACACTTGGAGCATCCATCACTTGGGATTTTTGTTCGTTCGTTGTTTTGACCCGTGAGGAGTAAGTCTCCGGCTCTTGTGTATATGCCCTAAGGGGTATTTTTGTAATTATGTCCCTCAGTGGGTCATGTTTGTAAGTTCCAACGCCCCGGGATGACTAAATTAAGTAGTTCCACCCATGTAACAGAGGAATTACGGACATGTCCTCCCCGGGGTCCCGAGAAACAAAATGTCCTATTATTTGCAGCTATACCCTGCAATTTCTTGTAACTCGGGCCACGTCCCTACTTCCCGCGTTAGTGCGGATCTTTGTACAGTCGACAGCTCGCCAACAACCCTTGTACCCACTTGGGCCATAAATGTATTCAGTGTACTCCACAGATTGTCTTTGTACATCGATCGGGGGAAAATTATAAGAAAACCCCTGACTTTCAAACATTGCATATATGTCCCTCTGACAAAATTGACACACGTGAGCCTTCTATGAAGTCCCTTGCTACTCTTTTAACCCAAGGACGTTGTCGACCCCTTCCGACACTTGGTTGCTGCCCCAAACCTAGGTCTATATAGGGTGTGGTAAAATTACCAAAATACCTCTATAGTCATGGCCTAGTCGCCCCTAAGACCCTCCACAAACGGTCCCAGCGCCTTGGAAAGTCGGTAATCCCGTCCTACTTTCTTTCTAACTCAAAAATTTCAGGAATACCCATGGCCTGGTAAAAATACCAAAATACCCCTGGGAAGGTAAAATTACCAAAATACCCTCGGGGGCCCAGGAAACTCCCCCCACTTCAAAAATGCCTATGGCCCCTGCAAAATTGCATTCATACACTTAGATCTTGGGGTTTTACCCCAAAGTGAAGAGGTTTTGACAAAACCCTAGCCTAGTCAATGTGTTGGTGGTAAACGAGTGGTCATCGAGAGTCACCCGAGTGAGCCTGCCCTCAACATCCGAACCTATGGAGGACACTTTGGGATTTCTTTGACAGTTAAACAAAGGTGTTTGGATGTTAGGCCGATGTAAATCAACACTGACTTCGGTCAGTGGGGAGAGGTCCAACACCCGAACCCAAATCGTCTGATACTATGCGCACCCACGGAATGAACCCCCACATAGAGGGGAATATTTCTTTTCAAAAGAAACATATTTATTTATCTATAAAAAAAATTTCCATGGCCGACAGACTGGCACGCCCGGTGGGACTTTTCCTGCCTTTCTTCTTTCTGTCAAAGTCAGTCCCCAAAACCTTCTTCAAGGTTCTGATTGTCCCTCTTCCTCTTACAGGACGGAAAGAGGAGGGCACATCTCTCTGCTCATTTGAGAGCTCTTCGTGCGCTCGCACGCCACTTCCTTCGTGCTACGCACCACCAACAACAGCGATGGCCGCCGTTACCTACGGCCCTCAAGTCGTCGCCAGCCACGCCAGGTTCGGATACTTGGCGACTCCACTGGTCTTCAGCGACTTCCCGCCAGTCGTCGGCTCACCCTTCTTCCTGGACGCCGTACCCGTGGTTGAGGCCAGCTCAGCCACGCCTGTAGCGGCCACTGTCGGGGGTGTCAGGCCCTCGGCTCCAGCAGTCGGCCGGGTCCGCTCGGCCAACAAGACCACTGTCGGGGGTGTCAGACCCTCGGCTCCAGCAACCGGCCGGGTTCGCCCGGTCTACAAGACAACCGTCGGGGGTGTTAGGCCCTCGGCTTCAGCAACTGGCCGGGTCCACCCGGTCAACAAGTCAACCGTCGGGGGTGTCAGGCCCTCGGCTTCAACAATCGGCCGAGTCCGCTCAGCCAATAGGTCAGCTCTCGGGGGTGTCAGGCCCTCTACTGCAGCGGGTTCGTCCAGTTAACTCTTCAATTGTTAAGGGTGTCGAGCCCTTCATCCCGATAACTAGCCGAGTTTGCTCGGCTGTCATCACAACGGCCGAAGGTGTCAGGCCTTCTGCCACAGCAAATGGCCGAGTTTTCTCGGCCAATCAAAATTACCATTGGCACTACCCCTGCTCAACCGGGCAACGCCGTTGCCGTCACGGCCCCAACTCCACCGCGGCCACCCTCAGAGGGGCTGCCCCTGCTCAACGGGGCCAGCGTCGCCGCCACCACTACGTCGTGCCTACAGTAGGCGTCACCAACACTGCTCCTGCTCAACGGGGACAACGTCGTAGCCGCAAGGGCACAAAGCCTGCAGCGGCAGCATCCCGCTCTGGCAAGACTATACTCGTCGAAGATTTTCGCATTCGGCTCGATGGGGGCGAGCTGATTCTGCCTAGGGACCGACACGTCCCGACCGTTTCTACCTCCAACCGCTTCGAGCTTCTTCGGCAAGTCCGGGAGGACGGAGCGAAAATGAAGAAACCCGCCGTACCGGCGGCAAGTCGGGGTCCGACACAACGACCCAGACCACTTGCTCCCCGATCAAGGTCAGGGGCAACCCAATTGAGGAAAAATCTGTCATCGGCTTCTCCTTCTGACATATCAGCAAGTTTTAAAACCTTCTTTCGAGAGAGATCTGAAATCTATGATTTGATTATTGTTCATTTGAAGCGGGAAAAAAAGGAATTACCTGTACAGATTTGGCCTGCAATCTATTGGCACTTATTCCTCTAAAGTCTGGCCTTGTATTTCCCTTTCATTTTGAACATTGCCTAACGATACTTTGGGTGTGCATGAAACCTGCATGTAGGCATAGCAACGGGGTTCCTTCAAAGGACGAAAATCGAGTAACCCTGTGCAATACTATCCCAACCTTTAACAGCTTGTCACCAAAACTCCAAGAGATAGGCAAATTATGGGCCTATACTAGAAAATAATCTTGATGTATTATTTCATAGATAAAAACAGCAACTTGCAAACAAACCATTTTCATTTTCTTTTCCTCCCTGATGATAAGCCCCTGATTGCACTGGTGAAAACTCAAGGCAGCATCAATCGGTTTTGGGACAAATCAACTGACCCCGACCCCCAATTCTTACTGGGGATTGGGTGGATCCGCTTGGAATCAGTCCAGATCGTGTGTTCCGGCCCGATCACAGGAGCCTGTCCTTCCTCATTCAACACCGTAAAAAAAAAGAAGAAGAAGAAGAAGGATCACTCCGGATCGGCTGATCCCACATCGGGATTGACTGTTCCGGCATGATCCTAGGAGCCTGTCCTTCCTCATGAAGAAGAAGAAGAGGAGGAAGGGGAAAAAAAACTTACCTATTCACCGTCATCATCACCGTTGCCACCTATCGCTGACGTCCATTTGCCGTTTGTCGTTGCCGCTGCCACCACTGGCCAACACCTCCTCCTGAGGAGGAAGAAAAACTTACCTATTCACCGTCATTGTCACCATTGCCACCTATCGCCAATGTCTATTGGCCGTCTGTCATTAACACTGCCACCACTGGCCAACACCTCCTCCTCCTTCGCCACCAGCCACCTCCTCCTTGTTCTGATCTACGGCTCCACCTGCAAAGCTGCAAAAATAGAAGAAAAGAAGCCTCGAGAGAAGGTAAAGTTGCAAATATTATATAAAAGGCCCTTGTAAACTAATAGTTCTTATATGAGTTTACAAGTGCTTTATATAATATTTACAAGGGGATTTATATAGAACACTTAAACCTCTAAAACATGTGAGGTCAGGTCGGCGATGATCGGCCGGGATCGGTTGATCCAGCCCATCCAGATCGTTTTTTGGACCAGCAAGCCAAGCCCAATCCCCGACTCTGCCTTGGTGAAAACTAAGGATAGCACCTGCAACACTTTCCCCAATTCCTCCTTCATTCCTAGATCAGTTGGAGCACATGACCTCGGACCTCCAGACTCTACGAATGTCTATTCTAGTTCCTACGCAATAAAAAGAGCCTTGCAAAAGTTTGAAACTTTCATTTAGTCCTTGAAATTTTTAAATGTTATCCCATCTAAATAGAAGTTCCATATTGCTTTGATGTATGCTAAAAATTTGATGAATATGACAGGAAGCATGTAGAAAATTAACATTTGCAGGAGCTATTTGAAAAGAGTTGTTTGTAGACTATCCTCCCCTTCAAGATGACTAAATGACTTCTTAAAATAGCTGTAGAATAGCTTAGTTAATACAGTTTTGATTGTGATGGGAACAAAAGGAAGCAGCATAAAGCCTTCTATGTCTACATCCCTCAGCAGTGTTGCTGGCACAGTGTTTTCTCTCTTCCAGCTGGTTGCTACAGCAGCCCTTCTTTCTCCATTCTATCACTGTCAAACTTCATCCTCTTTTACCATTATTGCAGATTGCTTCCATTTTTATTGCTTTCTCTCTCTCTCCATTCTATCACTGTCAAACTTCATCCTCATTTACCATTACTGCAGATTGCTTCCATTTTATTGCTCTCTCTCTCTCTCTAGAAATCTAAAAGAACACACTTCCCCAATTTCTAACAAATATGAACGAAAAAATTTCAATACCAACAGAAAATATGGTGGTCTCTCTCTCTCCCCCTCCCCCCTTCATAATAGAAATCTCAAAGAACACACTTCCCCAATTTCTAACAAATATACACGGAAAATTTTCAATACTCTCTTTCTCCATTTCAATACTCTCTCTCTCTCTCACAAACACACACATAATAGAAATCTCAAAGAACACACTTCCCCAATTTCAAGCAAATATACATGAAATCTCAAAGAACACACTTCCCCAATTTCTAACAAATATACACGAAAAAAATTCAATACCAACAGAAAATATTGTGGTCCTCACCATACTAGAGTTTCTCTCCACCTCACACCCAAAAAAGAATCTATTTGAGCAACAGAAAAAGGAAAAGAAAGAACTGTCAGAGTGTCATATACAGTTATACACAAAAGTGGTTTTACATATCCAAGCAAATATGTACATGGTTCAAGAGAGATGGTGGCAGGGCTGCAAACAAGCCAAGCCAAGTAGAGTAGTGCTCTGCTCGAACTTGACTTGTATAATTTTAGACCAAGCTTCAACTCAGCTCGATACTCGACAAGTATCTAAACCAGCCGTTTAAACTCAGCTCATTTAGATATTCAGTTGAGTTTGAGTCGCTCGTTGAGCCAAGTGAGTTCCCGCCAATTCATTGATCCAAGGAAGTTTTCAAATAAAAGCTCAACTCACTAAATGTTAAATATTGATTATTTAAAATATTTCCAGCACACTGGGTCCTATGACTATGAGAACCTCACCGACGAAAGCACAAGCCACAGCCTGGCCACAAAGATAGAGTAGTTCTGCCCCATTTTTCCCACTTATCCAATGTGGGACTATATGGGAACAGGGACGGCGACTGGTTGAAGAATGAGGCACTGGAAAACATCTGCTTTACATTAAACCCGTGAAATTAAACATATTTCCTATTATATTTTAAATTTTTAAATAATATTTATATTTTATATAATTAAAAAATCTTAAACAAGCTTGTTCATGAATGAAAACGAGCCGACTAGATATGTCCTCGCTTAATAAATGAGCCGAACTCGAGTTACTTGTCAAGTGAGTGTATTCGTTTGTTGGCACCCTAGATAGAGGACAAAAACATGCACACGTGCCATTAGGACAGAAGGTTATGTGGATTGTGGACTCTTACATCATCCCCCTGTTGCACTAATTAGAGGTGTAGATGGAAAGATGAAATAAGAAAAATAAGTAAATATGACTCTAAAAGCAGAATATAGCAGGATTTGTTTGGCACATCTCAGATAATCGGAAACAACCATGATGGAAATAATTTTGTGGTATCCATTCGAAAAAATTCAAAAAAACATGATGAACATAATTTTGCAGTATCTGTTCACCTGAACTTTAACATATTAGCAAGAAAGCTTCCCTCAAGGAATTCCAAATTGGATCAGGCACCCGAATCAAGTATGCCAATCCCAATCCAGATTAGCTCAGATCGCAAGGAATTTCAAAGCAAATCAGGCAGCCAGATTGAGCGTGCTTGATCCCCATCCAGATTGAATTGGACTAGCCTAATTGGTGTAATCTAATGGAGCCAATCCAATCAAGTGCATCAAGTAAAAAAAGATAAACTATAAAAAATAAAGAAGTATTCATGTAAATAACAAGTATTTTATAGATTAAAAAATTATTTACACATAAAAAAGTATATATTGAGGTCTCTTTCATCCAGCAGGCATTCCAAATGGCATTAGTCCCAGATTCCCTAAAACTTGATCTCACTGCTTACATAAACTCATTCCAGTTTGAGAAGCATTAAGTTTGGATAAGAATTCCCATCCGTCTAAAACAACCTACATATTCATGCTCATAGACTGGGCCAAATCACCTGACTCTGAATTAGACTGGCCTCGAGTGATGGAGTTCACCAGATTTTGGCCAAGTTTGGGCTGATAACTTCCATACGTGCATTGAGAAGTATATTCAAATATATAATCAACACTTAAAGAAGAGAAGCAAATAGCACATCCATATTCAAAGTTACATGACCGGCAGTTTGTGTCATTCAAATAGTTAATACATAAGGCAAGGATTTAAAACAATGTTCTCAAGTGCTGACATTCTGAAAATTGACTTAAGCAATAACGATTACATACCGTTGCGTTATGACTGCCTTCCACATTCTCGTAATTTTCATTAGGTAGACACTTTTGTCTGTTGTCGTTGACAGTCAGTTGAATTTCTAGCTGATCTGACATCCCTTCAGATAGAAAGGAGGGAAATCAGAAGTAGCCATGAGTGAAAATAAGAGCAAATAACTTAATAGTTAAAAATGTAATAGCAAATCAGAAGAAGTTCTTTAGTCAAAGAATGGCATTTGGCACATGGCTATTGTCCGTGTTTCAAATTGTAGCAATATTGAGAGCAAGAAAATAGACTTGGGCACAGTTGGAGCAACAAGGATAAATGACATGTAGGACACAAGTATAGGTATCCAGTGCCAACATCAGCACGTCATATTCGACAAATATTTTACAGGATGACGATAGGGCAGAAGAGGTGCATGCATACATTTCCATCTATTCATTAATATGCATATTCAGAAACTTTTCAATTAGCTTTAATGACATTATAAATTTCGAAAGCAAAACTTTATTAGATATTTGGAAATTTAACATCCACAAAATGCAAGACATTGACCATGAAAGAGTCATTTACATCCAAAGCAAAGGGACAAGATTATGTAGAAAATAAAAGTTTGTCAGTCACTTTTCAAGACAAAATAGAATTTAGAAAGTGGAACTTCCACTTCGATATTCATACTTTGAACATCTACATAATACAATCTGACATCCAATAGTAATCTAAAAGAGCTGTCTTTGTTGAAAAATGCAATGTGAAGTGGTTATGGATATTCCAAATTGGAAAGCCAAATTAAACAGGGTCAACAAAATCCAAGAGAAAAAATGAACTAATACTGAGAATTTTATAAGGGCATAACATCAGAAATGATCCACTTATAATTGACCATAGAAATGAACAAAGGATTAAATGGGAGTATTCAACCAATCTTCCAAATCTATAAATCCAGTGCTTCTTAATACTGACCCTGAAAGTGAAACATAAACAATGTCAAACAAAATTAATGTTTAAAACCCACTAGATCTTGGGAAAACTGAACTAAAACGTGGGACATTTATGAGAATAAGATTAGAACAGAACTCTTTTAGTATCAACCTTGCAATGGAAGATAGAGGAGCAATACATTCAAAATAGTGGTGCAACATTAGTTAGTTATCAAAATTAGAACCATGTGACCATCTAATTAACAAAATTAGAACCTTTGCTCTGAAACTCTTTCCACTAGACAAGTCAAAGAAGTCAAAAATAAATACAAAAGGAATGATGACAAAAGATAGGTTATGAATATTACATCCCCGTGTGGAATGGCAATGTATCAGTCAAAATTAACAAAATATCAGATAGAGATTGTCCCAAATCCTTTAGCAACAGATGGTGTGCAATACCTGAAGATCCCACTTGGGCGTCCAACTCCTCATCCAAGACTATGGTAACAGGATAATTCCTCGAAGGTTGGTTTCTACCCTGCACAAACAAGGAACAAAATTTAAGAAGATACAGCCAGAGCGATCAACTGTGTCACCAGAAGGGGTTTCAATTTTAAGAAGAAATGGGAATTTTCAGAACCCGATGATGAACCAATGGGGAGGTAGAACTTCGTTATTGTGCATAAATGGGCAGGATGGTGTCATAATACCAAAACCACTAGATGCAAAAACAATTTATAGATTACCGACGAGATATGCACAGGAAACGACTAGAAGAGTGACAGAAATAGCAAAAACCAACAGAGACAAGGCAGAAGGTTCGCAACATTATGCAGTCTGTAAATGGCAGTCCAAAAAGAATTTCTCCAAGGTACACATTCTAATGTAGAAATCAAGACACGGCCTGAGACATACCAGCACCCCCCCCCCCCAAAACAACCCATCCACCCACCCCCAAAAAACAAAAAGTTCAGCGATCAGACTTCAATCTACTCCCACAAAGTTTGTTGCATAAAAAGCGTCCCCCCTTGCCCGTACCCCACAACCCCACCATGAAGAACTATTTAAAAAAAACAATTTTAATAGATGAACCTGAGGGAGTGTTCTTGTGGTCGAGGACGGTAACAACTGCACATCGTCGTCGATCGCTTCGACGTCGATGGGTGCAGCAATTGCGGACAGCGCCGGCGCATGCCGCCCAACAGCAGGCCAATTAGACCGCGGTGGCATAGCCGGAGCAGCCAGCCCTGGTGTACCCTGCCGGTGGCGGATGCCTCCACGAGATGCACCAAGGTCCACGCTGTCGTCCACAACCACCACTACCTTCCCACGGCTGCTGTCGCCTTCCGATGCCCTTCTCCTAGGAGACCATCTCGGCGGCATGCGGTGTACCCTGCCGGTGGTAGATGCACCAATGTCCACGCTTTCGTCCACAACCACCACTACCTTGCCACGGCTGCTGTCGCCTTCCGATGCCCTTCTCCTAGGAGACCATCTCGGCGGGATGCGCGCTCTCAGGCCGATTTCCGGTAGGCCTACACTACAGAAGACAAAGAGACCTGGTGGAAGCTCAGGAAATTGCCCCCTCTTCGGAGCGGAGCGGCATAACTCAAGGGCCATCAATAGACAAGAGTAGCACTGGGTGCACACCACCTATTAAGTGCCATTATTATAGAGGTGCACATTTGGAGGGGCCAAGGGTTATGTTGGGTCAGACGTGGAGACCTCGTGCTGACCTAGGATGTATGCGTCTTACATTTTCAAATGAGAGTGGACGACCGTTAAATAAATTTAAAATCGTCCGAGAAAAGATATGTTTACCCTCGTTATCCTTAATGGGTAGGTGAGACTCTTTGCGCCCCTTTTTTTATGAACGGAGTGGGCGAATACAAACGCGAAGACATCACTCTATTGCAAGACATAACTCTGACGTGAAGAGGGAACACTGGCACACTTTCTCTCTCAAGGCACCCCACATGAGGAACCCCAGCGCACGAACCTGCGACTCTTCCCGATGCCACCCTACGTCTCCTTTACGCAATCGTTGGGTTGGGGCACTCTTTTAAGACACGGAAGAATGTGGGCTCACATTCATAGTTTGTAGAGTTAATCTGTCCTTTTTTTTATCTTACAAGCACCTTGAAATATAAAAAATTATTTTCTGCCTCGTGCAATCATCTAATTTTGCATTGAATGTTGTTTATTTTTTTCTTTTTTTCCTAAATTAGGATACGGAAAGGTGTGATTTTTTTTAACTTTACATAAAAAAGGTTCATCTTCTTTCTTAAGCAAACTCACATTGACTGAAATAAGAGATTAGCGATTCACTTAGAGAGAATGAGAGAAATTTAAAGAGTATAACCTTGTTAATGCACATCATCGGAGGGATATATTGAATACTTTGTCTATCTAGGACGCAACATAGACATTCTCATTAAATATGTCTATATGCACTTTAATTTACATGTTTTACCAAATATTGATACATTTGCATTTTGATATGCACCGCCTTACTAACACATGCCCCTGACATAAATATGAACGATTCCTCTAATGTTTCCCCATTTTCACTTAGATATACATAATATCATTAATATATGATCGTTTTCAATTAAATATACACATTATCAATGAGATATGTCAATGTGCATGTAATATAACATTGTCTAATAATATATCTCTATTACTTTTGCACGTAGCTGATAAAATCTTGCCGGATATATTTGCATTGAAGATCCCACAAAATTAGCATAGTCAAGTGCTAAAACTTCACATGTAGTACAACTCCTTGAGGGTATGAAATTTGACAATGTCGAAGATACAAAGAGATTCTACAATGTATATGCGAGGAGTGTGGGATTCGGCACAAGTATCATCAAAAGTAAATTTAAGAATGGAAAATATGTTTTCAGACATTTAACTTGCCGGAAGAATAGAGAATCAATGAGGAAGGCTAATGCAACAAAACATGGAGATTATCCCAAGATAGGTTGCAATGCATCGGTGAAAATAAGGTTCAACAAAATAAGTGGGAAACACATATTATATGAAGTAATGTTGGAGCATAACCATGTTTGAATCCACTTGTTGTTGCATATATAAGGTCACGTAGAAAACTATGCACTCCCAAAAAGACAGAAATTAAGATTATGCGGAGTGTTGGCATCTCAACTGTCACGTCCTAAACTAATAGTAGCAGAAATTACTTTGAACGTGATAGTGAACAGTCATGTCAATCAAAGCACCGGGAGACAAAATCTTAAAAGATAAATCAATAAGACAGAGTTGGGTAAAAATATAATGTTATTCATAATAAAGGTCTTTATTACAATTTCTTGATTCAAATTATAATTTCTAAAACTCAAAGAAAAATAACACAAATTACAAGACTCTCGAATTTATAAATTAGACTCAAGAAAATGTAAAGGACTCGGGTCTTCTAAACTCCAAAAGCACTCAGTCACTCTTGCCCTTTCCCATCTTGATAAATTTCTGCTTCTTTATTACCTAACAAATGTTAAAGACATCTGAGTTAGCAAAAAGCTCAGTAGGAATTATATCTGTAAAATATAAGTAATTAATGATTTAACAGTATTCAAAAATACTATATAATGAGATGATGCAATTCCATAAAACAAAGTCGTGAGACTATAATCAAGATCAGGAGCACGATTAATGAGAATAAAGAATCAAATGTACGAATCTAGATCAATCGTAGGAAATTCAAATTTCAAGGAAAGGCATGAAGATCAAAATGAAAAGAATCGATAGCAAAATATCATTGTATATGATGTGAGACGAACATCCGAGTCCGAAAATTTCTCTTCTGTATATTTTCTCCACTCTTTCTTTTTTTTTCTTCAAAAATAACACATCAGTGGGAGAGAGATAAAGAGAGAGAGAATGAGTGGATGAGAGGGATGATGAGAGAGAAGGTGATGAGAGAGATAGGTACCCGCGGCCATGCAACTGATGGAGGGGAGAGAGAAAGAGAGAGGATGGGTAGAGAGAGAATGGTGCCGCCGGACTCGAATGACATGGGCGGTGCACTAGCAGGAGGTCATGCTCGCCATGCGACCCGGTTGCTCACCAGGTTGTGGATATCGCCGAGGTAGAGGGAGGCGGAGCTATTGGCCCTCGCATGCTCGGGGCGGCAGCGGCTACGTACACGGGGTGCCGAGGAGACTGCTCGGTGCGGCTGGAGTTGTAGCTGGTTGCTCGTCCGTCGTGGGCGAAGAAGGTGGCGGGCACGAACATTGCCAATACATGGACGACGGTGGTGATGAGAACGGGCTGCAGGAACGCTACGGTGTGCTCGGGCCCTCGGCGACGTTGGCTAGAGGTGAACTGGGCGTGGGTTGCATGGCGGAATGCCATGCTCATCGTGTGGCCTGGGTGCTCGCCGCATCTTGGGTATGGCCGAGCTCAAGAGGGGGTCGTGCTCGGAGGGTGGCTGGCGACGTGGCTCGGATGCGGGTGCGTGGTGAACGGTGGCGGCCTGCCCGGCAGCGAGAGCAGGTGGCTCGCGGGTTAGGTCCTCAAGCGAGTGTGGCGATGGGAGTGCATGGCGGTGGGGCTGGGTTTGCAGATAGGGTAGGGTGCATGGCGATGGGGAAGGTGGGTTTCTCGGACAGGGTAGATGAGTGAAGGGAGTGGGGGAGTGAGAAGAGGAGGGGGTTGGAGGCTGTGAAGGGGAGAGAGGGGAGGGAGATGGGTGCACCGACGGTGCCCCTATTCCAAACAGGGGACCGCCCCGTGAGTTTGAGAGAGTGAGGGATAGGGGAAAAGAGAACATGGGGCTGGGTTTTACGTGATGTGGGGGTGTGGGTTAGTGGTGGGAGGTGGTGAGAGGGGAGGGTGGCACGACGGTACCGGGTAGGAGGCGTGCATGGTTGGGGCTTCTCACCGTCTCCCTCACAGAGACTTTGCAACCATGGGCTTCTCACCTTCGACGCCGTTGTTGAGAGATGGTGTAGGAACGAGAAGGTAGAGGAGGAAGACGATGAAAATTGTAGCTGTGGGAGAGGGGAGGGTTGGGCCGCTTCTCACGACCCCATCTCCTTCTCGGGAGAAGATATTAAGGCTTCACACCTCACGTGGGTTTCCAAAAATTCTAAAACACTTCATTACCTTAAACAAAGATTACATGACTTTTTATAGACTCCACAAAGAAGACCAAAAGATAACTCACCTAACACCTACTTCCTACCACTCATAACTCCCTTAGGAAGACTAAAAGACACAAAAAAAAAGACTCTTACATAATAGTTGGGGACATAATTAAAACGTAAAACATGGCCCATTTGGCCCAAACATGCGACCCAATTAATAAGAGACGGTTAAACATAGATATATATTTGATACTTTTGTTGAAGTCGATTCCGTCAGTATATCAATAAATAAATGGTACCAATGAACATAACCATAGAATTTGCGAATTAACATTGAGTTTCAAAAACATATGTACCCTTCTGGGCCAAGGAGATTCATATCAATCAATCAACTCAATCATATTCATCCATATCAACTAGTCAATCACTTGAAGGTGAAATGCCTAGATAAATAATGTGTTTCGTTCCGGTGCAATGCCACACGATAAGTCATTTGACTCCCGCGGTTATGAGTAATTTGGGTGCTCCTCCCAAGATCAGCTAGGGCCCTTATATGCGCCGACATTGGGGTCGTTGGACCGAAGTCCCGTTTAAGTTTTCTAGACAATTTTCATATAATAAATAATGGCCAAACGGATCCAAGAAAAGTCATGTTCCAATAATATGAAAAATATCCAAATAGAACATAAGGACATTAACAATTGTAAGTTCATAATGTTGAAAGGATCATATCGAATTAAGAACTAAGTATAGAACATAGGAGAATTTCATGAAGGACAACAAATCCAAGGTTCATTTAGAGATTTAAAAGGGTACCAACTTAGAAAGATACTAACATCCAAACATGCCAAAAGATTCAACCTCGGACTTATAGAACTTCATAAAACACGGTCCATCGCACGGGCACGATCCACGAAGGATAAGATAGAACACGGTCAGGACTAAGGCCGCGGTCACATGAATGTGGTCTAGCTGATGGACACGTTCAGACATGAGGGTTACCCTGAACGTAGTCTCTGGGTACATCGCCTTCAGGATCTAGAAGATGAATGCGGTCTCTGGACAGGCCGCGTTTAGAACAGACTGCATAGAACCCAACAAAACCTTATTCCGTAGTTCTAAAGGTCGGTCGAACCATATCTTAAGCTAGTAGTGTTCAGGGTTTTTATAGTACAACCAGCTCGGCGTCCATATGAGAATCCATGGCTCATGGAGTCTTACGAAGGCCTTAGTGAAGAAATTCCAATTCGATAGAAGGAGTATATGGTGGAGTGTTCTAACTTCACCAAGAATTGGGGTGTTGCAAAACATCGAAAAATAGTAGTACAGTAGATCAGTGTCACCGAGGTGGGACACGACTTTCAAACATAAACAATCTATAATCTATTCATCAAAACAGTGGTGAAACAATACTAATCATGTAGAGATGATGTAATAAAAATATGAAACAATTTTGATAGGCTTGTTGTGTGCTGTGATACCACTTGTTGGGTAGTGGCTGACTGATCTAGAGGGGGGGTGAATAGATCTGCACCTCTTTTCGCAATTCAACCCTCTATAAAGCTAGACAGCAAGGATCGCAGCGGAATATAACTAGCTTAACGAAGAAGACAATGATTTGCTTAGCAGAATGAACAAGTAATATGAATATTAAACCTAAGCATGCATCTAGCACAAGCAATCACACAAACAAACCATGAACACAATGGATTTTAAGGTGGTTCGGACTGAATCCTCAGCCCTACGTCCACCCCTCACCAAACCCGGTGAGGCTCCACTAGTGCAGCGCACCAAACCGCAAATCGGAAACCACCGATTGTCTTCCTACTAACCAACGGTAGGGACGTCAACACCGCAGATCGGAAACACCTCCGATTGCCTTCCTACTAACCACCTGGTAGGGACGTCAATCGTAAATTGGAACACCCTCCAATTGCCTTCCTACTAACCACCGGTAGGGACGAATCACAACTTCAATGTTTAACAATATTGAAAGTAAAACAAATGTGAAGGAACTAAAACAAGAGATTGAGTAAGAAGGAGTTGGCCCTTGAATGGAAATGATTTGTTGATCAGCAACAGGGATCTCTTCTTCTTGCAAATCAATCTTCTTGATTCACCCTTGAATGGATGAATGTTCTTCACGGAGTACTGTTCATATGAACAGTAACTGTTCTTCCAATCCTCCTCTTTTGATCTTCTTTTTGATCTCTTTGAATGGATGAAGAAGTGAATAAATGCTACCTTGATCCTTGCTTCATTCTTCACAGATCTTGGAAGATGATTGCTTTGATATGAACTTTGAATACCTTGGATTGGATGAAGATGTTCTTCACGGAGTACTGTTCACATGAACAGTAACTCTTCCTTCAATCTCCTCTTTTGATCTTCTCTTGTATCTTCTTGAAGTGGATGAAGAGAGTAATTGATTCTACCTTGGATCTTGTTTCTTCAATAGCTTGTAGGAGATTGATTGCTTCAAAAATCACCTTGGATGAACTTGAAAGGATGAAGAAAATCACTTTGAGAAATGAGCTTTTTGGATCGCCTTGAAAGCTTTGCTTCTTATCCTTCTTGGAAGTTGATTGAAGAGTAGAAGGTGATTGCTTCAGATCTTTACTTGAAACTCTTGAGTGGATGAAGAACTCATTCACGAACTACTGTTCATATGAACAGTACTTCGTCTCCTCTCTCTTGAAAACCCCTCTTGCAGCCACCCTTAATCCCAAATGAAGCATTAGGGTTTCTGACCCTCTTACAAGAGTTTTATAGACATTGAATGGTCCTTGGACACCCCCCAGACCAGATCCATAAATCATGGATGATTGGGAGACTTTGGGGTTCTTTGGGATTAAAGAAATCATGAGAATTAGGCAACCCACGAGGTGGAATTCGAGTCAAACTTTGCTGCACTCGGGGCTGGCGGTCGACCGGAATTCATGTGGCGGTCAACCGGAATCTGTAAAATCTCCAACTTGTCGGTTCTGGGAAAACCGGTCGACCGGAAAAGTAGGGGCGGTCGACCGAAATCTGTAATTCTTGGAGTGTTTCGTTTCTGGAAGAACCGATCGACCGGAAAGGCAGGGGCGGTCGACCGAAACCTGTAAAACGTGGAATTCTTAGGCTCTGGCAAATCTGGTCGACCGGCCAAGGTGTGTAGGTCGACCGGAAACACCTATACCTGCAAAAATGAAGTGTTAGACCAATGAAACATGTTCATAAGTCAAGATATTCATGTCCTTATCAATTTCATGTATTTTGGGATTGAAATCAACTTAGAATATGCTTTGAGCATTTCTAAATTTTGTTCCGGGGGCTCCGCCCCCGGAAACCCCCGCAAGGGGCGCTGCCCCCTTGACCCCCGCGACCTGACCGGGCAGGTCGATCCGCGTGCGAGGGCGCAACATTGAGCTTTCACATTTGCCAACTCCACTCCATTCCTTGGATTATCTTGTATGAATGCTCGGTCCTTTGTAAAAGCTTTGCTTCATTGCTTGGGCCTTTTCTTTCTTGCTTGGCCTTGCTTAGCTAGAGCATTTTCTTCCTTGCTTAGCCTTGCTTGGACGTGTTCATTTCACTTTCATTTTGCCACCTACATTCCATTTTTTGGTTGCATTCTGTTGAGCTTTAACAGTAGATATTTCCACTCCAATCAAAGTGTACTTGGCAATATAATGACCTGAATTGTATGCAAATGGATTTTATCAAATGCATAGCAAATGCATAATGAATAGCAAAATGACTCTAAAGACATACATCATCAAAACACTAGAAATGAGTCATAGTTGAGTCATAGTTGGAATCACATCAAAATAATAGAACCAATCATTAGTTGAGTCATAGTTGCCATCATCAAAACAATAGAAATATTCACGTTCCACACATGCCCAACTTTATCACAACATTCTCCCCAACAAGGCTATCAGATTTAATATACTATTTTAATCATGCTCGATAACATGGAGATATGAATATATTATGAGATCAAGAGGGAAAAGAACATAGATTCAAAGAAAGAGTTAAGATGTATAATTTTATTACATATGTTACCTAAATCACATTAGTTGGTTCAGATGACATGCATAAGTAAAAACCATGCTTATAAACTCTAGCATCATCCAGTAAAAGTGTATAACGTCCGTTTCAAACGAACTCACACGACCCTGGCTAGGGATTTAGTGGAGTGTCAGTGTCTTGACTCATTAACTGTCTAATATATACCTGACGGTGAGCGATCCCCTCTTAACCATTGACAATCTTCACGCGTATCCTGACATGGTCAATGACTTAGCGTTTCATGACTTATGGTTAAAGTTACTTAACCAAGTATCAAACCATACCAGTCCTCGTGTAAGATCCGACCAATGTCTCTGGTCAAAGGACCAACAATACTATTGAGACAATTGGATCTTCAGTTGACATTAGGTATAATTAACCATTTGAAGATCTAATGGTGGATCAGTCTAATGTACATCCTCCCAGGACGTACACCTACATGTATGTGTCGGTGTCCCACACCAATGACCATGAGATTGCTCACCCACACATCATGTGTACTATTTTAATAGGTAATCAATGTCCCCGAGTGATTACCCCCCAACCAGGGATAATTTCAAGGTATGTGTCCATGTAAAGTCAGTCTCATGATCAAGATTCCATATCGAGTTGACTTTACAACCATATATCCTAGCTAGGGACAGCATAAAGTAATATACAATTATGAATTTATACTCAAATATCACTTTATTAATGATAAACAAGAGTGTACAACTATCGGGTCTACTCGACCCAAAAATGGTCTGTAGGACACCCAATACTAACAATCTCCCACTTGAACTACAACCAGTTGCTCACAACTTTAAGGCCCATCTTATCCCGATGGCATTCAAACACAATCTGTGTCAAAGACTTAGTCAGTGAATATGCTATGTTATCTTCAGATGGTACATGCTCTACCATCACATCTCCACGATCAACAATCTCCCGAATAAGGTGAAAGCGCCTCATAATATGCTTTGACCTTTGGTGAGACCTTGGTTCCTTCACCTAGGTGATGGCCCCATTATTATCACAAAATAATGGGATGTGAGCTGATTTGTTGGGGATCACATAAAGATCCAAGATGAATTTCTTCACCAAGACAGCCTCCTTAGCAACTTCAGCCGTAGCAATGTATTCCGCCTCTGTCGTCGAGTCTGCAGTCGTATCCTATGTTGAGCTTCTCCAACTGACTGCCCCTCTATTCAATATGAATACAAATCCAGACATCGATTTACAGTCATATGGATATGATTGGAAATTAGAGTATGTGCAAGCTCTAAGCTACAGGTCCTCTCCTCCATAAAACAGAAACAGATTGTTAGTCCTTCGCAAGTACTTAAGGATGCACTTTATTGCTTGATAGGATAGGTGAAACAAGTGATATAGAGGGGGGGGGTGAATAGATCAACCCCAATTTACATTCTGCTTCAGTAAAATAAATTGCGGAATTAAGTTCTGCTATGAAGTAAGCTAGAGACTAGATCCAAGACAAATTACTGGGAGATTTAATGCAGAAGAACGATCAAACTCAGAGTACTCATGATGTGATTAAGATCTACAAGCAATCATTCACAAAGACAACTAATTTTGGTACGAGGCGGAGATTTGATTCAAGAATCTCCTCACGCAGAATACAACTTTCCAGATAGGCGTACCCTATATTTCCGACTACAATTCTTTGATATACCACCTAGTTGTCTCACAGTAGGGAGACATCTCGTAAACAATCATAGACCAAACTACGAGAACACAATCAACCACACACACTGCAAAGCGCTTTTTAAGGTGGTTCGATCTCAACCTTGAGATCTACGTCCACCCCTCAGTCAATCGAGTGAGACTTCCGCTGTCACGTCCCGAGATTTATGCAGCGGAAACAATCGGGAACGTGAACAGCCGGCATGGTAAGCCTCAAGCAAGCAATATAATCAGAGCGCAAGACAATCACATAAGAGTAATTGCACAATGTAATTCACTAAAAACCTTTAACTTTATTCCTTCATAAAATAATCCCAAATTACATAAGAACTTTGATTCTCATTGCTAGACTCAAGAAAATTAAAATTACATTCTGACTCGACTAGACATGAATAATTAAGGCTTCTCTTGAGTCTTTATCCTTCAATCGCTCTCGGATCCATCACTTGAGTAATCTGAATCTATCCCACTAAAATTTCCTGAAAAAGATTAGAAAGTAGGGTAATGAGCACACTTGCCCAGTAGGTATCTTCGTATCAACATGATTGGCAAATTTAAATAATTAACATCTTAGCTCTAAAGAATAAGATAAATCATGCAAATACGATGAAATATGCGAATAAAGTCAAAATAACAAGATACGATCAAGCTTGAGATATGAGATTATGATTTGATCAAGTATATAACAAGAATATAAAATTGGCCTTTCAAGAATGTAACAAGAATGTACTTTGCATAACCATGAAGGCTATGCACTAGAATGTTATGTAATAAGCAAGAATGTACTCTTCACTTAGTAACAAGTACTTCGTGAATTTATGTGGATCACCCGTGGATACTTCACTTATTTATAAAAAAAGTACTCCCAGCGTAATGCGACGCCAGTAGCATCATATCCCATAGTTTACAGTATGTTTTCGACAATCAGCTGAGGGGACTAGCATAGAGCCCTTGAACACAATCAGTGATCGAACTGCATCTTTAAGTATAAATTAAGCTACTTCCACGTTTATAACAATAATATGGCCAAGAATGTACAATTTTAACTATAGTTCCATGATAAGGTAACCAAGAATAAGAATGCTTCTATTGAGAATAAGAGATTTCAATAAATACATTTAATAACTAGGTTATGCTATAGAATAAATTGGCAGCATAATGGTACATTCTTTAACTCTCAAAAATACTTAGGTATCTTTGGAATAATGTGACAGGTTCTAGATAATCAATTGGACCATCTAGGAACATAGGAAAATCAACCCTCGAGTCAAACCCCGGGTTAATCAAACTCATGACATTAGCGGTCGTTTACCGGACCGTTTCTTGATCATGGCGGTCTAGTTCAGGACCTTTAACTAAGACAATTCGATATTTTGAAAACAGGACATCTGGAATCTTTAGCGGTCTAGTGTAGAACCGTTTAGGATCCGTTAGCGGTCTAGTGAATGGTCACTAGCAGACTTTGGCGGTCAACCAGATGGCCGCTAAGGGTCTAGAATATAAAACTCTGGTATAAGTGTTTTCTAGACAATTGGGCTTTAATGGTACAACCAGCTAGGCGTCCTAGTGGGAATCCCAGGCTCGCGGAGTCATATGGAGGCCTTGAAACAAGATTTCCTAGTCCGTTGGAAGGAATATCTAAAGGAGAGGTCATCATATCCAAGATTATATTCCTAATGTGCAAAAAGTGTAACTAATGACAACATATCGGGATATGTGTCATGTACTTAAGAAAACGATGCTTAGAAAAGAGAAAATTGTGATAAAACAATGATCAAGTTAAAACATGAATCATCTATCATTTGAAACAAATATTTATTACAAAATATATGATTTTGGTCATAAATTATCATAAGTTAAAATAATACCAAATATGCTTATAAGCATGAAATCTATTATGATAAACAATGAGATCAACTAAGTAGATAAAACCTGTACTTGAATCAGGCTTACAAACTTAGTTAACTAGGCTTATTATACAATAACTATGGGTAATTCTGCAATATGGTTCGGTTTACCAATATTACAAAATCAGACACAGAAAATGGTCTAATACAGGACCGTCACTTGCAGTTAGCGGTCTATCGTATGACCGCTAGATTCTCTGGCGGTCTACAGGAAGACCATCTCTTCCTACATAAAACCGAGTTCCATGAAAATAATATCAAATGCTAATCTAAGACACATCATGTATAGAAATCAACATATATAAACTTCCATAATCATGATAGATCGTTTATAGGCCAACAATATGCATAGGTTTGTATGAACAACAAGGAATTCCATTTTTCTCTCTTCATTAGGCTAAGTATTATGCATGAAGACTAAACTAGATGCATAGTCCTAAGTAAAACATGAAATTCACGGTGTACAATGTATGAAATCAATTGAAACAAGAGGACTTTTATTCATGACATAAAGTTTAAGCCATCCATGAGATAACCTACCTCAATTAATCCTTCTAGATAGTCAATTTCAGACTGGAAGTCAACCCTAATTCTGTCCGTTCTTGTATCAAATCAGCAACTTCACGTCTCTCTATCTCCTGATTTCCTTGACCTATGGACATTAAATTTTGAAGGTAGATAGAAGATATGAAAGGTAACATAAAGTTCTAAAGACACATCTACTAAATACCTCATTTAAGGCTCCGAATTCCTTGATCTTCTTGGGTCGGATGCACTAATTCTTGAGTTCTTAATATAGAATCTGCAACTTTCGAAGGCTATAACTCTTTGCAGACTTGATCTCCTGGAACAAAATTTGGAAGGTAGTTAGACCTAAGTATAATAAACAAATTTCTAGAAGAAACTTACCTCTAATCCATCATCCTTACATGAGTTTCACGCGTGTCAAAAGTAAGGGTCGTACACGTCAAATCCGGGATCTATTTATAGGGTTAGCTAGGGTTTTGAGGATTAGAACGATCTTAGAGTCCCAATTAGACTTTCAATTCGATCTACAATCCTTCTAGACTTATCTAATTAGCTGATAGGGTCGATCCTAGATGATTTAGACACAAAAAATCCAACCTTTTCACGTTTTCCTTCTCTCACGGAACTGCAGTGCCTTAGCGGTCTAGGACTGGACCGCCAATCGTCCCTTAGCGGTCTCGCGATAGACCATTTTCACTATTGGGCTCCGAATTTGAAATACATCAAACTCTTTTGATATCATCCTCAATATTGTCCTTTTATTTATATCCCAAGGAGTAATTATCTTCTTAATTCCGTGATTACACCCATTCCTAGCTTCTAGAATATGGGCTAAAGTCCAAAACAACCTTTTGGGCCTATTTGGGTTTATTATATGGGCCTAATCCTCTTGGATCAAATGTAGGGCCTAAATAATTAGATTTTAATCAAACAAAATTTATTTATAGCCTATTAAATGCTTTATAATTACTTTTTAAATCCAAAAAATTATTAAAAAAAATTCTCGGGCGTTACATCCGCTGAAACACATTTCGATCCCAGTCCCAGCATCTAACTCCCAGTATTCAGTTCGCATACCGAGTTTCTAGTACCTATTTCCACTGTCTGCCTTCAGCATCCAGCTCTAGGGTCCAGTCCGATACCCATATTCTAACATCCCAATCGTGTATCTAGCATCCAGTATCCAGCCTTCAAGAGCCAGTTCCAGTAATCAGCCCCCAACATCCAACTTCAGCCCCAGTTCCAGTGCCCAGTCCCCAAGACCCAGTTCCAGTATCCAGTCGCCAGTATCCAGTGACAGCTACAGTATCCAGTCTCAGTGTCCAGTCTTCACTATTTAGCTCCAGTCTTCAATAGCTAGTTTCATCATCCGGTTCTTAGAGTTCGGCTTCGGCTTCAGCCGCCAGCATCCAATCCCAGCATCATGTTCCAATTCCAGTCTCCGGTTCCCAGTCTCCAGTGTCTAGTCCTCAATCTCCAGCTGCTAGCTCCCAGCTTCCAGTACTCAGTTCCGAGTCTCTAAGTCTAGTACCCAGTCCCCAGTCCCGGTATCCCATTCTCAATCTCAGCTGCTGGTCCCAGTATCTAATTCCAGTCCCCAGTTCCCAATATCCCATTCCCGATTTTCCATCTCTACTTCCAATTTCTAGCAATGGGCTAGCACGCCTCTAATCCCGGCTCCCAGTACCCAAATCCTAGTTTCCCATCCCAGCATCCAATGTCCAGTTTCCAGTTTCCAGTCTTTAGTCCCAGTTTCCAGACTCCAGCGCCAGAATCTCATTCCCAGTCGCCACCTTCAGTCCCAGTACTCAGTAGCCAGATCCCAGTCTCCAATCTGAATGTCTAGCCCCAATATCCAGTTCACAGTCTCCAATTTCCAGTCCCAGTGTCCAGTCTCCCATTCCAACATCCAGTACCCAGCCTCCAGTTTCCACCTCTCAGTCCCAATACCTAGTCACCAGTCCTAGCATCTAGTATCAAGATCCCAGTCTCCAATCCAAATATCCAGCCCCAATATCCAGCTCACAATCTCCAGTTTCCAGTCCCAGTGTCCAGTCTCCCATTCCAACATCCAGCTCACAATCTCTAGTTTCCAGTCCCAGTGTCCAGTCTCCCATTCCAACATCCAGTACCCAGCCTCCAGTTTCCACCTCTCAGTCTCAATACCCAGTCGCCAGTCCTAGCATCTAGTATCCAGATCCCAATCTCCAGTCCTAGTACCCAATTTTCGGCCTCCAAGTTCCCAGTCTTCAGTCTCGATACCCAGTCGTCAGTCCTAGGATCCACTACCCAAATACTAACCTCCAAATCCAATATCCAGTTTCCAGTCTCCAGCTCCTAATTCCCAGTCCCAGCACCCAATCTCCAGTCCCAGTATCTAGCCTCCAAATCCCAGTCCTCAGTACCAACGTCTAGCTCCTAGCCTCCAGTTCCCAGTTTCTAGCCCCAGTACTTAGTCTCCCGTATCTGGGTCACAATCTCCAGTCCCAGCATCCAATCTTTGCCTTCCAATCTCCAGCCTCTGACCTCCAGTTCCCAGCAATAGACCAACATGTCTTAACCAGGCGGATCTACAACAACAACCACATGAACCAGTCAAGATACCTCACAGACAGACATGCCTCGAAGGCCCGTCCACGGCAACTCTAGACCAACGCACCCCCGAGGGTCGGTCTATCACACACTCCGATCATTACACCCCAATGGTCAGCCAGCGACAATCCCTTCATTGGCACCTCAGTGATCAGCTGATCGTGGCTCCCAGTCAATATACCTCAGCAATCAGCCGAGTGGACTTCCTATTCGATACACCTCGGCGGTCAACCTGCACACTAATAGGTACTATCCACCACGATATGATGATTATGTGTTTAACATCATTTGTGGTCATTGTACTTTTTAAAGGGTTGGACGACCTTGACTTCGGCTATTTTACCATGACGGTTAGCCGGCGGCATCAACATTTTGCCATACCCCGTGAGGATCAGCCGAATACGATTCCATGCCAACACCCCTCTCCGGGGGCAAATCCAGCGACTTCAGACCAAGACACCTCACCGAGGCAGGTCTTCAACAACCCCAGACCAAGATGCCTCGCCGAGGCAAATCTCCAGCAACTTCAAACCAAGATGCCTCCCTGAGGCAGGTCTCCAGCAACTTCAGACCAAGATGCCTCCCCGAGGCAGGTCTCCAACAACTTCAGACCAAGACGCCTCCCTGAGGCAGGTCTTCAACAACCTCAAACCAAGACGCCTCACCGAGGCAGGTCTTCAACAACCCCAGACCAAGTCTCCAGCAACTTCAGACCAAGACGCCACGTCAAGGCAGGTCTCCAGCAACCTCAGACCAAGACGCCTCGCCGAGGCAGGTCTCCAGTAACTTCAGACCAAGACGCCTCGCCGAGGCAGGTCTCCAGCAACTTCGGACCAAGGTGCCTCGCCGAGGCAGGTCTCGAGCAACTTCAGACCGAGATGCCTCGCCGAGGCAGGTCTCTAGCAACTTCAGACCGAGATGCCTCACCGAGGCAGGTCTCCAGCAACTCCAGACCAAGACGCCCCGTCGAGACAGGTCTCCAGCAACATCAATCCAAGATACCTTGTCGAGGCTAATCCCCGGCAACACCAGGCCAACATGTCTTGTCGAATCTTGCCTCCAGCAGCATCAGACCAACATGCCTACGATGCTGATTATCTTCGGCAGCTTCGCCCCAGTCGTCGGATCACCCTACTTCTTGGGTGTGGTCCCCGTGGCTGCTCCGTAGCTGCCCACTTCTCGGTTAACGTCATCCATCCCCCCGTTACTCCGACCTCTCCTGATTCCCTGACACCACCAGCCAACCAGCCGGGCTCTACCACTTCGGTCGTGCAATGGCGGCCCTGGTAGGAGCTGGAATCTCTCAACTTCGAAGCCCTATTATGATCCCAATTCCCCCTATAGCCCCTGATCCACCAGCTATAATCCCAGTCACATCCAGCCACGACAAAGTGGCCTCCAGCACCATAACTTGACGATTTGCGAGAGCCCTACAACACAACTCCAGCTACAATGCTTCAGAACTGTGACCAGCCCGTCCCATAGGACGGTCGGTGCTAAGCTTGGCTAATGCGCCCCCATGGGCGGTCAACGAACAATGCCAGCACCCCACAAAAAAGTCAACCACCATAGCAGTGGTAGGCTGCTAGCGACCGACCACAGGCTTCACCACAAAGCCCTGGTCAAAGCGGCGCTCATCTCATCGCCAACCAGCAATCCCAGAAGCAGAGGGATAGGTGGCCCTCTAATCCCCAAGACAGGGAAGTCTCGAACCCCCTTACGCAGCATCGTCGGCTACGGTCACGACCAAAGGGGAACATGCCAAGGAGTGAAAAATGCTCATAACACTCCTTGACTTAGACAAGGTGGAAAACCTGAGAAAACATAAATCTCAGTCCACAAGTCTACCTTCGGGAGCAAGATATGGCCCCCGCCAATGCAACCTCAGATAATGAAAAGGGAGCCACAAGTGGTCTCCCATTGCTCGCCAGCCATCCTACGAGGTGGGATGGGCTCAACAATCCTGGCCTCCCCTGTCTCAGATCACTAATAGGGGAGGGTCCTCTCCACCGAGCCACCTCTCCTCGAAAAATCCACAAAGCCCGCGGCACAAGGCAGGGCCCCAGACATAGGCAACAAAGCCAGAAGCATTGTTATGTCGGGCTTCCCTGGCCTCCTTTCGCCATCAGCCTTGGCATCCAGCCCAATCACATCAGTAACCGCCGAAGCAACCACCTGTATGGAGGGTTCGGCGTCCAGACCAGATTACTCCCGCGACGCGGGCCCTACACACCTCTGCCACAAGCCCAACACGCGAGACAAACGGGAACAGAATTCCCAAGTCATGGATAGCGGGCTACAACTTCAAGCACCACGCATGTATCCAATACATGCCATGTTCATCAGCTCCATGCCCTCAGCAGCTTCGGCAAATTGCCCACCAGCCACTCAGATCTCTCTAGAATCTAGCTCTACAACCTCTCAGACCCAACGGTCCTCTGTAAATGTACCACCGTCGCATGAAAGATCACAACGGGAGCATCAACCCCCAAAACAGGTAACTCCCACCACGCCAATAAGGTTGGGAGAAATCCAGCCTGCAAGGCGCACGGGCCGCACGCCGTCGTCTTTGCCTCTGACGCATGCCCCGTGGGGGGCATTTGTTGGCACCGGCTTATTTTCTTGAATTAATCAAGGATTAAGCATAGGGAAATACTCCATAAATAGAGTGAAACGGCGCATCGCCAGAGTTGCTCTACCAGTCGAGTTGGGCTCGAAAATTGAGACACTTCGTCTGGTCAAGCGGCGCGACATAACAACCGGGGATTGCCCCCGAGCGTAGAGCACCACACCAACCGGTTTCCCGATAACCGAGTCGGATACAAAGTTTGGGACAACCTACCATACCGTACGAGACTCTGTGAATATTTGGAGATCACCCCGGGACACCCTGCATACGGTATCACACCGTTGGCGCTTTAACAACTGGGTTAACTCGGGACTCAGAACAGCCTGCCGCATCATACGACTCTTCGCCAAGGAGCAAGGGTCACCCCGACCACCAGACAAACGGCATCATCATGTCGACGCCCCAGTCACCGGGCCCAACCAAGGGTCCTAACAAGCTATCCGTGACCCATGGCAACATCAACAATTGATTGGGCCCACCCCCGATCACTCAGCTTGCGGGTTTACTAGCATTCAACATAGCTACCTGAGCCGACCCGAGGGCGCCCTGACTACAAGCCACGCCATGTGGCACCCAGCAACGAGGTTGGGGTCTACCCCAGAGTCGCCTCCCTCCGGCGCTCTGAAGTCAAAGGAAGATCCGTCTAGGCCAACCGCAAGCTTCAGGAGATCACAGCACCCTTATACGGCCCACACACGCGTGTCGGGAATTTCCCCGAGCACCTGGTGGGCGCGGATGCTCCAGCCACTCTACAGTAAGCCAGAGCCCAACTCAAGACTCCCGGCAGCCCATCGAGTCATGCACCACCCTCGTGCGCCCTCGCACGCGGATCGACCTACGCGGTCCCCAGAAGAAAATTCCTTTTATAACATGGGCATTGCCATCTTTTGGTAACCTAAACCCCCCGGTCAAACCCGAGTAAAACCCCCCAGTCAAACCCGCCTAAACCCCCTGGGGGAGGTTTTAGGCGGACCAACCTGGACCTCCAGGCTAGTCCGCTAAAACCCCTAGACTGGTCCGCCTAAACCCCCTGGGGGGAGGGGTTTAGGCGGACTAGCCTCACCCCCAAGGCCAGTCCGCCTAAACCCCCATAAAACAAAAAAAACTTGTTTTGAATCAAAAAAAAGCCCCCTACCCCATGCCCAGTCCGCCTAAACCCATCCCAAATAAAAAAAAAAGTTTTTTAATGAAAAAAAACCCCTTCGTGAGGAGGCGGACCAGACCAGCCCCTTGGGCTGGTCCGCCTAAACCCTCCCTCCCCCATTCCGTAAACAAAAAATAATGTTTTCTTTTCTTTCTTCAAGGGTTTACCCGGACCAAGTAGTGCCCTCAACTCAGTCCGCCTAAACCCCCCATGACCCTTCATCTTCCCCTATAAAATCCCCCTAGGGGCTCAAGGGACATGACATGGAATGCAAGAACCTATGACCTAACTGCTGCCCCCTCGGAGTTCCTCGGCAGGCACCCAGCAAGGGTCGAGGACGCCAGGAACTAAGTGCGCGCGTGGTTGGTTTGTTCATCGGCTTATACACGGCGAGGGTAGGTCATACGCACTACCCTCACGTGGCGTCTAGCCATCGCACACATGTCCATCTCCGTCGAGTCTAAGGCGTTATGACAACGGCGAACACACCCGCATCCCGGGTCTGCCCGCGTATGACAACCCACGGTGGCTACGCATACGCCATGATGCCACACCTGCTCCCGACACGGAATCACGTGCCTACTACTCGCCCCGAGCTGGCCATCGACCGCTCTGACTGATGACTAGAATTAGCTGGACCCTGGCCCGGGAGTAATATTCCCGGGGCCGGCCTCGAGTCCCCATCATGACGACATTCGCCTTCCGAGGCCCGGACCTGACCGCTCACCTTGAGCGACATCCAACCTCCGTCAGGCGTCAGCCCATGACCGCCCCTGCCACCTAGGTAGTCGGGCTTGTCTTGATCTCCTCGTGGAGAGCCTCTGTAAAACACGCGGATATCCGCCTTATTACGCATTGACTCGGGGACCGACCTGCGCATCGAAATTATCCAGTGGCTTGCGCCAGTTGTACTTTGGCCTCCTTGGCCCATTTGTAAAGCCCACGTGGCTCTCATACAGCATGAAACCAGTTGAATACATGTACATGTTCTCGGGCCTCAGCCTCTTCACGGCGCCCAGTTCCTTCAGTCACAACGGTGCCTCCGGCACCCGATTTCCAGTCACACCGGGCCCTGAGCATGACCATCAAGGTCTCCCGACGCCAGCCTCCTTTAGTCACAACGGTGCCCTCGGCACCCGACTGCCATATACTCCAGTCACATTGGGGCCCGCCCCCGAAAGATCACTCAACACCTTCAGTCACAACGGTGCTCCCGGCACCCGACTACCGGCTACTCCAGTCACATCGGGGCCAACGGCACCCTATCACTCAACTCCAGTCACAATAGTGCCCCCGTCACCCGACTGCCAGCTACTCCAATCACATCGAGGCCCGCGGCACCCGATCACTCAACACCTTCAGTCACAGTGGTGCCTCCGACACCCGACTGCCAGCTACTCCAATCACATCGGGGCCCGCGACACTCGATCACTCAACTCCAGTCACAACGGTGCCCCCGGCACCCGACTTCCAGCTACTCTAGTCACATCGGGGCCCGCGACACCCGATCACTCAACAACTTCAGTCACAACGGTGCCCCCGACACCCGACTGCCGGCTACTCTAGTCACATCGGGGCCTGCAGCACCCGATCACTCAAGAACTCCCGTCACACCGGTACCCTCGACACCTGACTGTCAGCTACTCCAGTCACATCGGGGCCCGCGACATCCGATCACTCAACAACTCCAGTCACAATGGTGCCCCCGGCACCCGACTGCCAGCTACTCCAGTCACATCTTGGCCCGCGGCACCCGATCACTCAACAACCCCAGTCACAATGGTACCTACGGCACCCCTACTGCTCCGACCTCGACACTGTCTCATGTCGGGAATTCATTATGACGCCCCTCGGGTGCCATCCTGCCGAGTCACAGGTCCTCTGACGGACACTATGTACAGATACGAAACTACCCACACAATAATGTAATGACCCGGGGACCGTCATGAATGACGGAATTGTCCCGTGGCTTGCAAGCACTTGTAATCGGGCTCTCATGCCCCCATATAAATGCCTTTCATGGCATATAAGTCATGTAATCCAGTCAGGGAGCGGATCCCCCTCCTCGCCAGAACCAGTCTCTCTGCCCCCAGTTATCCCCGTTGTGTTGTTGTTGCCCTGTCGCTGTTGCACGGACTAAGCCCTCCCGACGTCACGGCTCCCAGGGTTCCTGACTCTCTCTTCAACAGTAGAAATAAAAGTGTTCGGATTCAATCCAATGTAAAATAAACACCGGTTGCTTACAGCCGGTGGGGAAAGACATCCAGTACACGAATCCCCATAATCGCCTACGCACTTGTACCAGCAGAACCTCCTCCTCTCCACGTGGCGCACAACATCTCGTGCCGACGTGCCGTGGCCTGGCGGCACATCCCCAGTCAAACACTTGGTTCCGCCGGTAATCGTCGAGAAATCGACTGGCACACCCGCATTCCACCCAGCCATCCCTGTCCCAGTCTCCCAGAACGATTAATCATACGCCATCCCTTCCAGTGCGTTCCCATCGTTCTCTCTGCCTTCTTTTCAATACCCCCGGAATCCCCACGTGCCCAGTCAACCTATCTCGGCCTTCCGTAAAAGGCAACTGTGTGCCCCCGCCGCGAGGACAAAATAGAAGTGACTCCCCGCGCGCGTATAACAGACGTCCATCTGCTGAAGTTTTATTCCTAGGCTACATGCAAATGCAAGAAGTATTCTAATGGCTTATAGCCTGGCCACAGGAGCAAATGACTCTTTAAAATCTGCCCCAAACTTCTGATTGTACCTCTGTGCCACTAGCCTAGCCTTATTTCTAACAATTTTTCCTTGTTCATCAGTTTTATTTTTAAAAATCTATTTTGTGCCTATAATGGAGCCATGTGTAGGTTTGGGAACTAGGTTCCATACCTTGTTCCTTTCAAATTGATTCAATTCATCATGTATGGCATTAATCCAATGTTCATCTTTTAATGCATTTTCAATATTTTTGGGTTCTATTTGTGAAAGTGAAGCAAATGAATTGAGTTCATTGTCAATTCTGAAGTGAGACCTAGATCTAGGGGGTTCATGCAGATTACCAATAACATTTTCTAATGGGTGATCTCTAAGTACTCTAATGTTAGTAAGCTTATTACCTGAGCTGCCACTTACCTCCCCCTGACATGTTGAACCTTCAGTCTGATCTTCATCTTCTTGTTCTGCACTTTGATCTTCTTAAATTTCCAAATTTTCTCCTTCATCCTTGTTCCTGCAAAGATCAGTTTCAGACTTGTTTGATATTTCATCAAATACAACATGTGGAGATTCTTCAACTGTCTCAGATTTCAGGTTATATATTCTGTAGGCTTGAGAGATTTCAGAGTATCCTAGAAAAATACCTGGTTCACTCTTAGCCTCGAATTTATCAACATCCCTTTTTGAATTAACATGGATAAAATATTTCGATCCAAAAACCTTAAAATAAGCCAGTGAGGGTTTCTTACCTTTCAATATGTCATAAGGAGTCTTTTGAGTGGAGGCTCTTACCAAAGCCCTATTGATAATGTAGCAGGAGGTGTTCACAGCTTCAACCCAAAACCTTCTAGACAAGTTACTCTCCACCAGCATAGTCCGAGCCAACTCCACCAAGGTCCTACTTCTTCTTTCAACAACTCCATTTTGTTCTTGAGTTCTTGGTGAAGAAAATTTGTGGGTTATCCCATTAGTCCTGCAAAAATCATCAAACTGTGAGTTTTCAAACTCACCACCATGGTTTGAAAGAATATTGGATATGGAATGCTTACCATCCTGATTTATTTTGTTAAAGAAATCCTGAAATTTATTGAAGGCATCATTTTTGTGAGTTAAGAATAAAACCCAAGTGAACCTAGAGAAGTCATCTACAATAACAAAACCATACCTCCTACCTGTTAAACTAGCTGATCTAGTAGGTCCAAATAAATCCATATGAATCAGCTCAAAAGGTTTAGAGGACATGTTTTCTGTTCTGGACTTAAATGACTTCCTAGTCTGTTGTCCTTGAGTACATGCCTCACAGATTTTATTGTTCTTGAATGAAATCTCATGTAAGCCCTTGACCGTGCTGAATTTATTCAGTTTATGCATCACTTTATAACTTGCATGACCTAACCTACGATGCCAAAGCCAGGCTAAGTCATCTTTATTCACAGTAAGACACAAATTTATATGTGCAACATCATTTAAGTCAACCATATAAATATTATTGACCCCTTTTCCAATGAATTTCACTATTTCAGAATTAGGTTCATATATAGTGCATGCATGTGAGTCAAAGACAACTCTATGGCCCTTATCACAAAGTTGACTAATGCTAAGAAGATTATATTCAAGACCTTCAACAAGTAAAACATCTTCAATACTGCATGATAAACACTTACCAACCTTACCTGACCCTATGATTTTGCCTTTAGTATTTCCACCAAAAGTAACATGACATGTCTCCTTCTCGTCCAGCATGTAGAATTTTTCTTTATCCTCATTCATGTGCCTGGAGCAGCCACTATCAAGATACCATCTATTGTGGGTGGCTGCCAGACATACCTATAAACGCAATCAGATAGAAAATTTTGGAACCCAACACTATCTGGGCCCCATAACAACAGACAGATCATTGAAACAGGACAGCAATTGTTTTGGTATCCACATTTATTGTTATGATTCTCTTTGTATTGTGGATTTCTTGTTGTTTTGTTTATTCTGGTTTTTGTGCTCAGTCTGAAATTTTGTTGATTTCTGATTTTTGACAGCTCGGTGATTTTTAAAGACATAGGTATTCTTGTGCCCATTGTTGAACCAGGGAGCATTAGATTTAGTGGTGCACTAGAGAACTTGGTTTCGACAAACCTAAGATGGACAAGGCTGTAAGAATACCAATCCTTAAATGCTCGGAACCTTGACTGTGTTGAAGCATTCCTAGTATAGCATTGATGCACCCAGTGAGAATTTGGATAATAAGAATTCTGGAAAACTTGTGGTGTCGACCTCACTGGGTAACTGCCTCGACCTGTCCTACCTGGGTTATGATATCTGCTATGACCTTGATTTCTAGAAGATTGAAACCCAAATGAGGAAGAAGTTGGTGCAGTGTAGTAAGCCCGTCGACCTGACTATTGTGGCTGGGTTGTTCTGGTCTTGGATCTCCCATGCATTTGGGTTCTACTGGGTTGACTTTTACCCTGACCTTTGGATTTAGATGCAGTAGTATGTGTGATGGGTTCTCTAGATGCATCCACCTTCCCTTTACCCTTGTCCTTGGCACTTACCTTATTTTGTTTGTTATTTTTCATAGTTTTTTCATTACTGTTTTCCCCACAACTCATTCTTATCAACGGATTGAATTTCATTTTTCCTTTCTCAACAACAAATGAAATTGTCTTAACCTCAAAGCTTTTCTTACTTGTTGGATTGAAACCCAACCCTTCTCTTCTGAAATTTACCTTAGTTCCAAGAATTGCATTCATATTCTCTTTTCCTTGAGTCATGGCCTCAAGGGAATTTTGCTTATCATTGGCTTCCTTTTCCAAGCTATCAATGGTTTTTCTCAATTCCTCATTTACACCTTTTACAGTCTCATATTTTTCCATTGGAGTTTTTGTTTCTTCTTCAAACTTTTGCATTCGGATTTTAAGCCCATCAATGACATTTTTCAGATTCCCATTTTCACATCTTAATTCATTCAAAATAATTTTATATTCATCTGTTTTAGCAATCGAATTTTTCAATTCAGAGTTTTCAGTTTCTAAGCATGCAATCCTATCATTCAGAGAAGTATCATTGACTAGAGAGTTTATTTTCTTTTTCAAATGTCTATTCTCCCTACGAACATCATCATATTTATCTAGAATTTCTGCATATGCCTCTTCCCAATCACTATGAGTCTAATGTTCGAATGGGGAAGTTACCTCATCATCTTCTTTCTCTTCATCCTCTTTTTTGGCCATCAGGCACAACTTGTCATCATTCTCACTTTTGGATGAACTTCCTTTACTGTCTTCTTCTTTATCGCTCCAAGTGCTCACCATCACTTTAGCCTTCTTGTTCTTCCACCTGGGCTGTTGTTCCTTCTGCAATTCTGGACAGTCGGCCTTCAAATGCCCTGATTTCCTACAATTATAACACACAATACCGTCAGACTTTTTGGCATTGTCAGATTTAAATCTTGATTGTCGTTTGCCAGAAGAGTACTTTCATCTGAAGCTCTTACCTGCCTTCTTTAAGAATTTCTTAAACTTTCAGGTTAGCATTGCGAACTCACCTGAATCTTCTTCCGAACTAGATGAACTGTGTTCGCTGGATGACCCTTTGTTGCTAGAACTTACCTTGAGAGCTATGTGCTTCTTCTTCTTTTCAGTGTCTTCGACTCTCTTAAGGTTTAGCTCATATGTCATCAGAGAGCCGATGTTGACACTGAAAATATTCCTAATACTTCCTGACTTCTGATTCTGCAGGTCGTAAGTTCTGATCGGGTGCTCCTGTGCCGACAGAGAAGAAAAGAAAGAAAAGAAGAGAAAGAATGGCGGAAGCTGAACAAAAGATGAGACCAAAGAAAACAAGAAAAGAAAAGATGCTCAGCTCCAACGGACAGCCGCTAAAGCAAGACCCGGGAGCTCGAAAGAGTATTCGGGATCATCCCCGACGAAGCAATCAAAAAGCTAGAAATACAAGGGAAGCCGGACCGGCAGCACAAATTACAATGCCGAAGGCCATGTCAGTGGAAAACCCGAGTGTCTAAACCAAAGGCACAAAAGGTTCTGGAATCGGTCATTTAGTGGCCTAAAGGCTTTACCAATACTTCTCATTGCGATTTTGCGAAGCCGCGATGAGATGAAGGACCGAGTCAACTCCTGGAGCCAGTCTAAGGCCCACCGTCTGACCCGTGTCGAACAAACGTGACGAAGGAGATCAATACGGCGCGCTACCTTCCCCGGCGCGCCCTCCTTTTCGGCGCCCTCTTCCCCGGCATGCCAAAATGTCAAATGGCCCTCTTCCCCGGCGCGCCAAAATGTCAAATGGCTCTCTTCCTGGCGCGCCAAAATGAACAAAGGAGGCCTTCTACGGTGCGCATTCTCCACGCCATAATAGCCCCATCTATATAAGTTAAAGGGTTCGACCAAGTTCAGGGGAGGAGAAAAAAGAAAAGAGAAATAGAGAGAGCCAATACGAGAGGAGGATCTGAAGAGAGCCAATCAGAGCCCGTTCGTCCGAGGGAGGGAGGAACCTTGAGGGAGAAGAAGGGTTTCCACTGAGAGCCGCCGCCACCCTCCTCTGTCCATTCGCCTGAAGCCCTCCGGAGCCGAAGAAGAAGAGCCAGATCCGATACTCTGTTTTGAGAGAAACGGTTTAGGTGGGTTTCCGTGGTTTTCCTTCCATCAATTCCCCTTTTGTTTTCCTCTCCTGATATAATGTAAGTGAGGGGGGGGGGGGGGGGGGGGCGATGATATGAGCCCATCCTCCCCTCACCATCTTTCATCCCTTCTCCTCCTCTGTAAGCTCTCTTCCCTACAACTGAGGAGATGGCGACCGTGCGGCAACGCCGACGTCGAATGCTAATGTACTATGTCTTTTGCCTCCCGTTGTGGGATGAATGATATGTTGATGATCCGAATGATATTATGCCATGCATGCCCCCTCTATTCCTCCCTCTTTCCATCTGCTTGCATTACTTCTATATGCGTAACCCGTGTTTTGCTTGCCGGTTCTCCGTGCTAACACCGAATACGCCCTGGGTTGTTCCAGGGCAACATTAACATCATCATCCCTCTCCCCGGGGTTTCTTTCTAATGGGACGATCATATCGAGTCCCTACCATCTTTGCCGAGGGTTTAATCGCCAAAGGTATATATACACCTGTGCCTCCCTGGTGAACTCCGAGACTAGCTCTCACTGCCCTTCTGTTCTCAATCATGAACCGAGGGGAATGAGGCCATCCCTATAATCTGGGCACATCGTTCCCTCATATTATTGTCTCCCTGTATGCTATACACCGACTGTGTGGAGAGTCACCCTCTCCAACTGCTGTGACCCTCATTCTAATTCGTTGGTCCTAAAGGCTGATTTGCTAACCAGCTAACCTCTACATATATACATACATATATAATTAATCGCAATCGGTCCATTGGCTGAGTGCATCCTGCATATGCATCACATGTAATTGTTCTTCTCGCAGAGTCCGGCGACCGAGGAGAGGGGACATTCCCCATGAATCACCAGTGGATCACAGGGTCATACCCCTTCGTGGTATGTATCCTTATGAGCCGTTCGGTGAATATAAACAGGGCTTCAGCCCAACATTAAATCCACTATCCCTAAGGGAACTAGTGGTGGCCATGGGTCGTGTGCCCCTCGTAGGCTAGTCCTCGGGGCTTCCTTCCCTATTGGTCATCCCTTTTGATCGTGCTTCGACCACGGGCTGTGTACCCCTCGTAGGCTTCGCCCTCGGGGTTTCCTCTCTATTGGTCGTCCCATCCGATCGAGCTTTAACCCACGGAAGAATGGTGCCCCTCGCAGGCTAGTCCTCGGGGTTTCCTATCCGATTGGGATCCGCTGGCCGCCGTTGTACTGTCCGGCTTGTTAGGGGCTTACTCCGCACGTGAGTATGACCCCGCTTCTCCCCTGCAATCCTTCAGGGATGGGGAGAAGCTGCCCAATTTTCACCAGGGTTTAACTAATCAGTTACCCTTGTGATTTGGACTAAATAAAGCATACTTTTGAAAGAATGAACCTCCGTGCTCGAGTATGAACCTCGCACGAACTCATGACTCTGCCTCTGGGGCATCCAGGACTCCAGTTCAATAATTAATTAACCCAATTAATGTCAAAGGGGCTAACAAGCAACTTTGGAATTCAAACGGATTGAAAATAGCAAGAAAATAGCTTAATCCGGCGTGCCCCTAATACGGCGCGCCCTAATACGGCGCGCTACCCCCCGCGCCGTATTAACTTTAGACTCAAAATGAGAAGTTTTCAAGTGGTTCTATTCCGGCGCGCCCCAAGCCCATCGCGCCGGTTTAGCCCATCACTCCATACCGCGCCGTTTTAGCATTTTTACCTATGCTACCCCGTGCCGTTTTAGCCTATACCTACGCTTGACCGCGCCGGATTCGAGCCAATTGTTTCCTTTTGCGCCGTTTTAACCCCGCATTCATTCCCGGGGCAACCCTTGCCTTCTATGACGGGGATTGGTCAACCTAATTGACCATGGGTCGGGTAAAAAGAGATTATTTAATTTAAACCTATTTTCTATCATGCTCTTATTGTATGCATTATATATGTTCATGTATATATATATATCACCTTGGTGCATGCTGGCATGAGCTGACTCTTCGGTATATCAAACGGTGATTGGCAGAAGGGTGGGTTATACCTGACCGGAGGCCTTCACTGTGCGTGATGGTGGCCCTCGGACCTACGTTCTCCACCATGTACCAGGAGCCGGCCTAATAAATAAATGCTACCATATTGTGTGCTTGCATGCAATCACGTCTTTCACATATTCTACGGGCCCCATGGCCTCTCTATTTTGGCGATTAATCAAGGGTTTTCTCTCTTCTGGAGAGATGTAATTAACGCCGTAGCCTTTATGGTACGGCGGGTTCTGGGTCCCGACACGATCACCCATCTTCGTCTGATTAGTCAGACAGTGCACATAATAAACTTGTCACTCAGTGACTGGCACGCCTAATTAATAAACCAAATAAACAAGTAAAATAAACAAATAAACATCAAATAAAAATATTCTAAATAAAAATCCACCCCCACAAGCTGGCACGCCCGGTGGGACTCAACCTCCCTTCATCTCTTCGCCAAAATAGAGGAACCATGGGGCCCCCACCTAACTACATCAAATGCTACTTATTCATTCGTCTTGTTTCTCCTCTTTTTAGGTTGAAGTGATGGCGAGCGGACTATCTGGAGCTGTTTTCGATCCCCAAATCATGGCCGACCATGCTGCATACGGCTACCTTGCCGTTCCTACTACCTTCGGCAACTTTCCCCCGGTCGTTGGCTTCCCCAACTTCTTGGGAGTTGCATTCGCGGATCTCCTAGACGTGGCGAGTTCTGGACCTGCGGAGCTGAAGAACAACAAAGCCGCGGCCCGCCGAAGTGAGGGCCAAATTAACAAAACTTTACTGAAAACTCCGGTGATCATGAGCTGCCACGTCCACCATACTGTTTGCCTAACTGTGGCACATGAGAAGAAGCCTGCTGGGGGCAACAAGAAGAGCTCCAGAGGAAGAATTGTTGCTGCTCCTTGGAGTCAACTTTCAGCATCTGGGAAGTCCTCGTTAATCGGGGGCATCCGAGTCTACTTCAAAGGTCGCGGTGCCGAAGTTCTGCCGGATCGGATCATCCCGACTGTGCCCACTCACAATCCTTTCCAAGTGCTGGCAAGCCGAAGGATGAATTTTAAAGACAACAAGCAAGGGAGGCCAATCCCGAACTTACCAAAGTTTAAGCAAATTTGGGTTCCCAAGTGGATCCGAGGCCCTGCACCAGCCTCACAAGGCTTCAAAGATTCTGCGGATGTTCCTAATAGAGGGGGCAAAGAGAATATGCATGCAGAGGAAGTCATGATTGCAACTCCTCCACCCGCCGCCAGGGCCTGTGCAAGGCAGGCTGATATTTCCAAATATTCAAGAAGCTTCAATCAAGCTGCCAAGCTGATACGGCTTTCACATATGCCGTCTATCCGAGTCCAAGGGTTGTCTCCTGCCATTTCTCCAGAGTGTCGTCAGGGAGACATGACAAAGAGGGTCCGGGAATATTTCTGTAACTTCAAGAATTCCTCCCTGGGCCAGCAAAGATTGCTTCATGTCGTCAGGGCCGAAGAAGAAGAAAAAGACAAAATGCCACCCATGGTGGCGAATGAAAAAGAGAAGCAAGGTGGGGTTGGAAGCTTTGAAAGGCCATCACAAAATGAAAAGATGAAAAGAATTTCAACAAATGAAGGGCCAACTCTCCCTAGTCAGGCCCAAAGGGGAGTCAGAAAGTACAGTAGAAGAATGCAAATCCTCACCTGTAATATGACAGGGGTGATGAGCGGGCATGGCGCCCTGCTAAATGAACCAGAACGGCTGGCCAAGGTTGCCGAAAGAGAAGACCCGGTGACAGGGCAGGGCAAAATTGAGGCTGAGTTATTGCAAGTCTCTAAGGACAAGTGGGTTGCTGATGAAAATAACACTACTCTCAATACCAAGACAATGGCATCTGAAGAAGAAGGGGTATCCCTGTCTGGATGCACATTTGGTGAAGCACTCGAGGGCATCAGTAGCAAAACAGCTATGGACCCTGTCGTGCTGATGACGCTGCAAAGGTACCAGCAGGAGGTAGAACTGCTGAAGAGAAAATTGAATGAAAAGACTGGGCACGCTATGGCGCCCGAGGAACCGAGGGCACGAGCCGAGCTATCACATGAAGGTTTCAACCCCGGGGGTGCTCTTTCACAGGCCATTCTACCAACTACAGCTCAGAATTGGGCTACTCCTCAGCGTTATTCCCAACGGCTCCAGCCAGCACGGCCAATGCCCCTTCAGATGCAGTGGCAGGCTCCCCTATTGTAGCCTTTGCCATCCAATGCTATGACATCGCCCGCATTATTGATGCAGCCTACCCACCTCTGCGCTCAACTAGAAGAGCCATCTATGCTGAATAAGTTGATGGTGGAGCAGATGATCGAGACAAGACTGTCAAAGAGGGGTGGTGATGACTATGCCCCCTTTGACATATATGAAGTACCATATCCAGCCCATCATGCTGCCAAAAGACTGCCACCCGGCGTCAATAAACTCCCAAATTTGACAAATACAATGGGCAAGGCTCCCCGAAAGAACATATTGCACATTATATGACAGTTATGGGCGACTTGGCGGCAGACGAGTCGTACCTACTGAAGTTCTTTGGATCTTCATTGACATGACCTACCTTTGAATGGTACTCTGACCTGCCGGTCAGGTCTATCCACGACTGGCCAGACATGCAACAGAAATTCAGTGAAAGATTCCACGTCATCAAGGCGGAGGTGACCGTGGCTGAGCTGTTGGCAGCCAAGCAAAAAGATGATGAAACAGCTACAGAATATATCAAGAGATGGGAGGATCTCTGCATGAGGTGTCGGTGCCATCCGCATCCGGAAGATGCAATACAAATATGTAAACAAAATCTGAAGAATGAGATTCTGGAAAAGATGATCGGAATAGAAGTCCGGTCGTTTGACCGGTTAAGTGATATTGCCACGGAGGTTGAAGATTTCTTCACAAGATATCCCTCCATTCCTGCTGACTCAAGTCATGAAGCCAAGCAGGTTAATAAACGGCCGATACTGAAAGCGGTTCATGCTGTCAGCCTCACGGCGAAAAGGCACAAATGGGTGCAAAATCCTCCTTCCAATGAACCTATTGAATGTCGAGAAAGGCCTCTCTGGCAGAATAAAGAAAAGAAGCTCTATGCCTTCCCCCGGGATCGAACTCGAGCATTGTTCGAGTGGGCTGTCAAATGTAGCAAGATCATGCTTCCGAAGCCAAAGAGGCCTGATGACGTCAGAAAAAGAGATGATCCTCATTTCTGCCCATACCATCAAATCTTGGGGCATCCTATTGAGGATTGCCAAATATTTAAAGACATCGCCTAAGGCTTAATAAAAAGAGGAGAGCTACAAATGGGGGAGGACAGAGTTGATCCTCCATGCCCGCATGGAGAGCCCACTCGGGAGGCATCAATTAACATGATATCTGTATGCCAACAGTCGCTCGAAGAAGCGCCAGAGGCTTGCAGCCAGCACAACAATGAAGACTATGCCCTAGTGCCTGAAGAAAAGCGGAGAAATTGGCAAACATCGTCAATAAAGGAACGAACAAGATTAGTATCCCTTCCAGCTCCGAGAGTCCATGTTAGTAGAGCCATGGACTGGCCTACTCTGCCTCTTGCAGTCGCTGCCCGCCTTCAAATAGCCTCTCCAATGGCTATCAAGGGGTCAACTGATAATAAAGAGAAGAAACAAACCCCGTCGCAGGAACATGAAGATGCTAGCTCAGCCATGGAGCGGCCACAAGCTATTATAAGTGGGCTTGATAAGCATGAGCAACTCAAGAGTCGACCTATGCAGCTCAAGAAGCATGCCCCTCAAAGATGCAATGAATCTCACGGGCTAACAAAAAGAATTAAAGAAAAGGCAAGGGTGTTCAATGCACCGAACGAGCCACTACGGGGGCAGATGCCAGCCATATGGGAGAAGGAAAGCGAGAATACAAAAGCTAAAATAAGAGATGTTGCTCTCTCTTGTAACATGCTGTCAGCACCGTCTAGTGCGGCTCAAGCTGCTGATAAAGAAGATGGAGAAATTTGCTTTATGCCAAAAGGAGCAAATCAGGCTAAAGCTTCTGCCTCCCACCATGTTGCCGGACCCAGGAGAATACCGAGACACCCACCAGCCAACAAGGGGACACAATACTGTGTTCCTCCTAGGCTCGAAGGCATAAAACCCAGGGAGTTCATGTCGAAGAAACTGTGCGCGTCCAGCAACAATGACGGGATGCCACCCACCCTAGTCAAACCGGAGGCGCAAGATAGCACTTCCGGCCCCTCTTGGCAAGGCCCCGCTGTGATGGCACTACTACACCAGAAGCAGCAGGAAATTGAAATGCTGCAAAGGCGGCTAAATGAAATGAATCTAGGTCCACTTATGCCACAACTGGCAGGACACCTACATGAGGCAACACAAGGTAGTGCTAGCTCACCTAAAGCTTCTGTACGGCCAGTCATACCCCGAATAGCACATGATCTTATAGGGGGTATCCTCCCTCAACCACTCAAACATACAGTCTCCTGGGCACATCAGGGGGCAACTAAGGCATCTCCGAAGATGGTGCAAATAAGGCCGCACATGCAGACGGACAAGCTGAAGGCGGAACAAACCGCGGCTATGAAGATGGCCGAAGGGGAAGTCATCGAGGCCGAATTACAAGCAGCCAAACAAAAAGATAATGAGTCTGTCATGGACTACATAAGAAGGTGGAGGAATCTCCGTGAAGGGTGCAGACATCCACCGAGCTACGGGGACTCTGTTCAAATCTGCAAAGAAAGTTTGAGAACAGAAATTCTGCGATGGGTCATTGATATTAAAATCACGACCTTCGAACAACTGGGTGACATTGCAGCCAATGCCGAAGCAGTTCTTGCAAGGCTCTGCCCGGCTTCGATAGCCCCAAACCAAAAGAATGAGCCAACTGGCAAACACCCGGCACAAGAAGAAATTCACGCCTTAAATTTCGAAGCCTTCGAGAAACAGAAGAATAAAATGAAAGTGGCGTCTTCGGCCAAGCCGACAAAACAAGGGCCCTCATTAAGAGGCAAAACGACGAAATCATACTCCTTTCCAAGGGACAAGACTAGGGCACTTTTTCAATGGGCCCGTGAATGCGACAAAGTAGTGCTTCCAGAGCCGAAGAAGCCAGGCGATGCCGAAAGAAAAGATGATCCACACTTCTGCCCTTATCACCAAATACTGGGGCATCCCATTGAGGATTGCTATGTGTTTAAGGACATCATTAAAGGCCTGATCAAAAAAGGTGAACTACAAATGGGCGAGTATATGGTGGACCCACCGTGCCCTCATCAAATATCTGTCCTCAAAAGAGCAGCCCCGCGCGGCGTTACCGCCTCAACTGCTCCTCACAAATCTGGCTGAAGCCGATGTCTAGCAAGCCCGCATAGCTTGGATGCGGATGCTTGCTAACAAAAAGAAGAATGGCAAATGAAGCAAAAAAAAAAGAAGAGATAAAAAAAAGAAAGGAAATGTCTTGTTCTGGGGGCAGGCACCAAAAAGAAAGAAAGAAAGAAAGAAAGAAATGAGCAAGAAAAAGGAGGGCAAATGAAATTTGCACATATAAACATAGGGCTCCACCTACTGAATCTGAGATGTCGTCTCTCAGAAGGTCAGGTCTTCCAAAAAAAATCGAAATAAAATGAAGGTGGCCTTGATGGCTACATCTGTCGAGGGAGATGTCACTCCCCTCATGTCTTGGTCCATGCCAAATTTAAAAAGAAACTACCATTGTGGGGTTGGTATGGTGGAGTGAACCACTCATCCCCTCTCTGAGGGCGTGAGCGCTCTCCTGTGCACCCACCTTGGATTGTAAAAAAAAATGCATGGTGAATGCCCAAGGGGATAATAAAATGACTACATCATCTGTGGAGGTAGGAAGACCCTGCAACTGCAGCTTCTAAGAATAGGCGTCAAGAGGAGGACACCTGGCGTAACCGTCGCAGGCCCGAACCGAAGCTATTTGGAGCATCTCCTGAAGAAATCAATGGCAAAAGAAGATAGCTATTGATCTGATGTATAGCTGTCACTAAATACTCCCAGGGGGATCATGTTAATCAACAGTCCCACCGACGCTAAAGGACCTTCATTGGCCACTAGGCCTCCTGTTTCAAATATGGGTCCAAACCTTATTGGGGAATGAAAAGAACAAGTCCTCCCAAGTTGTCTGCACTCTCGGCTCCTTTCTCCTCATCAAGCCAACAAATAAGCGCCTTTCGGCTTCTAGTGGCCTATCTCAGCACCCTGGTCCTAGCAGAATTCATGGTGCCTCGCCGCCCTCCTATCCTACAGGGGTACTCCCCACTTGTCCCATTGGGACTAAGCTTCCACCCTTGATCTGGGACCTACGCTCCCAGCCAATGCATTCTCATTATCTTTTGGCATTCAGCCGCAATAATGGCATATTTGTCCCATGGGACTCTCCTATCACTGCCGATTTGGATTCCTTGCCCAATGTCGGCCCAATAAAATCTCCTTTTTCTTGGCATAAGGCACTCCGCCCTAGCCAAGCCCGCGAGGCTCTTGGACATCGATCCTTGGCCCCACCAGCATAATAAACAGTCAAATTCATCAATAGTCCCACCGGACAAAAACATCCCGCACCGTAGATGAGTCTGCATCAGGGAGCCCCAAAATATAAAAAAAATAAAAAAATTAAACAAACAAAAAAATGAAGAAAAGAAAATGACAATAAAAAATAAGCATAATGAATCAATAAACACAATAAACTCAACAAACTCAGCAAAATCAATAAATCTTATAAATCTAATGAGCTCAATAAACTTAACAAACTCAATAAATCAATAAACCCAACAAATTCAATAAACTCAATAAATCAATAAACTCAATAAATCAACAAACTTAACAAACTCGATAAACCCAATAAAACCAGACAAATCAATAAACTCAATGGAATCGATAAAATCCAACAGACCTAATAAACCCAACGAGTCAATCAACTCATCAAATCAATAAACTCAACCAATCCAAGCTAATAAACCAGTAAAAGACCTCTTCGCTTTATCTCGGACCTTCTGTCTGGGCAAGGTTTGGTGATCCCGTCGTCTCCACGGGTCAACGCCCATATTCTATCATGGCTCAGACCTCACGTCTCCGCCAGGTTGGTTGACCCCGACGTGACGTCGGGTCGACATCTGCATTTATACGTTTCTCCCTTGCTTTTGACTTTCCATCGGAGCAGAGTCCGTTGACATCTATGTTTAGCCCAGGGTCTAGGCCTCTCATACGTCTGCATTCTGGTCAGTCCTCGCCCCAAATCTTCTATCGGGGCAGGGCCCGTTGACTTCGACGTTCCGTCGGGTCAACACCTATCCTATGTTCTGCCCTTGGCTTAGGCCTCACGTCTCTGCCAAGTTCATTGGCCTCGACATGACGTCGAGTCAACACCTATCCTGCAATATGCCCTTGGCCTAGGCCTCACGCCTTTGCCAAGTTTGTTGACTTCGACATGACGTCGAGTCAGCACCTATCCTACATTGTGCCCTTGGCCTAGGTCTCACGCCTTTGCCAAGTTCGTTGACTTCGACATGATGTTGAGTCAACACCTATCCTACACTGTACCATTGCTTAGGCCTCACGCCTTCGCCAATTTTGTTGACTTTGACATGACGTCGAGTCAACACCTATCCTACATGATACCCTTGGCTTAGGCCTCACACCTTCGCCGAGCTCGTTAGCTTCGACATGATGTCGAGCAAACACCTATCCTACATTATACCATGGGCTTAGGCCTCACGCCTTCGCTGAGTTCGTTGAGTTCGACAGGACGTCGAGTCAACACCTGTTCCATATTCTGCCCTTGGCTTAGGCCTCACGCCTCTGCCAAGTTCGTTGGCTTCGACATGACGTCGGGTCAACATCCATATCCTACATTCTTTCCTTGGCCTAGGCCTCACGCCTTTTCTAAGTTGGTTGACTTTGGCAAGTCTGTCAAGTCAACAACCATATTCTGCCCTGGCCTAGACCCTTTGTCTCTTCCAGGTTGGTCATTTTCAACATAAACGTCGAGATGACAACATTGTTTTATGTCTGCCCTTGTCTTGGACATGCCGCCTAAGCAAGGTTTGTTGGCTCTGACATCCCGTTGGGTCAACATTCATAGCCTATACTCTGCCCCCGGCTTAGGCCTCACGCATTTGCCAAGTCTGTTGGCTTCGACATGCCGTCGAGTCAACACCTATCCTACATGATGCTCTTGGCCCAGGCCTCACGCCTCTACAAAGTTTGTTGGCTTCGACATGACGTCAAGCCAACACCTATGTTATATTCTGCCTTTGGTTCAGGCCTCATGCCTTTTCCAAGTTGGTTGACTTTGGCAATCTGTCTAGTCAACAACCATATTTTGCCCTGGCCCAGACCCTTTGTCTCTTCCAGGTTGGTCGTGTTCGACATGACGTGGAGACGACAACATTGTTCTATGTCTGCCCTTGCCTTGGACATACCGCCTAAGCAAGATTTGTTGGCTCCGACAGCCCGTTGGGACCTTTGGTCTGGACCTTCCGTCCGACCATACAACAAAAAGAACCTTTTACCTCTGACGCGGACCTTTCGTCTAGTCAGTCAACAAAAAGACCCTTTCATCTTTGGCTCGGACCTTCCGTCTGACCACACAACAAAAAGACCCCTCTACCCCTGGCTCAGACCTTTCGTCCAGTCAGTCAACAAAAAGACCCTTTCAACTTTGGTTCGGACCTTCCATCCGACCATATAACAAAAAGACCATTCTACCTCTGGCTCGGACCTTTCGTCCAGTCAGTCAACAAAAAGTCCCTTTCACCTTTGGTCCAGACCTTCTGTCCGACCATATAACAAAAAGACCATTCTACCTCTGGCTTGGACCTTTCGTCCAGTCAGTCAACAAAAAGTCCCTTTTACCACTGGCTCAGACCTTTTGTCCAGCCAGACAACAAAAGACCCCTTCACCTTTGGCTTGGGCCTTCCGCCTAGCCAGAAAACAAAAGATCCTTTCTACTTGTGACTCTACCCTTCCATCCAGTTGAAGAACAAAAAGACTCCTTCTATCTACGGCGTCATGACTTCATGTCTAAGCCGTTAAATATCCTTGTCTGGCATCATGGCTTTTCGCCTAAGCCGATAAATATTCTATCTTGGCATCATGGCCTTCCGCCTAAGCCAAGTTGTACGGCGTCATGACTTTACGTCTAAGCCGTTAAATATCCTTGTCCGGCGTCACGGCTTTTCGCCTAAGTCGATAAATATTCTGCCTTGGCGTCATGGCCTTCCGTCTAAGCCAAGTTGTACGGCGTGATGACTCTATGTCTAAGCCGTTAAATATTCTGCCTTGGCATCATGGCCCTACGCCTAAGCCAAGTTGTACGGCGTGATGACTCTATGTCTAAGCCGTTAAATATTCTGCCTTGGCGTCATGGCCCTTCGCCTAAGCCAAGTTGTACGGCGTCATGACTCTATGTCTAAGCCGTTAAATATTCTGCCTTGGCGTCATGGCCCTACGCCTAAGCCAAGTTGTACGGCGTCACGACGCTACGTCTAAGCCGTTAAATATTCCGCCTTGGCGTCATGGCCCTACGCCTAAGCCAAGTTGTACGGCGTCACGACTCTACGTCTAAGCCGTTAAATATTCTACCTTGGCGTCATGGCCTTCCGCCTAAGCCAAGTTGTGCGGCGTCATGACTTTATGTCTAAGCCGTTAAATATTCCGCCTTGGCGTCATGGCCCTACGCCTAAGCCAAGTTGTACGGCGTCATGACTCTATGTCTAAGCCGTTAAATATTCCGCCTTGGCATCATGGCCCTACGCCTAAGTCAAGTTGTACGGCGTCACTACTCTACATCTAAGCCGTTAAATATTCTACCTTGGCGTCATGGCCTTCCGCCAAAGCCAAGTTGTGCGGCGTCATGACTTTACGTCTAAGCCGTTAAAATATTCTACCTTGGCGTCATGGCCTTCCGTCTAAGCCAAGTTGTCTGGTGTCATGGCTCTATGCTTAAGCCAGTAAATATTTTTCCCATGGCATCATGACCTTCCGTCTAGGCCAAGTGGTCCGGCGTCAAGGCTCCTTGCCTAAGCCGGCGAATGCCCTTTCTTGGCGTCATGACCTTACGTCTAAGCCAAGTCATTCGGCGTCATGACCTTCGATCTAAGCCGACAAACCTCCTACCCTTGGCTCGGAACTGTTGTCCAAACTAATGAACGAAAAGACCTCCTTTGGTTTTATACCAACCCGTGATCCCTCTAGGGATTTACTACCACATATGACACCTTCTCTCCACTGCCATGGCATCGGGCTCCCGACGCCAGAATCATTGCGGGCATGCCCATTAAGCCCTTTAGAAAATAGAAAACAAAAAGAAGAAACAAAAAAAAGTAGAAAAAAAAAGAAAAAAAGTGCAAAGAAAGGAAAAGAAAAAGAAAAAAAGAGAGAGCAAAGAAAGGAAAAGAGAAAAAAGAGAAAAAAAAAGGCAAGAAAAAAGAGAAGAAGAAGAAATGATAATCATGACTTGATTTGTGTGCTTGTTTACCTCACGTGCATGTCTGCCTGAAATATAGTATTAACACACTTTATTCAAATTTCTAAGGCCGCATACTTCCTTGATAAATAGTGCTGCCCAGATTTTATGGCCGTGTGCGTCACGTCACACACTAAGGAATGAAAAGTCAATTCTCGGCGAGTGCATACGATCAGGGGAAGAGTCGTAGCCATGTCGCTGGCATAACTCACTGAATACACCCTAGACAAAACTCCTACACTTCGCACATAATATGAGCAATGGTCCTTAATCATAGGGATGGCATAAATTCTTCTAAACACTTCATGGACGCTTAAATCTCTACACTCGCGCAAAGGGTGATCGTGAGGAAAAAGTTGCCTGCCCCCTTTAAAAAAAAGAATAAAATAAATAAATAAATAAATAAATAAATAAAATGATGAAAATGGTAAGTGGAATGTGAATCCAAGGCCCACCGTCTGACCCGTGTCGAACAAACGCGACGAAGGAGATCAATACGGCGTGCTACCTTCCCCGGCTTGCCCTCCTTTTCGGCGCCCTCTTCCCCGGCGCGCCAAAATGTCAAATGGCCCTCTTCCCCGGTGCGCCAAAATGTCAAATGGCCCTCTTCTCTGCGCGCCAAAATGAACAAAGGAGGCCTTCTACGGCGCGCATTCTCCACGCCATAATAGCCCCATCTATATAAGTTAAAGGGTTCGACCAAGTTCAGGGGAGGAGAAAAAAGAAAAGAGAAATAGAGAGAGCCAATACGAGAGGAGGATCTGAAGAGAGCCAATCAGAGCCCGTTCTTCCGAGGGAGGGAGGAACCTTGGGGGAGAAGAAGGGTTTCCACTGAGAGCCGCCGCCACCCTCCTCTGTCCATTCACCTGAAGCCCTCCGGAGCCAGAGAAGAAGAGCCAGATCTGATACTCTGTTTTGGGAGAAATGGTTTAGGTGGGTTTCCGTGGTTTTCTTCCCGTCGATTCCCCTTTTGTTTTCCTCTCCTGATATAATGTAAGTGAGGGGGGGGGGGATGATATGAGCCCATCCTCCCCTCACCACCTTTCATCCCTTCTCCTCCTCTGTAAGCTCTCTTCCCTACAACTGAGGAGATGGCGACCGTGCGGCAACGCCAGCGTCGAATGCTAATGTACTATGTCTTTTGCCTCCCGTTGTGGGATGAATGATATGTTGATGATCCGAATGATATTATGCTATGCATGCCCCCTCTATTCCTCCCTCTTTCCATCTGCTTGCATTACTTCTATATGCGTAACCCGTGTTTTGCTTGCCGGTTCTCCGTGCTAACACCGAATACACCCTGGGTTGTTCCAGGCCAACATTAACATCATCATCCCTCTCCCCGGGATTTCTTTCTAATGGGACGATCATATCTAGTCCCTACCATCTTTGCCGAGGGTTTAATCGCCAAAGGTATATATACACCTGTGCCTCCCTGGTGAACTCCGGGACTAGCCCTCACTGCCCTTCTGTTCTCAATCATGAACCGAGGGGAATGAGGCCATCCCTACAATCTGGGCACATGGTTCCCTCATATTATCGTCTCCCTGTATGCTATACACCGACTGTGTGGAGAGTCACCCTCTCCAACTGCTGTGACCCTCATTCTAATTCGTTGGTCCTAAAGGCTGATTTGCTAACCGGCTAACCTCTACATATATACATACATATATAATTAATTGCAGTCGGTCCATTGGCTGAGTGCATCCTGCATATGCATCACATGTAATTGTTCTTCTCCTAGAGTCCGGCGACCGGGGAGAGGGGACATTCCCCATGAATCACCAGTGGATCACAGGGTCATACCCCTTCGTGGTATGTATCCTTATGAGCCGTCCGATGAATATAAACAGGGCTTCAGCCCAACATTAAATCCACTATCCCTAAGGGAACTAGTGGTGGCCATGGGTCGTGTGCCCCTCATAGGCTAGTCCTCAGGGCTTCCTTCCCTATTGGTCGTCCCTTTTAATCGTGCTTCGACCACGGGCTGTGTACCCCTCGTAGGCTTCGCCCTCTGGGTTTCCTCTCTATTGGTCGTCCCATCCGATCGAGCTTTAACCCACGGAAGAATGGTGCCCCTCGCAGGCTAGTCCTCGGGGTTTCCTATCTGATTGGGATCCGTTGGCTGCCGTTGTGCTGTCCGGCTTGTTAGGGGCTTACTCCGCACGTGAGTATGACCCCGCTTCTCCCCTGCAATCCTTCAGGGATGGGGAGATGCTGCCCAATTTTCACCAGGGTTTAACTAATCAGTTACCCTTGTGATTTAGACTAAATAAAGCATACTTTTGAAAGAATGAACCTCCGTGCTCAAGTATGAACCTCGCATGAACTCATGACTCTGCCTCTGGGGCATCCAGGACTCCAGTTCAATAATTAATTAACCCAATTAATGTCAAAGGGGCTAACAAGCAACTTTGGAATTCAAACGGATTGAAAATAGCAAGAAAACAGCTTAATCCGGCGTGCCCCTAATCCGGCGCGCCCTAATACGGCGTGCTACCCCCCCGCGCCGTATTAACTTTAGACTCAAAATGAGAAGTTTTCAAGTGGTTCTATTCCGGCGTGCCCTATTCCGACGCGCCCCAAGCCCATCGCGCCGGTTTAGCCCATCACTCCATACCGCGCCATTTTAGCATTTTTACCTACGCTACCCCGCGCCGTTTTAGCCTATACCTACGCTTGACCGCGCCGGATTCGAGCCAATTGTTTCCTTTTGCGCCTTTTTAACCCCGCATTCATTCCCGGGGCAACCCTTGCCTTCTATGACGGGGATTGGTCAACCTAATTGACCATGGGTCGGGTAAAAAGAGATTATTTAATTTAAACCTATTTTCTATCATGCTCTTATTGTATGCATTATATATGTTCATGTATATATATATCACCTTGGTGCATGCTGGCATGACTCTTCGGTATATGAAACGGTGATTGGCAGAAGGGTGGGTTATGCCTGACCGGAGGCCTTCACTGTGCGTGATGGTGGCCCTCGGACCTACGTTCTTCACCACGTACCAGGAGCCGGCCTAATAAATAAATGCTACCATATTGTGTGCTTGCATGCAATCACGTCTTTCACATATTCTACGGGCCCCATGGTCTCTCTATTTTGGCGATTAATCAAGGGTTTTCTCTCTTCTGGAGAGATGTAATTAACGCCGTAGCCTTTATGGTACGGCGGGTTCTGGGTCCCGACACGATCACCCATCTTCGTCTGATTAGTCAGACGGTGCGCATAATAAACTTGTCACTCAGTGACTGGCACGCCTAATTAATAAACCAAATAAACAAGCAAAATAAACAAATAAACATCAAATAAAAATATTCTAAATAAAAATCCACCCCCACAGCCGATAAGTTCATCAACCGTGGTAGTCACCAGGTTCCTGGACTCCTCCATTACTGTGGCCTTGGTGTGCCAAATTGGAGTCAATGATCTAAGTATCTTCTTGATCAATTCATACTCACTGTAGACTTTGCCTAGACTCTTTAAACTGTTAGTGAGTTGCATCAACCTAGCGTTCATCTCAGAGATGGTTTCATCAGATCTCATCTTAAAAGCTTCATACTCAAACACTAGCATATTTGCTTTTGTTTCCCTTACTTGAGAAGTTCCCTCATATATTACCTGGAGGCAATCCCACATCTCCTTTGCTGTAGAGCAGGATGATACCCTGGAGAACTAGGTGGGATGTAAAGAGCATTGCATGATGTTCATTGTGCTCCAGTTGATGTTGGATCTTCGGATCTGTTCTCGAGTCCAGACATCTTTGTCTTCTGGAAGCTCGAAGGGACCTCGGCTGATCACCTTCCAGATCTCGTGGTCTTTGGCTCTTAAGAAAATATGCATTCGATTCTTCCAATATGCATAATCAGTTCCATTAAAGAAGGGAGGCTTGTTTAGGAAATGACCCTCAGCTATATATCCTCTAGTATCCATTTCACTAGATCTCTCTGGGATGTTAAGCCCTTAAGGAGAGTTAGGCTCTGATGCCACGTGATAGGATAGGTGAAACAAGTGATCTAGAGGGGGGGGGGTGAATATATCAACCCCAATTTGCGTTCTACTTCAGTAAAATAAATTGCGGAATTAAGTTCTGCTGTGAAGTAAGCTAGAGACTAGATCCAAGACAAATGACTGGGAGATTTAATGCAGAAGAATGATCAAACTCAGATTACGCATGATGTGATTAAGATCTACAAGCAATCATTCACATAGACAACTAAGTTTGGTACGAGGCGGAGGTTTGATTCACGAATCTCCTCACGCAGAATACAACTTTCCAGATAGGTGTACCCTATATTTTTGGCTGCGATTCTTTGATATATCACTTAGTTGTCTTAGAGTAGGGAGAAATCTCGTAAACAATCACAGACCAAACTACGAGAACACAATCAGCCACACACACTACAAAGCGATTTTTAAGGTGGTTCGATCTCAACCTTGAGATCTACGTCCACCCCTCACTCAATCGAGTGAGGCTTCCGTTGAAACACAACTTTAGAATTCTGCTGATTCCACAGCTTACAACTGCTAAGCTTCACAGCTTGATGTCCGAAGAACGATTCCTCACCGCTGCCTCACAGCTTGGTCCGCTGATACACAACTTATAATGATTCAAATGAAAGCTAGAAATGAAGAAACAGTGAAAACAGAAATAAGAAAACAATGTAGCTCTCTTGAGCAATCGATTCTGGATCTGATCCAGAGATCGAGACTTCACTCAGTTTCTCCTCAAACTCTCCCTTCTTAGACTTCTTCTCCTTCTTCCGATGCTCTGTTTTCTTTCACACTGCTATGAAGAACTCACACTCTCTTAGCTTCTTCTCAGCTCTCTCTCCTTTCGAACTCTCTTCTTCTCTCTCTCATTTTTCTCACGAATCTCCTTCTCAGACTCTCTCTCTTTTCTCCTCACAGCTCTCTGCTCCCAAGCTCTCCTACTTCTTCTTCTCTCTTTTTCTCTATATCATGAAACCCGTACACGAGAGCCCTTTTTTTATCCACGGACTGATTCTTGTGGTCCCCACAAGATTCCATCTGGGCGCGTGGAGGGAGCACTCCAACCAAGGAATGCTTCTGGAAGGTGCTTGACCATGTGTCAGACGAATAGATGAAAGCTCTCTAAGATGCAGCCACGTGGAAGATTCTTCCATTAGGAATCTTCACTTTGATAATCATCCACCTCGGATCACTTGCCAAGTGGATTCACTTAAGAACCCATGTGATCATCTGAGTTCTTCAACTTCTAGCTGAACATATAGCTTGATTCGCAGCAAGGAGTCCCATCTAGGCTTAGAAGATGACTTGACTTGATTTCTTCAACTTCATGAGTTATGCAAACAAGGTGTTCGAACAGATTGCTGGATCAATTCTGAATGCTCTTCACCTTGAAATTCCTACCAAAATAGATATGGAACTTTATTATAAACCTTGTCATCATGTTGTTCATGAAATAATATGATTAGTGCTTTAAAGAATGTTGACTCATGCAGTTTCAGGTCAATATGCAAAACACACAACTGAATGTATGAGACTGTTCAAATGCGTCAATGCACTATCAAGATGCATCGACCTATTATGCAGGATGATGAATGGATGCAACATGATAACACACATGCATCGACCTGTGTAAGACATAGGTTGACCTGGTATCCAGATAATAAGAAATGAACACTCAACAATTGATAACGTGAAAACGTATGTCGTTACTACACGTGCGCTAACAATCTTAAAATCGAACGCCACAAAATGATCAAAATAGAACGTAGTACTATGGCAAGCACGGGTCGAATTCACAGGGAAGAAGATATTTTTAAAGTTAAAAACCTTGGAATCTTTTGAAAAATGTTTGTGATTTTTGTAGCTCGAAGAGAATGATTAAACAAAGAACAGTTCCAACGATTAATTAAAAATGCCTATGATTATGCGCCTATGTTCTAGAAAATAATTGCATGAAGTGAAAAATAAGAGATAGAAGAAGGAGATAGAGAGGGAAGAAGTGCAAGATCTAGATTAAAAAAATAACTCCTTTCATTAACTTAAAAGAAAGAGTACATGAAATGTAAAACAAAATTGCACTAACGATGCAATGAGATTACAATGAAGTGAAATAACACGAAAGCAATAAAAATAAGAAAAGCCCGGAGCTTGGAGTTTGGAGATGGTAGCAACAATGGTGATGATGGTGACATCCTCTCTTGGCCTTGGATCACAAACCACCTCACGGAAGATGTCGTCTATGCCGGGAGGAAGTCACCTTCGTCATTGAAGCCACTGTTGGAGGAGAATGTATGGGGTGAGGAGAGAGATCTAATGTAGCACCCCGATAAAAATGATAGAGAAAATTTAAACCTTTCCTAAATAAATAATTCTACACAAAGGCCTTATAAAAAGAACTATACCTTATGAGGGCCACTATATAAATATACCTACATTAAGAGGCCCAGCATCACTTAAATACTCACACATGCATAGCACGTATAGGGGTTTTCACTTTTCCCACACAAAGGAAATGGACGCCCCTTACCAGGGTGCCATTCACCAAATTAGAACCCTTATGCAAGGGCCCTATTTCCCTTTAGGGACCACCATCCCACTATATATACACCATAAAGACCAACACGTGAAGGGGGCAGGTTTTATCTAAAGCAATAGGAATGGGCGCCCCTGTACAAGGGCGCCAATTCCATGAAGTACAGTGGCCACCCAAGTAATGGGCGCCCCTATCTAGGGCGCCAATTCCCCATAGTAACCCACAAGTTCTAGATGGGGTGAAGCATGAACAGCCTACGTTTGCTGGCAATGGACTCCTGAGGGAACATACACGGCAAGGTTTTCGAATCTGGTTTCCAATGGACCCTTACGATTATTCCCTATAAACAACTCCCTCCATCCAATGACCCTTACTGTTGTCCTGCTATTGTCATCCTGCAGCTGAAGAGAAGGTTATCTGTGGCTTTTCTCGTCTCCACCTATGGAAGAGAGATCTCATTTCTTCTCTTCACGTGCAGGAGACGGGAAGGTATCTTCATCCTAGGTACCATGTCCTGCTGCTGGGAGCTTGGCTACAGAGAACGTGGAGGGCTAGGATTCTTATTCTATCCTACTATTATACCTCGTTAACCGCACCAACAGGTAGGTGTTCTCAAGATCTGGCCTAACTAGCAGCTAAATATGGTAACATAGCATGCATGCGTAGAATTAGTAGAACTTATCTTCCATGTTATATAGCCTACTATACGGCTTTACTGAGATCAAACATACACTGGCTTTATGGCCAAATATATAGCATGTTACACGGGTTTTTAGAGATCAACTATAGCCTGTTACACCGGTTTTCTACATAGTCACTGGTTTTACGGAAAACCAAAAATATCATGTTACACTAGTTTTACGGTCTAAACTATAGCATGCTTAGGCCTAATATATATCATGTTTTACCAAATATATATCATGTTTCACAAAATCTGAATTTAGAGCCTTTAGGAAAAGGGCGCCCATCACCTGGGTGCCATTTCCTGAATGGGCGCCCCAGGCAAGGGCGCCCATTAAATGAAGACCCCCCAGACAGTCGCTAATTCATTCTAGTAATTAATAAACACCATGTTTAGAAAATTAATATCTATGAAACCAAATCATAAAATTCTTACATGAGCACGATTATGTGATCCTGATATTTTTCTCTACCTATCCATGTTCTTACTTCTTGATTCCGAGAACTTTAGACCTGATAAACAGTGTTTTGTGTCTTGAAACGTACCTGCCCGGTGTGTAAAACACCTCAGTAATGGGCGCCCCTGACCAGAGTGCCAGTTACCTTATTAATGACCCTCTGCAGGGTCGTCATTTAAATGGTGACACTGCAGAGGGGCACCATTTACAAGAATTAAAAAAAAGGAATTGAGGACTCTCTACAGAGTCTTCATTTAAATGAAGACACTGCAGAGGGGCGCCATTTACAAGAATTAAAAAAAAAGGAATTGAAGACTCTCTGCAGAGTCTTCATTTAAATGAAGACACTGCAGAGGGGCGCCATTTATAAGAATTGAAAAAAAAAAAGGAATTGAAGACTCTCTACAGAGTCCTCATTTAAATGAAGACACTGTAGAGGGGAGCCATTTACATAATGGCAGCCCTGCTGCCTGATTCCCGGAGTTTCAGAGGGAATGGGCGCCCCTGTCCAGGGCGCCCATTACCTGAATAATGGCAGACTCCAGGGCGCCATTTTATGAAATAATGGCAGCCCTCTGGGCGCCATTTCCCCTGAGTACTGGCTTCACAGAACCTTTGTTCTGTCCGTATGTAAGGCCCCAGAATTTTTATAAATTATTTTTGGTATATTTAATTATTTTCTGGGAATTTTAAAGACCCAAAATGGATTAATAAATAAATATTGGATTAAATAAATCAGTATAAGGCCCAATTTATGTTAAGTAATTAATCCGACTTTGATAATTGAAACCCAAAAGGTTAAAAGACCAAGCCCATTAAGTTTGGCCCATATTCTAGAAGGTTATTTAGCCTATCCACGAATTTTAAAGATAAATACTCTTTTATATAGATAATTAGAAGGATAAACGAATAAAAGAGTTTTAATAAATTGAAACTCTATACACGTTTGATGTAACGGTCTATCGGGCGACCGCTACAGCTATGTAACGCACTAGACCTGATGCGTTACACCTCTGTCAGCTCCGTGAATGGAGAAACTTGCAAAAAGATTGGATCTTTGCTACTCTATCCATTAGGGATCGAGATTGGAGGATTAGTAGGCATGTAAAGGACTCTCTGAGATCGATCTAAGCACTAGTAAGGACTCTGGAATCGATCTAATCCTCAAACCCTAGCCAAATCTCTATAAATAGGATCAATTCTGAACTGAGCGACCCTTACTTTTGGCTCGCGAAGAATCAAGGTAAGGAGATAGAATTTCGGATAAGTTCTTTAGAACTTTTTGTTTATAATACATTAGACTAATAGCTCTCCAAATTTTATGCTAGGAGATCAACCAACTAAGGAGATTGAAGCTTCCAAAGTTGCTGGTCAGACCTTAACAACCCAGGAAACTAAACGCAAGACCCCTAAAAATCAAGAGATTAGGACATCTAAACGAGGTAATTAGAGTTTGGTTATTTAGAACTTTTTGTTCACCTTAGTTTCATCTTCTTACCCTCAAAATTTCACGTCCTTAGGTCAAGAGGTCGAGGAGTTAGAGCAGCGTGAAGTTGCTAGAAACTCACTGGAAAGGGAGAAATAGGGCACATCTTTCAGACTCAAATTAGAAGTTTAAAGCCCAGTTAAGCGGTAGGTTATCTCATGATTGGCAAAAATATCTCGTTAGGGATAAAAGCCCTCTGATTGTGCTTGATTTCATGCACTATAGATCATGGATTTCATGTTTTAGTGGGTTCATGCATACATACATATCCTTAGCCCTAATCAAAGATCAAAGATATTATCTTGTCAATTCACTGCAACCTATGCATCTAGATGACCTTTACTTCGTTTTATCATGATTGGGGTAGTTAAATCTTTTCAAAACATGACATGGTTTCAAATCATAGTCTTTTAATTTCTTTATGCTGTTAGCAGGGACTCTGACGCATCATACTTAGACCGTCACAACACTGTAACGGCCTTACGATAAGCCGTCACATTCTCTGTTGTATGGAAATTTGATTTGTTGTCTCTGACGGACCATAGATAGAGCGTTACAATACTGTAACGGCCCCACGATAAACCGTCACAATCACTGTGACGCCCCCACTCTCGACCGTCAAGAGAATTGTAGACAGAATTGGAAAATAGTCAATTTACTTATAAATAAGCCTAGTTATCTAAGTTTTGACCTATTAATATGATTTTGAGTTTATTAATTGGTTCATAATAGAAGCTGCATGTTTAAAAACATCTTGAGTTATTTTAAAGCATATGTTAATTTTATTGACTAACTTTATAGTTTTGTATTTAAATCAGGGATTTTCAATGATGTATTGACGGAGTTTTATCATGGTTTCACATCGTTTCACAGTCTTTTCTATCTATAGAGTCATTTTTCTTTAAGTACATGGCATATATTCTGGTATATGGCCATTAGTTCGCACTTTGCACTATAGAAACATTATTCTTGAACATGAGGACCTCTCTATTGGATATTCCTTCCAATGGACTAAGAAATCTTATTTCAAGACTTCCGTAATTCTTTGCGAGCCTTGGATTCCCACTAGGACGCTGAGTTGGTTGTACCATGAAAGCCCAATCATTAGAAAACACTATCGATAGTTTCTGATTTTCGGATATGTAACGGATCAAGGTTGGACCGTCAGGCTCATCTAACGGCCTAATGAACGACCGTCACATTGAACTGAGTCTAATTTATTTGTTTCGGATTCAGACCATTGTAACGGCCCAATACTGGAGCGTCATGTTATGTAACGGCCCAGTCCTTGACCGTCACAATGTTTGAGTGCTTTAACCCAAGGTTTGACCAATGGGTTGATATTCTAAAGTTCCTAGATGGATTATTGAAGGTCTAGGACTTGTCATATTGTCCAAAGAAACTTAATTTAAATTATGAAAGATAACGAATGTACTGTTATGCTACCGAATTATTCCCATGAGCATAATGTCATCTTAAATCATTCTTGATCTCTCATATTCTTAATTGAAGCATTCGTTCTTTGATAATTATTGCCATGAGCTTATTGATTGAACTTATTACATTATTGGCCATACTTTATTGTTACACTCATGGAAGTAGCTTGATTTATACGTGAAGATGCAGTTCGGGCGCTGATTGTGTCTAAGGGCTCTATGCTAGTCCCCGCGGCTGATTGTCGAAAACATACTATTATAAACCATGGGGTATGATGCTACTGGCGTCGCATTGCGCTGGGAGTACTTTCTTTATAAATAAGTGAAATCTATGAGCACTCGTGAAAATCTAGTGAATTGCTACATGATTGACGTTCTCGTGCGTAACCTTTATGGTTATGAAAGTGAAAAGTGAAAGTGCATTCTCGTTACATTCTTGTTCATGAAAGGCCATGTTACATTCTTGTTCATACTTGTTACATTCTTTCTAGTTCATACTCGTTCATCCTATCTTACATAATCGTCTTGTTACCTTAGTTTGATCGCATGATTTATCACATTTCGCATGATTTTATCTTATTCTTTAGAGCTAAAATGCGAATTACTTTAATAGTGCTAATCATGTTGATGCGAAGATACCTACTGGGCAAGTGTGCTCATTACCTATTTTTGATCTTTTTCAGGTGATGGAAGTGATACGAATTCGGATTCGGGTTATACAAGTAGCAGGTCCGAGAGCGAATGAAAGTCATATCAAATTGAGAGTGAAGACTTAGGAAGTTTACATTATTTTAGATCGAGTCTTTGTAATTTCTTATTTCTTGAGTCTAGTATGATGGAAGTTGAATTAGTGGTTGTATTTGAATATTGGATTGATTATTAATGAAAGATGAAGTTGAGTAAATATTGTGCGCTTGCATTCTTATGTGTGATTGCCTTGCGCTCTGATCGTTCTTGCTTACAAGAGACTTACCATGCCGGCTATTCACGTTCCTTGAGCGAGTCTTTCGCTGTAATAAAGGGCTCGGGACGTGACACCGTAGATTGGGCGCCCCTCAGCGAGGGCACCAATTCCTGAATTAATGACAGCCCGAAGGGCGCCAGTTCAATGACCTGTGACAGCCCTTGAGGTACCAATTCCATCCAGGTTCCTGACTTGTCTCGTGTTTTGCGTTATATTAATCATAGCTCATCTATACATGATAAAATATCCTTGAACTCCATTCATGGAATCTACCTTATGTAGACACGCTAAAATTGATACTATGTTGAGTAAATCTCATGACGGCGTGACGCCCCAAAGTGGACTTCAATACTGATTCAATATGAAGTTTTTCTAATTTATTTAGAATTTTTTCTAGAATATTTGTAATTAGCGACTGTCACCAGGGCGTCATTTAATAGACGACTCTATGGGTGTCGTTATTTAAATCAAATAACGACCGCACGCGCAGGCGTCATTTCCTGGTTTTATGAATTTCATTCAGAATTAAATACAAGGAATTAACGTCTTGTTTAAAGGCGTCATTTCCTATTTTTTAAATATGGAAAGTCATTTATTTCTATAAATTAAATCTAGGAAATAGCGACTGCATGCGCGGTCGTCATTTTAATTAGCGACTACCATGATGTCGTCATTTGGCTTCCGTATCCGTTTCTGCTACTGCTTCTTCGCAGGGCAATCCTTCTATCTTTTGATCTCAATCCTTTCCATGGAAGTAAATCCATATTCTGGAAGTTTATCCCTAGTTTTAATCCCATTAGAACTAGGTCTTAAGCTCTATAAATACCCTCCCTTGAAGGCCACTCGCGAGAGAGATTCCTGTTAGAAAGAGAGAGACTTCTGTTTAAAAGAGAAAGAGGTTTTAGAGTCTTGTTCATTTTTAACAAATCTTTTGCAGGGGTTTCTTGATGAGATCTCCCTACTGCTGCGGCCGAACTCTCTCTTCCTCCTTTTCCTTTACTGCTGTAGCAATAGCAGAGAGGCTCCTCCCTTCTCTTTAGTCCTTTTATTATCTATCTTGCACTCACACTCTGGCTGTTTTGCTAGAAAGCATTCATCACATACTATCACGTATCACATATATTTCTCTCTGCATATTCTACTTGCTTTGCATCCATAGCATACTCTTCCATCCTTTACTCCTCTTAGGGGTTTAAAACAAACAAAACACACAAGGTGTGTTCATGCCCACGTTGCATAGTCTTATTTCTTTACTACACACTTTGGCTAATCAATTGTTACTTTGTTGTCTTTGTCTTTGCTTGTCTCATAAGGGTAATCAAGATAAGAACCTCGTTCATCGACCGGCCGGTAGAAGGAGGAAGAAAAGGACTCACAATCATCCCCGCTTCTTCACAAGGTACATGCGATCATCTTTTATCTTTGAGGTAACCCCTCTGGCGATCACACCCCTCTAGAGCATCACATGCTCTCTTCCTATTTCTTTCTTTATTTCCCACCACATATCATACGCATATTTCTTTCTTTCTTTTAATAAAATTAAATTTTCTTTCTTTTTAAAGTCTATGTGACGTGTTCACAAATTGGCGATCACGGTGGGACTCTTGCTATTTTTATTTTGATTACCTCTCCTTCGGCACCCACGTGTGCCCCTCCCTTTGGCACCCTCGCGTGCCCCTCCTTAGTGCTCCACGTAGCATATCCCCTTTGTGCACCACGTGCACACCTCCCACTTGATTAGCCAATTTTTAAATTGTCCATAGCATTTTTAAGAAGAAAATTTGATTTCTGTTAGCATTTGCATCACTCTCTGTTCTCTGAAACTGATCAGCGACTGCCCTGTAGCAGCTATTTCTATAATCATCGACCTCTCACAGAGGCGCTGTTTGCATTATTTTCGGTATTATCATTCTTTTTATAATCAACGCCCCTTCACATAGGTGTTATTTACGCATTTAACGGCTACCTCCAAGGCGTTAATTCTTCAGGTACTGTTGTTTCTTCTTTTACGATGGTCACTGTTCACTGCTAATTGACGCCCCTCCACAGAGGCGCTATTTACATATTCAGCGTCTCATACCAAGGCGCTATTCCACTTTACTATTCACTGATTCGTCACGGGTTACCATGATCAGCGACTGCCACACAGACGCTGTTTACTGAGACAGCGACTGCTCTCGGGTCGTCATTTTGTTATGTTTTCACAGAACCTCAATTGTTACTGTTATCTTCACCTGCTTGCTGCACTTACTGATTATATGTTTATTGCTGATTGATTTGCTTGCATTAGCCTGCATTCTAGGACATTTGGTTGAGAGACCTCCTCTCTCTACACTCTTAGGATCCCACACCCTTTATTGGAATTGGAAGGACCCTCCATTGAGCATTCCTTCTCTTTGGACTAGAAATTCCTTTTTCAAGGCCTCCGTAAGTCCCCGCACCCGTGGATTACCTCACGGACGTCAGGCCGGTTGTACCATTTGAAGTACCCGGAGTTTAGTCAACCCATCCGTTGGTAAGGAGAGAGAAAGAACTTAGTTAACCCGGAGATTATACCCAAAGTTGAAACTAGGACCCATATTGAAGAGAGAGAATTGATTATACCTTTAAAATCCATCTTAATCTCAAAGAAAACCTTAAAATCTTGGGTTCATTACAACTTGTGTGAACAATTTACGTGATTGGGTGATTGTTTCTTACTTATACTTGTTAGCTTGAGATATTTTCCTTGCCTTAAACATGCAACTTCATTCAGGTAAAATCATTAACATGGCCAACTACGAGTACTCTTATGATGGTTATGAGGAGGGTCAATTTGACCCATCCTAGATATTCCTCCTCAAGATTCCACCCAGTATGAGGGAAACTATACCCCCTCCCATCCTTATTATTCCCAGGTCCATGTAGTGGACACCACTACACAAGGGGTTGAGTCTTCCTCCCAAGCTCAACCCGTCATACAAAATACATCTGGGGACGTTGCCCCTTCCTTCTATCTCAATGATCTTATCCATGCTTTGTCTCAATTGGACGATTCTCAACGTCAGGCGGTCCAGGCTGCTCTAAAAGGAAAATCTATCCCTTCACCTTCAAATCCTCCTCAGGCCGTGGGTGGCCATTCGTCTCCTAATGACCAGGCGATCTCACATAAGATTCCTTCACGTCCACCAACTCCTGTTATGGTTACGCCAGCTCAGCTGGTAAGCCACTCAGTGGTTTGGCCCCAATATCCTCCACCTCCCCAATTCTTAGGGAGGCCTATGCCGAATCCGTTCCCTTCCAATCCGGCCCCAGTCGAGTCTGATACCAATACCATACTCCTCCAGAAGATAGCTAGTATGGAGGAGCAGCTTAAGAAGGTCACGGTATCCAAGAATGCTCCAGGGATTGCTCTCCCCACTTTGCCGATTTTTCATTTGCCTCCCTCCGAAATGCCAAATTTCTGGCGCTATAATGGAACGGGTAACCCATTTATTCATCTGAAAGATTTCATGTACGAGACATCCTTCTGGCAGGATAATAAGACATCTCTGGCCAATTCCAGAATTAATGACAACCCGAAGGGCGCTAGTTCAATGACCTGTGGCAGCCCTTGAGGTACCAATTCCATCCAGGTTCCCGACTTGTCTCGTGTTTTACGTTGTTTTAATCATAGCTCATCTATACATGATAAAATATCCTTGAACTCCATTCATGGAATCTACCTTATATATCCTACAATGGTTAAACCTTGAAATTCTATATTGGCTATAAATGAGAGTGGATGTCGAAAGAATTACATGAAATGCTGTGCATATAGGGCCCGATCTGGTCTTAGGAGGAGCGCATGAAAGTACTTGTGCCCATGGGAGTTGAATGATCACGGTGTTTAGCATTGCACTGAAGTACTTGCTTGCTTGACTTGAGACAATCACATTCACTCTCTCGTGACATTACTTGCTTGCTTGACTTGACTTGCGTGGCCCGAAAAAGGGGCGATTACTTGACTTGCGTGGTCTAAAAAAAGGGCAAAGTACTTGCTTGATTGAAATAGCCAATTCCAGTTACACGATATTACACAAACTTGATATTACTTGCTTGAACATGATTTTTACTCGCTTGAACTTGCTCCTTGCCTTCCTGGCAATTTTGCAAACATTTGATAGTACTTGAAATCATGCAATACTCTTTCTATGAAGTTCTTGATATCTCGCTTGTCAACTTGCTAGTACTTGAAATCATGCGATATTCTTCTATACAATTCATGATTTTTCTCGCTTGTCTAGCATGCATAGCTATACCTGCATTACACTCAACATGTAAACTACTTAAAGATTACTCGAACTTGAGATGTAATTCCTACTGAGTGATTCGCTCACCTAGTTACAATTCTAACATTTTTCAGGTAACTTGGATAGCGACCACCACCCGGATGGGAATGAGACCGAGTGATGAGTGCTAGAATCATCGATCGTTGAACCGTCAGCTAGTCGTGTCTTTTGTGTCTTAGGCCTTACATTGTATTTCCAGTTATGTCAGTTATATCAGTCTAGTTGATTGAAACTTGTTAAGGATTGAGGACTAGTAGTTGGATTTGAATAATGTATGTTTATCATCAGTTGGTTAATTGTAAGAATTGTCATCTTGGACTATTGGTATTATTTTAGAAATTTAGATCTTAGTTATTTTGCGCATTCTGACTTTTGTCAAAAAGAAATCTTACTGCCCTGATTGACACGATCTATATAAATTGTCGCGCTCCTGAGTATCTTCCGCGTTCGAGGTGTGACATCTAAGGAGAGGAAGGGAGAGGTCAAGGTGAAGTTAAGGGAGATGGCAATGGTTTAGAAGGGAAGGGGATGGTGATGAAGGAGAGATTAACTAAGGCTACTTAGGTGAGATGGAAGAAGAAGAAGAAGGCTTTAAAACGTGAACAGTGAAAATCAGAGACAGAGTATTGAAAAGTCGAATATAACTTGAAAACCAGAAGGAATTAGAAGATGATAAAGAAGAAGAAAGTATAGAGGATAGAGAGATGAACAATGTTTTTAAAAGGAGCAAGACGAGAAAAGGGACAGAGGAAGGAGAAACATGGGGAAGAACAGAGAAAAATGATGTTTGCGAATGCATAGGATAGAATAGTGAAAAATAAGAAATAACTTGAAAACCAGAAGGAACGAGCTAAAGACGAAGAAGAAGAAGTTGTAGAGCATTCAAAAATGAAGAACTTTTATGAATAAATCGAGAAAAGAAGAGGAGTAGATGGGGGAGAGAATTGGTGGCCTATGGTTAGGAGAGAAAGGGTGAAAACTGCAAAAAGAAAAACTCATTTTCTCCTCCTTGACTTATAGGGAAAATATGTCAAATGGATGGTGGAGATCAAGTTTGATAGAGATGGAGGGCTAGGATAGATGAAGAATGTGAGGGAGTAATGGTGGGGCCCCCCTTCCTTGTTGGTCAAGATCCTCCCCATTTTCCTCCTTGATTCCCTCCTTGATTTCCTCCTTAATGTTCCCTATTTCAAACTTTGAATTTTCTTTTCCCTCCAACAAAAATAGGTGGTGGCTGCATTTAACTCGGTCCACCATGAATGGAGAGGGAAGAGGGCACCCTAGGGTTTCTTCTCTTTCTCTTCGAACTATTTTGCCCCCGGCTTCGCCTGCAATTGCCTTCAGTCCCCTACATACACATAATTGCGATTTAATCCATAAATATTACCACAATGTGTATATAAATCATAAATGCTCATGATTATGCAATGGAGAATTAATGCTCATGACCCTCAACTTTACTTTATTAAATGATATCACCGAATTAATTAATTTACGTGAAATATCCAATTTATATGCGGAGTTGAGGTTAACTATGAAATATACATAATTGCCTAATTATGTGCACATAAAATGGTGTATATGTAATGAATTATCATTGAAAATGGACACTTATCACATCCCCCAACTTGAATATTGCTAGTCCCTTAGCAATGTAAATAATTATAGAATTAGGACTAGCAAACACTCATGTGTCATAGTTCATGGCAGGAACATTATGCATAATGATTTAGATTTTGGAGTATTACAAGTTCAAGTAGTATGTATTCGGTACAAATTACATCAGTCCATGTGTTTAGACCTTTCCTCAGGATACACTCAAAATTAAATATCTCTTTGTGTAGGAGTGATATAACTTGACTAGTGACTACCAAACAGTCTAGATGAATGAGTCTTCTACCTTTCACTTAAAGATGATTTTTAATTCTGCCCACATCTCGAATTAAGCTTCTCAAATTACAGGTAGCTTCACTCTGCCTGTTTATTCATTCATTTTTTTTGACACACGGTGTTGCACATCCCTTCGCCGTTTGACGTGAACCTTAACTCTTGTCTTAGGAGAAGCAGGCCCGGTTACTAAGTTCAGGGGTATTTTTCATATTTTTTTTGGCAGGTAGTTTTTTCCTCGCGATTACTTTCAACGAATGGGCATAGTATCAATCATCACCTAAGTGTTAGGCAAAATTCCTATCATCCTAATGTTTGTGATATACCAATCTTGTTATTATGTAATTGTATGCAAGTTCAATAGAATTTTCAGGTGTACTCTCAGGAAAAGGCTAAAGACATAACCAATTAATTCACCCCTTTAACTTGCTACTCTCATAAGTAAGACTCGAAGTCCTAAAAAAATATCTCATCATGAAATATGAACACGAAGCACTTGTTAGGGGTGTGATGAAAGGTTGCAAGCATTTTGAGAAATTTAGAGCTCAAGCTACCCCCCAACTTAGGTGACATTGTCCCCAATGGCATGAATAAAAAAGAGAAATGAAATAAAGCCATGAAAAGTAAGGGGAAGGATAGATACGACCTGAGAGAGAGATGCCGTCGTCAGAAAAATGTTGCTCCAGGTTCTTAAGAAAATTAAAAACTTCTTTTTTTGTGAAAAGGAGAAAGAGTAATTGGGTTGCCTCCCAATAAGCGCTAAGTTTTACATCTTCCGCCAGACGTAATAGAGCTCACAATGGGTCACTCAGCCTGAGAGAGTCCTCCTGCAGCGTTGGAAGATTTTCAATGTGAGATTTTAAACGTTGACCATTGACAGTAAAAGTTTGACAAGTTTTAGGATCGAGAATTGTTACTGCACCATGGTTAAATGTTTTAATTACCACATATAGTCCATCCCATTAGGATTTCAATTTGCCAGAGAATAATCGCAACCTAGAGTTAAAAAGCCAGACCTTTTAGTTGATTTGAAAAGTTTTTCATGAAATGTGTTTATCATGGAATGCTTTAGTCTAGGCTTTATAAATCATAGAGTTCTCATAGGCCTCATTGCGAAGTTCCTCTAACTCATTCAGTTGAAGGGATCTATGGGAACTAGTCTGTGCTGAATCAAGATTGAATTGTTTGATTGTCCAATAGGCCCTATGTTCCAATTCGACTGGCAAATGACATGGCTTTCCAAAAACGAGCCTATAAGGGGACATGCCAATGGGAGTTTTGTAGGCGGTCCGATAAGCCCATAAAGCATCATCTAATCTTTCTGACCAATCTTTCCTATCGGGCCTGACAGACTTTTACAAAATGTTCTTGATCCCCCTATTAGAAACCTTCACCTGGCCACTAGTCTGGGGATGGTAGGGGATAGCAATCTTATGTGTTATCCCATACTTCCTAAGCAAAGTCCGGAATTGAGAATGGATGAAATGTGAACCCCCATCACTAATGATAGCCCGGGGACACCCAAACCGAGAGCAAATGTTCTATGAACAAATTTCATGACAATTTTGTGATCATTAGTCCTCGTGGCTATAGCTTCTATCCACTTAGACACGTAATCCACTGCCACTAAAATGTACTAATGACCACAAGATGGTGGAAATGGTCCCATGAAGTCAATTCCCCATACATCAAAAATTTCTTCAACCAGAATAAGGTTTAAAGGCATCATGTCCCTACGTGACATGTTCCCCACAGTCTGACAGCGCTCACAAGATTTACAAAATTCGAATGCATCTTTGAATAATGTGGGCCAGTAGAACCCACTTTGCAAAATCTTGGCTGCCGTTTTCTCACCTAAAAAATGCCCTCCACATGCTAAGGTGTGGCAAAATGTCAAAATGCTATGTTTCTCACCCTCAGGGACACACCTCAAAATGATTTGGTCTGGTCCTAAATGGAATAGCTCAAGGTCTTCCCAAAATAAGTACTTGAGCTTAGCAAAGAAGCGGTCTTTTTCTTGTTCGGGCCAACCTTCAGGAATTTTTCCCGCGGCTAAGTAATTGACAATGTGCGCATACCATGGGGGTGAAATGTCGGATACACTAAGGATGTGCTCATCTGGAAATGAATCCTTTAAGGGTGTGGTGTCTGATGTTATAATCCGGGACAAGTGATCTAAAACAACATTTTCACTTCCTTTTGTATCCTGAATTTCCAAATCAAATTCCTATAGCAACATGATCCATCTAATCAACCTTGGTTTGACATCTTTTTTAGACAGCAGGTGTCTGAGGGCTGAGTGGTCAGAAAATATAATGACTTTGGCCCCTAACAGATAGGACTAAAACTTTTCAAGGGCAAAGATAATAGTAAGTAACTCCTTTTCTGTTATGGTGTACCTAAGTTGGGCATCAGCGAGTATGCGGCTCGCATAGTAAATCACCACAGGCTTTTTGTCTACCCTTTGCCCCAAAACAGCACCTAAAACATAATCCGAGGCATCACACATAATTCAAAAGGTAATGACCAATTTGGAGTTTGCAAGATTGGGGCATTGGTCAACGCCATTTTCAACGATCCAAAAGTCTCAAGACATGATTGGTCAAGATGGAATGTGACTTCCTTAGCCAGTAGATTAGTGAGAGGTCTAGCAGCTTTGGAGAAATCTTGAAAAAATCGACGATAGAAGTCGACATGACCCAGAAAGGAACAGATTTGTTTTACTGAGGTGGGTGGTGGTAGTTTGGCAATGAGCTCAACCAGAGCTTTATCCACCTCGATTCCTCTTGCTGACACTATATGTCCCAGAACGATGCCCTCTTTAACCATGAAATGACTCTTTTCTCAACTGAGGACAAGATTAGTGTCTAGGCATCTCTTCATGACTTTGGCTAAGTGATCTAGACAGGAATCAAATGTGTCCTTTAAAATGGAGAAATCGTCCATGAAAACCTCTAAAAAGTTGCCCACCATGTCAAAAAAAATGGCTAACATGCATCTTTGAAATGTGGCGGGCACATTACATAGTCCAAAGGGCATTCTCCGAAAAGTAAAGGTTCTGTAGGGACATGTAAATGTAATTTTTTCCTGATCTTCTGGGTAGATAGCCACCTGATTGTACCCAGAATACCCATCTAAAAAATAGAAGTAGTTTTGCCTTGCTAATTTTTCCAAAATTTGGTCAATGAATGGGAGGGGAAAATGGTCCTTCTTTGTCATGGAGTTGAGCTTCCTATAATCAATGCAGACCCTCCATCCTGTGGTCAACCTAGCTGGTATCAACTCCTCTTGATCATTGGTGATCACAGTCAGTTCTGATTTCTTGGGGACTATTTGGGTTGGACTGACCCACTGGCTATCAGAAATTGGGTAGATGATCCCGGCATCTAACCACTTGACCACCTCATTTTTGACTACGTCCTTCATGTGCGGATTTAATCTCCTCTGCATGTCTCTGGTCGATTTTATATTATCCTCCATGTAAATGTGGTGCTGAAAAATGGATGGACTAATCCCTTTAAGATCAGCGACAGACCAACCTATAGCCCTCTTATGAGATTTAAGGACCTCAACTAGTTTCTCCGCATGGTTAGGTTCAAGGTCACTTGCTATGATGACTGGCAAGGTTTGGTCTGGACCTAGGAATGCATACTTAAGGGGGGTCGGTAATGGTTTTAATTCAACCTAAGGAGGGGATTACAAAGATGGCAGAGCTGGTTCAGATTTAAGCTGAGGCAAGGATTCAACTGGGGGCCACGTCCTAAGTTGAGTTGACAAGATGTCAACTTCTTCTCTCATTCTAATCCTACTGTCCCCTTCGATCTCCAATAACTCCTCAATGGTGTCAACAACATAGCAATCTCCTTTTCGATCATGGAATTTGGACGCCTTGAAAATGTTGATGTTGACTTTCGGGTCCCCAAAAGATATGTCCATAATTCTTGAAGCATAGTCTATATTAGCCCTAGCCGTGGGTAAAAATGGTCTACCCAAAATGATAGGAGTATGCTTGATTTCTTGGGGAGAAACTATGTCCAAAATAAAAAAGTCGGCAGGCAAGTAGCACTCATTCACTTTAACAATGACATCCTCAATAAGGCCCTTTGGAGTCTTGATTGATCTATCGACGAGCTGGAGGATAATGGGTGTAGGCTTGAGCTTACCGATGTCAAACTGCTCATAGATGGAGGTGGGGAGTAAATTCACATTGACTCCTAAATCAAGGAGAGCCTTATCAAAGGTCACACCCCCAATGTTGCAAGAGATAAGGGGCGCTCCAGGGTCTTTTAACTTCCTTGGAGGTTGGTTGAGGACCACAACACTAACGTTCTCAGGGAGCCGAACCTTTTCAGGGGTCACTCGTGGCTCCCGCCTAGGAGTGCACATTTCCTTTAAGAATCTAGCATAGGCCGGGACATGTTTGATGGCATCAAGGAGAGGAATGTTGATGTGTACTTGTTTGAAGAGCTCCATCATCTCCTCATTATGGGCTAGTTGTTTCTTTTGGGGCTTTAAGGCGTTGGGAAATGGCACTGTAGGTTGGTAAGTGCTAGGCCCTTCCTCTATTTTCTTCTTTCCCTTGACATTCTCTTCATGCCTGGGCTCCTTTTCACTATCAGAAGATATGTCAGGGGCCGGGATTGATGGAGTAGGAGTGGACCCTTGGAGATCTTGGATGACTTTACCACTTCTTAAGGTCAAAATTGCTTTTGTATTTTCGAGTTGTGGGCCTTTTTGTGGTATTTGGCATGATGGGTGCTGGAGGAAAGGAGGAATTGGCTGGTTAATGGGGAGGTTTGGTTGTGGGATGCCCGGAGGATTATTTCGTGGGTTGGCAATGGGCTGACTTGGCAATTAGCCCACTTCCCTTCTCATGGTGGCTTCAGTCAATTGGCCCAATTGGGTTTCCAACTTAGAAATAGTTTGTTGGTGGGCTTGGAGGGTCTGTTGGAAAGATTGACTTTTGGCTTGAATGGTTTGTTGGAAGGATTAGTTTTGAGCCAGAATTAGTTGTTGTAACTGATGGAATCTATCATCCGTTTGGGAGTCCTGGAGGTGTTGCAGAGGAGGTTGATAGGTTTTTTGGGAATTGGAAGACTGCCTATAATTGGGCTGAGGAGGTTGGTATGGGGCCTGACCCTGGTTGAATCGGGGAAGTGGTTATTGGGCTTGCGGTCCCCGACTATAAACATTTCTTTGAAATGGTGGCTGAGCCTGGAATTGGTGTTGGATGGGTGTCTTGTGAGTATGAGAAGTAGAGGGATTGGTGGGCTGAGTAGGAGCTTGCTGATTCCTCCAATTGAAGTTGGGGTGATTTCTCTAGCCCGGATTGTAGGTGTTAGAGAATGGGTCAAAGTTGGGTTTGGAGAACCCCTGAGCTGCTTGGACTTGCTCCTGTATAAAAGGTGGTAATTGGGCCGCTGTTGGGCAATCGGACACATGATGGTCTGAGCTAGCACATAAAGTACACACCTCATGGTGTGTTGGGTCCGGGTATGGGTTGGACATAGGTGGGGTGGTGGTTTCTTATTTTTTTTGGGTCAAAACTGGTCTAACTTGTGGGCCAGCATATCAACATGCTCTAGCTTTTGGGCCATGATGTCCACCTTGTCCAATTTTTGATGGATAAAATTCACATCCACTCTAGCTTCAGGTTCCACACGATACATCCCGGCCCGTTTAGAGGGCCCAATAGTTCTCTCATACGTGGATAAGGAAGCATGGTTGATTGAATCCTCGCTTAACATTTCAAATAAGGCATAGGCCTCTTCTTCACTCTTGCTCATAAAGGCCCCACCACATGATGCATCCACAATCTGCCTAACTTGATCATCTAAGCCCTCATAGAAAGCTTGCACTATTTGTCATTTGGAAAGCCTATGATGTGGGCATTTCCTGAGGAGTTCCTTTAATCTCTCCTATGATTCATGTATTTGTTCATTTGGGAGTTGTGCGAATCCTGTGATTGCGCGTCTCATGGTGTTGGTTCTACCAATGGGGTAGAACTTCTTAAGGAACTCATGCTGCATATCTGCCCATGTGCCCTAGCCAGTATTTGGCTTTGTCCTTAAGTGAGAAAGGGAATAAGGTCAGGCGGAGGGCATCATCCGTGAAATTTTAAATTTTCACGGTGGAACAAATTTCCAGAAATTCATCCAAATGTTTATAGGGATCTTCATTGATCTTCCCATAAAAGGATGGGAGCATCTGAATGGTGCTAGATTTGATCTCATATTGCAAAGCAGGGACATTAAGCAGTTGGAAACAAGTGGATGGCTGATAATTCGAAGGAATAAAATATTCTTTCATCTGTTTGGGCACCCCTAGTTGGTGTTGTTCAGCCATGGGTTGGATTTGATTTTGGGCCTGATTAAAAATGAATCGCTCAATCTCACTAATGGGCTCAACTAAGTCAGGATGTTGAGATCTTCTCCCTTGCATAAACCAATGTTAAAGATTTGGAGTGAGCCTAGCCCAAACAAATTTGTCTTTTTTTTGAATGCCTATTTTTAACAATGATTTTTTTAAAGAAAAGAAGATGAAAATCTTTTTTTTGAAAATGTTTATTATTATTATTATTATTTGTTTTCTATTTTTATTTTTTTTTATGAACACTTGTTCGACAAATTAACCTACAAAACCTAGGGCTCCTTGGACTTAGAAGCACAAATAGTGAGAATTCCCCAAAGTTCAATTGCAATCCTGCACACACCGACCTTCAAGTTGGCAAGGTAAGAGGTAGGATCGTGGGAGGTTCCCTTTGCTTTCGTAAGCTCCTAATTAATGAACCACGAATCCACTTAGGCATAGCCTTTTACCATCTTGCCTATACACCAACCTTAGATAGTGGTGCAAACGCAATCTCCCTTAGGTTCCAACCACTAAGTGGGCTCAATGTTAACTTTCTCACAAATCAACTTAAATCCAGCCCAAGTCCACTATCAAATTTGTATACTAGTTAGGTAAGAGGTGGAGTTGTGGGAGGCTTCCCCTACTTTCATAGGGACCTAATTAAATAACCACAAGCCCACTTAAGGCGTTTGCCATTGGACCTCTTTGCTAGACACCGGTTTCCAAATTGATAATGGACCTAAGTGGACCCAAATCTCAATGTGAAACCTAGGGCCAATGTCTACTGAATTTTTTATTGGGCTTGGGTTAATGCAAAGATGCATGGAGTTGTGATTTGTGGGCCAAGGAAGGGTGATCAAATCCCCATCTTATGTTATTTAGGGGGTAATGCCCTTATGATATTTTGAAATGAAATGCATACCACAAATTCAAATAAGGGGTTCTATGCAAGCATGAAAATGCATGATCATGCTTTTAGAAGAAGTAGAGATATCACCTTACCCCCCGCAATCTTCAACAAAGAGAAACTTGCCAAAAATAGAAGCAACTAAAAATGTAAAGCTAAATGATGCATGTCCTAAAATAAGAAGGTGTGGTTGCTAATCTTGAAGTGAAGATTTTTATTGGTTCAATTTTTACTTTTCTTTTCTTTTTTAATTAATTGTCCTATCTAGCCGAAAGATATGGAAAGTAGAAAAATAAAGCTCAAATGAAAGAGGGAAAGTTTGGATACTTATTTGAAGAGCGACCCCTCATTTTTTTAAAATGAATGACAAAATTAAAAGACTAAAAAAAGGAGAACTTACCTCTGATTTTTTTGATTTTATTTTAAATTTTTTTATTTTCTTTCTTTATTTTCGAACTTCCTTTCTTTTGGGGCAAGACCTTCTGTAACGACCCGAGAATCCGATTACTGGAAAAGACCCGATAACCCGAGACTCGAACCGCCGCCTACGAGCCGGGAGGGCTCGGAAGGACTAAAAGGAGTGTGGAGACACAAAGAAATAGGAAATAAAGCAGGACAATTCAACAAGTAACAGAAATAAATAAATAACTACTACAATAATAGAGTCAAGTCCAAGAGAAAGTACAGTCTAAAGCAGTAAAACATACCACATGCCGAGTGAACATTCGGCCCGGCGAGCTGGCAACTGAGAACCTCCGAACAGCACCCTCGAATCTCGAGGAGGACCCGCCACACCTGAAAAGCAGGGAATGAGTCTCCAAAATAGAGACTCAGCAGGGATCCCGCGGAACCCCACCTGGAAACAATGGCGGCACAGAAAGCTGTAACTACGAGAGCAACAGTAACAGTAGGAACAGTAAACCCGGTGGCCGGTCGAAACTCGGCACTATAGCTACTCCTACTGTACCGGAAACACACCCCGACCTCACGGTCGGGGGCTACCGAACTACACTAGTACCACTTACCGAAGTAAAAACCTACGGTAACCACGCCGTAGAGGCCTATCTCCCAGGACACGGCCAACCTGGACACGCTGTCCAAGGTGCAACCCTGACCACCTGGTCACGGGTACCGCACAATAAGACGCAACCTCGGTAAAGCTACTAGCACCAGTCTCACGGCACGAAAATTGACACACGCGCCACTGCGAAACATCCGAAACTCAACGGTCAACACGACCGAAAACCCAAAGGTCGAAGTCATGGAAACTTACAGTCTGCCACTCTCTGTCCAGAACAGGAGTACCTCCCACTAGAAGCACAGTCAGTAGCGTCCCTTGACGTCTTACACCTCACTGCAAGTGAACTGCATGACGTGGTAGCGCCTACCAGAGGCACGGACACCGAACAAGTAACCACAAAGCAAGTGACTAGCTGGGGTCACGCCCGTCAGCGTGGGTTCAACCGCCCCCAACCACGTGTGCACACACAGGCCATCCGCCCCTGGCCTGGCCTCTAACTGGTTTTCCCCTCAGCCGGACTCTAGCTGCTAGACGTGGGGCCCGGTGGAAACCAGTCTAAAAATCATCCTTAGGGTAAGCCCGTACACCTACTCCCAGGTGAGACTAGAACATGTGTACTGGTGGGCTACGACTAGTGGAGGGTCACTGAAGGAGTAGACTCTCAAGTCAATGAAAAACCAAGTCCGAACTCGACGAAGTACGGGGACCGTCCCACGTACCAGCACAGTCGGACGGTGACCACAGTCGGAGAAGAAACGGGACTCACAGTCCACAAGGAAACGTAGAAGTATGGTTCCCAAGGTAGCTCACAGGCCGCCAAACCGAACCCCACTCTCAGGGAACAATGGGAACCTTCCAGCTCTAGGTTGGACAACTGGACTCGCGGTCCAAGGCCACACACATGGCCCACACAGAAAGCACAGGGGCACGATTCCCAGGGCAACGCACAAGCTACCACGCCGATAGCTAGACTCGCAGTCCAAGGCCAAATACATGGCCCATACGGGAATCATCTTCCAGGAAAACTCACGGCAAGCGGGGGAGACCCCACCGCACCCACCGATACACGGTGACTCAGTCAAGCGTAACACAAAAGCCCGACACACGAGGAGTCACCTGGACTCTCAAACCCACGGGCACGCTAAACGAGGCAACACGGTCCTCCCGACACCCTCAAAACACGTACACAGAATCCCACGGATGTCTAGGGCATTCACAAGACCGCAAGTCGACCACTGGGTCACAACCGGGTCGACCAGGAACCTACACAACGTGAAACGATCGCGGCAAGCACGAAGAACCACTTCGGCATAACATAGTGCCTAGCGGTCTATCTTTGGGCCGTCACAGACTGTAACGGTCCAAAGGTAGGCCGTCACCGCACCCTGACAGCCTAACTCAGGAGCGTCAGACACTCAGTGTAACACGAACTGTAACGCGCCCACACTGGTGTGTCACAGCACCTGACGGACCTAAATAGGTGCGTCAGGGCACGAGTGAAAATGGAACGTAACGCGCTCCTCTAGGGGCGTTACGTCACCTAACGGACCGACTCCGGTGCGTTAGGCCAGGGAGTTACACAAGCCGTAACGCATGCCGCTCGGTGCGTCACGCACTCTAACGCACCTACCTAAGCGCGCTAGGGTGAAGAGTGGATGCGTTAGCTCTAACGCTCCTGCCTAGGGGCGTCACACTACCCTGACGCCCCACTTTGGGTGGGTCAGGTGTCTATGACCCCCAACGGTCATAAACCACGGTCGGAACCACCGTAACGGTCTAGCATGAGGGCGTCACAGCCCTGTGGCGGTCTATCGTGGGGCCGTCACACACACAGACCACCTATAGGCTAAACGGGCCCTGTGATGCACCCACCCTGGGGGGTCACAGTCTGTGACGGTCATTGGAAGGACCGTCACACCCGTCCAAAAATGGAACGACGGGAAACGACCCAAAAAATGTCTCACGCCCCCATACCTCCATGGGAGAGGGGGAAAACAAGGGGGAAGCCCCCAAATAACCCCTAGCATGCATCTATGGCCTCGGATCGGCCAAAAACGCAATGAAACGGCGGATCGACGCTCAACCCCAAAAACATGGATTTTTCCCAAAATCCCCAAATACGCCCGCTCGGCTCACCACGGCCTACAAAACTTGCGAGAAAGGGAATGCACGAGGTGGGGGTCCATCTCCCTACCTCCACCGAAGATTTTGCGCCCCGAGCTCGCCGATTTGCGAAGAAAACGCCGTTGAAGCCTCGCCGTTCCACGAACCCGCGGCCGAGCTTCACCGCGACTCTACCGCCTCGATCCTCATCCGTCCTTGCCCGTGCCTCGCCCACGCCGTCCCCACCTCGCCTGCGCTCCACCCCATCGGCCACCGGAGAGAGAGGGAGAGAGCGTGAGAAGAGAGAGGGAGAGAAGAGAGAAATGAGAGGTGGGGAGAGAGAAAAAGGGAGGGGGGGTTTATATAGGAAATCCAAAAATTCTGGAAAATACCAAAAACTAGAAAAAATACACCCCCGCGATCCTCGGAACACGCTGATCACCGTGGTAATGTCCCGGTGTCGGAGAACGCAACGGTTCACCCTATACGGGGTTTCGAACGTCCGACAGACGGAAAACACGCGTAAAACCCAAAACGTAACCTGGAACCCACGAAGGTGCTCCGAAAAAATATAGAAAATTACCGGCGTGCTCCTCAAAACACCACGGGCCCAAGGAAACTCACGGGCACACCACCAGTGGGTCTAAAAATCTGGTAAAATAGTTCGAAGCTCGATCGGACTCAAATCCAAAACATACGGAAAGGCGATCCAAAACCCACGGATCCAGATCCGAAAAACCCGGGGCATTACAGCCCTTACTCTTAAAGGAATTTCGTCCTCGAAATTCAGGACCTAGCACGAAGTCACAAGGGAAGAACACTGAACCAACTCACAATGCTTCCAGAACCCCAGCACAGAAAACCTCGATTCTCACGAAAACACCGATCCTGAGGGACACAGCCAGACTTACAATCACAAACAACACCTCGCTCCGCGCGCCGTGCACACCGGCCATCAGAGCATGCATATACCATAGGACACAGTCCGGCATCACCTCAGACACCACGAAAACCAATCAAGGCACCACTGCCACCATCTCGCTCACCGAGGAGACACAACCCTCGACACGAGAAACAACTACCGATCCATCCTATGGTCGGCAAACAAAACACACATCAGCTTCACAACCAGCTGACCGGTCGCACACCCTCTCAAGGGAACAACCAATACAGAGCCTCCACCAGCTCAAGCAACCATCTCGACAGACCGCAACCAGAACATCGGCTCAGCACCAAGAAACACCCCATAAATGGCAAGCTGAAAGCCAGACATATCACTGTGCCAACTCTTGTCAGAAGATAAACTTCGACAAAGCCCAGATCCCGTCCGGAAAGGCACATCACAGAAACGACCACTAAAGGTCTCGCTGGCACACGGCTCTCGTGACGCTGGAGCCCCGACAACCAGCATCTTCTGTCTGTGAAAAGACCATCCACTGGTCGCCAGATACATGTCAACGGGAAGCCTCTGCTTGCTCAGGTTCTTCCTTCTTTCCTGGTCCTCCACCAGATCCGAAGGGAACATTCCAAACCTCGGCAAGCCATCCGTTGACTCACACACAGACCGATACCACATCTCGAGCCGCACTCCTCTCGGACTCTGCATCCGAACTCAATCATCGCGCCAACTCGACCCTCTCGGGCAGCATGATGAAACCAGATGATAAGATCATGGTGCCTTCAGTCATCACCTCACTCGACTCAGACTTACAAGGGAACCATCCCATGCTGGTCACCAAACCAGGGATAACCATTGCGACACCAACATCCCATGAAGGACCACCATTTCGACGCCAATGTCACTAAAAGGCCTCCGCCCACAGGCGTCACTCTTCCATCTTGTCTCGTCACATCCCTCGACCTCCGTCAGGCGACATCCCCAACAACCCCATCCGGGTCTAACACCGACGCCTGACATGGCTTCCATCTCAGAAATAGGGTACTCATGCGGCGCACTAGCCAACACATTCCCCAACACTCCATCCTGCCAGTGCCAAGAACCATAATACCTCGAGCAACGGCACGACAACAACACGTTTCACACAGAGGAACCAATCCTCCAATGCTCAACGCAAACCCAGGAATCCGCCCGTAGCAACCAACGCTACGATGCTGAACCAGTGGGTCACAAGCCCACCAGGCTTCTGCTACGCACTATGATCCACGCGCACAGCCACAAATTCTCGGAAACACCGCCTAACCGACACCCGTCCTTTCGAAAAAGCGCCAACACACCCTCACACGACAAGGGAATGGGCACAACTTCTCACAGGGAACCACCTAGCCAAGACAAGGAGCACGTCTCGCACGGACTTCATGGCACACAAGGTCAACCAATCCGAACACATAATGTAAGACGACGAACCTAGCCAAACACAATTCTCCCCAACCAAAGGGGAGACCAAACGCCCTTCCGACCAACGGAGGAACTCCACGCTCGACCTGACCTCGAACATCGCGCACGCTGGGAACAACATCTTCCAGCACTGAGAAAACCATCACCACGTCAGGTCAGCGCCTCCGACACACTCGGCGAGTGTCACGTCGGACCATAATCACAACATCTTTCGATGCACCACTGCTACAATTCCTCAAACTACAACACGGCATGCGAAGAGCTGCAACACGAGCCATAACGATAACTGCCGACGCTCGTCCTCGAGTCCCGAAACTCACTGCGGAAAGTTCACATCTCAAGCCAACTCCAAGGCGAACACAACCCATTCGCACGCAAGAGCGCATGAGCAAGACTTACTGGGACACCACAGTCCAATCCTGTCTCGAAATCCACAAAACAATTAGGACCGACACGTCATTTCTGATGCCACAGAGCATGACAAGAACATGAGGCTCGACGAAACAGTAGCTCACCAAGAGGATCCTCCGCTCACCCGAGCACACCTCTCGATCAGAACACCCGCTCTGCCACCTTAAACTATGACCTGAACACCTCAGGGGCTGGACAAACCTCAAGCTGGAGTGGCCAAAACTGACAGCAGCTCCCTCAGAGCACGCTCACGGCCACTTAACCACAAGCAATCCACACCAGCCACCTGACCACGCTGCAGATCCCTCGAACGCAGCACCGCGAGTTTACGCCTGCCAGGAACCTCTGCCCAGCATAGCACAACAAGGGCCACCACCGATGAGGGAGAAGGCTCTCAACCTCGATCCTTAGACCCCATGCTGGCACGAAAGCCACGGACAACGACCACCTTCACAGCGCCGCACAGTGCACTCAAGCTCTCAAGCGAGAAACTCGGTGGAAAGCGAACACAAAACCCTAAGCCAGCTGCCGACTGTACTGGACCTTGTGGACTCTAATCACTGCAATATCTCGAATTCCTATGTACGTCCACAACCTCCGCTCTGATACCAGCTGTAACGACCCGAGAATCTGATTAACGGAAAAGACCCGATAACCCGAGACTCGAGCCGCCGCCCACGAGCCGGGAGGGCTCGGAAGGGCTAAAAGGAGTGTGGAGGCACAAAGAAATAAGAAATAAAGCAGGATAATTCAATAATTAACAGAAATAAATAAACAACTACTACAACAACAGAGTCCAGTCCAAGAGAAAGTACAGTCTAAAGCAGTAAAACGTACCACATGCCGAGTGAACACTCGGCCCGACGAGCTGGCAACTGAGAACCTCTGAACAGCACCCTCGAACCTCGGGGAGGAACCGTCACACCTGAAAAGTAGGGAATGAGTCTCCAAAACAGAGACTCAGCTGGGATCCCGCGGAACCCCACCCAGAAACAACGGTGGCACAGAAAGCTGTAACTACAAGAGCAACAGTAACAGCAGGAACAGTAAACCCGGTGGCCGGTCGAAACTCGGCACTACAGCTACTCCTACTGTACCAGAAACACACCCCGACCTCACGGTCGGGGGCTACCGAACTACACTAGTACCACTTACCGAAGTAAAAACCTACGGCAACTATGCCGTAGAGGCCTGTCTCCCAAGACACGGCCAACCTGGACACGCTGTCCAAGGTGTAACCCTGACCACCTGATCACGGGTACCGCACAACAAGATGCAACCTCGGTAAAGCTACTAGCACCAGTCTCACGGCACGAAAATCGATACACACGCCACTGCGAAACAACCGAAACTCAACGGTCAACACGACCGAAAACCCAAAGGTCGAAGTCACGGAAACTGACAGTCTGTCACTCTCTATCTAGAACAGGAGTACCTCCCACTAGAAGTACAGTCGGTAGCGTCCTCTGACGTCTTACACCGCACCGCAGGTGAACTGCCTGACGTGGTAGTGCCTACCAGAGGCACGGACACCCAACAAGTAACCACAAAGCAAGTGACTAGCTGGGGTCACGCCCGTCAGCGTGGGTCCAACCGCCCCCAACCACGTGTGCACACACAGGCCGTCCGCCCCTAGCCTGGCCTCTAACTGGTTTTCCCCTCAGCCGGACTCTGGCTACTAGACGCGGGGCCCGACGGAAACCAGTCTAAAAACCATCCTCATGTTAAGCCCGTACACCTACTCCCAAGTGATACCAGCACACACGTACTGGTGGGCTACGACTAGTGGAGGGTCACTGAAGGAGTAGACTCTCAAGTCAACGAAAAACCATGTCCGAACCCGACGAAGTACGGGGACCGTCCCACGTACCCGCACCGTCGCACGGTGACCACAGTCGGAGAAGAAACATGACTCACAATCCATAAGGAAACGTAAAAGTACGGTTCCCAAGCCAGCTCACAGGCCGCCAAACCGAATCCCACTCTCAGGGAACAACGAGAACCTTCCAGCTCTAGGCTGGACAACTGGACTCGTGGTCCAAGGCCACACACATGGCCCACACTGAAAGCATAGGGGCACGATTCTCAGGGCAACACACAAGCTGCCACGCCGATAGCTGGACTCGCAGTCCAAGGCCAAATACATGGCCCATACGGGAATCATCTTCCAGGAAAACTCACGGCATGCGGGGGAGACCCCACCGCACCCACCGATACACGGTGACTCGGTCAAGCGTAACACAAAAGCCCAGCACACGAGGAGTCACCTGGACTCTCAAACCTACGGGCACGCTAAACAAGGTAGCATGGTCCTCCCGACACCCTCAAAACACGGACACAGAATCCCACGGGTGTCTGGGGCATTCACAAGACCGCAAGTCGACCACTGGGTCGCAACCGGGTCGACCAGGGACCTACACAACACGAAACGATCACGGCAAGCACGAAGAACCACTTCGGCATAACATAGTGCCTGACGGTCTATCTTTGGGCCGTCACAGACCGTAACGGTCCAAAGGTAGGCCATCACAGCACCCTGAAGGTCCAACTCAGGAGCGTCAGACACACAGTGTAGCACGAACTGTAACGCGCCCACGCTGGTGCGTCACAGCACTTGACGGACCTAAATAGGTGCGTCAGGGCACGAGTGAAAATGGAACATAACGCGCTCCTCTAGGGGCGTTACGTCACCTAACGGACCGACTCTGGTGCGTTAGGCCAGGGAGCTACACAAGCCGTGACGCATGCCGCTCGGTGCATCATGCACTCTAACGCACCTACCTAAGCGCGCTAGGGTGATGGGTGGATGCGTTAGCTCTAGCGCTCCTGCCCAGGGGTCACACTAGCCTGACGCCCCACTCTGGGTGCGTTAGGTGTCTATGACCCCCAACGGTCATAAACCACGGTCGGAACCACCGTAACGGTCTAGCATGAGGGCGTCACAGCCTTGTGGCGGTCTATCGTGGGGCCGTCACATACACAGACCACCTATAGGCTAAACGGGCCCTGTGATGCACCCACCCTGGGGCGTCACAGTCTGTGACGGTCACTGGAAGGACCGTCACACCCATCCGAAAATGGAACGATGGGAAACGACCCAAAAAACGTCCCACGCCCCCATACCTCCACGGGAGAGAGGGAAAACAAGAAGGAAGCCCCCAAATAACCCATAGCATGCATCTATGGCCTTGGATCGGCCAAAAACGTAATGAAACGGCGGATCGACGCTCAACCCCAAAAATATGGATTTTTCCCAAAATCCCCAAATATGCCCACTCAGCTCACCGCGGCCTACAAAACTTGCTGGAAAGGAAATGCATGAGCTGGGGGTCCATCTCCCTACCTCCACCGAAGATTTCGCGCCCCGAGCTCGCCGATCCGCGAAGAAAATGCCGTTGAAGCCTCGCCGTTCCACAAACCCACGGCCGAGCTTCACCGCACCTCCACCGCCTCGATCCTCATCCATCCTCGCCCGCGCCATCCCCACCTCGCCCGCGCTCCACCCCGTCGGCCGCCGGAGAGAGAGGGAGAGAGGAGAGAGTGTGAGAAGAGAGAGGGAGAGAAGAGAGAAATGAGAGGTGGGGAGAGAGAAAAAGGGAGGGGGGGTTTATATATAAAATCCGGAAATTCCAGAAATTGCCGAAAAATAGAAAAAATACACCCACGCGATCCTCGGAACACGCTGATCACCGTGGTAACGTCCTGGCGTCGGAGAACTCAACGGTTCACCTTATACGGGGTTCCGAAGGTCCGAAAGATGAAAAACACGCATAAAACCCAAAACGCAACCCGAAACCCACGACGGTGCTCTGAAAAAATATAGAAAATTACCGGTGTGCTCCTCACAACATCACGGACCCAAGGAAACTCACGGGCACACCACCAGTGGGTCCGACAATCTGGTAAAATAGTCCGAAGCTCGATCGGACTCAAATCTGAAACATACGGAAAGGCGATCCGAAACCCACAGATCCAGATCCAAAAAACCCGAGGCATTACACCTTCGCTTACAGATTTCTACTTTATGCGACAGTTATTTTCTCTGGATTTGCTACTTTCTATCCTCTGCACCTACACTTCTGCTTTCTGCGACAGATTTCTGTGATAGATTATTTTTCTAGATTTTTAGATCTGATTTTTTTTATACAAAAAATAAGAAAAGAGAGATTTATTAGTACACTGTAAACACAAGGAAAATAAAGTTCTTAAATCAAAAATCATCATTCTTCCCCGGCAACGGCGCTAAAATTGATAACGCGAAAACGTATGTTGTTACTTCACGTGCACTAACAATCTTAAAATCGAACTCGCACAAAATGATCAAAAGAGAACGTAGTACTATGGCAGGCACGGGTCGAATCTATAGGGAAGAAGAGATTTTTAAAGTTAAAAATGTTGGAATCTTTTAGAAAATGTTTGTGATTTTTGTAGTTCGAAGAGAATGATTAAACAAAGAACGGTTCCAACAATTAATTAAAAATGCCTATGATTATGCGCCTATGCTATAGAAAATAATTACCTGAAGTGGAGAAGAAGAGATATAAGAAGGAGGTAGAGAGGGAAGAAGAGCAAGATCTAGATCAAAAGAACAACTCCTTTCATTAACTTAAAAGAAAGAGTACATGAAATGCGAAACAAAATTGAACTAACGACGTAACGTGATTACAATGAAGTGAAATAACACAAAAGTAATAAAAATAAGAAAAGCCTGGAGTTTGGAGATGATAGCAGCAATGGTGATTATGGCGCCGTCCTCTCTTGACCTTGGATCACGAATCACCTCGCGGAAGATGTCGTCTACGCCGAGAGGAAGTCACCTTCATCGTTGAAACCGCTCTTGGAGGAGAATGTATGGGGTGAGGAGAGAGATCTAAGGAGAGGAAGGGAGAGGTCAAGATGAAGCTAAGGGAGATGGCAATGGTTTAGAAGGGAATGGGATGGTGATGAAGGAGAGATTAACTAAGGCTACCTAGGTGAGATGGAAGAAGAAGAAGAAGGCTTTAAAATGTGAACAGTGAAAATTAGAGATAAAGTATTGAAAAGTCGAACATAATTTGAAAACCATAAGGAATTAGAAGATGATGAAGAAGAAGAAATTGTAGAGGATAGAGAGATGAACAACTTTTATAAAAAGAGTAAGACGAGAAAATGGACGGCGGAAGGAGAAACATGGAGAAGAACAGAGAAAAATGTTATCTACGAATGCACAGGATAGAATAGTGAAAAATAAGAAATAACTTGAAAAACAAAAGGAATGAGCTAAATACTAAGAAGGAGAAGTTGTAGAGCATTCAAAAATGAAGAACTTTCGTGAAGAAATCAAGATCAGAAGAGGAGTAGAAGGGGGAGAGAATCGACTACCTAGGGTTAGGAGAGAAAGGATAAAAATTGCAAAAAGAAAAACTCATTTTCTCCTCCTTGACATGGGCTATTTATAGGGAAAATATGTCAAATGGATGGTGGAGATCAAGTTTGATAGAGATGGAGGGCTAGGATAGATGGAGAATGGGAGGGAGAAATCGTGGGGGCCTCCTTTCCTTGTTGGTCAAGATCCTCCCCATTTTCCTCCTTGATTCCCTCCTTGATTTCCTCCTTAATGTTCCCTATTTCAAACTTTGAATTTTCTTTTCCCTCCAACAGAAATAGGTGGTGGCTGCATTTGACTAAGTCCACCATGAAGGGAGAGGGAAGAGGGCAGCCTAGGGTTTCTTCTCTTTGTCTTCGGACGGTTTTGCTCTCGACTTCGCCTGCAATTGTCTTCAGTGCCCTACACACATAATTATGACTTAATCCATAAAAATTATCACAATGTGCACATAAATCACAAATGCTCATGATTATGCAATGGAGAATTAATGCTCTTGCCCCTCAACTTTACTTTATTAAATGATATCACCGAATTAATCAATTTGCATGAAATGCCCAATTTATATGCGGAGTTGAGGTTAACTATGAAATAGGCATAATTGCCTAATTATGTGCACATAAAATGATGTATATGCAATGAAGTATCATAGAAAATAGACACTCATCAATAATGTATAGATGCGTCGATGCATAAACTGGGTGCATCGACCTGTCTATCCAACTAGATGAACCCATGCAGCAAGACTCCAACACTGCATCGACCTGTTCAACAATAAACTATAAAGACCTCTTGAGGTGATGACCTGATGGACATGAAAACCTAGATGTGTTGACCTGAGTACCATGAGGAACTCTCGATGCATCGACCTGATGGCCATGAATGCGTGTATATGCGTCGACTTGTTTGACCGTGAATGTATGAATGCATCGACCTATCTATCTTCTCTACAAAGGATGCATCGACCTAATGGAACATAACACTACATATGCATTGACCTAATGGAAGAATCAAGACTTATTCTCAGAAATACAACTCAATCAAACATCGTGAATATAGTTTTGCCCACATCATAAATCATAGTATGACATTATCAAAACCAAGATTCCAACATTGCTTTCCAGTGCTCCTCGCTTGGATTAGCCTGATATCTAGTGAAAATGCTCAAAGCATTGGCAACATCAGGCTGTGTAGATAGCATCGCATACAAGATCGACCCTTTGGCCAAAGCATAGGGTACCTTACTCATGTGTGCCACCTCCTCAGGTGTCTTATGACTCATACCTTTAGACATGCAACTCTATGTGTCATGGGAATGAGATCTCTCTTGGAATTTTCTATCCTAAACCGTTTGAGGATAGTGTCTATATATATGGATTGGGATAACCCTAGCATCCTTTTAGATCTATCTCGGTAGATCCTTATGCCTAGCACATAGGATGCTTCTTCTAAATTCTTCATTGAGAAGGTCTTGGACAACCAAGACTTAGTTGATATCAGCATCTCTACATCATTCCCAATGAGTAATATGTCATCAATACATAGAACTAGGAACGTCACATAGCTCCCACTGATCTTCTTGTAAACACAGGGTTCATCTTCATTCCGAATGAAGTCGAAAGATTTGATAGCCTCATCAAATCTCAAGTTCCAGCTCCGAGATGCTTGCTTCAATCCATAAATAGACCTATGAAGTTTTCATACTATTGAGTTCCCCAATTGATTTTGGCGTTAAATTTTGATGATAACAAAACATGTGTGTCAATGCGAGTGATGGACTTTATATTTTTGATGAGATCTTGAATGGTTCCTAAACTTGTTAAAAGTTGATTTCCCTCGTAGTATGAGTTTTTAATTCACATGTTCATGTCATTGACTCTCAAAATAAGAAATGAATAATTTTTTATCTTACCTTCTGGCTCATTGAATAAGTTAATGTTTAAATTTTCTCCAAGTGTTTATCAGGTCCAAAAAGAGCCCAAAAATGTCAAGCAGTTCAATCTAAGGTATGTTGAACTTAATGGATTAAATACATGCTAACTTGGGTTTGATTCTACATTTTTTAGGTGCATCGATCGACCTAGGAGAAGGGCCGGTCGACCTAAACCTGTCAGGGGAGTCAAACCTGCTGAAAACAAGAAGAAGGGTCTGGCTGGTCGACTGACGAGGTAGTTCCGGTCGACCGAATTTTCTAGTACCCAATAGAGGGTTTCTTTATAGAAACAGGTTGATCGAAGCCAACTACTGGTCGACCAATGGGGCCGATCAACCGAACTCTGAGATTCGGTCGACCGATGCGAACAGGATGTTCGCGCATTCGATGACAAATCCAATGTGGCTCATACGTAGGGCCTCCTTAAGGCTAGGTAAAGTGTCCAAAATACCCCCAACTCACTCCCTGACATGTGAGAGGGTCAAAGGATGGTTCTAGAAGGGGTATAGAGGTCTTTTGGTCTCTAAATCTTCTACAAAACCTCTTATTGCGAATTTGGGGAGATTATCCAAAATAAAATAGAGAAGAACACCCTTGGAGAGGAAGAAGAAGAAGAAGAAGAAGAGGAAGAGTCCTCCATTGCTGCCAAGAGGAGATCCTCACATGTTCGAAGCGAGTTCATATGTTCCGGATCGTGACCAAGCCTCGTTCGTGCTACTTGGATCGTCATTCGGCAGCCCTTGAAGCCATATTCGTCATGGAAGGAACCATCTAAATGGGGAAATCATCTTTGCTGAAATTCTTTCTATTCTAGTTGATTTTCTAAGTCATTGAATCTTTCTTTGATAGAATTAGTGTGTGTGATATTGATACATTCGAAGTATGTGTGGTTGGACAGTGCATTGTGCACACTTGTGCGTGTTTGGAGCTAAATTTCGTAGTGTGTATGTGTCTTGAAATATATTGGATAGTGAATTTGAAATCCTCACTTGGTGAGGGGTGGACGTAGGGGGCAAGGTTTGCACCCGAACCACCTAAAAATCCTATGTCTCCTGTGGTTTGCTTTGTGGTGTGCTTTGTGATTAATTATGTTATTTGTTGCCAAATCGAGTGTGATCCGGTGAGGACCGAGTGAATAGTTTAATTCTTGGATATATCTTGCTTATCTAAAAATTGCTCATAGGATAGATTTTTGTTTGCGAAAAAATTTCCTAGCAATCAATTCAACCCCCCCCCTCTTGATTGCCATTTGCTTGGGACAACATATACCTTATTAGCATGAAGCTTAGAGGTGAATCCTTCATGTTGTACTATGTACACATCTTCTGATAGATTTCGATTAAGAAAAGCTGTTGTTTTGGTCGGCACCGCAGCGAGAGGGGAGAAATAAAAACGACAATGGAAAATGGAAGATTTTTATGTAATGTCGGAGGTATTTTCCTTTGTAGCCATTGTAGATTCTATTTAAAAATCCACTTAGATAGAATAAGATCGAAAGAAATAAAAATAAACTAAACTAAGCTAAGAATGAAAAGAATGGGGGAAAAAGAAAGTGGGAGCATACGTGGGATGCTAATAGGAGGGTGATTGCCATAGAACACGCGGGTCTCAAATGATATAATAATAATAAAAGGGAGGGATCAGGAAAATACCTTTGAGCATGGGGAGATGTGAGAGTCTTCCTTCTCTTCCTAACGGCCGGTCGATGGAGAGAGTCTTCCTTGATTGATTACCTTTGCAAACAAAGACAAACACCAACACAAGAATATGGTATTAGAATCAAAGTGTAGTATCAATCCCAAGTGTATAATATATATCGTGAGAATATGGGTATGAACACACCTGTTGGGGTGTTGCCCCTTTAAACCCCTGTGCGAAGGGTAGAGAGATATGATGATGATATGAAGAAATAAATAAGAGATAAATGTGCAAGCGTTGCACGGATGGAGGCTCAACGTGGTTGAGAGGAGAGGAAACAGAATATAATGCATGCGATGCAGAGTGAAACAAATGCAATGAAATAAACAAAGAAGGGAGGAGATGAATCTTGTGTTTCTGGGAGGGCATCGTCAAGGCTTTAGATGTTAAATCGGGAAGAGGCCTTTGATGGATAAAGCTTTAGACATACAGAGGACTTCCGCCTGAGCCACGAATCCGGCAGCACCTCCCCCTATTATTGAAAATTGCCCCCCTTAATCAAGAGCCGTAGGTCTCTATTTATAGAGAGATAATGGGTTTTAATCCAAGAATAATTAGGATAATCATCCATGGCAATAGGATAAACATGAGAAGAGTCCCCCAAGTTTGGAAAGCCATCTGGAGCCTTACCCAGTTGAAACAGACCGCAAAACGAGGAAGGAAGGAGCTGTTGGTGATTTTGAAAAGTTACAGGAAAATGGCGTCAGACCCCGTGGTCGCCCATTAAATGGACGTCCACCCCTATAGTCGCTCATTCCAAGCCAAATTAGAAATTTTTAAAATTAATAAAGAAATCGCGTCTAGGGTACCATATGCGAATTAACATTTTCATCAATTTTAGATGGATTAAAAATATCAAATTTAGATAAGGAAAGACGCATCTATGGTCCTAGACGCGTTCATGAATAGGCGACGAGATGAGTGGACGCGTTTTCTTGAATTATTTAGGAACGTTGAATATTACCAAAATCGACAAGGAAACCACGTCCAGATGGGCAGACGCGTTTTATTGAATTTCAAGAATTTTGGTAATTAACAAAAGAAATACCGTCCTGATGAGAAGACGTGTATTCTTGAATTTTCAGAATTAATAAAATAGCATAAATCGCGTCCTGACGTACAGACACCTTTTTCTTGAATTTATGAAAATTGCCAAAATTAAAAAGGAAATAGTGTCCATATGAACAGACGCGTATTTCAGATTTTCAAGAATTTGGTAATTATCAAAAATGGAAAAGAAAATCACGTCTGCTCAATCGGTCGCCCAGTAAAAACGTGTCCAAGGGGTTTGACGCGTTCAAGAAAAGTCTCTGGAAAATTGGAGAAAAGCCCAGGAAAAATCTGGAAAAAAAGGAGAAAGTTGAAGAAAGCTGAATATTGAAGAAATTGGGGAAAACCACTCAAATAAGTCGATTTGAGGGTCAAATTAGGCATCGCAGTGCGATAGGAGATGTGCTCAAAATGATGTTAATTTTAGCGTGTCTACAGTTGTCCCGCCTTGGCGTCTGCTTTGCAAGGGAGCAGAGTGAACTGAAAAGTAGATGCCAAGGTGTGATGAGACACGCAATCAACACCACTTGATGAGAATCAAATCAAAAGATCGAGATGAAGTAATCTCGGGAAGTTCAATGAAAGCAACAATTGTTTGGATAAAAAAGGGAGTGTGCACGCGGGCACGAAGGAGACAAAAGGATGATCAACTTCCAGCGCGGTGGAAGTATCCCAGGTCACAAACCGGTAGGTTTCACCATTGGGGAGCAGTTACCAGCCAATGTGGACGTGCTGTAGCCAAGGTGGATCAAAGGAAAAGGATTGAATAAAGAGGATGAAAATCCAAACAAAGGAGTTTTCAAGAAAACCGCTGAAAATAGCGACAAAATGAACTGAGGATCCAATTCGACAATGAATATCTCATATCTTAGAAAATTAAGATCATTTTCACTCTCAAAATCAGCTTATCGGAATGATTTTCCACTGTTGATTCAAATTCCTGCATGAATGCATGCTGGGTTTTAAAGGGAAAATTAAAACAAATTAAAATAGAAGATAATCAAAGATAATATTGTTAAGTTGCCAAGACTGAGTCAAGTTTGTGAGCTGATACTAAGCCGAAACCCGTTTATACGCACACCAATTCCTAAAAAGGAACCATCGTCCCTAGTCTTGGACGGCTCAACGGCCTATCCGTGCGACTAAGATTCCTCTGGAATCATCATTATTTTTGATGAAGGGGAATTCAAATTTCAGATTTACCAAAGCCACAAGGTCCTTGATATAATCTAATAGCGTATGTAACATATAGTAGGAATGCATACAGGGAGAGATGGTGATAGCAATAAGCGTGAGGGAACTTAGAAATAAGGTGCAAATACCGTGGGACTTGGATGATGATGCCCAGTCGGTGGGACCAAGAGCTTCTTCCTGCACTCAAAGATTTGTTAGCCAAGATATAACGAAGCATATAGAAATTGAAGCATAGCGTAACAAGCATAGCATGTATCATAGCATCAATAGCATAGTAAGGCAAAGCATGCAAGGCATGTTCATCATTAGAGCTTTAGCATTATTTCTCATGAGGAGGACCAACTCGGCTAATTAGTTGAAAGATGTGGAGTTGAAATGATCAAAAATGCCCAGATAAAAATTGGCAAGAATGCCTTGTAGGAGAATGATGTGCAGGGCGGTAGGAGTAATCAGGAGATTTGGCAATGAATTACTTAGAATGACAGGAATAATCAGACTCGACATGAATCAACAAGAATCACTCTAGAGGATAGAGAGATGATAATCGAGAGTGCCCAGAATGGCAAACCATGGGGATCAATGTGAGTCATCAATGATGTGGGTGAGCAGAGGACTCATCCCACATTCTTGGTCCTTGTAAAGACATGTCCCTACAAAATAACACCATCAGAAAATACAATGCATTTTTTTTGACATATGCAAATTTTTATAGATTTTGGAAATATTCAAATTTTTATGAATTTTTGAGGATATTTGAATTTTTGTGGATTTTGAGAAAATTTGAATTTTTATGGAATTTTGGAAATATTCAATTTTTTTCTTTGGATTTTGGTTTAGACATTACTAATGCAGCATCAAATGATGTTTAAACCACTGGCTAGGGGTCCTCGTTCTTTCCCCTTTCACTAAGAACTGCCCGAAGTAAGACGTGCAGAGGAGATGGCGCCCTATGGCCGACTACCCATGGTTAACGGTGCCCCTACTAAGGCCATACCTAAGAAACATTTGGCCTTGGAGGGAGAAGAGAAGAACAATTGGAGATAAGCCTTATGCAGGATGGGAGATATTAGGACTCGAATTCTTTCCAAGGTATTACCCCTCAAAGAGGTAGTCTGTTGTGCCGGGGCTTTGTGCCTTTGATTTTTAGACCCTTGACATGCATACGACCAGGGTTTTTCCCTGCGGGGACTTTGCCTCTCTTGACATGTCTTTATCTCATAATTTTACATTTATTGAATTTTTGACTTGATTCTGCCCTTTTCTGGCTAGATTTATCATGAAAACGTATTTTGATTTGGGTCAAGACTGCCTCTATTTGAGACTCCTCCCGTATTGGGGATTACCTAGGTTGGTCTTCTCATCCGTCAACCTCCTGCACTTGCACTCGGCCGAGCAGAGAAGAGAAAAGGCTTTTGATGCATACCCATGGCATGGCCAAAATAGCAACGGTGTTTTACCAAAGGAGACCGGCTAAGGACGCCGTGAAGTGTGTGGAGTGCCCAGCTAAGGGTTGCCATTAACAAGCGGGGAGGGAATGTCAAACTCCCAGCGCGGGGTTCTTAGTAACCAGAGGTGCTGCAAAAGCAAGCCTAAAGACTCTTTTTTGAAATTCAATAAAGATAAAGACCTGGGATAAAGGCCTTGACCACCACTCTTAATCAAGTTAAGAGGCACTTCATTTTAAAAATCGTGCGTGAAAGATAAATGTTACCTTGCAACCTTATGAAACAGCAACTGCCGGAGGCGATCTTGATCATCATGAGATTTGTCCTTAAGTGGCAGATAAAAAGATTGGAAGCCAGGGTTTGAAGTGGCTTAACAAGAAGGAGTGGTGCCCAGACTAGACTCAGATGAATAAGGATAAAAGGAAAGGCGGCGAGGGTTAGAACTCCCTTACTAAGGTGCGGAGACCCTGATAACATGAAAGGTCTACAGAAGAAGCAAAAGATTAAGGGGAGGAGTGAGGACTAAAGCCTCGGAAGTAGTGGGAGAACGGGCAGATGTCCAGAGTGGTTGATATGGAAGAAGTCGGGTCGGACCCGGGATCAGGAGGAATTAAATGGAGGAATTGATAGATGGATAGCATGGAATCTGGAGGGTCCGGAGGCAAGGGAGGAGAATCATAACGGGAAGAAGAATCTGGAGGTTCTGGAGGGAGAAAATATCGAGGGACGCAATGCCCTTGGAAAAGAGATGGGAAGAGATGATTTAAAAGGAAGAAGAGAATAAAGGACACGATGTCCTGGAGGAGAAGGAGAAGGAATCGAAAGAAAGATGGAGGGTCCGGAGGCTCCGGAGGAATAGAGAGGGAAGGGGCGTGATGCCCGAAAAGAAGATAGAGAGAGTAAGATTGAAAATTCGGAGGTTCTGGGGGAAGATAGAAAGGGGCGTGATGCCCTGAGAGGAAGTCTGGAGGTTTCGGAGGAGGAAGATGTAAAGGGGCGCGATGCCCTGAGAGATCCGGCGGTTTCAGAGGAAGGAAATATAAAGGGGCGTGATGCCCGGAGGTTCTGGAGGAATAGAGAGGGAAGGGGCGTGATGCCAAGGGAGAATCAGTGAGAAGCCCGGAGGACCTGGACATGAGGGTGTAGAGGGGCACAATGCCCAAGGAGGGAGGTCCGGAGGCAAGGGAGGAATAAGACACCATGGGGCGCGATGCCCCGGGAGGACGAGAGAGAAATCCGGAGGGTCCGGATGCAAGAGTTGGGAGTGGGCGTGATGCCCTGAGAGAAATATGGAGGGGGCGCAACGCCCGTTAAGTAGAGAAAAATCCGGAGGATCCGGATATAAGGGGTGGGAAGGGGCGTGACGCCCTGAGAGAAGATTGATGGGGGCACGATGCCCGAGAAGTGTAAGGGGACCCGGAGATCCCGAAGATAGAAATGGATGAGATGGGGAATGCGGAGGATCCGGAGGTTCCGAAATGCGGGGAAGATACGGGTCTGGAAACCCGGGAAAGAAGAAGTGCAGATGCATGTGAATGCAATGCAATGGATGTAGAAGATGCATGGAATGCATGAAATGCAAAGAATGCATGGAATGAGAGGATGAGATCCTCCTCTTCACCCATGGAGTGGCCCAATCAGAAGTTGAATACAAGATGGATAGGGTAGCGGAAGGCCCCCTAGCAGAAGAATACCCACCCCTCCATGGCGGTGAAAGTGTGCGGCCAACCGGCCTAACGCATAAAATCAAAGCCCATGACGAAGCTTCAACAATAAATGATAACTCCCTTAGAGGGCGAAGAGCAATAATGTGAGGGAGTTGACAAGTTAGAATGGGAAGCATCGTGTTGCCCAAGGATTGTGGCATATAAAGAGTGTTGAACAAAATGGGCATTTGCCCCTTGTATGGAAGAACGGGTTCGAGATTGGAGAATTGACACAAGGGGTGCCCAGCCCGGTCCTTGGGCATGGACTCACACAGCATCAACGCTTGACTTTCTCTTCTGGTGAGCATTGGCGGGGACTTGACCTCTTCAACCATGCTTGCCACAAAAACGTGGATTGGCATCCTGCAAATAAAGTCTTGCATCTTGAACAGCATAGCCGTGGCCAAATCCTTCTTGCCCAGCTCTCGGTCCTCTTTGGCACAAGTACTTGCAACAATACACCCACTCCGAGTGCTAAAAGGAGGTGAAGCGGAGGCGGAAGGCTCCATGGATGGTGGAGGTGTAATGGAATGTGTTGGCGGGAACACGTCGAGCCTCTCCCTTTGCTCGGAAGCGGATGGGGTTGGCTTGAGTGCAAAAAGAGGCGGACCCTACTTAGGATTAGCCACGGGTAAAGGTGAAGGGTTAAGTGGTGGTGGGATAGGCATAATTGGTTTTGGGGTTATGGGGATAGTGGAGGGCCGAGGTGGCGGCAAAAGAGGGTTAGCTTGAGAGGGTTTAGTGGTGGGCTCAGCGGAGGCTGGTGGAGTGGAGGTTGATGGTATAATGGGTGGAGGTTTAATGGAAGGTTCGGCGAGGGCCGGTGTTATGGGGGTAATGGTGTAGGAGTTGGGGGTGTAATGGTGGAGGGTTTGACGCGTTGGAAACATCGGATGGGGCGACAGGTGTTAGAGGTAGAAGAAGACTCCTGATGCGCCGGCGTGGGTGATTGGAGTATCGACCCATCGTCGTAACACCAATAAGTCTCAAAAATGGGGGTTGGATCGGGGATGATGGCATCGTCCTGAGTAGGAGGTTCATCTGGTGGTAGTAGAGGGAGAGGAAAACGAAGGAAACTCGGGATGGGTGCCTTCGAAACTTCATCATCACGTGCCGACTTCAATTGTTCATATGCCGACTCTTCATTGTCAGGCTCAAGTGGCCGCCGTGGTGGCGGTGCATTAATGGGTGGTGAAATATAATGAGGAGGATTTTGTATACATGGGTGCGTAGGCGGAGGGCCATATTGATGAATGGAGTGGATAGGTGGAGGGCGGACGGCGTCCACTTGATCGTTGAAATCTGTCGGCTCTTGCTCACTTGCATTGTTGATGCCGTAGTAATCTCTCCTATCCTTCCATTCTTTTTCCATCTTCGTAATGTTGTTCAGGAAGGCGTGGAGAGGATTGACTGGAGAAGGAGGAGGAGGCCGTGGGCTCGCAACCCTCTTTAGTTGTTCCTCCAACGAAGTGACTTTATCAACGAGAACTTGGAGGGGTGTAACATGAGAAGCAGCGGGTTGGCAAGGCCTTGGAGGAGGGGCCACATGAGATGGCCATGGACGGGGATTAACGAGCTAACCCAGAAAAGGACCCGGCCGAGCCGGGTTGCAAGGAATAAAAGGGCCTTGGGGCCGTGAAAGAGGAGGAATAGAAGGAGGCGGGTGATGGGCCACCCGAAGAGGAGTATGAACAGAAGAGGGAGGCGGGTGATGGACCACCCGAAGAGGGGTATGTGTGGAAGAAGAGGGAGGCGGGTGATGGGCCACCCGAATGGGAATATGAACAGGAGAGGGAGGCGGGTGATGGGTCACCCGAATGGGAGTGGAAGGAGGATGAGAAGAATTAGATGCACCCTCAACCATGACCTTAAGGGCTTGGATTTGTTGAGAGGTGAGATGATATAAGGCATGAAGGACTTGGGAGACCTTCTTGTCATGGGGAGGAGACGGTCCAGAGGGAGTAGTGGCTCGCGATTGAGGCGAGGGACCATGAGATTGGAAATCGCCCATGGGTCGGGCAAGACCATAGGAATGAGGGCGTGGTCCCTTGAAAGAATTATGGTGAAAATCATGATGTGAACATGTTGAAATTGAGGAGTGTAGGATGTGCTAGGTTGTGCATCCTCATGATTATAATTAGGATTAAACATGTTGGTTTGATTATCAAAGCGAAACATTATGCCAATAATCGATATTCAATCAAAATGTTTTACAAGAATAGCAAACAAGTTACGCTTGATTTTTTTTATGTTGAACCTTGGTGAATTAAGGATTTTTACAAATTGTTGATATGATCCACTCAAGGTGATGAACCTAGTTTCAACAAGGTTTTGCTTCAAATGCCAACTAGGTTGATTCTCACCATGCATAGGCCAACTAAACCCGGGGACTTCAAAGGTACAACCTGCCCGGCGTCCGTGAGAGAATCCACGGGTGCGGGGGCTTATGGAGGCCTTGGTTTAGGAATTCCCGATCCAATGAGATGAAATGCTCAATGGAGGGTCCTTCCTTAACCAAGAGAGGGGTATGGCTCCTAGAAATGTAGGGAGAGGAGGTCTCCCAAGCCAATGCCAAGATGGATGCAAATGCTAATGCAACAGCATATGGGGAAACTAAACAGATGTAAAAGTGAACAATGAATGCCAAGAAAAGAACAGAACAAAGGGGATGGGATTACTGTGGACGGCATGCCATGATTTTTTTATATAACAGTAAACATGTAAAAAAAATAGAAACGAGATATGCAATGATGTAACAGTGGAAGCACAGGATATAAAAATGATATGGCACAAATGCAACAGAGGAACCACTAGATATGAATATGATATGCAACAGGAAAACACTAGATATGCAACCACTATAATAGGAATTGCCATGATGCTATATCTAATATGCAACAGATGAATGCGAATGAATATGCTATGCAACAGAGAATGCAAATGAATGTGCAACAGAGAAGAATGCAACCGAATATGCAACAAAGAATGGATATGAGAAGAATACCACAAAGATTCTGCGAAAATAGTGTAACAATATGAATGTAAAATATATGAAACGAATGCAAGGCTAAACAGAACTAAGATGCCATGCACGGTGAACAATTCACAGGCAGAACAGGAAATGCAGCGCCTCAGAGAAATGCCATCTGGATCAGTGGGCGATTTTTCTTTTTTAGGGAATGGGCGTCCAGAAGCTTGGACGCATGTTTTTTTTTCTTATTTTTTGGGAATGGGCGTCCAGTTACCGGAACGCAAGTTTCTTTTTTTTAGAAGAACAAGAACGCGTCTGTGACCACTGACGCGATTTTTTTTTTAAAACAGGATAGCATGGATGGGAATGGGCGTCTATCAGAGTGGGCACCCATTGAATGAGCGTCCACTGTGTTGGACGCAATTTTTTGTTTACAGGGAAAAGGAATTTCAAATAAATCTACAAATTACCAATCACTTGGGAGAAAAGGGAGTGATACGTGGATCACTTGAGGAGGTGCACCGTGGGTGCAAAATAGGAGGGGCACACGTGGGCGCCAAAAGAGGAGGGTAATCAAGAGAAAGATAAAAGGGGTCCCACCGTGATCGCCAATTTGTAGATTCTATTTAAAAATCCTCTTAGATAGAATAAGAAAGAAATAAAAATAAACCAAACTAAGCTATGAATGAAAAGAATGGGGGAAAAGGAAAGTGGGAGCATACGTGGGATGCTAATATGAGGGTGATCGCCAGAGGACACACGGGTCTCAAATGATATAACAATAATAAAAGGGAGGGATCACGATAATACCTTTGAGCATGGGGAGATGTGAGGGTCTTCCTTCTCTTCCTAACGACCGGCCGATGGAGAGAGTCTTCCTTGATTGATTGCCCTTGCAAATAAAGACAAACACCAACACAAGAATATGGAATTAGAATCGAAGTGTAGTATCAATCCCAAGTGTATAATATATATCATGAGAATATGGGTATGAACACACCTATTGGGGTGTTGCCCCTTTAAACCCCTGTGCGAAGGGTAGGGAGATATGATGATTATATGAAGAAATAAATAAGAGATAAATGTGCAAGCGTTGCACAGATGGAGGCTCAACGTGGTTGAGAGGAGAGGAAACAGAATATAATGCATGCGATGTAGAGCGAAACAAATGCAATGAAATAAACAGAGAAGGGAGCAGATGAATCTTGTGTTTCTGGGAGGGCCTCATCGGGGCTTTAGATGTTAAATCGGGAAGAAGCCTCTGATGGATGAAGCTTTAGAGGTACAGAGGACTTTCGCCTGAGCCACGAATCCGGCAGCACCTCCCCCTGTTATTGAAAATTGCCCCCCTTGATCAAGAGCCGCATGTCTCTATTTATAGAGAGATCGTGGGTTTTAATCCAAGAATAATTAGGATAATCATCCATGGCAATAGGATAAACATGGGAAGAGTCCCCCAAGTTTGGAAAGTCATCCGGAGCCTTACCCAGTTGAAATAGACTGTAAAACGAGGAAGGAAGGAGCTACCGACGATGTTGGGAAGTTACAGGAAAATGGCGTCAGACCCTGCGGTCGCCCATTAAATGGGCGTCCAGCCCTACAGTCGCTCATTCCAAGCCAAATTAGAAATTTTCAAAATTAATAAAGAAATCACGTCTGGGGTACTGGACGTGAATTAACAATTTCACTGATTTTGGATGGATTAAAAATATCAAATTTAGGCAAGGAAAGACGCGTCTATGGTCCTGGATGCGTTCATGAATAGGCGACGAGGTGAGTGGACGCGTTTTCTTGAATTATTTAGGAAAGTTGAATATTATCAAAATCGACAAGGAAATCGCGTCCAGATGGGCAGACGCGCTTTATTGAATTTCAAGAATTTTGGTAATTAACAAAAGAAATAGCGTCCTGATGAGAAGACGCATATTCTTACATTTCTGGAATTAATAAAATAGCATAAATCGCGTCCTAACGTACAGACACCTTTTTCTTGAATTTATGAAAATTGCCAAAATTGAAAAGGAAATAGTGTCCATATGAACAGACGTGTATTTAGGATTTTCAGGAATTTGGTAATTATCAAAAATGGAAAAGGAAATCGCGTCTGATCAACCGGTCGCCCAGTAAAAATGCGTCCAAGGGGTCTGACGCCTTCAAGAAAAGTCTCTGAAAAATTGGAGAAAAGACCAGGAAAAATCTAAAAAAAAGGAGAAAGTTGAAGAAAGCTGAATATTCAAGAAAATGGGGGAAAATCACTCAAACAAGTCGATTTGAGGGTCAAATTGGGCATTACAGTGCGATAGGAGATGTGCTCAAAATGATGTTAATTTTAGCATGTCTACAGCCATATGTTTCTCGCGACAATACCGTACACTCGCCTTTTACGGAAGGTCAAGATGGGTTGACTTGGCATGAGGGGTTTTCGGGGGTTTTGATGGGGGTGAGTGAAGGATAATAGAGGCACGTGAAAACAGAGTGGTTACTCATTCTGGATGAATGGAACTAAGGTGACTGGATAGAATGCGGGCGTGCTAGTCGATCTCTCGACGATCACCTATGGAACCAAATTTTGTTAGGGGAAGCGCCGCCAGGGCATGGCACTTGGGCACGAGGGATATCAGGCAGGACATAGAGAGAAGGGGGGTTCCACAGGTATGAGTGTGCAGGAGATTGTGGGGGTTCATGTACAAGACGTCTTTCCCCATCGACCGCAAGCAGCCGGTGTTTGTTTTACATCGGATTCAATCCGAACACCTTTGTTCTGTGGTGAAGGAGGACTTGGATGTTTCTGAAGCCATGGGTAGAGGATCGGATGTACATTACAGCTATAGGGTGACCGTCACACTCGATTGGTGCGGTTAGTTGACTGGAATCTGGGAGACTGGTCACACACAGGCCGGTGTGAGGGCGAGACTGGATCCCCGATGCGAGTATCCATAGACAACTGGTTTCTTTCTTTATATATGCCATGCGGGCTTTACAGGTGGGCCTCAAAGGCCAAAATACAATTAGTGCAAGCCGCGGGACAATTCCGATGAAAGGGTCGGTCCCCGGGTTAGTGCAGGATAGAGCGGGTGTCCGCGTATTTTTACAGAGGCACTCCACAGGGAGATAAAGGCATGCCAGAGTTGTCGAGGGAGGGCTAGACTGGATGGTAAGGGTGGACACTGGCTGGCACCTGAGGGAGGCCAGACACAGCTCAAGATGAGTAGTCGGGTACGGGTCCCGGAAGGCGAGTGTCTTCATGCAGGGGAGTTAGAGCCGGTCCTAGGAATATTACTTCTAGGCCAGGGTCCGGGTAACTCGGGTCAGCGGTCGGGACCGTCGGTGGCCGGCTCGGGGCAAGCACCGGACACGTAATCCCATGGCAGGAGCAAATCCGGCATTATGGCGTGTGCGTTGTTATCGTAACGTGCCATACGCGGGCGGACCCGATGTGCAGGTGTGATTGCCGTTATCATAATGCCTCATACGCGAGAGAATGGACTTGAGTAAAGCGGCTAGACGCCATGTGAGGGGTGTACATTCGACATACCCTCGGCGTATACACAGTCGATCAACAAGCCACCCAACGCACCTTGCTCCTCATGTCCTTGCTGGAAGCCTTGTCGCTTGAGTCCACCTGTGTAGGTTAGCAATGCATGCTCGTATGTATGCCCCTTGGGCTACTAAGGGGGTTTTATTGGGGAAGTTGATGGGTTGAGGGGTTTACGCGGATTGGAATGGAAGGGATGAGCTGGTCCGCGTAAACCCCCTTCAATTTTTAAAAAAGTCTTTTTTTTGTGAGAGGGGGAGGAGGTTTACGCGGACCTACCCGGGGGTGGGGGCGGTGGGGGGGGGGTGGGCAGGTCCATGTAAACCCCCCCTCTAGGGGGGGTTAATGCGGGGCTGGAAGTTTTTTTCTCTAAAAAAACTTTTTTTATTGAATGGGGGGTTTACGCAGACCTGTCCAGGGGGGGCGAGCAGGTCCGTGTAACCCCCTGGGGATGGGCAGGTCCGCGTAAACCCCCCCTCTTGGGGGGGTTAACGCGGGGCTGGAAGTTTTTTTCTTTTAAAAAAACTTTTTTTATTGAATGGGGGTTAATGCGGACTTGGCTGGGGGTTTTTGCATGGGGTCTATAAAATTCCCCATTTTTTATATCTTGGGCCCACTTTTGACTTCGTGTGAACACAAGACGACAAGGATACGGAGGACTGGATTGGCTGGCTGGCTACACGTAGAACAAGGAGGCTGACCTGCTTCTTGTGTGATACCGAGACTCCATATTTGTGAACACCTCCGAGCTGGTATGTGGATCAATCTTGAGTCAGACTGGGACTGGGATGGGCTTGCACTGGGATGAACATGGTTGGGTTGAGGGACCCCAGGGGGAGTTCGCCCCCACCTGGGTGCGGTCACGCCTGGGGCGAACTCTCCCCTAGGCGAGCCGTTGTCGTGGGGGGGGGGCCCTGGGTCTTCCATTGTCATTTGGCGCTGTCTTTTGAAGGACTCGAGCATCCGAGGTGCTGGGATTGGCCCGTGAGGGTCAATTGTTTGATGTTGTTGCTGTTGCACGCAAAGTGTTCGAGAAAATTCTCGATACACTCCGGGTTGTCGAACGTCTCAGCTAGATGGCTGGTGGGCCTTAGACTTGGCCCCAGAACAAGGATGATGGCCCGTAGGAACTGAGAGAAGGTGTCTTGGGCGTGTGGGCCCAACCTTGATGAGGTATGTAGTGTTGCACGGCGGGTTGACGGGCAGCCCCGGGTTGGCCCCGGAGCTGAAAGTTAACGGCTCATCACCGTGTGTCTGGGGGTCAAGGGTGGCCCCAACTCCTTGGAGGGTCGCCGTATGATACGGCTAGTGGCATCCAAGCCATGGATCGGCCCCGGCTTATTGTAGAATGGCTGGAATATATGCGCCCACGAGGTGCTCGGGAAAATTCTCGATACACGATCACGGGCCGTATAAGCGTGTTAAGGGCTCTCGAAGCCAGTGGTTGACTAGGAAAAGTACTCCTTTGGCTTTAGAATGCTGAAGAGAGGTGTTTTGGGGATGAATCCCGACCTCATTGCTGGGTGTCGCGTGTCGTGACTTGTTGTCAGGGCACCCCCGGGTTGGCTCGGGTGGCTTAGTTGAAGGCGGGTGAAACCGCGTGCTGGGTGATCGGGGATGGCCCCCATCAATTGTAGGTGTTCCCATGAGTCACATCAAACTTTCTAGGACTGTCAGTTGGGCCCAGCATGTCATAGAAGGGGTTGGATAGATAATGTCTTGAAGGTGTTCGGAGAAATTCCCGAGCCCTTATTTCTCATTATTTTCTCTAGTAAAATGTCTGGGTACAACAGCTATCTTCACATCTATTTGTCAAATCTCATAATCCAGGTATACAACAATGGCAAAGAGGATTTTGATTAACTTAACCAAGGCCACTGGCGAAAATGTCTCGTCATAGTCAATGCCTTGTCTTTGACATACCCCTTCGCAACTAATCTGGCCTTATATGTGTTAATACTTCCATCTTCACTGATCTTCTTTTTGAATATCCACTTGCAGCCGATAGGGACTATGCCTTCAAGTACATCAACCAAGTTCCAAACTTGGTTAGTGTACATGGACTGTATCTCTGAATCCATTGTCTCCTTCCATTTCTCGGAGTCTGCACTATGGATCGCCTCCTAGTAGGATTGAGGATCTTCATCCTCCTTGATATGTACCTTAGAGGACCTCTCTGAGACATGTCCAATATATCTTTTAGGTTCTCTAGGCACCCTACCAGATCTTCGTAGTGCCTGTGTTTCACTCTGAATAGGATCAATCGATGTTGTCTCATCCAACGAGACAATGTCCATAGTTTGTGGTTCTTGGACCTCGTCCAATTCTATCTGGCTCCCACTATTTTTCTGGAGTAGATATTCCCTTTCCAGAAATACAACTCTCTTAGCCACTAAGACTCTTTGCTCAGAGGGGTGATAAAAATAATATCCAAAGGTCTCTTTTGGATATCTCACAAACCTACACGAATCGATTCTGGACTCAAGCTTGTCACATTCGTTCCTCTTTACATGGGCCGGATACCCCCAAATTTTAATGTGATTAAAATTTAGTTTCCTATCCTTCCATATCTCATATGGTAAAAAAGGAACAAATTTATTTGAGATCCTATTCAATAAATCGGTTACGGTCTCTAAGACATAACCCCAGAGAGATAAGGGTAGTCCTGACATGGACATCATGGATCGGACCATGTATAACAAGGTCCTGTTTCTCCTCTCTGATACATCATTGTCTTTAAGGTGTATATAGTGGGGTCCACTGAGAAACAATCCCCTTGTCCTTAAGGTAAGAAGTGAATTCATGGCTAAGGTATTCTCCTCCCCGATCTGATTGAAGAGTCTTAATACTCTTGCCAGTCTATTTTGTCATTATTGTATTCCTTAAACTTCTCAAAGGCTTGTGATTTATGTCTCATTAAATACACATAGCCATATCCCGAGAAGTCATTAATAAAAGAGATGAACTAGAGGTGACCCCCTTTTACCTCCATGGATATTGGTCCACACACATCCGAGTGTATGAGCTAAAGTAGGTCAACAACCCTCTCGCCATGTCCACTAAAGGGAGCCTTGGTCATCTTCCCCATGAGACAAGACTCACAGGTATCAAATGGCTTGTATTCGAACGAGTTCAAATATCCATTTGAGTGTAGGCAAGAGACCCTCTTCTCACCTACATGACCAAGCCTGCAATGCCAGAGGTATGCAAGATTCACTTTTTTTACATTGGCATTGGAAACCTACATAACATTAGAACATGTATCCAATACATAAAGATTATTGACTAATGAACCATTGGCTATCACCAAACTATTATTCATAATAGAGCACCCAATACTGCTAAAGTAAATGAAACTCCAATGTTATTCAAACTAGAGATCGAAATAATATTCTTTATTATTTTTGGAACAAAATAACGGTCATTCAGTTCCAGAATGACCCCTAGAGGCAAACTGAGGCGTGGAGTTCCAACAGCTTTAGCAACAACCAAAGCTCCATTGCCCATCCTCAGCACAATCTTCTTTTTGCCTAGCCTCCTCCTATTTGCCAACACCTACAAAGAATTACAGATATGAGATGCACATCTAGTATCCAATACGAATGATGTTGATTTCATATATGACAAATTAAGGTCTATGACAAAATACTTTCATTTAGAATTGCCTTACAATTGATTTTCCAATGCCCAATCTGTCTGCACCAAAAAAACTTGTCCTCTTTTTCATTCTTCTTGCCTTTGCCTTTGTCACCGATTTCCTTACCCTTGGCCTTCTTCTTTCTCTTCCCTTTGGTGGATATCTGGGCAGCCTTCCTTTTCTTGTTGGCCTGACCAACAACCATTATAGAAGATGATTTATCTTTATGCATAATCCCTTTGGCACTTTTCAATATGTTGAGCAACTTTGGGAGAGTTACTTCAATCATATTCATGTTGAAGTTTATGATGAAAAGAGAAAAAGATTCAGGCAATGATCGGAGAATAAGATCAATGCATAGTTCAAGATCCAACTTGAACCCCAGTGCATTGAGTCTCTCAATCCACTCCATCATTTTCAGTACATGAGCATGTACTGAAACACCCTCCAACATCCGGGTCCTAAAAAGCTTCTTGGAGATCTCATACCTCTTTATCCTCCCTGCTCCCCGAAGAGCTAGCGTAGGTTAAGAAGTATAGTTCTACAATCTGTATTTTCAAACTGCCTTTGCAGCTCAGGAGTCATAAAGGCTAGCATATATCACTGGACAAGAGAAGAATCTTCTGACCATTTGGCATAAGTCATGAGATCGCCCTCATCGGCATCATTGGCAGGCTCAGAATGGACAGTGTCCAACACATAGGCAATTTTTTCAGCTGTGAGGACTATACGTAAATTGCTTAGCGAGTCTGGGAAATTTGGTCCAGTCAGCCTATTGGCATCCAAGATGCCACAGATGAGATTGGACGACGACATAGTGATCTAGATAAAAAATAAAAGACAACTTAGCATATGTACAATTTCTAACTTAGATGTGATTTTCTATCTTAGTTAGTCTCACTATTTTTCGATCGAACAATATAGCTCTCAGTATATAGAACGAGAGAAAAATGGGATCATCCTAGTGGGTCAGAATCCCAACGAGACTGAGATATGACCTTGTGGAAAGTACAACAAGTCATAAGCCATCTCAAGAGAAGTCAACAAGCACTTGCATCCAATGCAATATCCGACTTTCTACCCCCGAGAAGTCATCCCCTTGTGGAAAGCACGACAAAGGATACTCTCAATTAGATCACACCACCATTACTACACGGCAGTGAGTTCATGACCCAACCCTTGTGGATAGCACAATAAGACCAAGTTCAATTCCTCACTCCATTAAGGCCTAGCCTTGGAGTTGAAATCCTGCCATCAGCCCATGGACCTTGTGGAAAGCACAACAAATCCATGAGATGAAGACATTCATTCACCCTATAATAGTGGAGGGTCACGGCGGCCCCTAGAGCCACGCTTATCAAATCTAAAGTTAATAGTGAGGGAATTTGATTTTATCTTGGTCTCACCCTAGGTGGTAACATAAATATATCCAATATATTTACTATACCTAGTAATTTGCACAAATAAATGCATCCAATGCAAAAAATAAAATGGGGTGGTCATGAACCCTAAGCCTAATGCTACTAAGACATCCGGCTTGCTTTCAAAGCAACTGGATCGTCCTCGTTGTTCGTCCTCCATGCCTTAAATCTATGATGTCGCATAAATTACAAATTTTATACAGCTCGCATGACGAAAAAACTTAAATTACATGCAAAAATTTCCAAAAGGCCTCAGGGCGAGTACAACCAGTGGAGGGAGGTAGAATTACATTGGAAATATACCAAAGGGAGAAGGGAGACTCGCAGGCCCCAAACGAACTAACAACATCATCAGTTATGTCCATGATCACTCGCCAATCCACACATTCAGATCAATCAAGTAAATGGTTATTTTTTAAAATAATCTTTATATTTTGGATTTAAAAGTGGGATGTGCAAACAAAAACATTTTTGACTTTATTAATTTTAAAAATTCAAGTCAGATTAACTAAAATTAATTCACATAATCAAGCCAATACAAAACAAGAGGAAGCAAGACATACATAGAACCATCACATATAGAAGGGGCATGCACATTTGAATCAAATTCAAATAGTTTAGATAATTAAAATAATTATTTAAATTTAAATTTAAGTATCTAATAATTAAATTTAAAAATAAATTTAAACAAGATAGTTATATAAATTTAAATTCAAATTAATAATTTAATTTGAAAATAAATTTAAATGATGTAATTATCCTTAATTATCATTTACAAAAATTCAAAATTTGAATTTAATGATTATCCAATAATCAAACATTCAAAATAAGAATTTTAGTAATTATCTTCAACAAAAAACCAAATTTCAAATTTAATAATTATCTAATAATTAAAATTTTAAAAATTTGAATTTTCTATATTTATCTTCAACAAAAAAAATATCAAATTTAAAAAATATCCAATAATTAAACATTCAAACATATGAATTTTTATAATTATCTTCAATTATTACTCATTTATCTCAAATTGGGTGATAATTATCTCAGCTAACTAAATTTTAAATTCAAAATTCAAAAATTGGTTGAGAAGATAATTATCTCATCAAGCTTATACTTTCTCATAACTAGATTTCGAAATGCGAATTTTAAATTTAAAAGGGATAATTAGCTCATTGAGATTAAATCAGACGGCACAGTGTGCCGGCATTCCCTAAGTGTGCGCATGGGCGCACTGGACTGAGTGGAAAAACATGGGGCAAGCGTTTACCGCGTGGGGCCGTTCGTGCCCACGCCTGCGCGTGCACAGGACGCCCTACGCCCTGTGCGTGCGCATGCTGGTGCGATCAACTCCCCCTTTCATCATTTTTTTCCGAGAGCATTCTCGCGAGTGAGCGTTCTTTTTTTTCTTCCGCTTACGAGTTCGCACACGGCCGCCTAGCATCCTGTGCATGCCACAAACATGCAATATGGTATATTAAAATTAAAAATTATTGAAAATCATGAAGAATAGTCTCAAAATGTATGGTTCTATGTAGATCAAGACTTCATCGATCAGAGTAAACCTAGCTCTGATACCATTGTAAGGATTCCATATGCATGGGTTCGGATTGCACATCGGAAAATAAAATTAAATCCCAAACCCAGGTTTCTTGGAATCCAAGAATCGTGCCCTGATCGATGCAATAAAAATAACTCAACGCCAGAAAAGGGTTGTTAATCTTTACCTTACGCGGAACGACGTTGTCCGTAATGTCTGATATAGATTTTCTTGAATGCAGATCCCCACACGTGTCTGACATCTAGAATAGATCCACACTGATCCTCGTGCAGTGACGGTGACCGTCCATTCTTTTTCTCCTCGCGTGTAACAACCACGGATCTCTTAAAACCCATCTTTTTCTATTATTCTTTCTCCCTTGAAAGAGAAGAAGAGGGAGAGGAACGAGGGATAGAGAGGGAGAGAGAGAGAGAGAGAGAGAGAGAGAGAGAGGGAAAAAGGAACGGCGGTGGTTTTCTCCTCTTACGTGCTTGGTATGTTGAGAAAATCTAATCTAATAGATATACAAGTGGATTGACTCCTTTTCAAAAGAGCCCCTAACCACATAAATTATATATATCTCTTAATTATTATTGGATGTATGTATATGAAGCCCTTCTCTTCGTCCTTTTTCCCACAGGAATTTAAGGCTTTCATATATGTCTGCACAATAACACCTCGTCACCCTTATATGTGTGATCCTCTAGGTCCATAGTCACCCTAGTTTAAAACCCATTAACTTCTAATCCCCAATTAGAAGTAAATTACTTATTATTCACTTCTATAAGAGCTGAATAATAGTTTAATTTGTTACAGACCTATGATCAAATTGAGTCAAGTAAATCCGCGTGATCCCCGAGGATGTCGAGTTCAAACCACCCTGTCATGAACCTATTTGTCCCAGGTTGCCGAATCATTATAATTCCTCGCTCCTTCTATGAGTTTGGTTCGATTGAGGGTATGGTAACTATCAAACCTCATGATCTTGTCATTTGACCATGACCTCCTAAAAGTGTATGGCGTCCGCTCCAAATGAACTCACATGACCCTGGCCAGGGATTTAGTGGAGCGTCAATGTATTGACCCATTAACTGTCTGATATATACCTGATAGTGAGCGATCCCTTCTTGACCATTGACGATCTTCACACGTATCCTGACATGGTCAATGACTTGGCATTTCATGACTTATGGTTAAAGTCACTTAACCAAGTATCAAACCATGCCAGTCCTCGTGTAAGATACGATCAATGTCTCTAGTCAAAGGACCAACGATACTACTGAGACAATTAGATCTTCAGTTGACATTAGATATAACTAACCATATGAAGATCCAATGGTAGATCAGTCCAGTGTACATCCTTCTAGGACGTACACCTAGACATATGTGTCGGTGTCCCGCACCAATGACCATGAGACTGCCCACCTACACATTATGTGTATTGGTTTAATAGGTAATCAATGTCCCCAAGTGATTACCCCCCAATGAGGGATAATTTCAAGGCATGTGTCCATTTAAAGTCAGCGTCATGATCGAGATCCCATCTCGAGTTGAGTTTACAACCACATATCTTAGGGACAACATAAAATAATATACAATTACGAATTTTTGCTCAAATACTACTTTATTAATGATGAACAACATTGTGCAACTATCAGGCCTCCCTGACCCGAAATTAGTCTGTAGGACACCCAATACCAACACTTAAAATACTATGAGGGAAGACACTAAAATTGGGGACAAACGTCTATGAACGTCTACACATGCACATGAACATGATTAATTCAAAGATTTAGGTTGGGCCTGAGAGAAAACCTACCTTTGATCTGCCCTAAGAGAAAGGAAGAAGAAACTCAAAGAACGCCTAGAACGCCCACGTTAGACCTCAGTTCCTCTTCCAAGCTAGAGCCTCCCATGCCTAGAAGCCTTCACGCACGTACTAGGGTCGGCTAGTGAGGCTATAGGGTCGAATTTATAGTATTTCAAACCTCTAAGTGTCCTAATTAGGTCAAGGATTCTTAGATAAGAAATAGCTCCGAAAATCTCGACTCTATCTATATCTAAGGCCACCACCACCCTATCTAGCACGAATTAGGGTTAAGGTTTAAGCTGGATTTTGGTCTCTCTCAGTGGACTAGGGTTTAGATTTGAAATTAGGCCCAATTGTTTAAGTTTTAGCCCATTTTGCCCTATTAGAATTAGGGATTTTAAGAACTATGTTAGAGATTTATTCCTTCTTTTCAAGTCCAATAAGCTTTTAATTATTATCCCAATTTACTATTATAATAATTACAAATTTTATTTAGCCCATAATAACTATGTTAAGATTATCCTTCTTTTGTTCAAAAAATTATATTCATTTAATTATGTATATTTTAAAAATTCGAGTTGCTACATCAACTTCAAAGATAGTGTCCACCATTGCCAAAAGAAATAGATGCATTTGACAATTACAATTTACAGAGAAGGACTCTCAGAATTTCTTGGATAGGAAGTGACAATCTCAATTGAAAGAAGGTGATGCGCAAACAATGGTTCGATATTTTCACCGGGTACAACTTAAAAATCCCACCTTCTTTTATGTGTTAGACTTGAATGACAATAATCAATTGCACAATGTCTTTTGGATTGATAGATGATCCCACAGGGCATGTAGTTATTTTTCAGATGTTATTAGCTTTGATGATACTTATCTTACTTACACAAATGAGATGCCTTTTGCTCTATTTGTGGGAATTAATCATCATGGACAATCTGTGTTACTTTGTTGTGCATTGCTCTCAAATGAGAAAACTGAATTCTTTATATGGGTATTCAAGTCTTGGTTAAAAGCAAATGGTAGACAATCACCGAAAGCAATAATTACTGATCAAGACAAAGCCATAGAAACTGCTATTATTGAGGTGTTTCCTAATGCAAGGCATCGTTTTTACCTTTGACACATATTGAGGAAAATTCCGTTGAAAATATTGGGCATATTTGTAGTAAATATCCCGACTTCATGGATGACTTTGATGGATGCATCTATGATTCCATCATGACTCATGAGTTTGAAGAGAGATGGGATCAATTGATGATAAATTATGAAGAGTGCAAGGAGAATGATTTGATGAAAGATCTCTATGAAAATCGTTTAAAATGGGCTCCAATCTTTTTGAAGGATACCTTCTTTGCGTGTAATATTTACTTTCATAATGTTCATTCTGTAGAGGCAGGAAAGTGTTCCCCTGGCCTCGTACCACACTTTTAAGATTTGTTTGTTGGGGAAGAGCAGTCGGCCTCCCGAGGAAACCTATAACCACTAGAGAATGGCGTCAGAAGGAGTCCTAGATGTGATCTTAAGGGACAACCCTCCGATGTTTAAGTCAGATATGTATATAAGCGAGGAGAAAGAGAGTTAGAAGAGGAGGGAAGCTAGAAAGGGAAACATGAGAGCTTGAGAAGAGGAAGGAATGCTTGGAGACTGCTCGGAGAGGCAGGGGGAGAAGAACCACAAGGGGACCTCCTAGACCCTACTTCCCAGATGGAGATTCCTTCGTTGGGAGTTTATCTTTCTCCTTGGAGTAGAACTTTTTTTGGCTTGAGGTTGCCTTTCTCTCTTTCTGTGTGTCTTTAGAGGTGTACGAGCTTGTATTTTTATGTGAGTCTCCCCTTTCCTGGGTTCGGTCGGGGACCTATTTATAGGGGTTGTCGGGACACTGGCCGTTCCTCGATAGGGAAATGGCGAAGATCGTGGAGTAATGCCTCTTTGATAGTGGGGGGTTACCCATTGCTCGCCTGTCGGTTCCCCAGAGAGAGGCTTCATGGCGAGAATCTCGTTCGCGTAGGTGTGACTCAGTCCACTCCGGGGTACACCCTGTGATGGCGGTGGCAACATTCGCCCGTTGGAGAGTTCTACGGCGTCCGAAACACACATGATCATTTGCCTGTGGGCTGGTGGATCCTTTTTAGGCCTCAAGCGAACCGTATTGAATGGGCCACAGGCCGGTGGGGCGGTCTGTTAGGGGCTCGGCCGGTGGGGCGGTCTGTAACGGGCTTGATTGTATTGGGCCGCGCTGGGCCTGGCGAACATTCCCCTTCTCACATTCTATTCTGATATCTCATTCTTATATATATAGATATATATATATATAATGAAAATTTGATTATATATATATATATATATATATATATGAGAAAAGAAAAAGATATAATAAAAATATCGAATATGATAATAATAAATAAAAATATTCAATGCGATAAAATAGTATAATGATAAATTAAAATAATATTTTGTTAAACATCAAATAAATATAATGTCGACTAAAATTTATATTTGCAATAATTTCCATGACCCTTTAAATTAACTAAGATGAAAATTAATTTGGGCTAATGTTAAAATCTTTAGGGGCCTTAGAGGGTGTTATAATCTTAGTTTTATAGAAACCCTAAATCTAATTAGGTTAGTGGGATGTTAGTGGGCTAAACCCTAGAATTAACTAGACTATTAAGGATAAGATCGAGCTTGTTAGGTTTGCCTTCATCTAATTAGGGTTTTGAGAGAGATAGAATCATTTCTAGAAGAGTCCTTAGTGGATTATTTTAGAGATAAATCAGAATTTAGGTATTTGATATAATCCATTTGTGTTCTTAAGGATTAGGACTCTAGATGAGGTTTAGAACTATAAATACCTCGTAATCCCCTCCCAGCTAACCCTAATAGTTCGTGGAAAGGCTGCTGGGCATGATCGAGGTGTGTTCATGGGGAGATTCGTGGGAGTTCTTCGTGTTCATCGTTGGTTCTTCTTCTTCTTTTGGTCTTCAATTTGGTAGGTTTTCTCTCAAGCTAAACCAAATTAAATCTTCATATTTGCTTAGTTATATGCATGATTTAAACTTATGCATGTTTTGCTTTATAATATTTTGAATTCGTTGTCAATTTTGCCTGCAAAATCGTGAATTTCTCGAGTTTCGACAATGTTCTACAAGTTTCTACTTTTCGGACTGAGAACGTGTCCATCGTAGAGACCGCATTCTGAACGTGACTGTGCGATAGACCGCGCCTCTATTTCTTGCCCATATCACATCCTATGTGAAGACCACGATCTTATGTTCTTCGTTCTAAAAGCGGCATCTGAGACGACCGCGATCGGACCCGATTCATGATATATTTTAATTTTTAAAATAGTATTTTAGACTTTCAATTTTATTTTTCAAAATCATGTCTTTCTTGAACCATGTCGTCTGGAATAAAATTGACTAGGTAATGAACTCATGAAAGTATGCTAAATCCCTTGACAACTATATTCGAATTCTTCCTAAGTTCCTTATTTAATTAATTCTACCATATGCCCTTATTTCTACATCATGCCTTGATTTCTTCTCCTAAATTAATCTTTTTCATGTCTAAAAAGTTAGATCTTAAACTTATAGTTTTGTTACTTGTGCTATAAGATTTCACTCTCTATGATTAGCCTCTTCTTTTAAATTGTTTCACTTGATATGATCAACATTTTTGATACATGATGCTGTTAGATTGCAATTTTATATTAAGATCATGTCACCCCAGTGACGTGTATCTACCAACTGCATTCTGGTTTGTTTTCTCACAAAAATCCTTTCTTGGTAAAGTTAGGACCCTTCGCCAGGTATTCCTCTTGTCGGACTTGAACTTCTTTACTAAGACCTCTATAAGTCTCTGTGAGTCATGGATTCCCATATGGACATCGAGCTGATTGTACCACAAAAATATTAAAGACACTTCTGAAGATCGTCTTACTATTAAGATGTGATTTAACCAACCTTTGGAAATGCATTCCCTATCTGGGACACAGTTCTATTTTATCTATTCTGAATGTGGCACAGCCAAAGACCACGTTCATCCTCTATCTTTTTGAACGCGGCATCGCGATATACTGCATTCTTCCCTACTTTTTCTGAACACGGCCATGAGTCCGACAACGTTCAACTTGATTTCTTCTGAACATAGCCACGTGACTGACCGCGTTTACCTGATTTCTTTTGAATGCGCCCATGTGCTAGACCGTGTTCTACCCAGCTTCTTGTGAATGCACCCATGTGACCAACCGTGTTCTATCCAATTCTTTCTAAACATAACCCTGCTGTCAACCACATTTTATAAAATGCCTTTAGTACGTGTCTGACTGTAGACATGTGATTTGACCCATGTTTTAGTGTGGATTTCTATGAAATCTGTTACCGTCTCTGTAAATCAGTACCTCTTAATCCTTGTGAAAACCAAGATTTTCTATTCTTGTAAACTTGATATATTGATTCCTTAATCTTACTAAGTTATATACTTAGTTTTCCTTCTAAACATATGTTTCTCATTCTTGCAAACTTACATTAATTGAGGTCCCTGCATTCTATTTGTTCTACTTCGCAATGCTTGAACATGACTTTCTTGAATCTACTTGGCCATTATTATATGGAATTGTTTGGTGATTTATTTGGGACTTTGAGTCCACTTGACATTCAATGTTGGTAATTTGGGAGCTCGATCTGATCCTAGACGGAATGTCCAAAAATACTTGAGCTCATGAGAGTGTGAATGATCGATATGGCATTGCACCAACTGATATGCAAGATTTGATCTAGCTAATTTACCTACATGTTATATGAATAATTGATTCCCTTGTTACATGATTGATTGCTTGACTTTCTACTTGATATTCTTGACTCGAAAGGATATATATATATTTTAGAATTCAATTGTTATATGGCCAGTCTACAATTATGTTCACTTATTACATATTCATCATCTGATGTACATTATCTCTTGTTATTGGTTCATTGAATAGGAACTATGTACTATACGGGACATAGTGCTATACTATGAGAGGCACTGTAGCAACTCAAAATTTTATATATGCATTTATATGTGAAAAAAAATGAAAGATGAAAATAAAATAAATGATGAATATTTTTTCTTTATGTCTTTAAAGTGTAGAATATATAAACGCGAACCCTATCCCACATGTTAACACGAACGGCAGGATTCGCGGCACGATTCTAAGAAGGCGAAGACGTCGGTACTGTAGTAGTACTGTAGCATCTGATTTAAGAGAGAATTATTAGCTGCAATTAAATTCTAATTAGTGGATGATGTCATTTCTTACATCATTGAATAAATGAGGTCATTGATTATGTTATAGAGGGGGATTTATTTCAACATTCACATATTGAAATTTATTTTCAGCATAAGTTGGTGTAATAGTAACATGGGTCGGTGAAACAGAAAAATTAGGTGAAAATTGACTTAGAATTAAATTAGCAATAAAACATCATTGAATAAATGAGGTAATTGATTATGTCATAGAGGGGGATTTATTTCAACATTCGCATATTGAAATTTATTGTCAACATAAGTTGGTGTAATAGTAACATGGGTTGGTGAAATAGAAAAATTAGGTGAAAATTGACTTAGAATTAAATTAGCAATAAAACAACATTGAATAAATGAGGTAATGTCATAGATGGGGATTTATTTCAACATTCACATGTTAGAATTTATTGTCAACATAAGTTGGTGTAATAGTAACATGGGTTGGTGAAATAGGAAAATTAGGTGGAAAATTGACTTAGAATTAAATTAGCAATAAAATACTTATGGGATTTGGCCTATAAATAGGGTTGGTATCTTCCTTACTCAAAGCATAAAATCTATTGGGGAAGTGCTAGTTGTAGAGAGGAGGAAATCTTAAAGTTTGGAGGAGTGTTCGAAGTGTTCTTCGTTCTTGTTCTTCTTCCTCTTCGATCTTCCACTAAGTAGGTTTTCTCTCAGGCAAAACTTAATTAGATCTTCATATATGTTCCTGTGCATGAGTATTTTGATTCTATGTAATTTTTCATGATCATATATTTGTGACTTATTTTGAGATTTAAAGTCCAAAAATTAGAGTTTTCATTATAAGAACAAGTTTCGATTTTCTATCTAAGAATGCGGATCACACATGGACCGTGATTTGAACGTGGTAACCATGTCTGATTTACCTCATTTATGTGCGTTATTTCAAAACTTAAATTTTGAATTTTAAAATCATGATCTTACCTTAAAAATACTATCGAGAAAGAAATGACTACATAAATGAACTCGAAAGGCTATCGTTAAAGGTTTAAACAACTATGCTCGAATTTTCGTAAAATTCCTATACATGATTGACTCTGTCCATTTTGATCTAAGCTCTATATAAAAGCTTGACATCTTTTTTCAATGTCTTTTCCTTCATTAAAATTCTTTTACAAATGAACATGTTAGAATATGCAAAAATAATTTCCGTTCGATTTATGTGTTTCTGACAAATCGTGTAACTAGCAAGTCTCCCAAGAAAGACCGGTGTCTAAGACTAGAGGTCCATGGACAAACGCTTTAAGTGGATAAGTGGCTACTTAATTAGGACCTTACGAATACAAGGAGAACCTCCCACTGTCCCACCTCTTACCTGCCCGAATGGCGTAATGTTATGGGAGCCACCTCTTGAGGTCGGAATGGCGTAAAGTGGTACATAACAGGAGCCACCTCTTGAGCCTGTTGGGGTCATCTCTAGAGTCCTCCATAACTAAATATCTAGTTGTACACTATACTATGCTTCTTAAGCTTTTCTTGAAACTCGGATTGGCCATAATTATAAATGAATTGTTCTATAAATTATATGGGACTCTTGGTCCACCTGAACACTCAATGCTTGACAAACATGAGGCCCTGATCTGGTCCTAGGCGAGTAAAGCCTGAAAGTACTTATGCCCGAGGGAGTTGAATGATCAGGTGTGGCATTGCATCAACTAACATGCAAGATTGAACTAGATAATTCACTTATTACATGCTTGACTCGTTACATGCTTGACTTTCTGTACATGACATGTTTGACCGGGAGTATTAATATTCTTGTTACATGGACAATTTTACAATTCTATACTTATTATTGATCCTCATGCTTACACTTGAGTTCTACAATATCCATTCTTGAATTCTTGACTTCCAGATCTTGTTCTCTAATATACTTGTTTTTTGTTTTATTTACTTATTTTATTTCGAGAGCATATAGATGATTCAAAATGTTAATTACTTAAAGTGACCTGGTAAAGAGATATAAGTCCTACTGAGCTTACTAACTCACCCTGTGTATTCTTGTCAATTTTCAGGAAATCCCAAAGATGGCGGGAATGGGTTGGAGTGACGAGAGTGGTGATAATTTTTATTATATTTTTTTCCAGTCTGTCTACTTAGAAATGAATGTACTAGATTTGAATAGTATCAAAAGTCTTTGAAGAATATTTATTGGAAATGTCAGGTTATGAAATAAAGATGTGATTTTGTCCATTTGTTGTTCATACTCATCATCTGAGTCTCTTGATTAACCCGCTCGTATAACAGTTCACGCCTTCATATTTTCGCCTTGTTCGGGACGTGATAGTTTAGTTGGTATCAGAGCCTATGGTTAAGAAAAAAGGGTCTAGGGCATCAAGGCATAGTTATTGAAAACCCTAGGTTCTTCACACTATATGTTAAAATTTAGTGATACTTTACTCGTGAGATTGGGTAGAGACTTGGGTTAGATATTAACGCGACGGACATAACCAGCATGTTCTTACATTAACGCGGTGTAAATAACCACCGCGTTATGACATGAACGAGACGTATCGGGTGTGCACATTAATAGACGCGATCCTTGTTACGACCGTAATCATCTCGCTGTGAGACAGAGATAATGCCGACCTTGCAGGGCTACTTCCTATGGCCAATAAACATGGAACTAACAGGAAACTAGCAGAGAAAGAATGCTATGATGGAAATAAGGCATGGAAACGTCTGTAATAGATAAAAAGTTATTATCTTTTAGTTAAGGTTTCATGGACATCATGTAGTAAAAACCCTATTACGCAGTCATGGAAAAATATGAAATTCTCAACGTAGAAAGCATGAAATTGAGCAAGATCAGAGGGCTTTTGTTCCTAACTTGATGTTTTAAGTCATTCATGAGATAACCTATCTCTGGGGTTGCTCCTAGTGTTTGAATTTCTGACTAGAAGTATGCTCCCGTTCTTGTGCGTCCTACGTGGAACCAACAACTTCCCGACCTTCTAACTCCTTAACCTCTCAACCTTAATTCATGAAATTTGGAGGGTGATTAGAAGACATAGAGGGGAACAATTAACTCTAAAGGCTTAATATGAAATTACATCTTCTAAGGTCCCTAAACCTTGGGTCTTTGTTAGGCGGACACACTTGTTCCTATGCGTTCTACAGAGAAACAGCTACTCGCAGATCTTCTAACTCCATAACGGCTTGATCTCCTAACATGAAATTTGGAGGGGAGTTAGATAATACTAAAGGGAACAAAAATTTCTAAAAGATTGACATGAAATAACGTCATCTTACCGTCGAATCACGCGAGCCAAAATGAGGGTTCGCGTAGGTCGATCTGGGCCCTATTTATAGGGTTTAGCCTAGGGTTGAGGGATTATATCAAGTTAGGAGTCCTTATTGGTATTAAAATCGATCCCCAAGAGTCCTAGACCAGTTTTCCCTTCGAGATAACATCGATCCATGGCCACCCATGGATAAAAAGCTATTTTTTTCATTTTTTAATACGCCTCGGTTCCGTAAGCGTATCGTGGTCAACATGAGGACTGCGTTATTCAGGAACGCGGCATATCGCATGACCGCGATCTGGCCTTCACTTCAAATTTGAATTTTATCCAAATTTCTTCTTCTAATTATCCCCTATTTATCTAGTTAATGTAGAGAATTATCCTAATTATGTCTCTAGAAGTTGGGATTGGGCCTAAAGTCTTAGAATTGGGTTTATGGGCCTAGTTTAAGTGGGCCTATTTACTTGGTTATTAATTGTACTTTCAAATTAATTTATTTAACCCATAATTCATTTAATAGCCCATTAAGCCTTTTAAGTGCTTTATAATTATATTTAATTTAAAAAAATCATAGAAATTTCTAGGGTGTTACACCCTCCGCCACTTAAAGAAAATTTGGTCCCCAAATTCATTGCATGAGATTTATAGAGAGTGCTCTTTTACTTATAGTTAATTAGTTCCGCTAGCAATTAAGGCAACACCGAGTGCGAATAGGTTAAGATGGTACCTTCAATCGTTTTACCTTCACCATCCAAGACGGCATTTAGTCGGCCTTGTCGTCTTCGTCCATTTTCATTCCTTGGAGATTGTTCCTTATTAAGAGGGCAACCCCGACATGCGGTGCTCCCGAGTTCCACATCGTAGACAACCGCCGAGATGCTTCTAACATTCTTTGGCTGAATGACCGAATTTCTCGCAGAATGAGCAAGCCGCCATGACTTACTTTTTTTTTTTTTGGAAAACCCTACCTAGGGTTGAATAGGAGAGTGCACCCCTTACCAGAGGTAAAGGGAGTAGCCACTCCACCATCCAGACCTAAGAGGTAGATTTTATTGATAGTTGGGAAACAATGATATTACATCAGTCGGATACTAGGCATTCCTAGCTTGTCCAATCGAGCTGCACCTTTAATAACATGAGGCTGCTCGTGAGAAGCAAAAAAAGAATTACATTTGGTGCTACATGCTAAAGATGCCAGTGAGTCAGCAACTGTGTTGGCTTCTCTGAATATGTGGGAGAACTTGTCAGCTGAGGTGGTCATGCGCCAGATGTCTCTGACATAAGGGATAATGATCCATGGGCAGGAAATTTTCCTGGTGATTGTCTGAATTAACACCTTGGAATCACATTCAATGGTAGTAGGCCGGTCAGAGATAGTATGAAGATATTGAAGACCATCATATAATGCCCTTGCTTCTGCTATAAGTCTATTGGAATTGCCATAATAATGTGAGAATGCAAGAAGGACATTTCCATCAGGGTCACGGATGACGCCACCACCGCCCGAAATACCATTAGCTTTACAAGCACCATCCGTGTTCAATTTGATGAACGGCCATGGAGGGCATAACCACTTTATAAGCATTGGGCGTGGGCAATCTCTAGCTGCAACATGAATATCAAATTCTGCCAAGATGCTCCAATTTCTGTTTGAATTTTCCTTGAGGCCTGATAGTGTTATGACTTCCTTTGCTTGTGCAATGATTTTGTGGAGAACCGCATGTTTTGCTATATTCCTCCCTTCATATTTAGACATATTCCTGGAAATCCAAAGTTCCCACCGTCCATAACCAATAATGGCAAGGGTGAAGCAATCCAGTTTAGACTGTCGGCTAAGGGACTGAATTGTATTCAATATAAGATCATTGGCAGTTCTACCATGAATTTGCAAACCCTGGGATTGAAGGGCCGACCAAATGAAAGAAGCAATGTCACTGGAAATGAATAAGTGGTTGGTAGTTTCCTCAGAGGGGATGTTACATCAGTGGCACTTAGAGTAAATAGAGACACCAATAGCCTTTATTCTATCATCAGTTGGGATGCAGTGGTGCATGATTTTCCATAAGTGAATAGAGAGTTTGGTCGACAGCCAGTTGAACCAAAGGTTATTCCATTTAGAGGTATGCTACTGGGCATGGACAGGGAGAGCTTTCTTACAAACAGAGGAGACATTACATTCACATGTGGATGACAAGCTCCAGACTTCTTGATCTTTATCTTGTGAGAGAGTGGTGTTCTGGACAACGGACATAATGTCATGAGGGAGATATCTGCTAAGAAGATTATGAAGGTCATTGCTATGCTGCATATAATATTGTTTAACAGATATATTGTAGTTTGGAATCAACTCAGCAGGAACAAATGAAGCCATAGTTTGGTTTCCGAGCCAAATGTCATTCCAGAAATTAGTGTTGATACCATCACCCAGAATAATTAATCTGTGCTTGATAATTAGCTCTTTGGCATGTAGCAAGGATTTTTGAGTAAAGCCCTTCATATTCTTGAACTAAATAGCAGAGATATGATTGCCTCGGAAGTACTTTGCTCTGAAATAATCTGCCCACAGTGAATCAGCATGGATGGCTCTCCATAGCATCTTGACCCTTAAGGCTATCTCCATCTGCCGAAGGGACATAACACCCAATCCACCCTGCAGTATAGGCTTGCAGATTGTGGTCCAGGATTTCCAGTGCCTCTTGTTTCCCATGGGGGAAGATCCCCAGAAGAAGTTTGCAAAGCTTTTTTCTAGTGCATTGTGGGTGCCCACATGAAGAGAGGAGGAGGCCAGGTAATAAATGGGGATGGTCGTCAGAACATGTTTAATTAAGCATAGCTTAGCACCTTGGGAAAGGATCTTGGCCGACCAACCATGAATTCTTTTCTGGATAGTGGAGAGGATACCAGCAAAGTGCATTTTTTTCTTCCTGCCAATGATTAGAGGGAATCCCAGATATTTATGGGGGAAGGTATGCTTAGAGAAACCTGTCAAGTCATGTAATTTGTTGGCCACTGAATCCTTTGCATTTGGATGTAAGAAATAACCACTTTTACCAATACTGATTAGTTGACCAGACGCCTGTTCATAGGTTTTCAGAAGATGGAGTAAATTCCTGACAGAGTTAGCTGATGCTTTAGTGAAGATAAGGGTGTCATCTGCAAAAAGCAAATGGGAGATGGTGGGGCAGCCTCTAGGACCCATAAACCATTCCACCACACCTTTAGTGAAGGCATCATGCAGGCACCTGCTGAGGACTTCTTCAGCACTGATAAAAAGGGCAGGGGCAATGGGATCCCCTTGCCGAATTCCTCTAGAAGATTTAAAAAACCCTGCAGAGTCACCATTGAGTATTACCGAAAACCAGCAGTTGCTTATCATATTGTGTATAAGAGAGATAAACTCCGGGTTGAAACCAAATTTCCTAAGAACTACATACAGGAAGTCCCATTCAAGGTGATCATAGGCCTTGGCCATATCAAGTTTGAATATCACATTGCTTCCTCTTGTTTTTCTTCCAAGTTCTTGCACTAGTTCTTGAGCCAAGGCAATATTCTCCACTATATTTCTCCCCTTCACAAAAGCTGACTGCTGAGGAGATATAATTTTTGGAAGAATGGCTGCTAATCTGTTATTTAGAATAGTGGGGATAATTTTATAGAAGAAATTACACAGGCTTATGGGTCTAAAATCAGAAATATCCGTGGCATTGTTTTTTTTTAGGAATGAGTGCAATCAGAGCTGAAGTAACACTTCTAGGAAGAGGACATTTGGTGCTGAAAACATACTGAATGGCATCCACAATGTCTGTAGCAATGATGGGCCAAGCACACTGATAAAAGGCTCCTGAAAAACCATCTGGCCCAGGTGCACTGTCGGAGGACATCCTGAAGACAACTTCTTTGATTTCAGTTTCAGATGGAATGCTACATAGCATGTCATTATCCGATGCTGTAATCAGGGAAGGAATGCAGTCAAGGATGTTGGCATCAATGTGGTGGTCCTGGGAAATAAAAACCTGTTTAAAATGATCAGCAGCAATGGTTTTCATTTGATCATGATCCAAGGTCAGGATGCCATGACTTGCTTCTCCTCCTCCTTTACCTTCTTATTCTTGCCGTTCCCGTTACCATTACGGGACCGCTTCTTGTTGTCATAGGATTTGTAAGTGCCCGTGATGCTGAATTTGTCTTCTTTTCGTCCTTTCTTGTCGTACTTATGGCTAGACTCCTCGCCCTTACTTTTGAATTTCTCGACCTTCTGCAAGGTCCTCTCACATAAATGAGCCATATGGACCATCTCCGTATAAGTGCAGATATTTTGAGGTCCAAGTTGATTTATGAAGACGGGCCTCAATCCATCCATGAATCGGTTAGCCTTTAATAGGTCCGTGCTAACCAAGTGAGGAGCATATGGTGCCAGCCTTGAGAATTGTAGCTCATATTCTGCTACGGACATCATCCCTTGCCGAAGGGAGGCAAATTCCGTAGCCTTCTTCTCCCTGACATTGAACATATTAAACCCTGCTTATTTCCCATGATATATATACTAATATGCATGCCTTATCTTAGTAGTTTCACTTCCTGATCATGTCATGACTTCATTAGTGTTATCATGCTTTTCAAAGTTTAATTTTATTATATGTTAATTTCATGCCAAAATCTTATAGTTTTGTACTTAAAGAGATTTCCATGACTTAGCTACATCTTGATGGATATTTTCATGCGTTCCCTTCTTACCTTATTTTATGTTTTATAAGATCACATATAGCACGTATTCCGGTATGTTGCTATTAGTTCACTTGCACTTAATAGGAACACCTCTTGGACTTGTGATCCTCTCCGTTGGATATTCTTTCTACCGGATTGGGTGATCATGTTTCAAGGCCTCCGTAAGTCTCCGTGAGCTTGGGATTCCCACTAGGACGTCGAGCTGATTGTACCCTAAAAACCTAAAAAGTTAGAGAGCACTTCGTATTTTTCACGTTTTCTGTGAACTGGCATGATCACTCCCTATGCTCCAGCTGCGTTAATGAATTATCATGGTGGTTCCTATGATCGCGTTCATGTTCAACCACAGACTTCTCCTTGCGTCGACCTGACCTTCTTTCTGCGTCGACTCTATCTCTGATCGCGGATCGATGATAGACGACGTTAATTAAGCATCGCGGCCTTCAAGACAGCCGCGTTCGGACATCTTGTTGCCCAACCTGTGGTTTGACCCAAGCGTTGGCTAACCTCCATTCTTAGATGGCCTTCTGATTGTCTATAACCCAACACTTTGTTCAATAAACCATTTATAAACTATAGAAATCTATGAATGTACCGTTATGCAGTCGAAATTCCTCCATGGCATAATATCCAATTTATTCATCCTTGATCTCTCATGATTTCTATTTTGGTGCGTTCTTACCCTTATATTGTTGTCATGAACTATTGTTTGAACTTTACATTATTGGCCTGCATTTATATTTCTCGTGGAAGTAGCTTGATTTATAACGTGAAGATGCAAGAGCGGGCACGAACAGTGTCCAAGGGCTCCACACTAGTCCCCTCGGCGGATGGCAGGAAACATACTGTAAACCATGGGTATGATGAACACTGGCGTCGCATTGCGCTGGGAGTATTTTTTTTATAAACGGGTGAAAATTAACCACGAGGCTCATCATGAAATTATACTTGATTGTTACATGACTTTCTAGTGCATAGCCTTTATGGTTATGAAAAGTACATTCTCGTTACATTCTAGTACATTCTCATTACATGAAAGGCCAAACTTACATATATATTTCAATCTTGCTTGATCATGTTCACATATCTGGTTCACGCCGGTATTACTTTGGTTTTATTCGTATGATTTATCGTATTTACTTTATCTTACCTTCTAGAGCTAAGATGTTAATTACTTAAATTATGTCTTCATGTTGATACGAAGATATCTACTGGGCAAGTGTGCTCATTCCCTACCTTTCCAATCTTTTTCAGGAAACTCTAGTGGATCGGATTTAGATTACTCGAATGACGGATTTGAGGGCGAGAGCAAGTGATGATCAAAAGAAGCTATAGTTCGTCTAGTCATGAGTCATATTGTAATTAGATGCCTTCACTATAATAGGCGGTGAAGTTGATCATGTTATGTAATTTTTTTTTTATTGAGTCTAGTTAGGTTAAAAGGGTCAAGAGTCGTTGTAACCTTGAATTATTATTCAATAAAGATGAAATTTTGAGTACATTATCTTGTGCCTTCATTCTTCTATCTGTGAATGGTTAGCACCCTGATTGTCTTTCTCGCTTGAGGCTTTATTTGCCGACTGTTCACGTTCCCGACTTAATTTCGCTGCATATCTCGGGACGTGACAGATCTTGACACTGTGAAGGGTTGTTTCAAGTCCAGAATAGTGAGGCTACGTCGAATCCAGTACACGGTTGCATCGACCCTAGTCACTTCCTAAATCGCATTTCTTAACACTCTTTGTATGGTGTCTTGCTCTATTGGCTCGTTGGCACAACACATACAAACACCAGATGTGTAATATCTCGGACCTTTCAGATCCCTCTTCGTGGGTCTCGGATCTGGTTTCTCGGAGTGTCTGACTCCGCTGTGTTTAAAATTTCATTTCGGACATCTTTCGTGTTCGGATCGGCGTGATCCGGAGTTGTTTCGGAGGCCCGTGAGCGTTCCACGGCTTTTTCGCGTGTGTTTTCTGATTCCCGGTGTGTGTTTCGGTAATTCCTTCGGAACCTCGTTGCGGGTGAACCAGGTCGTTCACCTAGGCGAGAGTGGTACCGTTGCGATCGGTGCGTTCCGAGAATCGCGGAAATGTGATTTTTGATTTTTTTGGTATTTTTTGGAATTTCTGGAATTTCTATTTAAACCCCCCATTTTCTTTTCTTTTTTCTTCTTCTTCTTCTTCCTTTCTTCTCCTTCCTCCCACACGACCGTGGCCACCCTCTCTCTCTCTCTCTCTCCCGTTCGAGCGCGACGACCTCCGTTCCGGCTGTAGACAGCGGCAGTGCGACGGCGCGAGGACGTGGGTGACGAATAGGCGATCGTGCAGGCGTGCGGCAAGCGTGGGAAGCGTGGGAAGGCGAGGTTCTAACGACATTCTTCGTGGGATTGAGCTCGGATCGGTGCGTCTCGTCGCGAACCAGAGGTAGGGTGACGTTCCTTAGCCTCTTGCCTTTCTTCCCCGTGAGTTTTAGCTCGAGACGAGGTTGAGAGGGGTTATTTTCGCGCCGGAAAGGGTCGTTCATGCTACGGGGAGAGTTCATCCGATCCGCCGTTTTGAGCTCCGATTCCGTAGTTTAAGGGCGTAGGAGCATGCTAGGGGGGCTTGGGGGTTCTTCTCTCACCGTTCCCCCCTTTGTGAGGCTTGTTTGGGGGCCGAAATGGGCGATTCCGGTGATGTTCGCCATTTTCGCGCTGGTGGGCGATGTGCGGTCAAACCAGGGCCCGCACAACCCTTGTGCGGCCCCGTTCTGGCCGTCCATCAGCTCGGCGCGGTGTGGCTGGGGCTAGAACGACCGCCCAATAACGACCGCCCAACCCTGGGTTTTCGACGGTTGAGTATTACCGTTGTACAGTGCACCGGGGTGTGCATCCAGGAGCTAGCCACATAACCCTTCATGAAACTAGGTGCTGGCCATACGTCATCTGGTGCCGTTGCCTGGGTGTGCAGCCAGATCTGGACCGCACAACCCTTGAACGGAGAAACCGTAGCCGCTCTTCCCTAGTGCGGCTAAGGACTAACCATTCAGGTTTATTACCGTTGGGAGACGAGCAGCCAGGAGCTGACCGTTCCTCACCCACGTGCGGCCAGGAGATGGCCGCACATCTGTTGAACGGGCCCATGTTGGCCATTTTTCAGCCCGTTTGGACCTGGGTAGAACGGTCCCGTGTTGGCCGTTTAACCCTGGTGCGGTCCCTGTGCGATCGCACATCCCTGAGCGGCCCATAGTGGACCGTTCAAGGGGACAGGTCGTGTCGGCGTGTCTCTCGTCGTACTGAGTGGTACCGGGAGATGTCGTTGTCGGCTTCTGTCACCGTGCGACGGTGTTGGTACGAGGGGCGTTCCTTGTACCGTCCGGTTGGGACGTGATTTTTCGTTGACTTGAGAGTCTACTCCGTAGTGACCCTCCACTAGTCGTAGCCTGCTTACACATGTATGGTCCCACCAAGGAGTGGTGGAGAGGCTACCCTTAGAGACAGTTTGTGGACCAGTTTCCGTCGGGCCCCACGTCTTGCAGCCAGAGTCCGGTGTAGATATATTTCTCCTCCCATCCGTTCTTTTAATGCCCTCCCATGTCTATCCTACCACATCCAACATGGGAAATGAATGAAGACAGAGGGAAAGGGAAGTGTAAAAATCTGTGATCGCCACCAAGACGCCGGACGTGATGAACACGCCGTACCTTGGAAAGAGGGAGAGGTACTCGCCTGACCTGCAGTGCTAGAGAGATATACGGCTCAGGAAGAACCGCCTATAAGATGCACGGTCTTACGACAGACCGTTTAAGAACGCTGCAGAGGGTGCGGGATGAAGCACTCCTGGCAATTGAACAGCCCTATCACGATCGCAGGAAGAAGAAGGACGGTCCACGTAGAACCGCACGTCTTCTTGAACGGATGGTATTGAACCGCGCAAGATCACCACGCCAGAAGTCACAAAGGGTCCAACCTCCACCCTCTCCGGTCGGCCAGAGGGGATGGGCCTCATGTTAGGGATTGTTGACCTGCAAAAATGTTGTGACGAAGACAGAATAAACCCAAGATTAGAACTGAAAAGTGTAGTAAATGCCAAAATAAGAAGAAATGAACATGAATAAGTGGAAAGGGGGATACCTGGGGGATTTTAAACCCCTAGGGTGTCACAAACGTGGGTGGGTGTGTGCATGGCAATGAAGGTGAAAAAAACGTGGAGAGAAAGTGAGAAGAGTGATGCATGCAATAAAAAATGGACTAAACCTATCAAACACACAAGACTTAAAAACTAGACTACTCCTTGAATCGGAGGCTTATGTGGATGTGGAAAGCCTCCCCCCTTGGTCCTAGGTAGCTCAAGAATGCGGCAGGACTTCGCCGTCGACCAAAAATCTCCCCCCCTTTTCAAACCCGGCCTTTAGGGTCTATTTATAGAGCACCTAAAGTCCTAGCTCGAAATTAGGATTTAGAAGCATTTTCAGGTCGAGATTATCAAACAAAAGATGAAGATAATTCAATTATCTTTCATCTGGAAGAAACGGCACTCGAAATGGTTGAGGATTCGCGGAGAAATGGCTGGATAAAGTTGGGGATAAATCCATGAGGAGAGAGAGAAAATCTGTTGAACCTTCAGCAATCGACCAGATGAACGGTCTAACGATAGACCACACATCCATATGGGCGGTCCATTATGGGCCGTCCAACCCTGTCGGTGAAAATTCAACAATTTATAAAATAATCCAAATTATCTATTAAACCGGCCGAATAGTTCGCCGTTGGACTCTCATACATGAACGGCTCAGATGAGACCGTTCAAAGGTAAAGCGGCCAAAGATAAACCGTTCTAGCCTTGTCGGTGATAAATAGATTAATTGGATAATTATATGAGAAAACCATCAAACGCAGGACTCTGAGAGATGAGCAGCTACCATCCGTCCGTCCATCAAGTTGAACGGCTAGGAGAGGACCGCATAAACGCTTGTCGGTGGAAATTCAGAAAATTAACCAAAATAGTCCAAAATAGATGGACGGTCCACAGGGAACCGCACACTGATTGAGCGGCCAGGGATGAACCGTACATGTAAATGGGTGTTGAAACTCATAGAAAAGCCCAATCAACCAAAACCAAGGCCCATTAAGCCCAGAATTGAAACAAACCTAGCCAGAGAGGGAGGCTACCCATAAAACTGGCCCAAAACATGCCTGAAAATAGTCCCAACGAGTGATGGACAACTCGAGGCATCAACAAATGGGAGTAAGAGGAATGACTCAATTTATCGGCAAAAAATGGGTGTCAACAGATGTCCCTCCTTAATGTCCTCTTTGCAGGGGAGCGAGCGGAGGTGAAGCGAAAGTGACATGGAACATGGAGATGGAGTGGAAATGCAGCGGAGTGGACCGGAAAGTGGGTGTTAAGGTAAAACGACACCCGTTTTTACCAACAAGCGACAGGAATCTTCCGGAAAACTCTGAACCAAATGCAAGGAATGATTAAACCAAAAGTGACACCAGTCTGGAGGAACTACACTAAACAAAATGAAACAAATCGATAAGACCAACCTCATGGGGGACACAATCTCGCGGTCCAATGAGGAGGTCAAAAGTAGACAGCAAAAGTAAAGGAAACATGCTAAAGCTCTAGACGGGGACCTCTTAATCAACCAAACCAAGCGAATTGACCAAAGAGAACCTTCCAACTCAGAGTGGAATTAGTTCCTCTTACTCAAACACTGAACGCACAGCTAACCATCACTGACAGAACATTCTTCAAGCAAACCATGGGGCATGAATGCTCAAAAGGATGTGTACGATGCATGCTGGGCTAAAATAAAAGAAATCGTTAAAACAAATGTGAATAAGGAAAAAAATATAAAATACTCGAGAATAATATTGCTAAGCTGGGAAAATCAGAGTCAAGATACCATCCGCAACCACAGCGTGCAGGATAGAACCATCCTCCCCATGACATCCCAACCTAACGGCCTATCCGAAGGTTAAACAGTGAACCTGGATCATCATTATTTTTGTTAAAGGGGAACATCAGATCCTGGAACACGTAGATAACCAACTGGTTCTCGAGATAATATATTATAGTACCATATAATAATGTAATAAGGGTGATACGGTTAGAAGGCCATACCTGACTTACCTGTGCAGGTGAAACGGCAAGTGAGAGTTTGATGCTGCACATAAAATTGTTAACAAGATTTGCAATGATATCAAAATTCATCAATTGAACACTAAGTGCAGAAATGGGGGTAAGATAACTTCAAACATGAACGGTTAAATACCAACCGCCCAAAGAAGAACGGTTATATGAGAGCCATATATATTATGGAATTTTAACCGACTTAAATAGCATACCGTTGAAGATGAACGGTCACCTCTCAACCGTTCAAACGAAGGACGGTCTAACGATAGACTGTATAACGTCTACAACCTCGAAAGTCTAAAACCCTTCGTCTCCCTCCACCGTAACCGACGGTGGGAGAGAGAACGAAGGGCACACCGAGCCCCATCTCCCCCTCTATCTACCTCTCTCGCCCCCAAGCTCCCTCCCTTCTCAACCCCTCTCACTCCATCATCTCACATGCGCTCAAAACACCAAGCGAGGCGCCCTTCGACGATGAATATGGACGTGCCACCGCCGACGACCGCCGCCGCAGCGGAGGAGACACCGGTGGAGGAGACACCGGCAACGCCGCCGGCCGAGGGAGGTACCCTCCCTCCGCCATCCGAGGTCGCGGAAAAGATCGAAGCCGCCGCGCCCGGAGATGGAGACGCCGGGGAGGTCGCTCCGGCGGAGAGGCCGGCCAAGGGGCCCTGTCCGACCGAGGTAGGTGCACCAAAACCTCCTCCTTTTCCATTTTTACACCATGCATGTTAGATTAAGGGGATTTCTGGAAGGATTAGGGCTCTTAGGACCGGTTTTGGGGGGGCAACGGTGGCCTCCCCACCGGTGGGGAGACCCTCACCGTCGTCGGGGAAGACGGCGGTAGGGCGGTTTACACAAAACAGCACAAACGAAAACATGCGTCTCACACAGAGCCGCCCAAGACCCACACGGCCCAGGGGTAGCCATTCAAATTCACACAACATTAGAACCGAACCAAGTAAGGACGGTGAGAGGCTCACCGTACAAACGACAAACGGACCACATTGGTCCGTTCAACACCCTGTCAACAAAGAACAACACGGTCCCTATAGGACCGCCCAACCTTCCTGCGGCCCAGGAGTGGCCGTTTGACACTAAGAAACCTGAGGGAAGAAGGGCGCATGCTCACCTGTTCAAGATTAGAACGGCCAATGCTAGCCCGTTCGAAACACATAACCTAGGGATTAGAACGGTGCACATGGGACCGTTCAAAGGGACGAGCGGCCTGTGGGAGACCGCTTTTCTGACAGAGATTTAAACCTTGATGATTTTATTTATATGTGAAATAAAATGCTTAAATAAATTACTAAAATGCATTTAAAATGAATGAATGAATGCAGGGAAAACGCAGGACCCGCACCTTGTGGCTGCAGGTCCGCGCAGTGTATTCAACACTACCGGACTTTCAGAGGGAGCGGTTGGCTGCTATGGGGTTCGCCCCATTCCTGAGCATTGAGGTGTGTCGGTTCGACACAGCTCTGCTCTACGCCTTGCACGACCGCTGGGATCCAGTGAGTCGGACGTTCCTCTTCCCGTGGGGCCATATGGTCCCCACGCTGGAGGACGTGGCCAGGCTCACTGGCCTTCGAGTGCACGGGCTACCGATTAGCGGGACCACTTTTCCCGACTACCGGGTGATGGCTCGGGGATTGCTGGGCTTAGAGCTACGACGCCCTGAGAGGCAGTCGACCCTCCTACCCCGTGCTGGTCTCCAGGACAGCCTAGGATTATGACCGGCGGGAGTTGCAGTTGGCGAGCGACCAGAGGAGCACCTGCAGCGGCTGGTGGAGCTGGCGCGGCCGAGGGTAGCTGCGGGGCCGGGAGCAGAGGCGGACAGAGTGCTACGACGATTCCTGATGTTGATGTTCGGGTGAATCCTCTTCTCCACTAGGGCGGACGTGATGAGCTGTCGCTTCCTTCCTTTCCTCGAGGAGCTGAGCCACGTGGGTGACTACGCGTGGGGAGCGGCAGTCCTCGCGTTCTTGTTTGACTCGCTGAGTTCGACGGCCCGTCGGACGATGCTCGGGGGCTTCTCCCCCTTACTCCAGGTACGACTCTTACCCTAGACCTAATTATGCAATTCTATATGTTTTATGAATGTTGACACAACGCTGTGATGCAGGTGTGGGCCTACATACACCTACGCAGGCAGGGCAGAGGCAGGAAGACCCGTCCTGGGCTCCTGCCAATCGCCCGGAGGTGGACAGCACCTCAGGAGACTGCAGCCCTGAGATGACAGATCTGAGAGCTACAGGACGACCTGGACGCTCTACCATTTTCCTCGGTATGCTTCTAAACTCAGACTCTTTAATTAAATGCAATTCTTATATGATGATGATGCTAATGCGACTTTCTATTTTTTTCAGGTACGGTGGACACCTTACACAGAGGAGGGCCAGGAGGGTCAGCCTTGGGTGGTTGGCGCCCTCGCTTTTGCCGGACGAGACGTGTGGCTTCACTGCATGATTGTGGTGGAGCCACTGCACTACAGATTGGTGATGAGGACCATCGGGGTCCATCAGCCCGCGGTGGAGTTCCCGGCGCCTGAGAAGGCGGGGGAGCGAGTGACGAGGACTACCCGGGGCTTAGCGGCAGCATTTGATTGGTCTACGAGGAATGCTACACAGGTGGCCGACTGGACAGCTCTCAGGCGAGTGGTGACCGTCCGAGCGGAGAGCGACTCAGCGTACTACACCGCGTACGCCAGACACTACCGGGACCAGGTGTTCCGGGGTGCCCACCGACCGGTACGACTTCTAAACCCCAACTCTTCTTATCAAGTTTATGCTTTCTATATGATGACGCACTGACACATGGACTTCTACATGCAGATTGATCCTGAGGGACGGCTAGCGGAGTTGCAGGGGCTCCTGCACTCCACCATCAGGGAGCGGGACGAGGCCCGATAGGCCCTGGCCTTACTGGTGAGTTTTCTAAACCCTAAACTCTCTAAATTATGCAAATGCTTATGATTATGATTGTGCATGTGACTGACCTGAAGTTTTGGATGCAGCGTGCCGAGGGGGCCCATCGACAGGGGGCCGATGCTCCTTCTTCTTCTTCTACCCAGACTCCTGCAGATCGAGCTGAGCGGGAGGCCGACTTCACTAGGATGGTAGCGCGGGCCAAAGCGGCCGAGGTGGCGCTCACCGAGAGGGTATGCAAATCACTACACTTCCCCTTTTGTTACTTATGCTTATGAAATGTATGAAATGTAATTGACTGACTATGAGATGTGCATGCAGACGTCCGAGCTGACCTTGCTGAGGGCGGAGCTGGAGCAGAGCCGGGTAGCTGCTCGGGAGGAGGCAGCGCATTTGAGGGAGGAGACCGCCCGACTGTGAGAGGAGCTTGCACAGGGCAGACCAGACGATACCGTTGAGATGGAGCTCCTACGAGCTGAGGTTGAGCATCTTCGAGCCAGCGCTATCGAGGCGGAGCGCTACAGGACCGAGGCTGAGTAGGCCCAGCGTCAGGTCTCGAGGCTGGAGGGCCAGGTGGAGATCCTCCGGGAGATGAGCCAGAGGTCGAGGAGCGGTGCTCCGAGCAGGACCCATGGTTCTTTTAGGACTTACTTGACGGGTTCCTCTGGTCGGCAGAGGAACGAGGAGGACGAGAGACGGCGGCGCCGTCGAGACGAGGTGACTTCTCCGATGGCCCCACCATTGAAGAGGTTGGAGGGAGGAGGCGACCGCGACCATCAGGAGGGAGAGGGTCAGGCTTGACTCTTGTACTTGGGGCCTGACTTTGTACACATGATATGATATGATAGTGATAGTGATAGTGATAGTGATATGCTTTTGTCTATTTCTATGAATGAATGAATGAAGGGATGAATGCGACTAGTGACTCAACACGAGTGTGTGAGTGAGAGACGACGACTACGGGTGTGACGCGACACGACCACGAGTGAGACAGAGGGACGCCGACTCCGAGTGGGAGACAGAGAGCGTGATGCCAAATGAGTGAGATGAGCGACGTCGAATGAGGGAGATGAGGGCGTCAAATGAGTGAGATGAGAGACGTCAAATGAGTGAGATGAGAGACGCCACGACTACTAGTTGGACATGTGCACAACTTGTTGGACAAGGGCTTCAGATCAGAAGAACGGTTCTCGGTGGGCCGTTCAAAGTAACACACGGTCCGTAATAGACCGTTCCAAGGAGAATTGGACGGTCTTATATCAACCGTTCTGAATGTTGAACGGTTCATCATAGACCGCATAAGAAGACAAACGGTCTAACTCAGGCCGCTTAAACTCCTGCCCTCGAACTCTCTGGAAGATGATAAACGGTCCGTCATGGGCCGCTCAATGACATAGGCGGTCTATCGTGAGACCGTCCAATGAGGCTTTCTTATTTCTACGATTCGAGCTCGTCGTTTGCTTGATGCGGGTTGTCAGGGTTTTCTCGCCTCCGTAGTTGTGACGGACCGAATGGAACCGGATGTCGAGGACATTCCGGTGGTGTGCGAGTTTCCTGATGTTTTTTCGGAGGACTTACCTGGATTGCCTCCTCAACAGGAGATTGATTTCGTTATCAAGGTTGTGCCGGGTACGGGACCTTTGGCGAAGGCTCCCTACCGTATGGCCCCCACTGAGTTGAGGGAGTTGAGGGTGGAGTTGCAGGAGCTACTGGCCAAGGGGTATATTCGTCCTAGCTTTTCCCCTTGGGGTGCGCCCGTGTTGTTCGTGAAGAAAAAGGACGGTAGCTTGTGGTTGTGCATTGACTACCGGCAGCCGAATGAGGTGACCATTAAGAACAAGTATCCGTTGTTGCGGATTGATGATTTGTTCAACCAGCTTCAGTCTGCGTGAGTGTTCTTGCAGATTGATTTGCGGTCCGGTTACTATCAGCTGAGGATTCATGAGTCCGATGTGGAGAAGACTGCGTTCAGTACGAGGTACGGGCATTATGAGTTTCTGGTGATGCCGTTCGGGCTCACCAATGCCCCCGCAGCCTTTATGGACTTGATGCAGAGGGTGTTTCGTCCGTATCTGGACCAGTTCGTGGTCATATTTGTGGACGACATCCTTGTTTATTCATGGTCTGCTGAGGAGCACGTGTACTATTTGGGTGTGGTACTGCAGACATTGCGAGATCACTAGTTGTATGCGAAACTCAGTAAGTGTGAATTCTGGCTTCGTGAGGTGCACTTTTTAGGGCACGTGATTTCTGGTGATGGTATTTCCGTGGACCCCGCCAAGGTCGAGGCAGTGATGCAGTGGCCGAGGCCGAGGTTGGTGACAAAGATCCAGAGTTTCTTGGGGCTCGCGGGCTATTATCGTCGATTTATCTAGGATATTTCTCGCATTGCGGCCCCGATGACTAGACTTACGTGGAAGGATGTGCCTTTCGTCTGGTCTGAGAGTGTGAGCAGAGTTTCAGGGAACTGAAGAGATTGCTCTCCTCGGCTCCGGTGTTGGTTTTACCTTATGGATCGGGAGGTTTTGTAGTGTGTACATATGCTTCCGGGGTCGGATTGGGTGTTGTGTTGATGCAGCACGGTAGAGTGGTGGCTTATGCATCTCGGCAGCTGATGCCCCACGAGGAGAACTACCCTACCCATGACCTGGAGTTGGCGACTGTGATCTTCGCGTTGAAGATCTGGAGGCATTATCTGTACGGCGAGAGGTTCGAGGTGTTCACTTACCATCAGAGTTTGCGATATGTGTTCATGCAGAGGGACCTTAACCTCAGGCAGAGGTGATGGATGGAGTTTATGAAGGATTATGACTTCACCCTGTCTTATTAGCCAGGCAGGATGAATGTCATCACCGATGCCTTGAGTCGGAAGGTCACGGTCAGTGCCTTGATGTTGAGGAAGTGGAGGCTCTGAGAACAAGTGCCCGAAGTTTCATTCAGGCTCAAGATTCCCCAAGAGCCAAGGTTGGCAGTGCTTGCTAGTCTGACTGTCACGCCTGCTATCCCCGTCAGGTGACAAAGGCACAACATGCGGACCCTGAGTTGCCTCGGATTTTGGCTTTGGCTGATGTGGAGCTCGGCGAGGACGGTGCCATGAGGTTCCGTGGTAGGCTGTACGTCCCAGCTGAGGAGCGGGTTCATCGTGCGGTGTTGTGCGAGGCTCATGGGAGCAGGTACACCGTACACCCGGGTGCGACGAAGATGTATCGGAACTTACGGAGGCAGTTCTGGTGGCCTGGCATGAAGAGAGATGTCACCGAGTTTGTGGCCAGGTGCCTGACCTGTCAGCAGGTGAAGGCGGAGCATCAGCGACCGAGAGGTACTCTCCAGCCCTTGGATGTTCCTGCGTGGAAGTGGGACCACGTGACCACAGATTTCGTGGTGGGATTATCGAGGACTCCGAGCGGTCAGGACAATATTTGGTTGCTGGTGGATAGGCTGACGAAGGTGACTCGGTTATTACCGGTCAAAGTCAGCTAGAGCGTGTCCAGGTTGGCTCGTCTTTATGTGGAGCGGATCGTTCCGTTGCATGGGATTCCCATCTCCATCGTGTCGGATCGGGATCCGCGTTTCACTTCTAGATTATGGGGGAGTTTCCAGCGAGCTCTTGGCACGGATTTGGCTTTGAGCTCGGCGTATCATCCTCAGTCAGATGGTCAGTCAGAGAGGACCATTTAGACTTTGGAGGACATGTTGAGATCCTACTGCCTGGAGTGGCAGGGGAGTTGGATTCATCACCTACCGTTGGTGGAGTTCGCCTACAACAACAGCTATCATTTGAGCATCGGCATGGCTCCTTATGAGGCGTTGTATGGGTGTCCGTGTCGGACTCCACTGGATTGGTTTGCGGTTGGTGAGCGTGTTTTGACGGGACCAGAGTTGGTGCAGCAGTGTGTGGAGGTTGTGCACCTGATTCGTCAGAACATGTTGGCGGCCCAGAGTCGACAGAAGAGTTATGCTGACCGTAGGCGGCAGCCTCTCGCGTTCGCCGTGGGCGATCGCGTGTTCTTGAGAGTTTCTCTGATAAAGGGGGTGATACATTTTGGATGACGTGGGAAGCTAAGTCCCCTCTATATTGGTCCTTTCCACATCGTGGAATGCATCGGTGAGGTAGCTTATCGGTTGCAGTTACCCCCTGAGTTGGCGTCGGTGCATGACGTGTTCCACGTCTCGATGTTGCGGAAGTATATGTCCGATGACTCTCATGTACTTGAGGATTCTGTCTAGCCCGAGGTGACTCCAGATCTTTCTCTCCCAGAGTTTCCGATCCGCGTGGAGGATAGGCGAGAGCAGCACTTGCGGAACAAGGTCATCCCCTTGGTTAAGGTGGTGTGGCAGCGACACTCTGGTGGTGAGGCTTCTTGGGAGCGTGAGGACGAGATGCGTCAGTAGTTCCCTTACCTGTTTGAGTGAGTCTTCTTCTTCTTTCCCCTTGGGTTGTTCTCAATTTCGAGGATGAAATTCCTTAAGGGGGGAGGGCTGTAATATCCCGGACCTTTCGTCTCTTCGTGGGTCCCGGATCTGGTTTCTCGGAGTGTCTGACTCCGCTGTGTTCGAAATTTTGTTTCGGACATCTTTCGTGTTCGGATCGGCGCGATCCGGAGTTGTTTCGGAGGCCCGTGAGCATTCCGTGGCTTTTCCGCGTGTGTTTTCCGATTCTCGGTGTGTGTTTCGGTAATTCCTTCGGAACCTCGTTGCGGGTGAACCGGGTCGTTCACCTAGGCGAGAGTGGTACCGTTGCGATCGGTGCGTTCCGAGGATCGCGGAAATGTGATTTTTGATTTTTCAGTATTTTCCAGAATTTCCAGAATTTCTATTTAAACCCCCATTTTCTTTTCTTTTTTCTTATTCTTCTTCTTCCTTTCTTCTCCTTCCTCCCTCACGACCGTGGCCACCCCCCCTCTCTCTCTCTCTCTTGTTCGAGTGCGACGACCTCCGTTCCGGCTGCAGATGGCGACGGTGCGACGGCGCGAGGACGTGGGTGACGACGAGGCGATCGTGCGGGCGTGCGGCAAGCGTGGGAAGGTGAGGTTCTAACGGCGTTCTTCGTGGGATTGAGCTCGGATCGGCGCGTCTCGTCGCGAACCGGAGGTAGGGTGACGTTCCTTAGCCTCTTGCATTTCTTCCCCGTGAGTTTTAGCTCGAGATGAGGTTGAGAGGGATTATTTTCGCGCCGGGAAGGGTCGTTCATGCCGTGGGGAGAGTTCGTCCGATCCACCGTTTTGAGCCCCGATTCCGTGGTTTAAGGGTGTAGGAGCATGCTAGGGGGGCTTAGGAGTTCTTCTCTCACCGTTCCCCCCTTCGTGGGGCTTGTTGGGGGGCCGAAATGGGTGATTCCGGTGAGGTTCATCATTTTCAGGCTGGTGGGCGATGTGCGGTTGAACCAGGGCCCGCACAACCCTTGTGCGGCCCCGTTCTGGCCGTCCATCAGCTCGGCGCGCTGTGGTTGGGGCTCGGAGCGCAGTAGGCTTGCGCGGTCTGTCGTGGGACCGCATATCCTAAGGTACGGCCCCATAACGACCGCCCAACCCTAGGTTTTCGACCGTTGAGTATTACCGTTGTACAGTGCACCGGGGTGTGCGGCCATGAGCTGGCCGCATAACCCTTCGTGCGGCCAGGTGCTGGCCGTACGTCATCTGGTGCCGTTGCCTGGGTGTGCGGCCAGATCTGGACCGCACAACCCTTGAACGGCAAAACCGTAGCCACTCTTCCCTAGTGCGGCCAAGGACTAACCGTTCAGGTTTATTACCGTTGGGAGACGAGCGACCAGGAGCTGACCGTTCCTCACCCACGTGTGGCCAGGAGTTGGCCGGACATCTGTTGAACGGGCCCATTTTGGCCGTTCTTCAGCCCGTTTGGACCTGGGTAGAATGGTCCCGTGTTGGCCATTTAACCCTGGTGCGGTCCCTTTGCGACCGCACATCCCTGAGTGACACAGAGTGGACCGTTCAAGGGGACAGATCGTGTCGGCGTGTCTCTCGTCGTACTGAGTGGTACCGGGAGATGTCGTTGTCGGCTTCTGTCACCGTGCGATGGTGTTGGTACGAGGGGCGTTCCTTGTACCGTCCGGTTGGGACGTTGTTTTTCGTTGACTTGAGAGTCTACTCCGTAGTGACCCTCCACTAGTCGTAGCCTGCTTACATGCGTGTGGTCCCACCAGGGAGTGGTGGAGAGGCTACTCTTAGAGATGGTTTGTGGACCGGTTTCCGTCGGGCCCCACGTCTTGCAGCCAGAGTCCGGTTGAGGGGAAAACTGGTGAGAGGGACAGACCAGGGACGCGCGGTCTGTGTGTGCACACGTGGTTGGGGGCGGTTGGACCCACGTTGACGAGCGTGACCCCAGCTAGTCACTCGTTTGTGGTTACTTGTGCGGTGTTCGTGCCTTTGGTAGGAGCTACCACGTCAGGCAGTTCACCTACGGTGCGGTGTAAGACGTCAAGGGACGCTACTGACTGTACTTCTAGTGGGAGGTACTCCTGTCGAGTCGGGAGTGACTGATTGTCAGTCTTTGTGACTTCGACCTTCGGGTTTTGTCGTGTTGACCGTGGTGTTCCGGTCGTTCCACCGTGGCACGTGCGTCGGTTTTCGTGCCGTGAGATCGATGTTTTGTAGATTGCAGGGCTTTCCTTTTTGAGGTACTCGCTTACTGCTAGCGTAGCGGTTTCTCCGGTTGTGAGGTAGGGTTCGAGAGATCCCTACTGAGTCTTGTTCCGAGACTCATTCCCTGCATGTTTTCACCGTGTTTCAGGTGAGTCGCGGCCTCAGGGAGCGCGTCTGAGACTCAGCGTGGTTCAGGTGCCCAGCGTTAGTGCCAGAGGTCAGAGCCGGGGTATGCCCCGTGTAGCTGTACTTTTCTTTCTTGTCTCCGTACTAGTTGTGGACTACTGCTGTTGTTATTTTATTATATCTTGTGGACCATGTATCATATAAAATGTTAATTTATTTCCTGCTGAATTATATATCTGTTTAATTTCTGCAATTATTTGTGATACTTGTGTAGTCTCCACACCATCCTTTTAACCCTTCCGAGTCTTCAGACTCGTGGGTGGCAGTGCGAGTCTCGGGTTATCGGGCCTTCCTGGTAATCGGATTCTCGGGTCGTTACAAGATGTTTGTTAGCTAGTAGCCTCATATGAGCAAGATCTGCTTGTAATCTACTATGTTGAAACCGAAGGTTCATCTAAGGTTCAATTTGTAATTGGGTGTATTTTCTTAAGGGATCTATTGAAACCCCCCCTTATAGATCCAGAAGGAACCCAACAAGGAGCTCCCGTAGCCTCTCACGTACGTGCAGGCAGCCATGCGAACACGACGGAGTAGGCACGTGTTGGACACGTCAGCAGCAACGAAGGAAATGGCAGCAGCAGTGCAGGTGAGCTGTAGGTCTGGCAAGCATGTAGGCGTGTGCAGGCAGCAATCGTGGTCGGCAGGCAGTGCAGGCCATGCGTTTGCAGGTGGCTCAGGCGTCCGAGGGATGCATGGGGAAGGCTGTGTAGGTGGCGTGTGCAGGGGCGTGCAAGAGCGACGGCAGCGACTGGGCGAGCTAGAGCGTGCATGCTCCGACAGCGTGCAGGTGGGGGTGGGGCAGCAACCCCTAGCCCCTATAAAACCCCTCAGCTCTCCCCCCTTCGGGCAGACTTCTTCTCCTCCCCCCCTCTGAGACTTCTCCTCTTCCGTTCTCCCCTTCTTTTCCTCTCTCCCCCCTCCGGGCTTCCCTTCCTCTCTTTCTCTTCTCCTCCGATTGTCTCCTCTTCTTCTTCTCCTTTCCCTTCTTCTTCTTCTGCCTTCCCCTTCTCCTTCCCTTCACCTCTCCACACTCACACCACCGCTGGCCGACGCCCCTGTTCAAAACAGGGGCTCTGCCAGCCATTCTCTCCCTCCCGATCTCTGCTCTCTCTCTGTCTCGCTCCAGATCTCCCCCCTTCGGTTGCTCCTCCTGCTCCCCCTCTCTTTCTCCCGTGCTCTTCTTTCCCTCTTCCACTTCTCTTCTCTGTTCTCCCCCTCTTCCTCTCCCACTCGCCTCTCTTCTTCTCTTCCCCTCACGTCTTCCCCCCTCCTGTTCTCCCTTCTCTTCTGCATTGCCTGCACCCCGTGACCACCGCCTCCTCTCTCTTTTCTCCCTTCTACATCACCGACGACCCCGTTCTTCTCTCCACTCTCTCTCTTCTCATCTCTCCTTCTCCTTCTTTCTCTCTTCTGCGCACTGCGGCCTCTTCTCCTCCCTCACTCCCTCTCCCTCTCACTCTCCCCACTCTTCCCTTCTCTCCCCCCCTCCACAGCATCCCCTTCCTCTTGCTCCTCTCATCTCTTCGTCTCTCACCTCACCTTTCTCTCCCTCGCTTCCTCTCTTCTGCACACACACACACGCATCGTAGCAACTGCCCCCCTCTAGCTCTCGTCCTCTTCTCACCCCTCTCTATTCCCTCTCCCTGTCTTCCTATTCTCACACACACATACACACACCTTTGCACCCTCTACATATCTCTCTCCCCCTCTCTCTACACTCCCTCTCGCACTCTATTCTCTCTATCTCTGTCTCTCTCTTCTCTCACACATACACACGCACCGCACATATCCTTCCCATTTTATTTTTTATTTTTTATATTGACCTCCACCTTTATCTCTTTCTCTCTTTACATCTCTCTACTTTCTCTCTCTATCCTCTCTCTCTCTAACCCCTCCAAAGATGGCGCAAGACGGGCGTCGTCGGCTCCAGGTTGAGTGGAGATCAAAGGCTCAAGGAGACGACGTCACCCCGACACCACGGTCGTGATATCCTAGTCCCTCATCCTCCTCGGTGTTACTTAGGACTTATTCTTATTTAGTATTGTAATTTTTATTTTCACACTTCATATTGTAAACACTATTATTTAATTAGTGAACATCATGTGTCTGTATTTTTTCTCTCTAGATCTCTCTCTCACCTATATCTTCATCTTTCTCTCCCTCTCTTCTTTCTCTCCCCACAACCTTCCAAATTTCATTAGATAGATTTATTTAATTTTATTTTTATTTTAAGTTACATATAATCTCCAAAGTGCGTGTTTTGCTTAGAACACAAGATCTTCAATTCGTAAATCAACACCTCTCCGTGGATTCGATTCGGACTCGCTGTTGTATTACGTTATTAATTTTTATTACGAGTTCGATAATATTCTGAGGTTGGTCGCCGTGTGTGTTTTAACGACGGACCTCTCGACGCATCAATTTTTGGCGCCGTTGTCGGGGAGGTTTATGAGTTTTGAATTGACTATCTTGTGTTCTTTTCTATTAAATCGGCACTAACAATTTGTCTTTTATTTACTTGTAGAAAAAAACTAAAAAAAAATATTATCTACCAATAAGGTAATCCTCCTCTTCCTTATTTCACGTCTTTTTAGTCTTTTTACTTAAGTACGAGAGACCGCGCTCCAAATAAGTATCCTAAATTTTCCTCATTTATTTGATTTTATTTCTTAAGTTTTATATTTTCTTGGTTAGATAGGTTTACAAACAAATTTTAGGAAAAATAAAAATATTTGAACTTAAATAAAAGACATCATTCCAAGATTAGAAATCACACATCATGTTTTAGGTCATGCATCATGTAGGTTAAATTAATATTGTTTCTCATTTTTATTTTAGAAGATAATTGTTCATGCATTTACATTTTAAACCCCTTGTTTGAACTTGTCTATTGCATTGCATTAATCTAAAACACTCTAAGGGCACTACCCCTAAATAACATAAGGTGGGAATTTCATCACCCTTCCTTGACCCATAAACCACAACCATCTTAGCATTTCTTGCATTTTCTAAATTTAATAAAATTCAGTAGACGTTGGCCCTTGTATCACACTGTGCTTTTTGGTGTAACGTGAGTCTGCCCTCTTTTTAGAAACTGATGTCTAGGGCTAGACGTCAACGGAAAACGCTATAAGCGGGCAAGTGATTTTTAATTAGGACTCTACGAAAGTAGGGGGAGCCTTCCACTACCCCACCTCTTACTGGCCGGTGGAAAAATTTGAGGGCGGATTTAGGTTATGCCTTCATCGCTTTGTGAAACCCAACTCATAGATCTAGGATATACTTAGGTCTTTAGGTTGTTTGTGTGCCAACTTGCTTATCTTTGCATTAAAAAAATCTAATTCAAAATCAAAAAATTCAAAAGAAATATGGTGGGTTTCTAATAAAACAAGAAAAAAAAAGAAAAAAAAACTCAATCTAAACTTAAGGAAAAGGAAGAGAGGGAAAAGAAAAAAGAAGAATAAAAAAATTAAAAAAATAACACAAAGGAAAAAACATAATAAAAGAAATAAAACAAAAAAAGAAAGTCAATAATGGGAAAATAAAATAAAAAAAATCAACATAATAATACCCAAAAAATTGAAAATTTGAAAAAAAAAATCTTTTTGAGGTCTAATTTATTTCAATCAATATCAATGGCCGAGTATGTAGAAGGGAACTCACGCCTACGAAGGAACACTTTATTCCTTCTACTTATAAACCCTCAACCTATATTGAACTACCCGACATTCTTGTGGATCATTATGAGATTGCCCCTAGTATCATTCAGATGCTCCCATCTTTTTATAGAAATCCCAATGAAAATCCTTATATGCATCTAGATGACTTTCTAGAAATTTGCTCCATGGTCAAAATTTGAAACTTTAGTGATGATGCCCTTAGGTTGATCCTATTTCCGTTCTTATTAAAAGGCAAAGCAAAATGTTAGTTAAGGAGTTTTAGAAAGACCATTAGGACTTGGGAAGTTATACAATTAGAATTTTTTAAAATATTTTACCCCATAGTTCAGACCAATATTATGAGAAGGGCGATTATAGGCTTTACTCAGCTTCCGGGGAGTAGATTCATGAATCATGGGAAAGGCTGAAAGATTTGTTACGTCAATGTCCACATCATGGGTTGTCCAAATGGCAAGTTATGTATACATTTTATGATGGTTTATCTAATTATGATAGACAAATGGTAGACACATGTTGTGGAGGAGCATTCATGAACTAGAGTGAAGATGAGATTTATGATCTATTTGAAATTTTGAGTGAAAATTCGATGAATCATGCCTCAATCTCATCTCATAAACAATATGTAGGACCTTTCAGACAGGCTGGGCATTGTGAGATAGAAAATTGGATAGGGCCTGACTCTAAGATAGACGTTAATGTCATTGTCCAACCCTCATCAAATCTATATGAAAGTCCAACCCAAATATCCAAGGAAGCCTGTGATTTCTGTGCCAGTCCCACTCACCATGTGAGTGAGTGTCTTACTGTAGCTCGACTCCCACCAGTCATCCAAGCTCAAGTCCAATATGCCCTAGGATTCTCTCAGCTCAAGTGTGATACTTTTTTAGATAATTATAATCTAGGCTGGAGCAATCACCCAAATTCCCCTTGAATAGATCAAACAATCCAATCCCATTTGTCTAAACTTTCACCTCAGGAAGTCCACGAGCGACCCATGTGTAATCAGCTTCAGCCCAACTCATCTCACCCTAACTTCAACAGCAACATCAATACTAGGGGGGATTCACCAGGCCACTACTCCAAACCTCAAATCATGTACTCTCGGTTTACTTACCATGACCCTCCTTAAATATTACACCAACCTCCTAAACATGTGAATGATGATGAAGATGATCTTATGCCTATCATTTTGGCTCAAGATGTCAATAGTGAGAGTGAGGGGGAGTGCACTAGCAATATCATGACGAAGGAAGGGAAGGAATTAGGGGGTGGATCGAAGGATAATGATGATCATATTGATTTCATCACCCCATTCTATGAATGTTTTGAGGTTAAGAATATCACTGTGAAGAATAATGACCCAAACAACTCAATTAAAGATATACGTGAAGAGGAAGATTGCTTTGTGGTTAATAATCTTGTTGATTTAATGAATTCTGAACATCCTCCTCCTTTTGAAGAGTATGACGAAGGGGTCTTGTTGGAAAAGTTTACATTTAATCTATCTACCCCATTATTGGATAATTTGATAAATAATCTTGATTCGATTGATGAGTTTGATGAAGGGGCCTTATTAAAAAAATTCATATTTAATCTAACCCCTGAGCCCTGTCTCATAAGATCTGAATCATTGGATGAATTAGATTTTGGGCTCACGCTTCCTTCCAATTTGATTCCCTTGAAAGATAAGCCTCTCCAATATGACACTCTCAGACTTGAGGGGAATATGCCAACTGTATTCACCTTTGATTTGACTCCCCATCAAGAAGATCAGTTGATTAATGCTCTTAATGCACACGAGGCTATCATTGAGAGGAATGTGACCAATAACGTCGATCTCATTCATAAGCCACCGGTGACTAAACAAGTTACCATAGGGGAAGCAGTCAATAAAGGGGTAGTCAGGTGGGAAGATATAGGACAAGGGAACCAATGGGTAGATACTGGGCAAAGGTTCTACCCCGATCTTAAAAGATTAATGATCATTGATCGTTACAAGACTTCTAAAGAAGAGACCTGGCTCACACATATTGTTAATGTTAAAATCAATAATGTACAAGACCAGCATATTTCTAGCCCCAATGCATACATGCTTACTCTTGTCTTCAAATGGCATAAATGTTGGAATTTAAAAGAATATAAGATAATATGGTGGCTAATCATGAAATCAACTTGTTGGTTATTGGGTCACATTGCGTCTGGCTGAAAACGTGAAACATAGTGCTTGTTGGGAGGCAACCTAACGTTTCCTCTTTAATGTTTCAATAAGTCATTTTCATTTTTTATGTTTGTAGGAAACAGTGGTAGCACCAGGATGATGTCCAGCAAGAGCCACGTCTGCACGCCCCAGGTTGTACCTTTCCTTCCCAACCATTCATGTGCACATTGTTTTATTCATCTATTGTTCATATCATCAAAGATAATGTTATTCAAGTTGGGGGGTAAGGGTAATCATTATAAAAATCTCATACAACCTAATGCTGCATAAAAATAAAAAATAAAAAATAAAAAAAGGCCCCAACTGAGTTTTCATGATTCATGCTCTCATGAAAGAAACTCTGAAATGGAGAAGACTATGGAGATGGATGATGAAATAATTTTTAGTGTCTAGTCATGGGAACTAATTTAAAATCTCCTAAAGTACCTTAGCACTTAAAAAAAATTCACTTGCACACTAATGAAGCAGGTAGGACAACCCTTCTGTCATTTATTATGGTGTCTGATATTCTGTCCTCCCTAGTGAAGAGTTAGATCAATATATATATATATATATATATATATATATATATATATAAACCATGGAAAATGCCCCTGATCTCCTAAGACAAGTGTCAAGGTTCGTGTCAAACGGTGAAGGGATGTGCAGCACCATGTGTTTGAAAAAAAAAAGAGCACAAATCATGGAAAATGCCCCTGATCTTAGTAATCGGGCCTCTTTACCTAAAGCAAATGTCAAGGTTCGCGTCAAACGGTGAAAGGATGTGCAGGACCATGTGTTTGAAAAAAAAAAGAAAAAAAAAGAGAGAGCTACCATAATCAAAACTCTGATCTGGGAGGTGCAGAGTTGAAAGACGTTTAACTGAAATGGCAATATGGAGGATGCAATTGTCCAACTGTGGATTTAGATTTCACGAGCACAAGTGCTATGAGACTTTGGGAAGATTCTAAGAAAGTTATGAGCATCATGTTCTAATCCTATGGCTAGTATGCTTTAATAATTCCAAAGTCCTAATCTGTAGTCATTTCCACGAAGGAGGATCTTGTCATGAGGTATGATTTTTTTCTTTTAAACTCTTGTTGGTCCCCAATTTTTAACCTGTTTGCGTTGCTAAGGGACTAACAATGAGAAAGTTGACGGGTGTGATAAGCGCTCATTGGTCTATATTTATTCATATCACACACATTATTTTTGAGACTTTAATGAAGTTAATTATGCTTTTTTCATGATAATCTCAATTTCATACAAAATGAAGATTTGTTTGTAATTAATGGGACTTGAGATATTTTTAAATAAAAGAATTGCATTTTAATGAAGTGTTTTCTACAAAGTTCACTTTGTATGAACAAAATGGGGGACAAATGGCATATGTTCATTGTTAGAATTTTGAGGGGCTGTGATTTAATTTTTTTCATTTTCTTCTAATCTTGTGAATAGGGCAACGAGCCTCTCGCGTGCCTTCATGGGCATGTCTCTCCTCCGACGTGGTTGGCACAGCAGATCACAGGAGCTCCCACGGCCTGTCATGTATGTGCAGGCAGCCATGCGAACACGACGGAGCAGGCGCGTGTTGGACATGGCAACAGCAATGGTAGAAATGGCAGCGGCAGTGCAGGCGAGCAGTAGGTCTGGCGAGCAAGAAGGCGTGTGCAGGCGGCAATCATGGCTGTAAGCAGGACTCTTCCTGCCGTAACCAACATCCTCCGGGATAGCAGCAGAATCCATCTATATCCCATTCATTCACCCGAGCGTTATGCTAGCTCATCTATTGCTACGTAACCAATTCGTGTATATCTTGTGTAAACTGTTGTATATCATGATTTCTATATATACTCAATACAAACAGACGGACTCCCACAGAGAACAGTGGAGAGATCCTTTATTCTTCCCAGCGTATTGTTTCATGGTATCAGAGCCACCTGCGATACCGCAAATGGCCACCTCGTCTCCACCCTCTTCTCAGCACGCTTCCTCTTCTCAGCAAACTTCCCTCCCGTTTAACAGCATGGACACACCCATCCTACCCTCTGTGCAACCCACCTTGTCCCCGTTAAATTCTACCTTCCCTTCCACCATAACTTCTCTCCCGAATGTCACCCACTTCCTTCCCATCAAACTCTCGGGTGATAATTATGCCGTTTGGAAGGCACAATTCCTTCCTCTCCTCAACACTTATCGGATGACTGGCCTCATTGATGGCTCTTGGTCGTGTCCTCCCCTCCTTAAGAAGGATCCCGCCAATGACAGCACGGTCATTCTTAACCCCGATGCTGAAGCCTGGCGTGTTTATGATCAACTCTTACTGAGTTGGATCTATTCCTCCACTTCGGAGGCCATCCTACCCCACATCGTGGGCTCATCTACCTCTACAGAAGCTTGGACTCGCCTTGCGCGGGCATTTGGCTCTACCTCCTGACTCCGGGTGTTAAACCTCCGTCTCCAACTGCAGACATTGAAGAAAGGTGACGCCTCCGTCACCGACTACCTCAAGCGGGCCAAGGAGATTGCCGACAACCTGGCCATCGTCTCCGAACCTGTTTCCTCCATAGACTTACTACTTTCCATCCTGGGAGGCCTTGGCCCTGGTTATGAGCCGTTTGTCACCTCTGTCATGACACGCCCTGATCATGAAGCTCTCTCTTATGATGACATTCATGGCATGCTTCTCAACCAGGAACACCTTCTACGATCTCAGCCGGCTCTCACTGATAGCGTTGCTCCCTCAACAAATGTTGCCCAGTCCACTTCCCGCGGTGGCCGCAGTAACCATAATGGCCACGGTGGGCGATCTCGCGATAGGGGGCGCGGCGGCGGAGGCTCCTACAACAACTCCCGCAACAACACCCGGTCTCGCCCACCTCCTCAACCTGTCGTTAACGACAATGATCCGTGCCAGCTCTGTGGATTTATGGGCCACGGCGCCGTCAACTGTCGCAAGCGCTTTGACGTCTCCTACCATGCTCCGCAGCACAGCAAAGCATCTCAGCCCTACTACCAAGCTAATACGGCATCAACGACAAGCTACTTTGATGCCAACTGGTATCCCGACAGTGGCGCTTCCCACCACATGACGCCCGACATCACCAATCTGGAAAATCCTCAAGAATACCAAGGGGGCGATCAAGTCTTCATTGGCAATGGCAAAGGTTTGCATATTCAACACACTGGCCAGCTCACACTACCCACCTCGCACCGCTCTCTTCATCTTCGGCAAACCCTTCATGTTCCCTCCTTATCAAAAAATCTTATCTCCATCTCTAAACTCACCACTGATAATTCAGTTTCCTGTGAATTCTTTCCAACCCATTTTTGTGTGAAGGATCTCAATACGGGGAAGGAACTACTTCGCGGCCCCAAAGCTGATGGACTTTACCACTTCTCTTCTACTGCCACCACCCACCACTCCAAGCATTGTTTTGCTGCTGCCCGGACGTCTTCAGCTACTTGGCATGCGTGACTTGGCCACCCCGCTCTCCAAGTTGTCAAGAAGATTTTATCCACCTTAGGTCTTCCATGTAATAAGTTTGATCACTATGTCTGCTCCGCCTGCTCTCAGGCAAAGTGTCATCAGCTCCCCTTCCCGGCGTCTTCTTTTCTTTCTTCTTCACCTCTTGAATTAGTTGTTTCAGATGTTTGGGGTCCCTCCCCTCACCTCTCTGTTAATGGTAATCGCTACTATGTCTCCTTTATTGATCATTACTCTCGCTTCACATGGCTCTACCCAATTGCAAATAAAAGCGATGTCCTCTCTCGGTTCATGCACTTCAAGCGCCATTCTGAAAATTTATTTGGCACTAAAATTCGCTACTTTCAAAGTGATTAGGGAGGTGAATTTTGGTCTATCTCTCGCTTTCTCGATATGTCCGGTATCACTCATCGTGTTGCTTGCCCACATACCCATCAACAAAATGGGATTATCGAACGAAAACACTGGCATATCATCGAAACCACCCTTGCTCTCCTTAGTCATGCTAGTCTCCCTTTTAAATACTGGGAAGATGCGGCTCTGTGTGCTGTCTATCTCATCAATCGACTGCCAACACCTCTTCTGAACAATCTATCCCCCTTTCGGAAATTATTTGGTAAGTCCCCTGATTATCAGCTTTTGCGCACCTTTGGATGCGCCTGTTACCCGCTGTTGCGGCCATATCAGTCTCACAAATTCTCTTACCGCTCTACCAAATGTGTGTTCATTGGCTATAGCGCTTCTCATAAGGCCTATCAGTGTCTGGACCCCAAATCCGGTCGCGTTTATGTCTCTCGCAATGTCATCTTTGATGAATCTTAATTCCCCTTTTCCACCACTGCCACCACTTCTCTGGCGCCCTCTCCCTCTTCCAATGGCACCACTGTCACCTTTCATGGTATGGTCCACCAGCTATCCACCACCGCGAAGATTCCCTCCTACCCATTGCAGGAAACGCTCCCAGCCTCTCCCATTGGTCCAGCCCAACCTGCTCCACGCACAATGCTCTAATCCACTTCCACCAATACCACTCCTACCTCCTCACCCACCTCCAGCACCACACCACCTCCACTACACAGTTCACCATCATGCACCCATCCTGGACCCACCGATTCCCCCACACCGCCCAGGAAATCTAGAAGCCTTGCTGACATCCTCGCCAACACCACTGCCATAGCCCAACCTCACTCTAAACACCTTTACACTGCCAATGTTGACAACATCGAACCCTCCTCCTTCACCATTGCCAATCGCTCTCCTATATGGCGCCAAGCAATGAGTGAAGAGTTTGCTACATTATTAAAAAATGGGACCAGGTCCCTGGTTCGGCCACCGCCAGGAGCAAATGTAATAGGCTGCAAATGGGTCTACAGGATCAAAAGACATGCTGACGGATCCCTCGCACGATACAAAGCACATTTGGTTGCCAAAGGATTTCATCAACAACCCGGCGTGGATTACACAGACACCTTTAGCCCAGTCATTAAACCCACAACAATTCGCACAGTTCTTACTGTCGCTGTGTCTAAAGGCTGGCCAATCCGACAACTGGATGTCCACAATGCCTTCCTCCATGGCATGCTCCAAGAAATAATTTACATGCAACAACCACCAGGGTTCACTGATCCGCATGCTCCCAACATGGTATGTAAGCTCCACCGGTCTCTTTATGGCCTCAAACAAGCACCACACGCATGGTTCTATCGCCTCCATGACCATCTATTGGCCTATGGGTTCACAACTTCCTCATGTGACCCTTCCCTGTTCATATATCGGGCCAACCACACCATCATGTTTCTTCTAGTCTATGTCGACGATATCATTCTCACAGGCAGCAACCACTCCGCCATGCGTCATCTACTCGACGACCTCGGTCGCTCCTTTGCCATCAAAGATTTGGGCCATCTTCACTACTTCTTAGGAATTGAGGTATAGCGCTCACCCTCCGGGATTATCCTACGGCAACAGCGCTACCTTGCGGACCTTCTACATAAGGCCAACATGCATGAAGCAAAGCCCATCGGCAGTCCCCTGTCAGCGTCGGCATCTCTCTCACAAGCTCAGGGAGACCCTCTTCCGGATCCAACCCAGTACAGAAGCATAGTTGGCTCCCTCCAATATCTTGTTCTCACTCGGCCAGACATTGCCTTTTCCATCAACAAGGTATGCCAGTTCCTAGCAGCCCCCACCACCGCTCACTGGGCCACTGTCAAACGGATCTTACGCTATCTCAAGGGCACCATCGACCACAGTCTCCAACTAGCAGCATCTTGCTTCCAGCACCAAGCATATGCCGACGCCGACTGGGCAGGTTGTCCGGACGATCGCCGCTCCACCACCGGCATTATTTTCTATCTTGGGAACAACCTAGTTCATTGGAGCGCCAAGAAGCAATCAACTGTCTCCAGGTCCAGCACTGAGGCGGAGATGCGCGCACTCGCTACGGCGGCTACAGATCTCATTTGGCTTCACCGACTCTTGCGAGAACTGTATATGCCCAATATGGGAGCTCCGGTCCTCTGGTGTGACAATATTGGGGCCATGTACCTTGCTACCAATCCTCTTTTCAAGGCACGGACAAAGCACATAGAAGTCAACTTTCATTTTGTTCGACAACTAGTTCATCGAAAGCAGCTCCTCGTGCGCTACATTGCTACCAAGGATCAGGTTGCAGATGCACTGACAAAACCATTGCTCCCAGCTCACCTCCTTACTCTGCGTGACAAGCTACACGTTGTTCCCACCACTCCGCTTGAGGGGGCGTGTAAGCAGGACTCTTCCTGCCATAACCAACGTCCTCCGGGATAGCAGCAGAATCCATCTATATCCCATTCATTCACCTGAGCGTTACGCTAGCTCAGCTATTGCTACGTAACCAATTCGTGTATATCTTGTGTAAACTGTTGTATATCATGATTTCTATATATACTCAATACAAACAGACGGACTCCCACAGAGAACAGTGGAGCCGTAACCAACGTCCTCCGGGATAGCAGCAGAATCCATCTATATCCCATTCATTCACCCGAGCGTTACGCTAGCTCATCTATTGCTACGTAACCAATTCGTGTATATCTTGTGTAAACTGTTGTATATCATGATTTCTATATATACTCAATACAAATAGACGGACTCCCACAGAGAACAGTGAGAGATCCTTTATTCTTCCCAGCATATTGTTTCAATGGCCAACAGGCAGCGCAGGCCATGCGTTTGCAGGCGGCTCAGGTGTGCGGGGCATGCATGGGGAAGGCTGTGCAGGTGGCATGTGCAGGGGCTTGCAGGAGCAACGACAGCGACTGGGCGAGCTATCATGCATGCTCCGACAGCGTGCAGGTGGGGGTGGGGCAACAACCCCTAGCTCCTATAAAACCCTTCAGATCTCCCCCCCCGGGTAGACTTCTTCTCCTCCCCCCTCCAAGACTTCTCATCTTCCCTTCTCCCCTTCTTTTCCTCTCTCCCCCCTCTGGGCTTCCCTTCCACTCTTTCTCTTCTCCTCCGGCTCTCTCCTCTTCTTCTCCTCCTTTCCCTTCTTCCCCTTCTTCTTCTTCTGCCTTTCCCTTCTCCTTCCCTTCACCTCTCCGCACTCACACCACCGCTGGCCGACGCCCCTGTTCAAAACAGGGGCTCCGCCAGCCATTCTCTCCCTCCCCATCTCTACTCTCTCTCTGTCTCGCTCTAGCTCTCCTCCCCTGCAGTTGCTCCTCCTGCTCCCCCTCTCTTTCTCTCGTTCTCTTCTTTCCCTCCCCCGCTTCTCTTCTCTGTTCTGCCCCTCTTCCTCTCCCACTCGTATCTCTTCTTCTCTTCCCCTCACATCTGCCCCCCCTCCTACTCTCCCTTCTCTTCTGCATCGCCTACACCCTGCGACCACCGCCTCCTCTCTCTTTTCTCCCTTCTGCATCACCGACGGCCCCCTTCTTCTCTCCCCTCTCCCTCTTCTCATCTCTCTTTCTCCCTCTTTCTCTCTTCTACGCACTGCGGCCTCTTCTGCTCCCTCACTCCCTCTCCCTTCTCTTCTCCCTCTCACTCTCCCTACTCTTCCCTTCTCCCCCCCTCCGCAGCAACCCCTTCCTCTTGCTCCTCTCATCTCTTTGTCTCTCGTCTCACCTCTCTCCCTCGCTTCCTCTATTCTGCACACACACACGCACCGTCGCAACTTCCCCCTCCTCTCCGCAACTCTCTCCCCCTCTCTGCACTCGCTCTCTCTCTCTCTCTCTCTCTCTCTCTCTCTCTCTCTCTCTCTCTCTAACTCTCGACCCCTCTCTCACCTTCTCTTCTCTCTCTGCTCTCTCTTGCCTACACACACACACACACACCCCTTCGCACAGTCGCAACCCCCCCTCTCGCTCTCATCCTCTTCTCACCCCTCTCTATCTTCCTATTCTTACACACACATACACACACTCACACACACCTTCGCACCCTCTACGTAGCTCTCTCCCCCTCTCTCTGAACTCCCTCCCACACTCTATTCTCTCTCTGTCTCTGTCTCTCTCTTCTCACGCGCACACACACACACACTGTAAAGCCCCAAAATTTATATAAGTATATTCTAGATTATTTAATAATTTTCTAGAATTAATAGAAGGGCTAAAGGAAATTTATAAAGGGTTTAATTAAGTGATAAGTTATTATAAGACTCAAATAAGTTAGACAATTAACCCAACTCACCTAATTAAAGTTAAAAAGGATTTTTAACCATGCCCATTAAGTTTGGCCCATATTTTAGAAGGCAATTTAGCTTATCCATGAGTTTAAAGAAAAAAATACAAATTATATAAAGATAATCATAAAGATAATTATCAAAAGAGTTTTAATGTTTTAAAAGTCCTAACTACGAAGACTGTAACGGTCTATCGACCGACCGTCACAAGAAAGTGACGCATGGGCATTGGACGGTCACTTGTTTGCAGATTCCGTGAGTAAAAGAACTCATACAAAGATTAAAAATCTGATGATCCTATCCACTGTGGATCGATTGAGAAGACTCATAAAAACTCTAAGGACTATTAAGGATAAGGATTTAGTGGAATAAGGACTCTAAAATCGATCTAATCCTCAAACCCTAACCTAAACTCTATAAATAGGGTATAGTTTTGAACTGAGCGACCCTTACTTTTTGGACGTAAAGAAGCAAGGTAAGGAGTTATTATTTCGGGTAAGTTGTTTAGAAGTATTTGTTCATTATACTTTAGACTAACTCCCCTCCGAATTTCACATCTCTAGATCAAGAGAGCGTGGGGTTAGAGCCCAAGGAAGTAGCTGGAAAAGTCACAAAGGAAGGTGAAGAACTAGGGCTGAATTCTCAACCAAATCCAGAAACTTCAACTTAAGAAAGAGGTAGGTTATCTCATGAACGGCAAAAACATACTAATAGGACTGATAGCCTCCGGTATGGTTTGATTTCAAGCATGCTAGATCATTGATTTCATGTTTTATTAGCTATATGCATTACATGCCCTTCATTAGCCTAATAAAGAAGTTAAAAGAAGAATGTTCATTTAATTCACTGAACCCTATGCATATAGATAGCCATACTTCATCATCATGCCTGGAATATGTTGATTTTCAGACCTGATGTGAGATTGATCTCTTAGTCTCCATGTTAGTTTTCTGTAGCAGAGGATGTAACGCACTATGCTAAGACCGTCATTATCAAATAACGGCCTCAGACAGACCGTTACTCACTCTGTGTATTGGGTTTTTCTCTGTTGATAATAACGCGCCAGGACTGACGCGTTTCTGTCATGTAACGGCTCCTCGACAGATCGTCACTTTCCCTGTGATGCCCCCTCACAAGACCGTTATATACTGGCAAACCTTAGGCAGAATATACCACGCCACTATCACCTATGTTATGCCTAGATATCTAAGTAACAACCTGATTTCATGATTTTCAGATTGTTCATAGTAGGTATTGCATGTTTGATATCTCACTTTTATTTTGACTTATGCTAGTTTCATGAAGCCTAAATATATAGTTTTGTACTATAAAACATGACTTTATAACATTATATTGACGGAGTTCTCATCATGATTTCACATGGATTATACATCTCTCTCTGTCAATAGAGTCAAATTCTATAAGTACATGGCACTTACTCCGGTACGATGTCATTAGTTTACACTTTACACTATAGGAAACTATCTTGGACATGAGGACCTCTCTATTGGATATTCCTTCCAATGGACTAGGAAATCATCGTTTCAAGGCCTCCGTAATTCTCCGCGAGCCTGGGATTCCCACTAGGACGCCGAGTTAGTTGTACCAATAAAAGCCCATTAACTAGATCACACTATCATTTTTTTGGTTCTTGAAATGTAACGGCCCTGGACTGGACCGCCAGGCCCAAGTAACGGCCCAGTCCCAGACCGTCACATTCCTCTGAGTCTATCTTTATCTTTCTGGACTCTGGTCATTGTAACGGCCCAGCATGGACGCGTTACATAATGTAACGGCCCAGACCCTGACCGTTACATACCTTGTATATGTTAACCCAAGGATTGACCAAGGGTTAATATTCCAATGATTCTAGACTTACCTTGATGATCTAGAACTTATCATATTGCTTAAATTAACATAAGATAACGAATGAGAGTTAAGAAAAGTACCGTTATGCTACCGATTTATTTCCAAAAGCATAGCCTTGTTTAAATCTTTCTTGACTCATATTGTTCATCCGTTGAAGCATTCATTCATTGATTATTGTTATCATGGAATTACTGAACTTGTTATATTCCTGGCCATACTTTACTATTACATGCGTGGAAATAGCTTAATTTATAACTGAAGATGCGATCGAGCACTGATTGTGTTCAAGGGCTCTATGCTAGTCCCCTCGGCTGATTGCCGGAAACATACTATTTTATAAACCATGGGGTATGATGCTACTGGCGTCGCATTGCGCTGGGAGTACTATTTCTATAAATAAGTGAAGATCCACGGCACAACATGACATTCTTGCTTGATATTTCACAAAAATTCACGAAGCACTTGCTCTTAAGCATAAGATGCTAAAGTGAGGAATATGTGACTTGCTAGTACAATCTCGTTACATTCTTGTTCATGGAAGGCCAATATCATGTTCTTGTTATATTCTTGCTAGTTCATTCTCGATCATTCTATCTTACATGGTTATTTTGATTCTATTGATTTGATCGCGTGATTGATTCGCATTCGCATGATTTTACCTTATTTCTCTAGAGCTAAAATGCTAATTACTTTAATAATGCCTTCATGTTGATACGAAGATACCTACTAGGCAAGTGTGCTCATGACCTATTGTTTAATGATTTTCAGGAGATGGAAATAGTTCGAATTCGGATTCGGGTGATTCGAGCAGCGGGTCCGAGAGTGATTAAGAGTTATCCTGATAAGAGAGAAGACTTAGGCAGTTTCAAGTGTTTAGATGGAGTCAATGTAATTTTTCTTATTTCTTGAGTCAATTAGTGAAAAAGTCAAATTATGTATTTTGAATATTAATTGATTTTGGAATAAAGTTGAGGTTTGATTACATCTTGTGCAATTGCATCTATTTATGTGATTGTCTCGCGCTCTGAATTATTCTTGCTTGCAAGAGGCTTACCATGCCGGCTGTTCGCGCTCCCCGAGCGAGTCTTCCGCTGTAAATAAAGGCTCGGGGCGTGACACACACTGCACATATCCTTCCCATTTTATTTTATTTTTTTATTATTGACCTCCACCTCTATCACTTTCTCTCTCTACATCTCTCTACTTTCTCTCCCTATCCTCTCTCTCTCTCTAACCCCTCCAAAGACGGGTGTAGTCGGCTCCGGGTTGAGTGGATATCAAAGGCTCAAGGAGACGACGTCACCCTGACACCACGGCCGCAATATCCTAGTCCCTCATCCTCCTCGGTGTTACTTAGGATTTATTCTTATTTAGAATTGTAATTTTTATTTTCGCACTTCATATTGTAAACATTGTTATTTAATTAGTGAAAATCATGTGTCCGTATTTTCTCTCTCTCACCTCTATCTTCATCTTCCTCTCCCTTTCTTCTTTCTCTCTCCACAACCTTCTAAATTTCATTAGATAGATTTATTTAATATTATTTTTATTTTAAGTTACATATAATCTCCAAAGTGTGTGTTTTACTTAGAACACAAGATCTTCAATTCGTAAATCGACACCTCTCCGTGGATTCGACTTGGACTCGTTGTTATACTACGTTATTAATTTTTATTACGAGTTCGATAATATTGTGAGATTAGTCTCTGCCTGTGTTTTAACGACGGATCTCACAATGCATCAGTTAACAACCTAAAGAATAGTAGAAAGCTCAATAACCCACGTTGCATACCTTGGAAATAAAGGGGCCAGCCAGAAAATAACTAGTTGGGCACTAGCTAAGAACGCGGTCTCTGTGGAGACTGCGACTTCATGAACACGGTCTTTGGGACCACCGTGTTCAGACAGAGGTGCGGGAGATGGAGACCAACTCTTCCTCGCTCTTCAGCTGATTAAAGAGTAAGAGCCTCACTTCTCGTCCTTATACCTGCCTGGACCTGCGAAACAAAGCAAACAAAAAGCAAAAACCCATTAGAACTATGGAAAGCATAGCATCTATTCTTTAGTAAGATGAAGCATACAAAAGGAGGGAAAAATACATGGGAGGTTGGGTTTTTAACCTCTAGTTGGGGAGCAAAAGTATAGGTGTGTGTAGTGTGATTGCAGAAACGTAGTAAAGGAGATAGTAGAACGTGCATGCATGCAATGCAATGAAAGAAGGAGTGCAAGTAGAACAATAAAACAAGGGAGAAAAATAGAAATCCAACAAGAAAAGGGGGCGCTTGAGACTTCCCTGGCAGACTGGGGTCGAAGTAGAAGGTGTCCGGTGTAGCATGGCTTTGCCCCAGATCTAAAGTTGCCCTCCTCCTAAGCCCTAAGCCATGGGAAGGTATTTATAAAGGTTTAGAAACCCTAGGTAGAAGTTGGAGGATAACCACAGAAAATAGGAGTCCTACATTGATAAATATGTAAGAAAATCATTTGATAACCTTCCTAAGATAGATAAGAAGTGATCTAGAGCAGAAACCTCGGAGTAGAAACCCTGGAATAGAACTCTAAGGTGATCTCGGTTGGAAGAGACGAGTTCTAGACAGGTAGGGAACTCCTATGAGAACACGATCAATCAGGTGACCGTGACCAGAAGAATGCATTCGATCGACTGACCGCGATCAGGCTTAAGTGGCCAAAACGTGGAATTTCTGAAAATTGACTTCCAGGGCTTAACGAGCCAGAAAAATGGACAGAATAGGCCCATAGTGGATCAAATAAAAGCTAAGAAGCTATGGCCAATCTGGGACATCACCAAGGTGAATAAGAGAATGACTCAACTTGTAGGCGTTGTACCTAGATATTTTTCCAATAAAATATCAGGGAATAAGGGCTCGAGAATTTCCCCGAACCCTTTCCACAACACTTCGGGCCTTTCCACAGCACTTCGGGCCCCACCAAGGGTTCTCACCAGCCAGCTGTGACTAATGGCATCCTCAACAATTGATTGGGGCAACCACCGATCACCCAGTTTACGTGTTAACCCGCCTTCAAACAAGCTGCCCGGGCCAACCCTAGGGGTGCCCAGACTACAAGCCATGACACATGGCACCCAGCAACAAGGCCGGGGCCCACCCCAAGACGCTATTCTCCAGCCCTCCAAGGTCAAAGGAAGACTCATCCAAGTCAACCATAGACTTTGGAGGCCCACAGCACGCATATACGACTCACACACGTGTGTCGGGCATTTTCTCGAATACCTTGTGGGAGCATGTTGTGTCTCCTCTGGATTTGCTATTCTGTTTTGATGCTAGCAACAATGTAATTGACCTTTAATTCTGATAATGGCAACACTATGATTATTTTGTAGTCTTTCTTAAATCAGATTGAGTTTCTATTCTTTATCAGGTCGATGCATACTCATATGATTGCATTATAAGGTTGACGCATGTTCATGCATTGAGAGAGTTAGGTCGGTGCATATATTCATCTCAGTACAGAAGGTCAGTGCATATGCAGAAGTGTTGCATTATAAGGTCAATGCATCTCCCACTGCATTGAACAAATAGGTCGATGCATATATGTAGTCTGACCTAGAAGGTCGGTGCACCTTATACTAAGGTCGATGTTGATAGGCATTATATGCTAGATGATGGTTCATCAGGTCGGTGCACATCATAGGCTGATCGATGCATTTGTGTCAGCTATTGCAGCATAAGGTCGGTGCACCTTATACTAAGGTCGATGTTGATAGGCATTATATGCTAGATGGTGGTTCATCAGGTCGGTGCACATCATAGGTAGGTCGATGCTAGTGAGCCAGCGTTTGAAGCATAAGGTCGGTGCTATAGTTGTTATCATGCTTAAGGTGGGTGCACCCTATGCATGTGATGTAAAATCAGGTCAGTGCACCTCCTGCATCTGCCTGAAGTCAAGTCGGTGCAGTTGTGGTCTATCTCTATAACTCATGTTGTTGCTCTCCTTCTCAGATCGATGTATCTTGTTTATGCACCAATGCATATGAAGAATTTATACATATGATTTGTCTGAACCTGTGAAGCATCTGAGACTTCATTCTTCAGATACTTATCTTCATAAGCCTCATAATGATTGGACTATTAATAATCTCTATTTTTTGTCTTGGCAGGACAAACCAAGTCATCAAGGACTAACCCAGACTCATGCTCGAACATCTGGGTTACATTAAAGGTAGAACTCCTGAATCTCACGTGGACTTGAAAGGGAATGAATTAAGGGCACGTGATCCAAGGTGAGAGACTGAACTGAATATTTCGCCACGTGGATCAGCTTATCTTCTGCATCAGACACGTGGACTCCAGTGGTGCCTTTTTGATAAAATCATTGGGCGGGAATGTACTTTCCACGCGCCCAATTCTGAAACGCATGGAGACCACAAGGATCGCGCTCGTTAGGTTATAAAAAGGGACTTTGAGCGCTTAAAATTCAAGGAATCCAAGGATCCAAGCATATCAGAAGAGAGCAATCAGAAGCATAAGAGAGTAGAAGAGCAAGAGTTCGAGATGATGAGTTTGAGGAGAGTTTGAGAGAGAAAGAGCATGTTGCAGAGAGTGAGAAAGAAAATAGAGTGCCGAAAGTTTGGGGAGGAAAGTCTAAGATAGGAGTGAGATTGAGCTGAAGAGTGGTTATCTTGACTTCTGGATCAAATCCAGAGTCAAATTGCTCCAGTGAGAGCTACAGTTTTCTTCTGTCATCTTTTCTTTTTGATTTTGTTTCAATTTCCTTTTGAATTTTCTGTACGCTGTGTATCAGCAGGTCAAGCTGTGTGGCAGCGGCGAGGATTCAATCCTTGGACAATAAGTTGTGTTGCTCAGTGGGAAGCAAGCTATGAAGCTAAGTTGTTTGTAGGGATTTGATCCCCGAAGCTGTGGATCAGCGGAGTTCAAGCTGTTTGGCAGTGGAAGCCTTACTCAGTTGAGTAAAGGGTGGACGTAGATCTCAAGCTTGAGATCGAACCACCTTAAAAATTGATCTGTCTTGTGTGTGATTGCATATCAGTTCATTACTGCGTCTAGATGAATGCTTAGGATCGTATACAGCAAATCCTTGACTATTTTGATATATTCATCTGTGACCTCCGCCATGTACCTACTTTGGTTGATTGACTGTTATCAGAAATTGTTTGTGTTAATTCATTATAATCTGATATTTTCCTGAAATGTTCTGAAATTTCTCCATCTTATATCTGATTTGTGGTCGATAACTCAGTGGTATATAAAAATGGCTCAATCAGAAGGATAGATTACATCTATCTGGAAAATTGACCCTTGCGTGAGGAGATTTTCAAATCAAACCTCCGCCAGGTACTATACAGAGTTGACTGATCTATAGTCTTTCGAGTTTTCAGTGATTGACAGCTATTCCATAGCAGATTTCCTTGTTGTTAATTCAAACTATTTTTAGTGGTTCTGTTCACATTAGTTTCTTTTAATTCCCATTCTCATTAATTGCTGTAGAATCAAAATTTTGGGATAGATCTATTCACCCCCCCTCTAGATCTGTAATTCATTCGTTCTCACATCACGTGGTATCAGAGCCTAACTCTCCTTAAGGGCTTAACATCCTGGAGAGATTTAGTAAATGGATGCTAGAGGTCTAACTGTTGAGGGTCATTCCACCAATAAGTCACCTTTGTTTGATGAAACTAATTATGCTTACTAGAAGAACAGAATGTAGGTTTTCCTTCGTGCGAAGGATTATGAGATTTGGAAGGTTGTAAGTCGAGGTCCATTTGAGCTCCCTGAGGATGAGGATGTTTGGACTCGGGAGCTGGTCAGAAGGTCAACCTTGAATTGGAGTGCTGTCAACGCTGTGCAGTGTGCGCTACATCCCACTGAGTTCTCCAGATCCTCCTGCTCCACGGTCAAGGAAATGTGGGACAAATTGGAGGTAATTTATGAAAGAACGTCTTAGGTATGTGAAACCAAAGCTAATATGTTAGTCTCTGAATATGAAGCATTTAAGATGAAAACTGACGAGACTATATCTGAGATGTATGCTAGGTTGATGGTACTCACTAACGATTTAAGGAGTTTAGGGAAGATTTATAGTGAGTACGAGCTTGTGAGGAAAATCCTTAGGTCCCTGACACCGATTTGGCACACTAAGGCCATGGTAATGGAAGAGTCCAGGAACCTAGCGACCACCTCCATCGACGAACTCATCGGTTCCCTCATGACATATGAATTGAACCTCAAGAAGGTAGATGAGTCCGAGAAGAAGAAAAAACCCCTGGCACTTAAGGTGAATTCTAGCAGCAAAGGGTCGTCTAGTGAGCATAGTTTTTCTAGCTCTGACGAAGACCCAGATGAGTTTGCCATGCTTACTAGAAAATTTAAGAAATTCCTTAAGAAGGAAGGTAAGGGGTACAGAATAAAATATTACTCTGGGAAGAGACAGTCAAAATATAAATTTGATACTGCCAAAAAGACTGATGGGATTGTTTGCTACAATTGCAGGAAGGCAGGACATCTGAAAGCAGACTGTCCTGAACTACAGAAGGAGAAGCAAGACAGGTGGAAGAACAAGAAAGGAAAAGCTATGGTGAGCACTTGGAGGGACGAAGAGGAAGGCAGTCAGAGCAGCACATCTGATAGCGAGGAAGAAGACAAGCTCTGCCTGATGGCCAAGAGAGAAGAAGAAAAGGAGGAGGATGATGAGGTAACTTCCCCTCTCAAAAACTATACACATAGTAATTGGGAAGAGGCCTATGCTGAGATTTTAGATAAATATGATGATGTTCGTAGGGAAAATAGGCATTTGAAAAGACAGATAAATTCTTTAGTGAATGATACTTCCCTGAATGACAAAATTGCATGCCTTGAAACAGAAAACGGTAACATGAAGAATTCTCTTGCTGAATCTGAAACTATAAAACTGTTTTGAATAATCTGAGATGTGAAAATGAAAATTTAAAGAATATTATTGATGAACTCAAACTCAGGATGCAAAAATTTGAAGAGAACACAAAAATAGCAAGAGAAAAATATGATGTTGTAAAAGGGGTAAATGAGGAATTAAAGAAAACAATTGAAATTTTAGAAAAAGAAACCAAGGATAAATAGAATTCCCTTGAGGGCATGACATAAGGATCTGAAAATTTGAATGCCATTTTGGGAACCAAAGTAAACTTCAGAAGGGAAGGATTGTGTTTTAACCCAACCAATAATAAAAGGTTTGATGTGAAGACAATCTCCTTTGTTGTTGAAAAAGGAACATCCAAACCTTTGATAAAAATGAATTGTGAAGAAAGCTTCAATGAAAAATCTGTGAAAAATAATAAGCTTAATGCCAAGGACAAGGGCAAAGGAAAGGTAGAGGTGCAAGGAGGATCCAGTACACACACTACTGTACCTAAGTCTAAGGGACAGGTTAGGGGTCAGCTAACCAAAACCAAAGTCCAAGGAACCCCTAAAACCAAGGTAACCCAGCCTCAACAGAAAGGTCGATGCAACAACCAACCTGCACCGATGCATACTTCCTCTGGGTTCAGGTCCTTTAGAAACCAAGGTCAGAGTAGGGGCACCTCAGGTCGATGCTACTACTATAGTGCACCGACCAATCCATCATTCCATAATTCCTGTCGTTACATCTTTGGTAGGAAAGGTCGAGGCAGCATCTATATGAGGTCGTTGCAGAAGAATGTTCAGAATTCTTATCCTAGTCAGGTGCATCGACCTTACCACTGGACTACCTCTGTGCAACCTAGGTTCAAAACCTTCATGAACCAGAACACGTATGGCTTTGTTCATCCTATGTCTATTCAGCCTAGGATCTACAGTGCACACACGCCTTCCAATGCCCAATGGACTAATTACTGGCACAAAAACTCTCAGGCAATTAAGAATAAGAATGCCACACCAGAGAAAAAGACAAAAAAAACTCAGAGTGGCAAGAAAAGACAGATTGAGCAGAAAGTTATGAAATCCACAACCCAAGTTAAGTCACAAAAATAAATGTGGATACCAAAACAGTTGTTGTCTTGTTTGCATGATTTAAATGCTGTTATGGGGCCAAAACAGTTTTGGGTTCCAAAATTCTCTACTTGATCATGTTTGCAGGTATGCCTGGCAGCCAATCACAACATATGATATCTTGACAGTGGCTGCTCCACGCACATGACCGGGGATAAAAGAAAATTATGCATGCTGGTGGAAAAAGATGTTGGTCATGTAACTTTTGGAGATAATACAAAAGGGAAGATCATAGGATCAGGTAAGGTCGGTAAGTGTTCTTCTTGCTGTATAGAAGAGGTTTTACTTGTTGAAGGCCTTGTCTTTAATCTTCTAAGTATTAGTCAATTATGTGATAAGGGCCATAAAGTTATTTTTGACTCTCTTACATGCACTATTTTTGAGCCCAATTCTGAAACTGTAAAATTTACTGGAAAGAGAGTCAATAATATCTATATGGTAGATTTAGATGATGCAGCACATACTAATTTGTGTCTTACTATAAATAAAGATGATTTAGCCTGTCTTTGGCATCGTAGGTTAGGTCATGCTAGTTATAATGTGTTGCATAAGTTGAATAAATATAGCATGGTAAGAGGTTTACCTAAAATATCTTTTAAGAACAATAATTAAATCTGTGAGGCCTGTACCCAATGCAAACAAACTAGAAAATCATTTACATCCAGAACTGAGAACATGTCTTCTAAACCTTTTGAGCTAATTCATATGGATCTATTCGGACCCACTAGATCAACCAGCTTATCTGGTAAAAGATATGGATATGTTTTAGTAGATGATTTTTCTAGGTTTACTTGGGTATTCTTTTCGACTCACAAAAATGATGCCTTTAAAGAATTTCAGGCATTCTTCAACCGAATAAAATAGAATAGTGAACAGTCTTATATCTAATATTTTGTCTGACCGTGGTGGTGAGTTTGAAAACTCACAGTTTGAGGATTTTTGCTGGGAAAATGGGATAAATCATATATTCTCTTCACCAAGGACTCCAGAACAGAATGGAGTGGTTGAAAGAAGAAACAGAACCCTGGTGGAGATGGCCCGGACCATGCTAGTTGAAGGGAACTTACCTAGAAGGTTTTGGGCAGAGGCAGTAAACACTTCTTGTTATATTATAAATAGAGCCCTGATAAGACTTTCTACTCAAAAGACACCCTACGAAATACTTAAGGGTAAGAAACCTTCACTAGCTCATTTCAAGGTTTTCGGTTCTAAATGCTTTATCCATGTTAACTCTAAAAGAGACCTTGATAAATTTAAAGCTAAAAGTGAACCACGAATCTTTCTTGGTTATTCTGAAATGTCTAGAGCTTATAGAATCTACAATATTAAGTCATAAACTGTTGAGGAATTACCACATATTGTATTTGATGAGACATCTAATAAACCTGAAACTGATTTCTATAGGGACAAAGTTGATGGAGATGTTGGGTCCCAAACGGTGGCAATCAAGAGGGGAGGGGTGAATTGATTGGCAATTAAAAATTATTTTCTGAAGAACTTGTGAAACAAAATTAAAGCAATCAAGCGCTCGGTCTTACTCGTGCATGATCACACATGAATGCTTGCTGGAGAGGGGGGTTTCTGCAGCCCATTCAAAGAGCAGCCCAACTAGGCCCGGCAGGGCTCAATGAGGCCAAGCTCACCCAAGTGACAGCCCACAGGGCCCACTTAGGGAAGAAAGCCTAATAAACAGCGCTCGAGGAAACAACCCTCCTAGGTGGCCTCAAGGCTCGGAGGGCCCGAGCATCGGTCAGGTCACGAGAAAGGCCCGCGCCCGAGCCATCTCTCCGCCCGAGAGAGGGAGGCGTAGGCTAGCCTATCCGACCCATCTTTTACCGAGCTAAGCTTATCGCCCGGATAGGGCTGGTGATAAGGACATCAACGCCAGCCCGCTCACATTGTGTTTGCATTTACATCCTTTTATATTTGTACGTATACCGTTGTGATATATGGGTACACAATTGTAGGTCTTAGTGGGTTTATTTGCAAAAGGCCATTGAGTTTCTTTGCAAAAGTGCATGTAGGTCCTGCAGGGGCCCCCTCCCTCCTCCTTATTGGTCCACTTGGACTCCCGGGCCCAAGGGGGCTGGTCCATGGTCCAACCTTGGACTTGGACCTAGATTTAATTAAAGAAGACAATTCAAAATTGCCTTCTTAAAGGGGGGGCGAACCATATATTATATTGGACTTTATTGTGTGTTGTTCAAACCACATCCCAGTCCTTCAATCCCCAGCCCTTGATCCAAGGGTCTAGAATAGATTAGACACCTAGCATATATAATGTTGTATTTTCATGAGAAAATCAATGAAAAAATCAGAATTTTTGTGTGTAAGCAAGAGGCTTGGTGCGCCCCTCTCTCCTCCCCTGCTGTTCTTCCCTCCCCAACCCCAGATCTAGAGTGTATCTATCTGCTATCTCCCCCTCTCAACCTCTGATCTTCGTCTGTGCCGCAGCCGCCGCCGTTCGTGTCGCCATCGAGCCGTCTCTGCAGTTCTGTCTTCATCCAACCACAGCAGCTTTCACGAGTTTTCTGTCTCAGCCACGGCTTCTTCTTGGCTTGAAATTTTTATGGTGTGTTCTACCCTTGAATCCAAAGATCCACCTAAATTTTCACGCCAAAAGTCCATCGTTTAGTATTTTTACATTTTCGTCCAACCTATCATCCCAGATCTGCCAGGTTTCTGTCTGCAGTGATAGACCCTCTGAGTTCTCCACCTTCGACCACCCTTTTGATTTTTGTTAGGTCTCCCAATTTAACTAGGAGTTCTATCCATCATTCTCTACATCCAGGAATTTTCTCCATTTTTGATCAGCCTTCTATCTATTTTTAAAAATTCGTGTTCTTCCTCAGCTACAGTGTTGTCAGCCAGATTCCAGATCCGACCCACTGCTAGTACCAAAATCATAGAAATTCGTAGCCTTCCCCAAATCCAGATCCAAAGATAGTCCTGGTTTCCTTGTTTGATTTACGACAACCTTGCTGAAGAACACATCTTCAAATTCGGACATCTACTTCACGGTCAAAGGTAATCAACAGGAAAGTTCTCTGCAGATCTGAGTCTTGGTTACTGTACAACAGCAGCATATAAAATTCGCCAACACAAAGTACAAATCTGGTGAATTTTTCTGAAGGCCACTAGATTGTAGTACTTCGAAGCAGCTTTCCAACGGCACTGATCTCGTCGCATTCCGACACCGGTGCTGATCGCAGCGTCCGTTCTCGCCGGAGCGCGCGCTGAAATACAGAACCGGCAGATTTTCGATCGATTTTTCCGACCGGTGCCGAACGGAGCCGCCGGGCCTCCGGCCGGCGTTCCAGCGCTCCGCCATCCCAAGGAGGCTCCGGCCGGCGTTCCAGCGCTCCGCCATCCCAAGGAGCGATCCTCCGGGCATCCACCACTACAGCGGTGCCACCGGGTCCCACACGGCCCCTCCGGACAGCACGTGGGCCCCACTGTCACGTGTTCGGGTGTTACCGAAGCTACGCGGAAAGCCACCCGTCAACCCGAATTCGGTCCTCCCGGGCCCCATTGTGTAGCCCTTTACCTCCCTACGTGGAGTGGGCAGCGACGTGTCTTGCTGTACTATTGTGTATTATTATCCCGGGAGTATGAGTTTCGGCCGGGTCCGTCGTCCCCACGCCGAGCGCGTGGAGGTATTGTTCTCGCTTCCTACACTCGGCATTTGCTTATTTTCATATATACTTGTTTATGCCACTGCTAGAGAGCATGTGTAGGGATACCTAGCTTGATATATTTTCATATCACTGCTGCTGCGAGAGAGAGCGAAGCCGTCCCGTGACCCGATCCGGGCATGAAAGTGCGAGCCGACCACCCTAGCTCTTGCCGGTTTCTCAACCGCGCACGTCCGACGCTTCCCTCGTTAAGGGACGATCGCGAGCTTGTCGTGTCCGTGTCTCGTCCTGCATCAATTTGGTATCAGAGCGAGTTTGAGTCTAGGGTGTCAAAAAAAAGTGTCATTTACGTCTAGCCATTAGTCATTGTCTAAGTCATGTTTAGGGTCATCATTGTTTTAAAAAAAAGTGTCTTTTTGCATCGCATCCCAATAACCCGGTATATCAAAAGGTGTTGTCCGAACATTAGGCTACGCCTATCGGGAAGGATGCACACTTGCGCGAGTGATCTTCGGATCGATTAACTCCGCCACGTACCGAGTTTTGGTTACGTCTAGGTGCATCATCTTGTAGTGTGCATTTGCATTAGTCGGTGTCTCCTACTCCGTGTCTTGCATGCCCACTCGTCGAGGTACTCAATACTCACCCCCACCACCACCAATGGTGGAATCCCGAGTTTATAGTTCCGATGAAGTGGCCACCATGTTCCGAACTCTTATGGGAAAAATGGATGGGTTGAGTGATCGCATGGAAGTGTTAAGCACCCGAGTGGATAGGATGGAGGGGTTGAGTACCCAGGTGAATGATCAAGGCACCCGCCTAGAAGAGAGGATGAAGGCCGTCGAGGATAGGGCCGCCGAGTCAAGCCAGTCCATTCAGGGATTGGTCGGGAGAGTCACCGCACTAGAGAAAGGATCAACCGAGACACACCCGATTGCCCCAGTCCAGGCACCCGTCCTACCTACACAAGGTCAACCGGAGCCGGTTCATCAACCCGCGACTCCAAGGGTTCACGGGGTAGCTAATAGGAGGCATGAAGTCCCCGAGGTGCATGACTATGAGTCTGAGAATGAGCATCGGGGATATGGTCGTGATCGTCGTCCTATACGGCGTACCCACGACCAAGATATGGATGAACGGGCCCTTCGGACCGTTCGGGCCGACCCTCCCACCTTTGACGGGTCCTTAGACCCAAAGGTCTATCTTGATTGGGAGGCTGGCATGGATCGATATTTTGAGTGGTTCGAGATGTCGGACCAAAGGAAGGTCAAATTTGCCAGGATGAAACTTTTAGGCCAAGCACAAACTTATTGGAGGAACATGGAGAACCTATTGTTTCATCGTCATGAACCCCCGATCGATACATGGACCGAGATGAGGGAGAAACTTAGGAAGAAGTACCTCCCTACCTCCTATCGCCAGCGTCTTATAGAGAGGTGGCAAAGCCTCACTCAAGGAGACCGGTCCGTCTCTGATTACATCGCCGAATTTGATGAATATTACTTGCGATGTGATGCTACGGAGGAAGATTCCCTTACCGTCTCTCAGTTTCGGCGTGGTCTACGCCCACACCTACGGTATGAGCTTCTCCGCCGCAAGGTGGATAAGCTGGAGGATGCATAACAAGTTGCTCTCGAGATGGAGCAATTCGAGGGTGAGTTTGAGTCTATTCCCCAGTGGAGCCCCGCTCCTCCCCGTAGTGACTCCCGTGGCTCCTTAGGTTCATACCCGAGGGGACCCATAGCTCGCCCACAGGAGCCCGCCCGTCAGGAGCACTTTGCTCCTAGGCCTCGACCTCCCCCACCACGGGATCTACCTCCACCACATCCACCGACACCCGTTGCCCGTCCCCCGGCACCCATAGCCCGTCCCCTGGCCCCGACACTTCCTCCACTGTTACCCACGGCACCTACACCTGCACCCTTGTTGCCTACACCCCCTACCCGTCGGGAGGATAAGAGTAAGGCCCCTCTTATTGGAGAGAGTAGTCGGTCATGAGTGCAGTGTTTCCACTGTCACGGGTTTGGCCACATTGCCAGTGAGTGTCTCGCTCGCGCCACCCTAGCCTTAGGTGTTGGAGGGTCCGCACCTCCCGAGCTTGAGTATGTCAATTACGTGGCCGATGAGGCACTAGCCGATGAGTACTATGCCTTGGGGGAAGAACTGGGTGACCCTCCTGCCGCTCAGGATGCAGCCATCTAGTGGGCTTGATGCTACCACCTTAGTCTAGAGTCGTGCATGAGTCAGTGTGTTTTCCTTGCGTGATTTATTTGTGTGGTTTGTTTGCATGGTTTGTGTGTCGTTTGTTTGTCTGCATGTGTCTTGTGTAAGCTCGTCAATGTCCGTTCCTTATGAGTGTGAAGCGAGTCGACTCACTTGATGAGTATGGGATCGGTTCTATTTCTATACCCGGATCGGTCACCTACAGGGACTCAGCGGTGATTCCTAGTGAGTCTTCGAGCTGTTTTCTTACCTTTTGAGAGTGCCCCTCGGAGTGCCCACCTTTAGCCCATAGCAGTCGCGCATATCAAGTATATATGGAATGAGCAGGTGATGGTCACTTGGAGTGGAGCATACCCGCGCTACTTGGTTCGGTGACAGATCCGCCGACACTATTCGAGCAGCAACACCCCTTACTCGACAGGGTCGAGTTCCTCCCACCCGGGGAGAATTGATGGGGACATCAACGTCAGCCCGCTCACATTGTGTTTGCATTTACATCCTTTTATATTTGTACGTATACCCTTGTGATATATGGGTACACAATTGTAGGTCTTAGTGGGTTTATTTGTAAAAGGCCATTGGGTTTCTTTACAAAAGTGCATGTAGGTCCTGCAGGGGCCCCCTCCCTCCTCCTTATTGGTCCACTTGGACTCCCGGGCCCAAGGGGGCTGGTCCATGGTCCAACCTTGGACTTGGACCTAGATTTAATTAAAGAAGACAATTCAAAATTACCTTCTTAAAGGGGGGGGGGGGGGCGAACCATATATTATATTGGACTTTATTGTGTGTTGTTCAAACTACATCCCAGCCCTTCAATCCTCAGCCCTTGATCCAAGGGTCTAGAATAGATTAGACACCTAGCATATATAATGTTGTATTTTCATGAGAAAATCAATGAAAAAATCAGAATTTTTGTGTGTAAGCAAGAGGCTTGGTGCGCCCCTCTCTCCTCCCCTGCTGTTCTTCCCTCCCCAACCCCAGATCTAGAGTGTATCTATCTGCTATCTCCCCCTCTCAACCTCTGATCTTCGTCTGTGCCGCCGCCGTCGCCGTTCGTGCCGCCATCGAGCCGCCTCTGCAGTTCTGTCTTCATCTGACCATAGCAGTTTTCACGAATTTTCTGTCCCAGCCACGGCTTCTTCTTGGCTTGAAATTTTTATGGTTTGTTCTACCCTTGAATCCCAAGATCCACCTAAATTTTCACGCCAAAATTCCATCGTTTAGTATTTTTACATTTTCGTCCAACCTGTCATCCCATATCTGCCAGGTGTCTGTCTATAGTGATAGACCCTCTGAGTCCTCCACCTTCGACCACCCTTTTGATTTTTGTTAGGTCTCCCAATTTAACTGGGAGTTTTGTCCATCATCCTCTACATCCAGAATTTTCTCCATTTTTGATCAGCCTTCTATCTATTTTTAAAAATTCGTATTCTTCTTCAGCAACAGTGTTATCAGCCAGATTCCAGATCCGACCCACTGCTAGTGCCAAAATCATAGAAATTCGTAGCCTTCCCCAAATCTAGATCAAAAAATATTCCTGGTTTCCTTGTTTGATTTCATACAACCTTGCTGAAGAACACATCTTCAAATTCGGACATCTACTTCACGGTCAAAGGCAATCAACAGGAAAGTTCTCTGCAGATCTGAGTCTTGGTTACTGTACAACAGCAGCATATAAAATTCGCCAACATAAAGTACAAATCTGGTGAATTTTTCTGAAGGTCACTAGATTGCAGTACTTCGAAGCAGCTTTCCAACGGCACTGATCTCGTCGCATTCCGACACCGGTGCTGATCGCAGCGTCCAGTCTTGCCGGAGCGCGTGTTGAAATACAGAACCGGTAGATTTCCGATCGGTTTTTCCGACCGGTGCCGAACGGAGCCGCCGGGCCTCCGGCCGGCGTTCCAGCACGCCGCCATCACAAGGAGCGATCCTCCGGGTATCCACCATTACAGCGGTGCCACCGGGTCCCACACGGCCCCTCCGGACAGCACGTGGGCCCCACTGTCACGTGTTCGGGTGTTGCCGAAGCTATGCGGAAAGCCACCCGTCAACCCGAATTCGGTCCTCCCGGGCCCCATTGTGTAGCCCTTTACCTCCCTGCGTGGAGTGGGCAGCGACGTGTCTTGCTGTACTATTGTGTATTATTATCCCGGGAGTACGAGTTTCGGCCGGGTCCGTCATCCCCATGCCGAGCGCGTGGAGGTATCGTTCTCGCTTCCTACACTCGGCATTTGCTTATTTTCATATATACTTGTTTATGCCACTGCTAGAGAGCATGTGTAGGGATACCTAGCTTGATATATTTTCATATCACTACTGCTGCGAGAGAGAGCGAAGCCGTCCCGTGACCCGATCCGGGCACGAAAGTGCGAGCCGACCACCCTAGCTCTTGCCGGTTTCTCAACCGCGCACGTCCGACGCTTCCCTCGTTAAGGGACGATCGCGAGCTTGTCGTGTCCGTGTCTCATCCCGCATCAGCTGGCCCCTCTGAGCTCGGAACGACCGATGAATGCTTATCTTTGCAGCCGTTAAGAGTCCGCAGCAGGCAGGAATTCAGGAAGGTAAGGGACTTCTTCTTCCCCACGATGATAACGCTCCCACGATAAGGCCATAAAAGCCCACGATGAGGACGTAACCCCCACCTGAAACTCCTCGGCTGGCAGGACTCCAAGAGACGGTGTACTATTTAAACCAGGGATACCCTCCGGCTAAAGGTAAGCCAAAAAAGGCAATCATACGCCCAAAACTCCTGAGCAAGAACCGCTTCACCCTTCTGGTGGAGAGGGATCTCGCGTACAAGCTCTCTCCTCCCTACTATTGCTCCCACCATAGCTCCATTGACTTAAGCATCGGAGGGTTTACCCCAGGGATTCCCCCTGGGCCCCCCTGATCCGTTTCCCTGTCTTGCAGTTCACGATCTGGTGATCCTCAGCCCGCTCAGGACCAACGCGAGATCACGCCTCTTCATCTGGCGTCGTCTGTGGGAAACGCACGAAAAGCCAGTATGGTGCGAAGGAGCTCAGGGAGGAGGTCCGCCGGCGACAGGGGTAAGGCCGTGGTAGCGGCGGGGGATGGCCCTTCTAGGGCCTCACAGAACCCTCCCTCCAACGCCAGCGTCCCCGCCGACGGACCGCCACCCCCTCCTGCGGCGGTAGGGCTACCCCCCAACGGTGGCACCGAATCCTTCCAAGCCCTCAATGCGAAACTGGATATCCTTGTGGAACTCATGAAGAACCAGGCGGCTAGGGATGGAAGGTCCCGCGCTCCGTCAGGGAGTCCTCCCCGCGAAAATACGTCCCAGCACACCGCCGGAGGTCGCTTCACTCTCCGCGGCCAGCAGCTCATCCGCAACAGGATTGGAGGACCCTCGCAAGCTCCGCCTCCGGAGCAAGAGGCTTCCTCCACGCCAAGAAGGGAAAAACTGGGGGCGCGGCGTCCAAACTCGGAAGCTGACGTTCCCAGAGATCGCCAAGACGCTCCCCCCAGCCCCACGGCACGACAGCAACCAGAACTATCCCTCCGGCTGCGAGATTTTGAGAGACGCTTTGCAGAACAGGAGCGCGCCCTCCGCGCCCTGCAGAAGACCTCTTTCCCGGAGGGCGAGGAGAAATCTCGGTTCTCCGAGTACATCTTGAAGGCAGAGGTATCTCCCAGAACCTCCATTCCGACGTTCAAGCTCTACGACGGCCAGGGCGACCCGGCCGATCATTACGATAGCTTCGACGCTCTGATGACCCTGCACGGAGTGTCCGATGCCATCAAGTGCCGAGCCTTCGTGACCACCCTGGTCCAAGGCGCTCAAGCATGGTTCTGGGCCCTCGCCCCCGGGTCCATCCGAGACTTCAAGCAATTTGGGTGAGTCTTCAAAGAGATTTTCGCCAGAAGTGCCCCCCCAAGGTCGGTAGCGGGGCTCCTGGCCCTCAAACAGGCGCAAGGGGAAAGACTCCGGGCTTATATTCACCGATTCAAATCGGAAGCCCTGAGAATCTCCCACCTAGACGTGGCTTCAGCCACAACCGCACTGACTGGGGGCACCTGGGACGAGAATCTCCGCCGCGAACTTATCCTCCACCCTCCCTCGACCCTTGTCGAGCTAGTGACTCTGGCACTGCGCCACGCCGAGTGCGAAGAAGTGCTCAGCGCTTGCCGAGACGCCGGCTCGGGTCGGGAGGGGGACAAGAAGCGGGCTTCCGAGCCAAATTCAAGCTCGGGAAAGAAGCGAGTCCGTGATGGGGAGCGCAAGCGGAGGTACGAGCATTACACGCCACTAGCTACCCCGGTCTATGAGATTTATGAAGACATCAAAGACTCGGGACTCCTCCGCCAGCCCGAGCCGATGAGGTCGAAGAACCGTAATCGCGACAGGCATTGCTTGTTACACAGCGATCACGGGCACCACACCGGTGACTGCCGCCAGCTCTAGGACGAGATCGAGCGCCTCATCCGTCAGGGGCACCTGGCTCGGTTCACAGCCGAGCGCAAGGAAGATCGAGGCGCCGCAGAGGAGATCGACAACGCCCCCCGAGGGGTCCACATCAACGTCATCTCCGGAGGGACAGCATCAGGAGGCGACAACAGCCGAGGAAGGAAGCGTCATGCCGAGCGGGCGAGCTGAGCCATAGAGCCCCCTAAGTCCCCGCCGAGTGAGCCCCAGGTCATAGTCTTCTCCGACCGAGATCTGGAAGGGCTGAGCACCCCGCATGATGACGCCCTCGTAATCTCGGCCACAATAAATTATTGTAACGTAGATAGGATTCTAGTTGACAATGGGAGTGCCTCTGATGTGTTGTCTTATGACTGTTTCCTTAAGATGGGGGAAGATCCATCCAAGCTCCGCCCGGTCCGAACCCCCCTCTGCGGGTTTAATGGCCTGGCCACTTACCCCGAGGGAGCCCTAAGCCTGCCGGTTACCCTCGGCACCCCACCCAGAACCGTTACGGTCATGGTGGACTTCATAGTGATTAAAGGTATGATAGCGTACAATGCCATCTTCGGCCAGGGAATCCTTAGCCGATTAAAGGCCGTACCGTCTACCTATCACCAAAAAATGAAGTTCTCCACCAAAAATGGGTTGGGGGAAGTCCGAGGTAACCAGGCCGCAGCCAGAAGGTGCTACAATATCTCGGTGGAAGCCACAAGGCCGGACGGGAAAGATAAGGGTCCCCGAGGAGTCGAGGATAAAACCGCAACCACCGAGCCTGGTGGCGAATTACTGACGGTTTTTATAAACGATGACTCGACCCTAGGAGTAAGGATCGGAGCCGACCTACCGCCCAAGGTTCAACATCAATATAAAGAATTCCTTTCTGAGTACATCCGAGTCTTTGCTTGGTCCGATGATCAACTGCCTGGAATACCAGAGGAGACCGTGATGCACAGGCTCAACCTCGACCCCACCGTGAAGCCCATACAGCAGCGCAGAAGGAAGCATGCACCAGAGAAACAGAATATCATCAAGGCGCAGGTCACCAAGGGACAAGAGACTGGCCTTTTTAGACCGGTCCTGTACCCGACGTGGCTAGCCAACGTCATCCTAGTACCTAAAGCTTCGGGCAAATGGCGGATGTGCGTGGACTTCACCGATCTGAATAAGGCCACTCCTAAGGACTACTATCCGTTACCAAGCATCGACCAATTGGTTGACTCAACCTCGGGCAATGAGATACTTAGCTTCCTAGACGCCTATTCAGGTTATCATCAGATCAGAATGGATCCAGAAGATATCGAGAAGACCGCCTTCATCACCGACTACGGCGTATACTGCTACACCCGGATGCCTTTCGGGTTGAAGAATGCTGGAGCTACGTATCAAAGGCCGGTCAATCACATGTTCGAGGAGCAGTTAGGTCGGAACGTTGAGGCTTACATTGATGACATGCTCATCAAGACCCCCACGGCCCAAGATCACTTCACCGACCTCGCCGAAACCTTCGACACCCTCCTGAAGTACAACATGAAGCTCAATCCTACCAAGTGCGCCTTCGGAGTAAGATCTGGGAAGTTCCTGGGTTTCCTGGTCACTCAATGTGGGATCGAAGCCAACCCCGACAAGGTCCAGGCCATCCTGTACATGCGCCCGCCCACTTGCGTCAAGGACGTCCAGCGCCTAACCGGGCGTGTCGCCGCTCTCAGCTGCTTCCTGTCCCGTGCGGCCGAACGATGCTTGCCCTTCTTCAAACTTTTAAGGGGGCCCAAATTGGCATCTGCTACGTTCGCATGGGATGAGGAATGCCAGAAAGCATTCGCCGAGCTCAAGAAGTTCCTGGCCTCGCCCCCGGTGCTCTCCAAGCCCGTTCCGGGTGAAGTCTTGCTGCTCTATCTCTCGGCAACACCATCCACAGTCAGCTTGGTCCTGGTCAGAAATGACTCGGGAATCGGGAGGCTGGTCTACTACACCAGCAAGGTGCTCAACGAGGCTGAAAGAGGTACCCCGCAACCGAGAAACTCGTGCTAGCGTTGGTTACCTCCTCCAAGTGCCTCCAACCCTATTTCCAAGGGCACCCTATCACCGTGCTAACCGGCGAACCATTGAAGAAGATTCTAGCCCACCCCGAAGCTTCAGGGCGACTCGTCAAATGGGCAATCATGCTTGGGGCCTACGATATCTTGTACCGCCCGCGCTCGGCTATGAAAGGCCAAGCGCTCGCCGACTTCATCGCCGAGAGCACCATCCCGACTGAAGAGAGATCTCCGTAAGCGCCCGGGCCAACCTGGGAATTGTTCGTCGACGGATCTTCCAACTCGGTCGGTAGTGGTGCAGGGATCCTCCTGAGGTCCCCCGAAGGAGTAGAACTACAGCACGCCTTGAAATTCAGCTTTCAGGCGTCCAACAACGCTTCCGAGTACGAGGCCCTTATCTCGGGAGCTCGGATGGCTCGACGGTTGGGGGCTGAGCGAGTCAAAATCCACACTGACTCCCAGCTGGTCGCTAGCCAAGTCAACGGCGAATACGAAGCTCGAGAGGCCCCAATGGTCAAATACCTCAAGCTGGTCAGAGACCTGGCCCAACAGTTCGAGGGATTTGAGGTAGTCCGAATAGCCCGGGAGGAAAACTCCCGAGTGGACGCCCTCTCTCGATTAGCCTCCTCTCTCGACCCTGAAGGTACCCGATCAGTCCTCCTTGAAGAGCTAGAGCGCCCGAGCATTGACTCGGAGCTCCTGGCCGTTGACTCGGCCCTTCCAAGCGACTGGCGCTCCCCCTACCTGTCTTGGCTCCAGGACTCCCGAGAGCCCTCCGACCCTCGGGAGGCACACCGAATGAAGTATCAAGCCCAGCGCTTCGTCATCCTCGACGACACTCTCTACCGGAGGTCCTTCTCTGGTCCCCTCCTGAAGTGTCTCGGCCCCGACGAGGCCAACCAAGCCATCCAAGAGACTCATGAAGGCCTGTGCGGAGCGCATTCAGGAGGAAGGTCTCTAGCCAGGATCCTGCTACGGCAGGGGTACTGGTGGCCAACCTTGCAGTGCGACTGCACGGCTCATGTACAGCAGTGCGACCAATGTCAGCGATTCGACCACTTGGTCCATCAGCCGGCTACGGAGCTCATCACCCTTACCGAGCCCTATCCCTTCGCTCGGTGGGGGATCAACATTCTCGGGCCGTTCCCTATGGCTCAGTCCCAGAAGAAGTTCATCATCGTCGCCATCGACTACTTCACCAAATGGATCGAGGCCGAAGCCACGGCGAGGATCACCGAGACAGTCGTCTGGAGTTTCGTATGGATGTCGATCATTTGTCGCTTCGGCATCCCCCGGGTGATAGTGAGCGACAACGGTCGGCAATTCGATTCTCGTTATTTTTGAGACAGATGCGCCGACCTAAACATTCGCAACCACTTCACTTCGGTCGCCCACCCTCAGGCCAACGGGCTGGTCAAAAATGCCAATAAGACTATCTTAAAAGGCATAAAGACCAGACTTGGCAAGGCCAAGGGTAGCTGGCTCGAGGAACTGCCCAGCGTACTTTGGTCACACCAAACGACTCCCAAAACGGAAACCGGTGAAAGTCCTTTCGAGCTGGTGTATGGCACTGAGGCCGTCATTCCGTTAGAGGTTGCCAACCCATCTCTCCGAGTCATCCGCTACTCGCCCGAGGCAAACGAGCAAAAATTACTCGAGAACCTCGACCTGGCTGATGAACTCCGAGAGATCGCCAGCATCCGAGCTACGGAGTACCAACACCGCCTCACGCGATACTACAATGCCAAAGTCCGAAACAGACACTTTCAACCAGGAGACTTCGTCCTTAGGAAAGCCGAAGCCTCTCGACCACTAGAGGCGGCGGGCAAGCTATCCCCAAACTGGGAAGGCCCTTACCGGGTGGTTGAGACGCTCGGGAAAGGTGCGTACAGGCTAGCTACAGTGGAAGGGGAACCCATCCCTCGGACGTGGAACGCAACCGCACTACGCAAATTCTACTTTTAAAGTTATGCAAACAATTTGAGGGAAATAAAACTCTTTTCTTTTCATTCAATTGTTGGTACATCAGAAATGCAAAAGCCAGTACATTGCATAGCAAAAAGTAAAAAAAATCCATCTAGCACCACTGCAAGAGGCCATCACTCGGCCGACTCGGTCTTAATCTCCTTGCGTCCAGCCACTGACTCTACCTCGCGCAGAAACTGGCTCGGTCAAAGGGCGGTAAACCCAGTTGGCTCGGGTGGCCCGTGACAAAGGTGACAGAGGGATTAAAAGAAGGAAGGCTACCTTCCAAGTTGAACTTGGAAGGGGAAGAGGGAAGGAACGCCTATGAAGTCCTCCTCCTTTCCAACCTGCCAATTCTTTGGAACCTACAGAGAGCAAGCAGCCTCCGCAAAGTGAAAGAAATGACAGGGGAGGGCCCATAAAGGAGGGAGCTTAATTTGCTTCCTCCCCACCCCTGGAGCGAGCAGAGAGAGAGTGGCGGCGGGTGTCCCAGATGCCCCCATCCGTCCTCCATCTCGGCGCCCCCCGGGAAGCCTCGCGGGAACTGATAAAGGGTAAACGGCGTGCCTCCGCACGTCGAACCCTCTTCAGATCTGCGCGACGACCATCGGACCCGTTTCCACCCCGCGCGACGACCATCGGACCTGCTCAACAGCCCAAGGCAGCAAGAACTCTCTGCTCCTCCATCACCGGCAGCGTCGTCTTCCAAAGGATCCTCCATGCTCCGAATGCAACGGCACAGCGCAACGTGGAGAAGGGGCGAGGAAAGACTGTTAGCGAAAATCCTAAGCGGTGGAGAGGAAGGGACACCCTTCGGTCTTTTTATAAGGCTAAGGGAGGCTACTTGCCTTAAATGACTCCCCCCTCGAAAACACGCCAAAGGATTTTTCCCCTCTGAACGGTCACCTCAAATCCCTCATTTTCCGCCTCTGCGGGATACACGAAGCAGCCTGGCATTCAAAGCGTGAGAAAACGTAAGGACCCCCTGTCAGGAATCCATCCAACCGGCATGCGAAAACCACGCAGGACGTATCGGCACTTTCCAACTACTACCGATACGCTAACCAAATTACGGCAAGGAACGCAAGAAGCAAGTAAGTCATTTATTGCCTCACAAAAAAAAATCTTTCTTTTTTTTCAGAATAGGAAAAGAGACAAACGGAGAAAGAGGCAAAACAAGGCAAAATGCATCAGGCCTCGGGCCCACTTTGATGCTCGGGAACGGCAGGTGTGGGTATTTCTCCCCCGGCACCCTCGGTGACGGCTGACCCAGGCACTAACCTCGCCTGTGAGAGAACTGCCTCGGTCGCGAGCCCTCCCGAGGCAGCCAGAGTTGGTGACCCCGCCGGAGGAGAGCCCTCTGGATCTTCCCCGCCCGACGCAGAAGAGCTAGAAGCCGACTCCTCCGAGTCATAGCACTGGCCTGAGGGGAAATCGATCCCAGAGTCTCGCTCGTCGGCGTAATCCACTCCCTGGCGATAACCCTACTTGAACCCCTTGAGGGCGCCTCGGCGAAGCGCTATCTCGTAGTATGAAAGGGCAGCTTCCTGAAGGTCGGCTCGGTAGGCCTCTGAGCCCCTGTACTGCTCGATTGCCTCCGCCCCGGCCTGCCCCATCCTTTTAGCAAGTTCGGCCGACTTCCGCTCCGCCTCGGACGCTCGCTCCTCTGCCTCCGCCATCCGTCTCTCTGCCTCAATCGACTTTCGCTCGGCCCCGGCCGCCCGCTCCTCGAGCTCGATCGACTTCTGCTCGGCCTCGGCCGCCCACTCCTCGAGCTCGATCGACTTCTGTTTGGCCTCGACCGATCATTTCTCCACCTCAACTCGGTCCGCCTCGGCCTCCAAACGGCGGCGCTCCGCTGCCTCCGCCCGGTCCAGCAACTCAGCGCGCTCAGCCTTCCAATGGCCGTCCAGCTCGAGATGGTGAAGGCGCTCCTCCTCAAGGAGTTTGTTTTTCCTCTCGAGCGACTCCCGAGCCTTGGCCAGCTGCTCAGTCAACGCTCCAGCTTCCAGCCGGCTCGACCGCGCCAAATCCCTGACCGCGGAGAATTCCCATTGAAGTCCCTCGTGCTCCTCATTGAGTCGGGCTAGTTTCCTCTTGCACCCTCCGAGAGTCCAGGCGAGATTCGACCGCTCTGACTCCGTCCGGGCGTAGGTCTCCGCCATAGTGGCCCCCATCTGGGCCATGATCAAACCGCCCTCCATGATGACGTCGAGGACCCCGGAAGGAGAATGGCGCCTATCTCCTCCTCTCATCCTCGCGGACACCTCGCGACAGAGCTTGTACAGATTGCTCGAGATGCCGAGCCTCTCCAAGGCCTCCGGCATGGACACCCGATCCGCCCCTGGCCCCGCGCCGGAAGGCCCGGACCGAGCTGCTGAAATGGCCTCCACGCGCACTATGGTCGGTTGGGGTTGCGACGCCTCCGTAGGCGAACCCCCAACCTCGACCGACGTAGCAAGCCCGGTCGCCCCGGGCGCCACCGATGTTTGGGGTTGCGACGCCTCGGTAGGTGAACCCCCAACCTCGACCGACGCAGCAAGCCCGGTCGCCCCGGGCGCCACCGATGTTTGGGGTTGCGACGCCTCCGTAGGCGAACCCCCAACCTCGACCGACGCAGCAAGCCCGGTCACTCCGGGCGCCACCGATGTTTGGGGTTGCGATGCCCTCGCAGGCGAACCCCCAACCTCAACTGTCTCGGCCCGCGTTTCACTGCCTGAGACATTGCCAACCTCGACCGGCCCCCCAGTCTCGGCCTCGTCTACTTCATCTCCGGCCCCCTTCGTTCCCACCGAGGGGAGAGCCGACCCACCGTCACCACCCTCTGAGGGGCCCCTGGTCTCCTCGGCCCCCTCTCGCCCGGTGGATGGGGGAGCCGGCCCGGTAGGGTCGGCCCCATCTTGCCCCTGAGAGGGGAGCGCCGCCGAGCTAGAGTCGCCCCCGGCAGTGGCGAGAAGGCCGGCCTTCTTGGCCCGCTTCTTGGCCTTCGCGGCTTCTCGCAACCTTCCCTCCATGGGATCCTTGCGCTTTGCACCGCCCGGTCGTGAAGTTCCCACAGATGCCACCCCTTGCCCTTATCCCAGGCTTGGGAGCGACCCACAAGAGCGTCAGGCTCATCGGCCGCCGAGTCATCTCCAAGATCGACGACCTCAGCAGCCTCCTCCAGAGGCTCCCGCCTGATGTCTACAACAGAGAAGAAGGCATGGTCAGGAAAAGAGAGATGATTCCCACCCCTGAAGAAAAATCCGAGTGGTGGTACCTGACAATTTCAGCCGCGTAAGGAGGCACCGTTCGACATTCTCCGGCGTCACCAATTCCTCGGTCGACTGGCGATTCTTGAGCAGACGAGCGGCATTTTTCTCCACGTGAGGAGGGAACTCCTCCTGCCGGGCAGGAATGTTCGGATGAAAGTTGGGCATCACCTGGCACCTCCAGCTTTCGCCCACCGCCTCCGCCTTCACCCAGAAGAATTGGGTCTTCCACCCTTTGTGCGAGGAATCCTTCGCCGCCAGCGGAATACAACTCCTGTTCCTCCGCGCCTGAATGAAGTAAAAGCCCTTCCCCGCCAACGGATGCGATTTCAACTCAAAGAAATAATGAAAGAGATCCAAGGAAGGAAAAATCCCATGCTGGCGGCAGAGGATTCGAAAAGCGGAAAGAAGAAGGTATGAGTTGGTGACCAACTGAATAGGCGCCAACTGGAAAAAATTAAGGATCTGAAGGACGAAAGGCTCGAAGGAGAGGCGAAACCCGCTCTTCCAAGCCAGAAGAAAAGTGCAGATATGACCCGTGCGATCGTCCAGGCTCGTCTCGTACGGGGCAGCGGTGGCAAAGCTGTATCTGAGAGGCAAGCGAAACCGGTGCTCCAGCTTCTGCACCTCGGCTTCCCCCAGCTCGCTGCGATTCGGGACCGACGCCCTTACCTCCAACTCCTCGCCCGAACGCTGGCCCGCCATGGAACTCAAGGAGGAACTGAAAGCAGAGCTCTCGAGAGAACCCGAAGACTCCGGGGGAGAAGGAAGCTGTCGGACCGCCTCCGCGGTTATGCGCGCGAACTCTTCAAACGCCGCCGCGAGGTTATGCTCCTCCGTCGTGACTTCACGGCGCATCAAGGATCCCTAAAAGTAGAGGAATGAAGAAAAGCCTAAAACCCTAGAGAGTCTGGGATGACAAACAGCGCCCAACGCCTATAAACCCTCACGGGAGGCGGCGTGTCGTTCCGACCTCCGAGAAAAAGGGGGGCCCCTTCATTTCAAATCCGTCAGGATCACTATAATTACGGGCCCAGGTGACCACAGCACGTGGCTACTTAACACCGTCAGATCTCTACCCACCTGAGCCACGCCGGTCCGACGCCCTCATAAACTACTCAACCGAGCCTCCTTTGGCTCGGGAGTAGGAGGGGGACAAGTGGAGAGGGGGATTTCTGCAGCCCATTCAAAGAGCAGCCCAACTAGGCCCGGCAGGGCTCAATGAGGCCAAGCTCACCCAAGTGACAGCCCACAGGGCCCACTTAGGGAAGAAAGCCCAATAAACAGCGCTCGAGGAAACAACCCTCCTAGGCGGCCTCAAGGCTCGAAGGGCCCGAGCATCGGTCAGGTCACGAGAAAGGCCCGCGCCCGAGCCATCTCTCCGCCCGGGAGAGGGAGGCATAGGCTAGCCTATCCGACCCATCTTTTACCGAGCTAAGCTTATCGACTGGATAGGGCTGGCCCCTCTGAGCTCGGAACGACCGACGAATGCTTATCTTTGCAGCCGTTAAGAGTCCGCAGCAGGCAGGAATTCAGGAAGGCAAGGGACTTCTTCTTCCCCACGACGATAACGCTCCCACGATAAGGCCATAAAAGCCCACGATGAGGACGTAACCCCCACCTGAAACCCCTCGGCTGGCAGGACTCCAAGAGACGGTGTACTATTTAAACCAGGAATACCCTCCGGCTAAAGGTAAGCCAAAAAAGGCAATCATACGCCCCAAACTCCTGAGCAAGAACCGCTTCACCCTTCTGGTGGAGAGGGATCTCGCGTACAAGCTCTCTCCTCCCTACTATTGCTCCCACCTGGTGCGGACACTAGGGCGATCACGTGACACGTCGGCGAACCGACGGTGCCATACGCGGAGCACCAAGTTGACTACATCGACTTCCCTTCAAATTGGGGACACTTTGGCTTCAAATTGGACCTTTTTTAGCATTAAATTGGGCTTGTAATGTCACATTATATGTGGGTTTTCATATTGGGCTGGTTATAGGCCTCTTACAAGGCTAATTGGCTAAGGCCCTTTACCATTCTCCTTAAGAAAGGAAAGGCCTTGGACCAAGATAGAGAACCTATTAGCCTAGCAAGGCCCAATTGGGCTTCTTTCCTCTATGGGCCATCTAGGTTGGGAGGGCCTTAAACACTTAAAGGCTAAATGGGTTAAGGCTTAAGGAGAGTGGGCTGGCCATGAGCCAAGTGGCCCATTCAAGGCCCATTGAAGGGGGCGCCCCCTTCCTTGGCTTATTAGGCTAGGAAATTGTCTTTTTTCTTCTTTCTTCTCTCCATTCACAACATGTGGTATTAAATGGCTGCTGGTCAAGGTTAATTGGCTGCCAACCTACCCCCTTTTACCTTGAATGTCAAAGGTAGGCAGCCAACATGTCTCTTTGTCCCCTCCCTCTCCCTTTCACGGCCATGGGCGCATCCCCCTTCCCCTCCCCTTGAAACCCACGACCTCCCCACCCCTTATACCTCTTGTAATTGTCTATTTAAGGGCTTGTACATTGTGTGTGCAGAGGCTAATGATATTTTGTTGAAAGAAAATTGTTAAGAGAGTGATTCTCCCTCTTTCTCTTGCTCTTTCCCTTGGTGTGAATTTCCCAGAAATCTGGTCGTGGACTCGACCTTATCTTCCCATCCCCCTCTTATCATCTTGTTCCCTCCAATTTATCCTTAATACTACTACAAGATTGCAAGAATTCAGCGCTGGTTTGAAGCCGTTTGGAGTTCGGTAGCACCGGCGGTGATTTTTCTCGTGGCGGCGCGCAGATCTGTCCCAGAGTGCAGTCCAGATCTGAGGGTGACTGTGTTTCGGTTTATGCAGCCCAACCACGACATGATCAGGAGCTGGTGTCTGAAGATCAATTAAAGTATTGCAAGTCATCTTCACGTTGCCTCTGGTTTCGTTGCATTTCAGGGCCTGTGCTGTCCGTGGCGTCAATTCTCGTGAGGTTGCGCAAGAAGATCTGAACAGACTCAGTCCAGATCCAGGGGCGACTTCCCACATCTGTCCCGCCTCATCCAGCCAATATCTGAGAGAGAGGTCTTCAGAGGATTTGTTCCTATAGACGTCACCAACAACCTCCCATAGACGGAGTTCCATTTCGACATCGGCAACCCTTTTTCCACCATTTATTTGTCTGTCTGTGCAGTTCTATGAACACCAAATCAGATGCTGAAAGAAATCATTGCTGCACCCAGATCCGAAAGGATCTGAATGCGCCCTCTGGAGTGAAGAAACTACGTCCAGTCACCGTCATTCTCCAACAAACGGCATTCCAATCAGACGTCGTGGCTAGGAGTTACAGTCATTGGAAGATCGCTGCGCAGGGTGCCTGGCGTGGGCAGAACCAAGTCGACTCGCCCTCGGCGCGCTCGTTCGGCTCCAGCTCACCTTCCTCGGCTCCGTTGCTTGCTGCCCGTCAACCCGGGACCCAGCAACCCCCAAACGCCATTTTGTAACCCTTTACCTCCCTGTGTGGAGTGGGTTTCCAGATCTGAAATTGTAAAATTAAATCATTTGTATATCGGGGTTGTTCGGAAAACGGCCGAGAATTCTTCCCCACGCCTAGACGTGGAGGTACGCGTTCATTCCATTCTCACATTGCTAATTTAGTATACATTCTATATTGCTGCGTTTGTGAGATTAGGACCGTTAGCTTGTATCTAAATCACCGTGCTAGTGAGTTGAGAGTGCCCGTTCCGTAGCTCTGATCGAGCACCGAACGCGAATCTGTACCCTAGGCGACGGTGGTTTCTTAATCGCCGCGATCCCCACGTTTCCCTCGCAAGGGACGATCGCTGGGCTAAAGAGAGAGCGCTGTTGAGAGGCGTCTCCACCCGGAGAATACCACAGTGGCTAGCCGCCTGGCTTGCCTTAACGTGCTAGTGCTGGCCGCACTTGTGTCCGTCGTACGTCCTAGCCCGGTCGAGTCATCCGTCCCGCATCACCACCATAGCTCCACTAACTTAAGCATCGGAGGGTTTGCCCCAGGGATTCCCCCTGGGCCCCCCTGATCCGTTTCCATGTCTTGCAGTTCACGATCTAGTGATCCTCAGCCCGCTCAGGACCAACGCGAGATCACGCCTCTTCACTTGCGAAAGATGGTGAGTGTGTGAACAAGAAGGTGGTGAACACTCAACTCACCGTGAATCCCACTCGACAAAGGATGCAAACGAACAAACCACGAGAGACACACAAAGTTTTTAGGTGGTTCGGGTACACCGCAATGTCCCCTACGTCCACCTCTCACTCATTAGGATAACGACTTAACTATGATGTGAGCCAAGCACACACACGCTGTTATGAACATCACACACACACACACACGGTACCCAATCAAGGCACCCCAATCACACACACACACACACACAACCTTGTGTCCATACACGAACAACACAACTCAATGGCCTTTCTTGGCCATTACACACGCACACACACTCTCATGTCACAGATCACGAGCACACACCCACAAATCTGTTTCAAGATAGTTTAGAGTACAACAATTTTCCAGATTCAACAATAAGCACTAAAAGAAGATCAGAGTAGAAAAGATTTCTAGATAGAACTCCCCCTTTGTGTTCTTCGAATCTCCTTTGATACTTCAGCAGGAGGATGAACGAGTTTGGATGAAATAGGAGGTAAAGCAGCACAAATGGATGTTGAAGCTTGATATCCGATGCAGCTCTTCGATGTATATGATCTTGGGCTTTGATTCAAGCTCCTTCATTTGGATTTCAGCTTCAGAGCAAGGTGGAACAGGACTTGAAGGCTGCAACTCCGAACCTGCACACACAAAATAGAACTCCCATCAATCTTATGCGGATCTGACCTCTCTTCATATATATTTAATGCCACTAGGGTTTGATTAAATAGTCAAAGACAGCTTGGGAACCAGATCCACAATTTGTGGAGAGGTTTGTGGAATGTTTAGAGGTGATTAGACATGGATTGGAGGACTTTCAGAACTAGAAAACGGCGGTCAAGGAACTCGGATGGGCTTCCGACCGGAAAGGGTCGACCCTGGGGTCGACCCTCGAAGAGGGTAAAGCCCAGCTACAGCAAAAGGTCGACCCCTGGGTCGACCCTCGAGCAAACTTAAACTGGAACAAAAGGGGTCGACCCCAGGGTCGACCCTCGCAGGCACATTTTGTTTCTGTTTGGGCGAAAGTTACAGGGGTCGACCCTGGGGTCGACCCTTGTCCAGCCAGCGGCTGGATTGAAGTAAACGTACAGGGGTCGACCCTTGGGGTCGACCCATGCATCAGGGAACAGAAAGAGTGGTTAGAAACCACTCCAAACCATTAACAACTTAGGGGGTTCAAAGAATATAATGAATAGTAATGAAATGCAAGAATTCTAAGACTTGAAAAATAAAAACCAAGGCCAATAACATGAAACCCCAATAGAATGATTACCTTGGTTTCTGAGACTTGCTTTCATTCTTACTTACCATACAAACCATGAATTCACCCATGGTATTTGAACAATCTGATCTTACCAAATATCCTTGCTTTATTCCAATCTTGAAATGTCAACTTTTGACCTGTGAGGACATACATTCTGAGTTAGTGTTGGCGTTTACAAATTTCAGAGTAACCTTCTTACTAACAGAATGATTCCTCCACTTTGAAAGTTCCTTATCTCCACTTACAAGCTGATCATGGCACACACACGTTAGATCATGATAATATGCAAGTATGTAGTGTTTGGTCATCATCAAAATTCATTAAATACACTTACAAAGAAGGGGTTCAACAATCTCCCCCTTTTTGATGATGACTAAATACTATAATGCATAAATCAAAATGGTCTCTTTATGCCAAGAATGCCAAAGCAATCGCAATATAACAATGTGTCGGAATAACATGAGAAGCAATAGTCCGATCAACACACAACCATGAACCAACTTAGAACCATTGTGAGATTGATCAAAAAGGCTTACCGACAATCATCTTGAAATAGCAACAACATCCATACTCGGATTACATTAAACAAGAGAGACAAGTACAATGCATCAAGATGCCATGCTATAAGTACAAGGATAATGCAACATTCCTAACCACTAGATATGCAAGTACAATATGAGATAATGCAACACACAGTCATGCAAACATACAACACGCATAAACTATAATAGCCGGGATAAACTGGTAGACTTCTCCCCCTTTGGCATCATCAAAAAGAAGGGGTGAAAGTGATAGGGAGGAAGCCATGTGGAGGAGAGACCAGGGCCTAGTCATCAGTCGGAGGCGGTGGACGGGGAGCACGGCGGATATATTCCATAATCTCGTGGCACATTAGGTGTTGTTGGGCCAAGGCATCGGTGAAGGTTTGAGTGCTTTCCTGGTGAGATAGCTTAAGATCATGAAGTTCATTTTGAATAACATCCAAGGTCTCGCCATATCGATCCAACCGTTCATCAATGCAGTCCAAACGATCAATGAATAGCCTGGCCGTCTCGGAGGGAATATCAATCGCAGGAGCACCATGATTTTCATCACTGGATTCAGTGTCGGCATCTGCATCATTATCTTCAGCACGTGCACCGGGAACAACTATTTTCAACTGCCGAACTAATTCACCATCACGAAGAACATAGCCCATGTTGTGACAAATAGAGTGAATAGTATATATGTCGGCAGCTCGCATTGTTTGTGAGGATTCGGCTGACAGATCTATCTTCTTATATTGAAAAATAGCAGTGAGGGCGACAGCATAAGGTAAAGTTCTGTTTCGGTGCTGCATACTAGACCTCATATGATCCAAAAAGAGAGTCGGAAAATTTATACGAATCCCATCCAAAAGACAGTAAATTAAGAACATGTGAATTTCAGTGACTTTGTCATGACCGCCTCCTCTTGGAAGTAAAATAGTAGTGATCATCCTGTGAAGAATGTGTTGTACCGGAGGAAAGTGATTGGCATTTAACCCAGCAACAGAACGACCAGCGCGGTCTTCAGAAGTTAGGTAGAGATATAGTTTATCTTCACGAACCAAAACGTCACCAAAACCATATCCCTCAGAAGGAAGCTGAAATGCCGCGCCTAGAAGCTCTGGGGAGAGAATTATCTGCACTCCATTAACCTTGGTAACCGGAGTTTCATTTTCCAAAGACATGTTGCTGTAAAACTGATGTACTAATGTGGGATACACCCGGCGGTGTGCAGACATGAATGCATCCAAGTTGGGCTGACTACAAATAACATCAACGAGACTTGGGATGTGGTTGCACAGATTTCCAAAGTCGACTGTCCTCGGACGGAGAACCTTCCGGTCTAATACGTGGCTAGAATGGCCGCGAAGAGATGCAACTTGTTCAGCTCGTTTGGATCTAAGTTCTTGAGACCTGCTAGATTCAGCGCCACTGCAAGACGGACGTCTCTTTGGGGCCATCTAGACAATGATCGAAAGAAAGCCACATGATGGGGGGAGGATTAATAGGGTTCAACCAGAGATGAGATGAATGATATATGAATCCATGATCCTCCACAAGCACCAGAAGCTTACCTCAAGGGAAAGGAGAAGCAAGAGATAATCCTTGGAGCAGATTGCAGAAAACGTGCGCGGGTAGCCACCTGGGGAACCGCGGCTAGGTTTGGAAGATTTGGGAGCCAAGAAGATGTTTTTAGGGCTTGGAAGGGGTGGTGGCTGGCCTTGGAGGAGGTTATGAGATGTTTTATAGGCATAGGAGGGGCAACCATAGGGTTAACACCCCATTCATGGATGGCCGATCGCGGGGATCCGCGACCTGCCGGAATGGGTCGACCCACGGGTCGACCCCTGAACTCATAACCCCAAGCAGCGGACGGATCCGCGAGGGTCGACCCCTGCGAGGGTCGACCCCTTTCAGTCAATTTTTGGGAAAAGAAGATGCAAACGTCCGGAGGGCCAAGAAGGCTAATGGGCTCGAGTCCCCAATGTATAAATATGATTGAAACAATGAAATAAAGATTATTATAGAGGTTGTAAACATTTGGGGATATGTCACATCAAATTCAGGATCACATCCAATCATGCTTTTATCCATAGCTCCGAAAATCAGATTTTGGCCAGATTTGCTCCTTTTATGGCATAAGAGTGTATACAAGGTTATAAATGGCCATAGAAGTGACAACGAACAAGTGTATATAATCGGTATAAATATAAGAAATACACAAGCACACAAAGGCAAATGACCACGCAAGTTGTTTTTGTTATTTTTGTTTCACACATCAAAATGTGCATGTATGACAAGGAAAAATGCAAACTCAAATGGTTATGATGAAGACTCATCTATTCTGCATACCCCTAATTCTCTTCTGAAGGTGGTAAACTTCTCTTCACAAAGGGGTTTAGTGAAAATATCAGCAATTTGACGATCTGTCTCAATGAAGTTGATTACAACATCACCCTTGCCAACATGATCTCTAATGAAGTGAGGTCTGATTTCAATATGCTTGGTGCGAGAATGATGGACAGGGTTTAGATTAATGGCTGAAGTGTTATCACAAAGAATTTCGGTGTTTTTGAAGGATCCTCCATAATCAATCATTTATTGTTGAATCCACAGCACCTGGGCAACACAACTACCTACAGCCACATACTCAGCTTCGGCGGTTGATAATGCCACTGAATTTTGTTTCTTGGAGGCCCATGAAACCATGCAACCTCCGAGGAACTGGCAGTACCCGCTGGTGCTTTTCCGATCCACTTTGCAACCCGCATAATCAGCATCGGAATAAGCAATTAAATCAAGGCTCGAATTACGTGGAAACCATAAACCCAAGTTCACAGAGCCAGCAATATATCTAAAGATCCTTTTCACAGCCGACAAATGTGACTCCTTAGGATTGGACTGAAAATGAGCACACAAACAAACATCAAATTGAATATCAGGCCGACTAGCAGTTAAGTACAACAAGGAACCTATCATGCTCCTGAAAAGTTTTTGGTCCACAGATTTACCTTTTTCATCTTGATCAATTTTTATTGATGTGAACATAGGTGTCGGTTGTGGTTTGGTGGAAGCCAAGTCGAACTTTTTCAGCAGCTCCATTGCATATTTTTTCTGATGTACGAACATCCCATCGGCCGTCTGTGTGACCTGCAATCCCAAAAAGAATGTCAGCTCTCCCATAAGGCTCATTTCAAATTCACTTTGCATCAATTTTGCAAAGTCCTTGCTGAGAGTATCCTTGGTGGAGCCAAATATAATGTCATCAACATAGACTTGAACAACTAAGATTTCCTTACCATTCAACCTTGTAAAAAGGGTTTGATCCACATTACCTCGTTTGAATCCATTTTGTATAAGGAAATCATTCAACCGTTCATACCATGCTCGGGGTGCTTGTTTAAGACCGTAGAGTGCCTTGTCCAACTTGTACACATGATCTGGATACTTTGTGTCCTCAAACCCCGGTGGTTGCTCCACGTATACGTCCTCCTGAATAAAACCATTTAAGAATGCACTTTTCACATCCATCTGAAACAATTTAATGTTATTACAACATGCAAATGCCAAAATAATTCTCACTGCCTCGAGTCTTGCTACAGGAGAAAAAGACTCATCAAAATCAATTCCTAGCTCCTGGCTATAACCTTTGGCAACAAGTCTTGCCTTGTTTCTAGTTACCACCCCTTGATCGTTTGTTTTGTTTCGAAAGATCCATTTGGTTCCGATCACAAAGTGGTTTCTAGGGCGAGGCACAAGGAACCACACTTTGTTCCTTTGGAATTGGTGTAGTTCTTCTTGCATAGCCAAGATCCAGGAATCATCTTTTAAGACATCTTCTATTGAGTGAGGTTCAGATTGTGAAAGTAATGCAATGTAATCCAGATTCTCAACTTCCCTGAATGAGGAACGCGTTCTTATTCCTTCTTCTATATTGCCAATGACGACTTCCGGTGGGTGATCTTTTGCAAAAATCCATTGTCGAGGCAGCTGTAGTTCACTCAGAGTTTGCTGATTTTCATCATCCTTTTGTTGTTCTTCATCTCCTGATTTGTTTGCTTCCTTTGAGAGCTTTTCGGTGGCATCCTCTTCTGATTCTTCTTCCATGGCTCGGTTTATTATGTAGCATGCTGTGTTGACGGCTTCAGCCCAGAAATACCTCGGAAGGTTGCTTTCATTTAGCATGGTTCTTGCCATTTCAACAAGTGTCATGTTCTTCCTCTCTACGATCCCATTTTGTTCGGGGGTCCTTGGTGCGGAGAAGTTGTGTATATAACCTTGAACCCTGCAAAAATTACTGAACTCATGGTTATCAAATTCCCTGCCATGATCACTTCTCACGGTCTTGATGCACCATCCTTTTTCATTTTGAACCATCCACCCAAGCTATGTGTCCGGCTTGGTCCAAAAAGATCTATATGGATCAATTCGAGGGGCTTAGAGGTGGTTACATCACTTTTACATTTAAAGGATGTTCTTTTCTGTTTGCCCTTGCTGCATGCCCCGCACATTCCTTCATTAACCAGCTTCAACTTGGGTAAGCCAACAACCAGATTTTTCCTGAACAACTTCATCATCATATTGAAACTTCTCCAACAATTTTTCCTTTGTCTTTGACTCCAAAAGCTACCACCCCACCATCTTTGTCTTGCAGGTCTGCAAACATTTCCTTGTTTCCTGTCATATGCCTTGAACATCCACTATCCAAGTACCATTTGTTCTTTTGAGCTCCAAGGCAGACCTGCAGATACAAAGAGAGTACTTATGGGGTTTTTGGTACCCAAGCAAGCTTGGGTCCTCGGTGGTTAGACATAAGAGGCCTGTATGATCTATTCATCATTCTAACAAACTTTTCATCATCAAACCTCATGGTTCTGCACTCATACATATCATGGCCTAATCTTCCACGATAAAAGCAAGTAGTGATTCTTTTATCACGGTTTCTTCTCCTGTTCACATTCATATATGAATTATGCATATGTGTGTTAGAAGATGAGGCAAATGTACTTCTTGAAGCCCATGGAGTTATGTATGTTTTGGATTGAAAGTTATTTCTTTTCTCAGAAGTGGGTGGAGAACATCCTTCATCAGGACCCACACATGTGTTCAACACTTGTTTCCCTTTTTCTAATATGGCAGCAACATTTTTCAACTCATCTATTTCAATCATCAAGGTTTCCATTTTCCTTTCAGCTGTTTCCTTGGTTTGAATGCAAGCAATTTTTTCAAGCTTTTCTTGTTCTAATTCCCTTTGCAAGTCTTCATGCTTTTTAATAAAAGTGAATTGATCCGCTCGCATGCATGAACTCTCTTCTTCAATTAATTCTATTTTAGACAAGAGACTTTCATTTTCATGTTTAAGGTTCTCATTTTCAGATTTCATGAAATTGCAATTCTCACAAGTATTTTTAGCACTCACAGCTTGTTCCAATTTCTTTTTCGGAAGTTTATTTTCAGATTTCATTTTTTTGCATTTTCCATATAATGATTCATATGCTATTTGCCATTGTTCACATGTAAGAGTTTCGGATTCAGAATCTACCTCATTTGAGTTGTCTTCATCTGCCATGAAGCACAGATTCTGAACAAGCTCATCCAAGTTGTCTTCATTTCCAGATTCTTCATCATCTTCGTCGCTCCATGTGGCGACCATGGCTTTTGGCCTTTTGAATTTTCCTTTCTTGAATCTCTTCATGAGATCTGGGCACTCTCCCCGCATTTGACCTGGCTTCTTGCATTCATAGCAGATCACTTCATCTCTCTTGCTGCTTTCACCTTTCTTAGGACCTTGCCTTCTTGGTCCTTTCCTGAATTGACCACCGAATTTCCTTGAATTCTTGACGAATCTTCTAGCTCTGCTTGTGATCATAGCAACAAGCTCCTCATCTTCAGTGTTGGCCGAGGAACCTCCCTCGCTTTCTTCCGATTCTTGAGGTTTTACCTTCAGTGCCAAAGTTGTGGCAACTTTCTTCTTCTTGTTGTCGTCCTCACTCCTTTTGATGTTGATCTCATATGTCATCAGGGAGCCGACTAGTTCGTCCAATGTCAAGGTGCTGAGATCTTTTGAATCTTCAATCACTGTGGCCTTTGTGTGCCACTGTGGTGACAAGGATCTCAGTACCTTCCTTACAAGTTCTCGGTTTGAATAATCCTTGCCGAGTGCCTTCAAGCCGTTTGTAATCTCCATCAGTCTCGCAATCATTTCCGAGATTGATTCTTCAGGTTTCATCATGAATAACTCATAGTCGCGGACCAATAGATTTGCTTTGGTCTCTTTGACTTCAGAAGTTCCTTCATAGATCAAGCGTAGTTTGTCCCACATTTCCTGTACAGAGGAACACATAGATATGCGTGAGTATTCATTCGGATGGATAGCACACTGAATTATATTCATTGCCTTAAAGTTAGATGAGCACTTATTTATATGGTCATCATCCTAATCATCTTCATTGTCAGGCAACTTATAAGGACCTTTGTTGATAACATTCCACACTTCATAATCTTGTGCACGCAAGAAAACATACATTCTGTTTTTCCAATATGTATAGTTTGTTCCATCAAAAAATGGAGGCCTATGTACTGAATGCCCTTCGGGCATCATCCCTCTGTTTGCCATAAAAGGGATCTGCTCTACGACCGTGAGGTCGGGCTATACAGAGACCAATGCTCTGATACCAATTGTTGGGTCCCAAACGGTGGCAATCAAGAGGGGAGGGGTGAATTGATTGGCAATTAAAAATTATTTTCTGAAGAACTTGTGAAACAAAATTAAAGCAATCAAGCGCTCGGTCTTACTCGTGCATGATCACACATGAATGCTTGCGAAAGATGGTGAGTGTGTGAACAAGAAGGTGGTGAACACTCAACTCACCGTGAATCCCACTCGACAAAGGATGCAAACGAACAAACCACGAGAGACACACAAAGTTTTTAGGTGGTTTGGGTACACCGCAATGTCCCCTACGTCCACCCCTCACTCATGAGGATAACGACTTCACTATGATGTGAGCCAAGCACACACACGCTGTTATGAACAGCACACACACACACACGGTACCCAATCAAGGCACCCTGATCACACACACACACACACACACAACCTCGTGTCCATACACGAACAACACAACTCAATGGCCTTTTTTGGCCATTACACACGCACACACACTCTCGTGTCACAGATCACGAGCACACACCCACAAATCTGTTTCAAGATAGTTTAGAGTACAACAATTTTTCAGATTCAACAATAAGCACTAAAAGAATATCAGAGTAGAAAAGATTTCTAGATAGAACTCCCCCTTTGTGTTCTTCGAATCTCCTTTGATACTTCAGTAGGAGGATGAATGAGTTTGGATGAAATATGAGGCAAAGCAGCACGAATGGATGTTGAAGCTTGATGTCCGATGCAGCTCTTCGATGTATATGATCTTGGGCTTTGATTCAAGCTCCTTCCTTTGGATTTCAGCTTCAGAGCAAGGTGAAACAGGGCTTGAAGGCTGCAACTCCGAACCTGCACACACAAAATAGAACTCCCATCAATCTTATGCGGATCTCACCTCTCTTCATATATATTTAATGCCACTAGGGTTTGATTAAACAGTCAAAGATAGCTTGGGAACCAGATCCACAATTTGTGGAGAGGTTTGTGGAATGTTTAGAGGTGATTAGACATGGATTGGAGGACTTTTGGAACTAGAAAACGGCGGTCAAGGAAGTCGGCTGGGCTTCCGACCCGAAAGGGTCGACCCTGGGGTCGACCCTCGAAGAGGGTAAAGCCCAGCTACAGCAATGGGTCGACCCCTGGGTCGACCCTCGAGCAAACTTAAACTGGAACAAAAGGGGTCGACCCCAGGGTCGACCCTTGCAAGCACATTTTGTTTCTGTTTGGGCAAAAGTTACAGGGGTCGACCCTTATCCAGCCAGGGGCTGGATTGAAGTAAACGTACAGGGGTCGACCCTTGGGGTCGACCCATGCATCAGGGAACAGAAAGAGTGGTTAGAAACCACTCCAAACCATTAACAACTTAGGGGGTTCAAAGAATATAATGAATAGTAATGAAATGCAAGAATTCTAAGACTTGAAAAATAAAAACCAAGGCCAATAACATGAAACCCCAATAGAATGATTACCTTGGTTTCTGAGACTTGCTTTCATTCTTACTTACCATACAAACCATGAATTCACCCATGGTATTTGAACAATTTGATCTTACCAAATATCCTTGCTTTATTCCAATCTTGAAATGCCAACTTCTGACCTGTCAGGACATACATTCTGAGTTAGTGTTGGCGTTTACAAATTTCGGAGTAACCTTCTTACCAACAGAATGATTCCTCCACTTTGAAAGTTCCTTATCTCCACTTACAAGCTGATCATGGCACACACACGTTAGATCATGATAATATGCAAGTATGTAGTGTTTGGTCATCATCAAAATTCATTAAATACACTTACAAAGAAGGGGTTCAACATGAGAAATTCTAAAAAACAAAGAAGAGAAGGATGCAGAACCGGCTGAAGAAAGTGAGACAGAAGGATCTGGAATTCAGGGAGAGGTAAGTGCAAATTCAGGTCAATCAAACTTCAGAGGGGAGCTTCATCACACAGTCCAAATACATCAAGGATCTGCTGAAGAAATACAAGTTGGAGAACCTCAAGGCTATCACTGCACCAATGGGTACATCAACTAGTCTTGATGCTGACCCAAAAGGTAAATTGGTTGATGCCAAATTATACAAGGGTATGATCGGATCCCTGTTGTATTTTACTGCATCTCGTCCAGATATACAATTTTTAGTGTGTTTATGTGCTAGATTTCAGGTTAGTCCTAGGGAATCACACATGAGTGCTGTGAAGAGGATTTTTAGATATCTATCAGGCACCCTTGACTTAGGACTGTGGTATCCTGCTAGGTGTGAGTTAGAACTTGTAGCTTACACTGATGCAGACTATGCAGGGTGTAGGATAGATAGAAAGAGCACTAGTGGATATTGTCAATATCTAGATAGTTGTCTAATGTCTTGGGCATCTAAGAAGTAACACACTGTTGCTCTTTCCATTGCTGAAGCCGAGTATGTTACAGCAGGGAATTGTGCAGCCCAAGTCCTCTAGATCAAACACCAACTTATTGACTATCACATAAAACTTGGATGCATTTCTATTCTTTGTGATAACACCAGTGCTATATCCTTGACTAAAAATCTTGTCCATCACTCTAGGACTAAGCATATTGAAATAAAACACCACTTCTTGAGAGATGAAGTAAGTAAGAATGAAATTGAGCTGAACTTTGTACAATTAGAAAAATAGATTGCTGATATATTTACTAAACCTTTGGGAAATGAAAGATTTAAATTCTTGAGAAGAGAACTAGGTTTATGTAAATTTCAGCATGATGACTGATTCTTTAAGTTCATTCTTGTCGGGAATAAATGCCTTCTCTATGATGTTTTTGTTGGCACCGGCTTATTTTCTCGAATTAATCAAGGGTTAAGCGTAGCAAAATACTCCCTAAATGGAGCAAAATGGCACATCACCAAAGCTACTCTACAAGTCAAGTTGAGCTCGAAAATCGAGACACTTCGTCGGGTCAAGCGGTGCAACATAACAACCGGGCATCGGCCTCGAGTAAATGGCACTATGCTAGCCAGTTTCTCGACAACCGGGTCGGTTTTGGGATTCGGGACAACTTGCCATACCTTACGGCACTCTGTGAAGATTCTGGGATCACCCTCGGACACTCTGCATACGGTGTCACACCACCGGCGCCTCAACAACCGGGCTAACCCGGGACTCAGAATAGCTTGCCGCATCATACGGCTCTTCGCCAAGGAGGGAGGGTCACCCCGACCACCAGACAAACGGCATCATCATGTCGACGTCCCAGTCAGCGCGCCCAACCAAGGGTCCTAACCGGCTAGCCGTGACCCGTGGCAACATCAACAATCGATCGGGTCCACCCCCGATCACTCAGTTTGCAGGTTTGCCCGTGTTCAACATAGCTACCCGAGCCAACCCCGGGGCACCCTGACTACAAGCCATGCCATGTGGCACCCAACAATGAGGCCGGGGTCTACCCTCGAGTTGCCTCCCCTCCAGCCCTCTGAAGTCAAAGGAAGACCCGTCAAGGCCAACCGTAAGCTTCAGGAGCTCACAGCACCCGTATACGGCCCGCACACACGTGTCGGGAACTTCCTCGAGCACCTGGCGGGCGTATATGATCCAGCCACTCTATAGCAAGTCCAAGCCTAACTTGGGACTCCCCAGCAGCCCATCGCGTCATGCACCACCATCGTGCGCCCTCGCACGCGGATCGACCTACGCGGTCAGGTCGCGGGGGTTTCCGGGGGCGGCACCCCTTGCGAGGGTTTCCGGGGGCGGAGCCCCCGGAAGAAAATTTCTATTTATGACGGGTCAAACCCTCAACCCCAGTCTAACCCTCAGTCAAACTCCAGTCTGACCCTCAGTCAACCCCGGTCAAACCCGCGGTCAAACCCACGGTAAACCCTCGGTCAAACCCGCGTAAACTCCTCCGGGGAGGGGTTTAGGCGGACCAGACACAGCCTTGGATCTGGTCCGCCTAAACCCCCCCTGGGGGAGGGGTTTAGGCGGACCAGCCTCACCCCCAAGGTTGGTCCGCCTAAACCCCCATTAAACAAAAAAAAGGGCTTTTTTTATTAAAAAAGGTGCCCAAGCCAGTCCGCCCAAACCCCCCCTGGGGGGGGTTTAGGCAGACCAGCCTGACCCCTCAGGCTGGTCCGCCTAAACCCCATCCAAAACAAAAAAAAAAGATTTTTTAAACAAAAAAAAACCCCTCTGTGAGGGGTTTAGGCGGACCAGATCAGCCCCTTGGGCTGGTCCGCCTAAACCCTCCCTCCCCCACTCCATAACACTCTCCCAGGGTTTACCCGGACCAGCTTTGCCCCCTAACCTAGTCCGCCTAAACCCCCATGACCCTTCATCTTCCCCTGTAAAATCCCCCAAGGGGCTCAATGCAATGCAATGGAAGGCAATGGGAAATGGAATGAAGGATGCAATGCAACACCCTCTGACCTAACTGCCGTGCCCTCGGACTCCCGAGGCCTTCGGCAAGGGTCGGGGACGCGAGGAACTAAGTGCGCGCGTGGTTGGCTTGTCGATCGGCTTATACACGCCGAGGGTATGTCATACGTACTTCCCTCACGCGGCGTCTAGCCATCTCACACAAGTCCATGCCCGTCGCACGAAAGGCACTATGACGACGGCGAATACATCCGTATCTCGGGTCCGCCCGCGTATGACAACCCACGGTGGCCGCGCATACGCCATGATGCCGCACCTACTTCCGTCACGGAACCGCGTGCCTACCGCTCGTCTAGAGCTAGCCACCGACCGCTCTAACGGATGACTCGAGTTAGCCGGACCCTGGCCTAGGGGTAATATTCTCGGGGCCAGCCTCGACTCCCCAGCATGAGGACATTAACTTTCCGAGGTCCGGACCCGACCCCTCACCTCGAGCCGCGTCCAACCTCCGTTAGGCGCCAGCCCACGACCGCCCCTGCCACCTAGGTAGTCGGACTTGTCTCGATCTCCTCACGGGGAGCCTCTGTAAAACACACGGATATCCGTTTTATCCCGCATTGACCTGGGGACCGGCCCACATGTTGGAATTGTCCCGCGGCTTGCGCTAGTTATACTTTGGCCTCCTTCGCCCATTTGTAAAGCCCACGTGGCTCTCATATAGCATGAAACCAGTTGAACACATGCACCTGTACTCGGGTCTCAGCCTCTTCACGGCGCCCGCCTCCTTTAGTCACAACAGTGCCCCCGGCACCCGACTGTCAACAACTCCAGTCGCAACGGTGCCTCCGGCGCCCGACTCCAGTCACATCGGGCCCCGAGCACGACCATCGAGGTCTCTCGGCGCCCGCCTCCTTCAGTCACAATGGTGCCCCCGGCACCCGACTGTCACCAACTCCAGTCGCAATGGTGCCTCTGGCACCCGACTCCAGTCACATCGAGCCCCGAGCACGACCATCCAGGTCTCCCGGTGCCTGCCTCTTTCAGTCACAACGATGCCCCCGGCACCCGACTGTCAACAACTCAAGTCGCAACGGTGCCTCCGGCACCCAACTCAAGTCACATCGGGCCCCGAGCACGACCATCCAGGTCTCCCAGCGCCCGCCTCCTCCAGTCACAACGGTGCCCCCGGCACCCGACTGCCAGCTACTCCAATCACTTCGGGGCCCGCGGCACCCAACCATTCAACAACTCCAGTCACAACGGTGCCCCCGGCACCCGACTGCCAGCTACACGAGTCACAACGGTGCCCCCGGCACCCGACTACCCAGCTACTCCAGTCACAACGGTGCGCCCGACACCCGACTGCCAACAACTCCAGTCACAGCGGTGCCCCCGGCACCCGACTGCCAACAACTCAGGTCACAGCGGTGCCCCCGGCACCCGACTGCCAACAACTCCGGTCACAACGGTGCCCCTGGCACCCTACTGCCAACAACTCTAGTCACAACGGTGCCCTCGACACCCGACTGCCAGCTACTCCAGTCACATCGGGGCCCGCGGCACCCTACCACTCAACTTCCCAAGCACAATGGTGCCTACGGCACCCCTACAGCCCCGACCTCGACACTGTCTCATGTCGGGAATACATTGTGACGCCCCTCGGGTGCCATCTGCTCAGTCACAGGTCCTCTAATGGACACTACGTACAAATGCGGAAATATCCGCACAATAACGCAATGACCCGGGGACCGTCATGAATGACGGAATTATCCCGCGGCTTGCAAGCACTTGTAACCGGGCTCTCACGCCCCCATATAAATGCCTTTCATGGCATATAAGTCATGTAATCCAGTCAAGGAGCGGATTCCCCTCCTCGCTGGAACCAGTCTCTCTGTCCCCAGTTATCCATGTTGTGTTGCTGTTGCCCTATCGCTGTTGCACGGACTAAAACCTCCCGATGTTGCAGCTACCAAGGTCCCTGACTCTCTCTTTGGCAGAAGAAACAAAGGTATTCGGATTCAATCCGATGTAAAATAAGCATCGGTTGCTTGCGGCCGGTGGGGAAAGACGTCCAATACATGAATCCCCATAATCACCTGCACACTCGCACCCGTGGAACCCCTTTTATCCACGTGTCGCCCGATCTCTCAAGCCACGTGCCGCGTCCTGGCGATGCTTCCCCAGTCAATCCTTGGTTCCATAGGTGATCGTTGAGAAATCGACTGGCACGCACGCATTCCACCCAGCCATCCCTGTCCAAGTCTCCCAGAATGATGAACCATACGCCATCCCTGACAGTGCGTTCCTATCGTTCTCTCTACCTTCTCCTCAATACCCCCGGAATCCCCGCGTGCCCAGTCAACCTATCTCGACCTTCCGTAAAAGGTGAGTCTACACCCCCGCCGCGAGGACAAAACGACAAGTGACTCCCCCGCGGTCGCAAACAGTTTTATATGCACATGATTCAGTCTATCGGTGGCTGTCATTGCAAACAATGTCTTGCATAGTGTCCATCTTAATCTCAGAGGTATATCAAATGGTATGCTGGGAGAAGGGCAGATCTCTTCTGTCTGGAAACCCACACTATGTGTAGAGGCTAGTCCTCCGCTAGGTTCCCTGAATCAAGAACATGTGTCTGTGTCTTGCATTTCATTATTTGTTCGTAGGTCAAAATGTTGTGCCAAATAATAATTCATATAGACAGGGGGAGTCTCTTGCATTTTGATAGGGGGAGTTCATAATAAAATTGAGTCAGATCAGGTTCATGGTATTAGTTCATAATAAAATGTTGTTGTCTCTGAAAGAATGTCGACACCCAAAGTCGACCCCTTTGTATATACGTTCTATCAATCCCGATTTTACCTTTTTGATCAACTGAAATCTCAGTGGCACATTGTCACTAAGCATTGCTTGGTATCAGATTCTCCTGACACCCTTATCTATTCCCATCCTATGGTATCAAATTCTTGAAAAGTCCTTGCACTTCCTTTAAATCTGAATTAACGACAATCTGATAGTCAATTCATTACTCTAAGCTGCTAAAATCAAAAAACTTCGCTTATAAGAATCAGTGATGTACCATGAATGAACTGATGGTTTAAACTTAATGAATTTTAGAGTCTAAAGACTAAACTCAATGAAAAAGATTGTTGATTACACTTAATAGCTCTCAACCATTTCTTACATGTCGTGTCTGGTGGAGTCTTTCAGAATCTGAAAGTCTCTAAATTCATGATATCTTGGTTGAGAAACTTGAAAGTATGTATTGTTTTTAAACAAAACTTTCTGTAAAACCAATGGGCAGCTGTGTCAAGATAGTGAGCCAAACACGTTGATGGCAGAGCAATGGCTGAATGCACAGAGAAACTGGGTCCTTATCAAAGAAATAAGGTGAACCCATGTCATGAAGTGCTTTGGTTAACTATGTTCAAAAATTAAAACTGAAAGGTTAGTTTCACTGAGTAACTAGGGGTACTGACGTCTAATCAACGTGTAGCCTTACGCAAAAAGGTGTAAACTATACTTGAAAGTCTTAATAAATGAAATAGAATGGTAAATCCTACTGAGTAACTAGGGGTACTGGTGTCTAATCAACAAGTACCCTTACGTAAAAAATGTATGAATTATACCAGATTGTTCTGAAAATAGTGAACAAAAGAAAAAGAAAAATCTTGCTGTAACCCTGAAGTGATATATCAGAATTGTAAAAATTTGTTTAATCTCAATACATGTCCTAGTCACTCCTAAGAAATTCATTGAATTTTAGGTAAGTAAGATGAAGTAAGACTAAACTTGACATGCTTTATGTCTTTCTGGTTTATTGCTATTAAGGGTTAATGCAGACTTCTTCAAAGAGTGCAGTTGCTAATCTCTAACCTTCATCACTTTTAATCTGCATTTCTTTCAAGGATGCATTATATGAAATCTTATACCAGAAGAGTCTGAGCTATGTATGCTTGGTTAATGAAAGATAAGTCAGTTTGTCAATCAGATCTTTTCTGTAATTTCACTACTTTTAAGTCAGTTTGTCAATCAGATCTTTTCTGTAATTTCACTACTTTGCTTGTCTCATCTCCTTTTTGTTACTTCCCTTTTAAGCTTCAATTGTCTCTATCATTTTTTTTTGCTAATGGCAAAGGGGGAGAGATTTTGATGACATGTTAGTTGCATTGCATGTTAGTTGCATTGTTTGGCAAAGGGGGAGTGGTTAATGATTGGTTAATGATTGATTGCATTGATTGGCAAAAGGGGGAGAGTGTCTTGATTGTGACCTTTGCATATTCTGACTCATAATGAAGTTTATGTTGCCATCAAAGTATAACAGTGTTGCCATCATCAAAAAGGGGGAGAATGTTATGTCTCCTCTGGATTTGTTATTCTGTTTTGATGCTGGCAACAGTGTAATTGACCTTTAATTCTGATAATGGCAACACTGTGATTATTTTGTAGTCTTTCTTAAATCAGATTGAGTTTCTGTTCTTTATCAGGTCGATGCATACTCATATCATTGCATTATAAGGTTGACGCATGTTCATGCATTGAGAGAGTTAGGTCGGTGCATATATTCATCTCAGTACAGAAGGTCAGTGCATATGCAGAAGTGTTGCATTATAAGGTCGATGCATTTCCCACTGCATTGAACAAACATGTCGATGCATATACGTAGTCTGACCTAGAAGGTTGGTGCACCTTATACTAAGGTTGATGTTGATAGGCATTATATGCAAGATGATGGTTCATCAGGTCGGTGCACATCATAGGCTGGTCGATGCATTTGTGTCAGCTATTGCAGCATAAGGTCGATGCACCTTATACTAAGGTCGATGTTGATAGGCATTATATGCTAGATGGGGGTTCATCAGGTCGGTGCACATCATAGGTAGGTCGATGCTAGTGAGCCAGCGTTTGAAGCATAAGGTCGGTGCTATAGTTGTTATCATGCTTAAGGTCGGTGCACCCTGTGCATGTGATGTAAAATCATGTCAGTGTACCTCCTGCGTCTGCCTGAAGTCAAGTCGGTGCAGCTATGGTCTATCTCTATAACTCATGTTGTTGCTCTCCTTCTCAAGTCGATGTATCTTGTTTATGCACCAATGCATATGAAGAATTTGTACATATGATTTGTCTGAACCTGTGAAGCATCTAAGACTTCATTCTTCAGATACTTATCTTCATAAGCCTCATAATGATTGGACTATTAATAATCTCTATTGTTTGTCTTGACAGGACAAACCAAGTCATCAAGGAATAACCCAGACTCATGCTCGAACACATGGGTTACATTAAAGGCAAAACTCCTGACTCTCACGTGGACTTGAAAGCGAATGAATTAAGGGCACGTGATCCAAGGTGGGAGACTGAACTGAATATTCCACCACATGGATCAGCTTATCTTCTACATCAGACACGTGGACTCTAGCGGTGCCTTTTTGATAAAATCATTGGGTGGGAATGTGCTTTCCACGCGCCCAATTCTGAAACGCATGGAGACCACAAGGATCACGCTCGTTAGGTTATAAAAAGGGACTTTGAGCGCTTAAAAGTCAAGGAATCTAAGGATCCAAGCATATCAGAAGAGAGCAATCATAAGCATAAGAGAGTAGAAGAGCAAGAGTTCGAGATGATGAGTTTGAGGAGAATTTGAGAGAGAAAGAGCCTGTTGCAGAGAGTGAGAAAGAAAATAGAGTGCCAAAAGTCTGGGGAGGAAAGTCTAAGATAGGAGTGAGATTGAGCTGAAGAGTGGTTATCTTGACTTCTGGATCAAATCCAGAGTCAAATTGCTCCAGTGAGAGCTACAATTTTCTTCTGTCATCTTTTCTTTTTGATTTTGTTTCAATTTCCTTCTGAATTTTCTGTAAGCTGTGTATCAGCAGGTCAAGCTATGTGGCAGCGGCGAGGATTCAATCCTTGGAGAGCAATTTGTGTTGCTCAGTGGGAAGCAAGATGTGAAGCTCAACTGTTTGTAGGGATTTGATCCCTGATGCTGTGGATCAGTGGAGTTCAAGTTGTTTGGCAGCGGAAGCCTTACTCAGTTGAGTAAGGGGTGGACGTAGATCTCAAGTTTGAGATCAAACAACCTTAAAAATTGATATGTCTTGTGTGTGATTGCATATCAGTTCATTTCTGTGTCTAGATGAATGCTTAGTATCGTATACGGTAAATCCTTGACTATTTTGATATATTCATCTGTGACCTCTGCCATGTACCTACTTTGGTTGATTGACTATTATCGAAAATTGTTTGTGCTAGTTCATTATAATATGATATTATCTTGAATTGTTCTAAAATTTCTCCATCTTATATCTAATTTGTGGGCGGTAACTCAGTGGTATATAAAAATGGCTCAGTCAAAAGGATAGATTACATCTATTAGGAAAACTGACCCTTGTGTGGTGGATTTTTGAATCAAACCTTCGCCATACTGAGTTGACTGATCTATTGTCTTTGGAGTTTTCGGTGATTGACAGCTATTCCATAGCAAATTTCCTTGTTGTTAATTCAAACTATTTTTAGTGGTTCTTTTCATAGTAGTTTCTTTCAATTCCACATTCTCATTAACTGTTGTAGAATCAAAATTTTGGGATAGATCTATTCACCCCCCCCTCTAGATCTGTAATTCATCTGTTCTCACATCATCGCATATATCCCGACCCTTCTACAGCGAACTACGGGCCGGCTCGCGGCTCCAACACACCAACCGGGTTCTACAACAACCCTCCAGCAAGTTAGGGCCACCCCGACCCTCAGACACGCGGCAACGAGCCGTTTATCTTTAGCTCTTGGGCCAACCCGGGGCTACCCGGCCAACCCATCGTGCGACACGGTACGCACCATTAGGCCGGGCCCACGTACCCAAAGTGCCTCTTCTCAGCTCCCACGAGCTCCTACCCTCAGCCCGGGGCCAAATCCAAGGCCCGCCGGTCATGTACCCTAGCCGGTCGACAACCCGAGGTGTGTCGGGAAGTTACCCGAACACCTTGCGAGCGGCAACTACAACTCGACAACGACAAGCCCCCACATGCTGATCCTAGCCCACTGGGGATTTCTCTCTGCGTCCCCGTAACATCGAGCCCTGGCTTGCAGCCACATGCCTCCAGACGAGGCTGGAACGGTCGTTCTTGCTCACCCACGTAGGCCTGTTTCCAGACTACCTTACAGGACGTCCCTTATCTTATGAAATTCACCTCCATCAGCGTGCTATGTATTTGGTTCTCATTTTTGGTGTAGATGTAGTCCTTCATGTCCCCTTCGTAACGAGTCATCACTCATTTAAATCGAACATCAGATCAGGTCGTGGCGGCATTTCTCGCTAGACTGCACAGTCCGCCCAGACCTACTCAATCCAAGGATGACCTGCCAATTGTGAATTCTTGCCACACCCCTGTGAGTTGTGATCGGACCTAATTCTTGGCAACGAGATACCTCTACCAGTCCTTTTCGCAATGAGGGCACACCCGCTCCGATCCGAGATTGGAGCTGATCGCGGTGCCCATTCTCGCTAGCGCGCGCAGGCTACTGCCCGCTTGCCTGCGGACCGGTGCCAAAGCGACCGCACCCAGCAAAATAAAAAATAAAATAAAATAATAAAAATAAAAAACCCATTCTCTCTCCTGGGAAAAAACCCCCATTCCAGTCCGCCTAAACCCCCCTGGGGATGGGTTTAGACGGACCAGACCAGGCCCCTGGGCTAGTCCGCCTAAACCCCAAGTTTAGGCAGACCATACTGTTGTAATCTTGTGATTTTGATGATGTCAAACACTATGACTCATGTGCATAATGTCATATGTGTTTGTGTTGCCTTGATGCTGTGGTTTTGATGTGACTTTAGTGTGGCCTTGATGATGTCAGACACTATGACTATTCCTATATATGCATGATGACATATGGGTGTTCAAGGTCGATGCACATGCCTATCGCTGCATCCTGAGTCTGTGCACATGCACAAATTGTCATGCCCCGAGCGCGGAAGATTACTCGGATGCGTGACGCGTCTATATCAATCGTGTCATTAGAGTAAGTATGTTCGATATACATAATCTACAGAGTACGCAAGACTAGTAATAATTAATAACCTCAATATTCCAAGTGATGAATATTGAATTAACAAAAGGAATTAAAGATAACCCATGACGACTTCAAATTAACATTTGGTTACAACATTAGGCTACATGCCTCATCACAGATTAACCACTAATTGACACAGCTGGGAATACAAGGCAGACTCAATAAAATTCAAAGACACGACTAACTACCGCTCTTCACTCGGTCTCAATCCCGTTCTTGTCGCTATCCGAATCGCCTGAAAATATTAGGAAACAACTGTATGAGCGAATCGCTCAGTAGGAATTACATCTCAAATTCAAGCAATCTTTAAGTGATTTACAATTTTACATGTATTTGGGACTATGCATGATATTTGAGTAATATACGAGTGATAAATCAAGTGTACAGGTAGGTTTATGCATGATGAAAGTGTACGGTAAGTCAAAGCTGTATGAAGAGAGTATAGTAAGAATTCAAGTATTTGACCAAGCATGATATCAAGGAATACGTTTCAAGTATTTGACCAAGCAATTAAGGAATATAATTACCCCTTCCGGGTAAACTGGAACTCATGTACAAGTAAGGACTCATTCATATACGAGCATGTAAGGTAAAACTTTCATTCAAGCTAGTAAACATTCAAGCGAGTAATATCAAGTACGTGTGAGTAGAATTGTTTATTTAATCAAGTATTTTGCCCTTCCTCGGGTCATAAGTCAAGTACGGCCCGTCCGGGCCAAGTCACGTCAAGCAGTAAGTAGAGAGAGAGTAGGGTGGAGTGTCTCAAGTCAAGCAAGTACTTCGGTGCAATGCTAAACACCATGGTCATTAAACTCCTATGGGCACAAGTACCTTCGGGTGCTCCTCCCAGGACCAGATCGGGCCCTATATGCATAGCATTTAATTTATCATTTTTGACATCCACTCTCATTTATAGTCAATATGAAATTTCAAGAATTTAGAGACGTAGTATTACAAACGAGATTAACCACGCATTTGGTTATGGGGAACTCTAGAGGTGGCCCCTATAGGCTCAAGAGGTGGCTCCCGTCGTGTAGCACTTTGCGCCGTATGGCCTCAAGAGGTGGCTCCCACTACGTAGCACTTTGTCCCGCATGGCACTTAGCTTCCACACTTCCAAATGGTAGTTGAGAGTTTCAAGGTTTGACCAGTTTGACCTTGTATATATATGGTAGATTTTCACGGAGTGGAGTTCAGAAAATTATGATGCAGGAAAATGTACTAGGCTATATTGGTACAGATTTCGAGACAAATCAGGAATGGAAACAATTATCCTGTCACTGAATTGGCGCCTGGGGGTTAGCCCCTCTTTCAGTCAATTGGCGCTCTAGGGTCAGGAGGTCTTTTAATTAATTGGCGCCCTAGGGTTAGCCAATGTTTCAGGAAATTGGCGACTGGGGGACACCCAGTCTTTCAGTAAATTGGCGCCTGGGGTACAGCCCTTGTTTAATTAAAATGGCGCCCAGGGGTTACCCTGTCTTTCAGTCAATTGGCGCCCTAGGGTCAGGAGGTCTTTTAATTAATTGGCACCCTAGGTGGTGCCATCTCTTAAGTAAATGGCGCCTTAGGTGGTGCCATCTCTTAAATGGCGCCTTAGGTGGTGCTATCTCTTAAGTAAATGGCGCCTTAGGTGGTGCCATCTCTTAAGTAAATGGCGCCTTAGGTGGTGCCATCTCTTAAATGGCGCCTTAGGTGGTGCCATCTCTTAAGTAAATGGCGCCTTTGGTGGTGCCATCTCTTTTAAATTTTTCATTTTTGTAATACTCAGAAAAATGAAATTGGCGCCCCCCTGGAAGCCTTCAATTAATTGAAGACTGCCGCGATGCCGTCATTTTAGTAATTGGCACCCTGGCATAGGGCGCCATTTACAGAATTCTTCATTTCTTTTAATTGGCGCCCTGGTCAGGGGCGCCAATTACCTGAGAGCTATATTTTGTTCCCGTGGGTTCGAACCAGTGGTTTAAGGGGGTTTAATCAGATGATTTACCAGTTAGAATTCAAGACGGGTTGTTTAAACATGCTGTAACATGGACTTCACTTTAACAGGTTAACAAGGGTACGTTGATATTTTTAATTAGCATGTTTAACAGTTGGCTAACAGAGCTTAAACATGGAGATTTACTTCAATTAGCTAAAGCATGTTGGGTTACAGGTTGCTTAAACATGTCATTGCTTGAGTACATTACTAATTACTAACCAAACATGATAGATCATAATAGATCTAGCCTAATTTCATATGGAGATGAGCTAATTTCAAATGTTACAGGTTAAAATTCAAGACGGGTTGTTTAAACATGCTGTAACATGGACTTCACTTTAACAGGTTAACAAGGGTACGTTGATATTTTTAATTAGCATGTTTAACAGTTGGCTAACAGAGCTTAAACATGGAGATTTACTTCAATTAGCTAAAGCATGTTGGGTTACAGGTTGCTTAAACATGTCATTACTTGAGTACGTTACTAATTACTAACCAAACATGATAGATCATAATAGATCTAGCCTAATTTCATATGGAGATGAGCTAATTTCAAATGTTACATGCTAATACACCCTAATTAGTTACAAGTTTGGTGATAAAGCATGAAAAACCTACTAAGCATGCTATATAATTACCTAGATTAACTACGGTTTAGCCAAAAATTGAGAAAACCTACCTCTGTGAAGCGACAGGAGTTGTAGCAGGTGGAAGAAGCAATTCCTTCCCTCTTCTGCAACCTCCAGACCTTGTCCCCGTATTCTCACCAAAACCATCCTCTAAGTAGAGAAATAGGGGGTATTTTATAACATTAGGATCGACAGGATGGGAGACAAGATCCGTGAAAATCGGATCTGAGTGGGATGACAGCATGTATAGGCTCTTTGGATAATACGGTAGGTGATCGAAAAAAAAAAAGGAAATGGCGCCTTAGGTGGTGCCATCTCTTAAGTAATTGGCGTCTTAGGTGGTGCCATCTCTTAAGTAATTGGCACCTTAGGTGGTGCCATCTCTTAAATGGCGTCTTAGGTGGTGCCATCTCTTAAGTAAATGGCGCCTTAGGTGGTGCCATCTCTTAAGTATAGTTAAACGTATCACTAACTTCCTTGATTTTTATCTTTAATATTTGATGGAGTCTGGTCACCAAATTTTATGGAGAAGATCCTTACATTTTTGTCTATTTTTACATATAATATTTTTTAAAAAATTCTTTTTAAATAAAAAGTGACACTATTCACTAATTACTATTCATTACTATTCATTTCTTAAGAAATGACGACTTTCCACATGGTCGTCAGTTCATAACTCTCGGAGCGTTTGTCCATCCCCTCAAAGGACCGGAATTATACATGTGTCCCTTTTCATCTTGGGTATCTACTTTAATAGCCTCATTTCTTTCAAAAATTGGGAGAAATATTTTATTTACTTTTTATATAATTGAATAATTAAAAATAAATTACAACTTATAACTTAATAATTGGGAAAATAAATTCTATAAAATAAAAATTGAATTATTTGATTATAATTCATGTAAATATGGTTTGGCATATGATATTTGGCATATGATATTTATTAATTTAAAAAGGGTTTTAATTATTAGTAAATAATTTAAATGATTATTTAAATAGTAGCAAATTTTATTATTATTATTATTATTTCTATTTAAAATTAACGGGTGTTACACAAATCTTTTGCACATGAAGGTCGGAGCACTTTCATATTACGTCTGTGCACATTTAAACATTCTGGTCATTTAATCAAACAGGTTACATGCATATTCATTTTACCGAACAGGTTGTGTGCCCAAACATTTTTTCACAGGTTGATAGTCAGTGCATATGTACACGTATGCACACTCAAAGTCGAAGTACATGCATTCATGTCAGAGCATATGGATTATGCAGGTCAGACTATATTCATACAAGTCTGAGCACATGCACGCACAAGGTCTAAGCACATGCTTTTACGTCTATATTGCATTATGCAAGTCGGAGCACATGTATAAGAGTCTTTGTCAGGTCTGAGCATATGTAATAGTATGCATAAAGTCTTAGCATCTTCGTTCAGGTATGTACATATGCATAAAGTCTCCTTCACTAAGTCAGAGCATATGCATAACAAGGTTCGAGCATATTCTCACTAGTCAGAGCACATGCATGTAAAAGGTCTGAGCATATTCACATGATGGTCAGAGCACATTCATGTCAAGTCCGAGCACCTTCATAAGGTCCAAGCACTCTCATACCAGGGTCGGTGCACATGTTCATTTCATTGCATGAAGGTCGATGCACATGTTCTGTCATACACACTTAGGTCGAAGCATGCATACTCTAGCAATGCATCAGGTCGGTGCATGTTCACACTAGCAGCATATTCAGATCGGTGCACATGCTTACCCTGTGTTCATCTAGGTCGAAGCATATTCGAACCTTGTGATCATCAAGGTCGAAGCACATAATGCATTTGTTCTTTAAAGGTCGAAGCACATTCGTAAGTCAGTGCACATTCACAAGACTAGGTCGGTGCACATGAACACATAGGGTCTGAGCATATATGTTACATTAAGGTCAATGCACATGTGTGTTTGTGTTCACAATCAAGGTCTGTGCACACGCCATCTAGAGTCTATGTACATGCATAAAGTAGGTCTGTGCACATGAAGTCTAGGTATGTGCACATGAAGTCGAGGTCTGTGCACATGCATTGTCTAGTGTTTTAAAGTATGTGCTTACACATAGTAGGGTCTGTGCACATGATGAATTCGTGGTCTGTGAAGTCTATGCACATGTAATATCCAGGTCGTTGCATACACGGATTCTAAGTTATTAAGTCTATGCTTTGGGAATTACACTTAATATATCTGCATGTGTTTGGTCTAAGCAATTGAGTTCTCTGAATTTGATTAAGCATGAATTCTCTTCATCATAGATAAGGTATTTGATTAAATGCCTTTTGCCATGTTGACAGGTTTAAGTCACTGAAGGATCCAATGACGAACACATAAGAGGTAGGAAGATTTACACTCAGAATAGTCACGTGGCTCGAGGCTCAAATAAGATGACACGTGATCCAAGGCCGGCTGGAACCTTAAATAGGAGGAATCTACCATGTGTAAAGCACCTCATCTTCATCTGACACGTGGAATCCAGAAGTACTTAAGCTAATCATTTTTCTGAAGAGTTCTGGCGGGAGTATTCCCTCCACGCATCCTCAGGTGAATCATGTAGGGAACATAGGATCCTGCCACGTGGGGCAATCAGAGGCAGGAGGAATCATCTTTTTCGGCCAACCTACCTCCGGCGCCCCTATTCCTATATAAGAAGAGTTCTGCAGAGAGAAAGAAAGACATACTGATAGAGAAGAAAAAATCAAAAGATCCAAATACAGATAGAGCAGTGAAAGAAAGCAGCAGAGAGAAGAAAAGGTGAGATTCCATTGGAAGAAGTCTGTGAGTGAGAGAAGAGGAAGAAGAGAAGGAAATAGAGTGAGACCGTGAGAGCAGAGAAGAAAGAAAAGAAGAGAGAGTCAAAGAAGAGAGAGAGCTCATGAGATCGTGAGAAAGAAAAAGGGATCAAGCTTTTGTAGAAGCAATCAGAAGATCCTGAAGATGTGTTCATCATTGGCCTCTGGATCAGATCCAAGCCAATTTGCTCATTCGAAGAGCTATATCTTTTCAGTTTTTATTTCCAACTTTTTGGTGCTGTGTTTTGTCTTTTTTTTCTTATTTGAACATCAAGCTATGTGTCAGCAGAGCAAGCTGTGATGCTCAGCGGGTGAGGTGTGATCCTCGGACAGCAAGCTGTAATGCTCAGCTGTAAGCAAGCTATGATGCTCAGCGGTTCAAGCTGTTAGGCAACGGGAAGTCTCACTCTGGTTTGAGTCGGGGATGGACGTAGGTCTATGGTAGCAGACCGAACCATCTAAATCTCCTTGCATCTTTGGTTAGATTGCAATTCTGACTCATGGTAGATGTATGCTTAGGCACGGTTCTATTGCATAGATTTATCGTAAGCTCTTCGTACTTCACCGTGTGTCTAATGTGGTTCTGTCTAACAGTTGCATATATTGGCTGAGTGCTTGCTGGGTGTGCAGGTTAAGTGTTCGAGTGAGAATCACATAAGGACAACTGGTCAAGTGTTCAAGTGTGTGTCTCATTAGAACATATGTTTAGCTTAGCCAAATTGTTTTGACTTCCGCACGATTTCTAGTTATAGTTTTTAATTGGGCAAAATTTTTGAAGGGGATTCATTCACCCCCCCTCTGAATCTCGGTTTGCACCACTACATCGTTCCAACATAGACCAACTCCCTGGGTGGTCCGCCTAAACCCCCAATAAACAAAAAAAAGCTTTTTTGATGAAAAGAAAAAATCCAGCCCTCCAGTCCGCGCAAACACCCCATGGGGGGGTGGGTTTAGGCAGACCAGACCAGCCCCCTGGGCTGGTCCGCCTAAACTCCCTCCCCCACTCCAAAAATGATAAAAATATATATATTTTTGAAGGATTTAGGCGGACCAGACTTTACCCTCAATCCAGTCCGCCTAAACCCCATCACTCTTCATCTTTGTAACGACCCAAGATCCGGATACCGGGAAAGTAACCTGATACCATTCGAATCCTGGCCCGCCGCCCATGAGTCGGGACTCGGAAGGGCTAAAAAGGAGTGTAGAGGTACAAAGAAATAGGAAATAAAGCATGATAATTCAGTAATTAACAGAAATAAATAAACAACTACAACAGAGTCCAGTCCGATAGATGCATACTTAAGGTGCGGACGCTGGAGGATGTAGTCCGGATCACCAGACTACGGGTGGACGGGGAGGCCATTAGTGGGGTCACCTACCCCGACTACAGAGAGAGTGCCTGATAACGCAAAAGTTCATCGTTTAAAACACGCGTATCAATCTTAAAAATTCCAACTCGCACTAGATAAAAGAGATACATAATATGATGGCGAGAAGGGTCGAATCCACAGGGAAGAAGAGATTTTTAGAGTTAAAAACCTTAGAGTCCTTTGAAAAACACTTGTGATTTGGATTTGCTTAAAGAAAATAGTGAAATGATGAACAAACCAAACACTTAATTGAAAACACCATGACTATGCACTTATGCTATAGAAAATAATTGTATGAAGTGGAAAGAAGATATAGAAGAAAGAGATAGAGAGGGAAGAAGAGCAAGAACTAGATCAAGAGAGCAACTCCTTTCATTAACTTAAAAGAAAGAGTACATGAGATGTGAAACAAGTTTATACTAATGACACAATGAGATTACAATGAAGTGAAATATCACAAAAATAATAACACAAGAAAAGCCTGGAGTTTGGAGATGGTAGCAGCAATGGTGATGATAGCGCCGTCCTCTCTTGGCCTTGGATCACGAACAACCTTGTGGAAGATGTCGTCTACGCCGGGAGGAAGTCGCCTTCGTCGTTGAAGCAATCTTTGGAGGGTGAATAACTTTGAACCCAAGAGGAATTAGGGGATGCCCAAGAATAAGAAGTTGAAGAGGTGGAAGAGAGGAAAAACTTTAATGAAGAACTCAGAGAGAAAAGAAGAAAAGATGGGCTTCAAAATGGAGACATAACCGAAGCTAGCACCTCGGATGAACAGTAAAATTACAGGACAGCAAGTTAAAAAATGAGAGATAGCTTGAAAACCAGAAGGAATTAGAAGATGAGCAAGAAGAAGAAGTTGTGGCACACGTAAAAACCAAGAACTTTCATGAAGACAGCAAGAGCAGAAAATGACTAGAAGAGGGAGAAATAAGGGGAAGAACAGAGAGAAAACTGTTTCACAGATGAACAGGACAGCACAGTGAAGAATACGAAATAGCTTGAAAACCAGAAGGAATTAGAAGTTGAGCAAGAAGAAGAAATTGTAGAGGACTTAAAAATGAAGAACTTTTATGAAGAACACAAAAGAAGAAAATGAACTTACATGAGAGAAATCGGAGGCCTAAGGTTAGGAGAGAAAGAGGGAGAGTGAAAGATTGCTCAAAGAAAAGACTCCCCTCTCCTCCTTGCCATGGGCTATTTATAGGGAAAGTTTGGTAGATAGAGGGTGGACATTATATCAAAAGGAGATGAATGGCTGAGATTCAAATGGAATATGATGCATGGGGAAGAGTAAAAGTAGGTGGGCACCCCCTTTCTTGGACTTTAGGCACCCCATTTCCCAAGGCTCATCATGTCTCTCCTTTAATTCAAACTTTGAATGTCATTTTCCTCCTTTCCAAACTTAAAGTTTGGATTCCTCCTTTTCAAACTTTGAATTCGAAATTTTGAACTTTCCTTTCCCTCCAACCAAAATAATTTGAATTCTTTATTTGACTTGATCAAAATGGTGATGACCCTTTTGCCCCCGGCTTCTTTTGTAATTACCTTCGGTGTCCTACACACACATAATTGCACTTTAGTCCATAAAAATTACCACAATGTGCACATCAATCTCAAATGCTCATGATTATGTAATGGAGAATTAATGCTCATGGTCCTCAACTTTAATTTATTATTAAATAAGACAATCGATTTAATCAATTTACGTGAAAGCTCCAATTTAAATGCGGAGTTGAGGTTAACTATGAAACATGCATAATTACCTAATTATATGCACATAAAATGGTGTACATGTAATGAATTGTCATAAGAAATGGACACTTATCACACCCCCCAACTTACTCATTGCTAGTCCCTTAGCAATACCAATAAATGGAATTTTAGGACTAACAAGAGTTTGCAAAAGTCATGCTCTCATATCTAGTTATCCCTTCATAGAATCAACCAAAGATTAGGAATCCGGAATCATTAATGCACACTAGCTTTATGTAGGAACTTACTTGTACATGATTTAAGAATTCAAATTAAAGCTCAATAGCACTTGTGCATGTGTAACTACCAAATCCACAGCTTTAGACAATTCCATCCCCCATTCGTTATTCCAAGCAAATGTCTTACAACTCTGCACCTCTTAGATCAGAGCATTAAGTATATTCGCTTTTGTCTGCCTTATTATTTTATCCCTTTGGGATATTTTATACCACACATGATGCTGCACTACCCTTCACTGCTCAACGTGAACCTCGACTCTTGTCTTAGGAGAAGCAGGCCCAGTTTCACAAATCCAGGTTCCCTTTTCCGTTTTACGCGAACCTCAACACGTCTTAGGTGAAGTAGGCCCGGTTACTAAGATTAGGGGTATTTTTCATGTGTGTTTTTTTTTTCATAGTGCCATTGCACTTATTTGATAGATAATTTGGCAGAAAACTTTGTATAAAGATCTCTTTTCTTAAGAAGTGCAGAATAATAGACAATATACCTAAAATAGCAGAGGGCTTATCTTGCTTGTTTCATTAGTGTGTAATGTAAATAAATTTTTTTTTTAGAGTGCACATGAACTTTAAAGAGATTCTTATATCAGTTTTCCATGGCTAGATTGACTAAATTTTCCATCATCCTTCTCCCTAGCCTTTTCTATTCCAGAATTACTTTTAATTTAAGCATGGATCGTGAAACTCAAAATGGGGTTTACATCTTTATGCAAGACAGAACTCCTATCAGGTTGTACTATATCTTTATGCAAGACAGAACTCCTATCAGGTTGTACTATATGCAGCATGAAAATTTCTCTCCCCCCCCAACTTGAATGACATTGTCCTCAATGGCATGTAGAATTGAAAGTAAAAGAATAATGTATCAATAAATACTTCTGAGTGGGAAAGAGACAACCGGATATGCGGAACGAAACCTCCATCAATGTCATAGGCGGCGATGACTTCCTCTCCTTGGCCTTAACCTGACTACTAAAACACACTCAAATAAAACGTCAAAATAACAAAAAAACTTTGGGTTGCCTCCCAGAAGCGCTAAGTTTTCCGTCTTCAGCCAGACGCATGAGAGCTCATGAAGATTTTATTCCAGACCACTTAGAACAATGGATTCTTTTTGCAACTGATCATTTTCCACATAAGATTTCAATCTTTGACCGTTGATAGTGAAAATTTGACCATTTTTAGGATTCAAAATTTTGACGGCACCATGGTCAAAAGCTTTGACAACTACAAACGGTCCGTCCCATCTGGACTTGAGCTTTCCAGGGAACAAGCGTAGCCTAGAGTTAAAAAGCCATACTTTCTGATTTGGTTGAAAAAATTTTCTTTGAATATGCTTATCATGGAAGGCTTTCATTTTGGCTTTATAGATTTTTGAATTCTCATAGGCTTCATTTCTTAATTCCTCCAATTCATTGAGTTGTAGAGCTCTTTGGGCCCCGGCTTGAATGAGATCAAAGTTGACCTGTTTGATGGCCCAATATGCCCTATGTTCAAGCTCTACAGGCAAGTGGCATGCTTTTCCAAAAATGAGGCGATAAGGTGACATGTTAATGGGAGTCTTAAATGCAGTTCTGTAGGCCCAGAGTGCATCATCTAGTCTCTCGGACCAGTCTTTTCTATCTGGCCGAACTGTCTTATGCAGAATGGTTTTTATCTCCCTATTTGACACTTCTACCTGGCCACTGGTTTGGGGATGGTAGGGTGTAGCGAGCTTGTGAGTGATGCCATATTTGCGAAGTAGAGCTCGGAATTGAAAATGAATAAAGTGAGAGCCCCCATCACTAATGATAGCTCTAGGACAACCAAATCTAGAAAAGATGTGTTTCTTCACAAACTTCATCACAACTTTGTGATCATTTGTCCTAGTAGCAACAGCTTCAATCCATTTTGAAACATAGTCCACTGCCACCAAAATGTATTCATTGCCAAATGAAGGTGGAAATGGTCCCATAAAGTCTATTCCCCAAACATCAAAAATTTCTACTACCAGAATGGGACTGAGTGGCATCATATCTCTTTTTGAATTGTTTCCCACGGCTTGGCACCTTAAACATGTTTTGGAAAATTCATAAGCATCTTTAAATAATGTGGGCCAATAGAATCCGCTCTGCAACACTTTCGCCGATGTTTTCTTTCCTGAAAAGTGTCCCCCACAAGCAAGATTATGACAGAAGTTCAAAATAGATTATTGCTCCTCCTCGGGGACACATCTTCTTATTATTTGATCTGGGCCCATATGAAATAGCTCCGGGTCATCCCAAAAATAGTGCCTTACCTTGGAAAAGAATCGATCATTCTCCTGTCTAGACCACCCTTCGGGAATCTTGCCTACTGCCAGGTAGTTGACTATATGAGCGAACCAAGGGGTTGTCGTGTGAGAGATGGAAAGAATTTGCTCATCAGGGAAGGAATCAGACATAGGGGCACTTTCAAGAATTACAATCCTTGACAAGTGATCAGCTACAACATTTTCCAACCCCTTCTTATCTCTTATTTCCAAATCAAACTCTTGTAGTAATAAAATCCACCGTATGAGACGGGGTTTGGCTTCCTTCTTAGACATCAAAAATTTTAATGCTGAGTGATCAAAATAAACAATGACTTTCACCCCTAACAGATATGATCGAAACTTTTCGAGGGCAAACACAACAGCTAGCAATTCTTTTTCCGTGGTGGTGTAGTTCATTTGGACATCAGCGAGGGTGCGGCTCGCATAATATATCACCACAGGCTTCTTCTCAACTCTTTGACCTAGGACAGCTCCTACAGCATAGTCTGAGGCGTCACACATGATCTCAAAAGGGAGCGACCAATCAGGAGATTGGAGAATAGGAGCTTGTGTGAGGGATGCTTTCAAAGAGTTGAACGCCTTTAGACATGACTCATCAAGATGAAAGGGAGTGTCCTTGGCAAGTAGTTGTGTGAGTGGTCGAGCAATGGTGGAGAAGTTTTGAATGAATCTACGGTAGAATCCTGCATGGCCAAGAAAGGAACGGATCTGTTTGACCGATGAAGGGGGAGGAAGATTAGAAATCAAATCTACCTTTGCTTTGTCAACTTCTATTCCCTTCTCTGAAACTACATGGCCTAAAACGATCCCTTCCCTTACCATGAAGTGGCTCTTCTCCCAGCTCAACACTAGATTTGACTCAATGCATCTTTTCAATACCCGAGTCAAATTTCCCAAACAATCATCAAATGAATCACCAAACACTGAAAAGTCATCCATAAAAACTTCCAAGCATTCTCCCACCATTTCAGAGAAAATGGACATCATACACCGTTGGAATGTGGCAGGAGCATTACACAGCCCAAATGGCATTCTTCTAAAAGCAAATGTGCCATATGGGCATGTGAACGTTGTCTTTTCTTGATCTTCCGGGTAAATAGCAACCTGGTTGTACCCGGAATAGCCATCCAAAAAGCAATAATACTTCTGCCCTGCCAGTCTCTCCAAAATCTAATCTATGAATGGTAGTGGAAAATGATCTTTCTTTGTAACTGAATTTAATTTTCTATAATCAATACAAATTCTCCACCCTGTTGGTAATCGTATAGGAACTTCTTCTCCTTTCTCATTTGTTACAACTGTTAGCCCTGACTTCTTGGGAACAACTTGAGTTGGGCTCACCCACTTGCTATCAGAAATGGGATATATGATCCCGGCATCCAACCATTTGACCACTTCTTTCTTCACCACCTCTTTCATACTTGGATTCAGCCGACGCTGCATCTCTCTGCTCGGCTTGGCATTGTCCTCTAAGTAAATGTAATGCATACACACATCCGGACTGATACCCTTCAAATCGGCCACAGACCAACCTATCGCCCTCTTGTGCTCCTGAAGGATATCTAGGAGTTGGGATTCCTGAGTAGCAGTGAGGTTGGAAGCAATGATTACGGGTAAAGTTTGGTTAGGACCTAGATAAACATACTTCAAAGGATCTGGTAGAGCCTTCAATTCTAGACTGGACGGCTGATCCAAAGATGGAAGAATAGGTTCAACTTGAAGTGGAGGGAGTGGCTCTACTCTAGAGTGGGGTGCACTAGAAAGTGGAGAATCCTGGAGCATGCTACCCTCTTCTAGACATTCCTCATTAACTTCTAGACTTTCTTCAATTAGTTCTTCAAAAACATCAATGACATTACATTCCTCCTCATGGTCTGGATATTGAGATGCTTTGAATACATTCAGAGAAACCTTCTCTCCTCCAAAGGAAATATCCATCATCCCCGTGGCACAATTTATATTGGCCTTGGCCGTAGCAAGAAACAGACGTCCCAAAATAATAGGTGTGTGCTTTAATTCCTGGGACGAGGCCATATCCAGAATAAGAAAGTCCACTAGGAAATAACATTCATGCACCTTCACAATCACATCTTCCAATAGTCCCCTTGGAGTTTTTACAGATCGATCTGCCAGTTGAAGGATTATAGATGTAGGTTTCAACTCCCCTAGATTAAATTGCTCATATATAAAGGTGGGTAACAAGTTCACACTGGCTCCAAGGTCCAGCAATGCTCTATCAAATGTAATTCCACCTATGTCACAAGAGATCAATGGAGCTCCGGGGTCCTTCAATTTTTTAGGCAAATGATTCATAACAACTGCGCTGACATCTTCAGACAAGCGGACCTTTTGTCTTACTGCCTTTGGTTCCCTTTTTGGTGTACATAGCTCTTTCAAAAATTTTGCATACGTTGGCACATGTTTGATTGCATCCAATAGTGGAATATTGATGTTCACCTGTTTAAACAATTCCACTAGTTCTTCTTGTTGGACCGGCTTTCTCTTTTGAGCTTTTGGCTTCAATGCATCAGGGAATGGGACCTTAGGAACATACTCTCGGGGTCCTTCATCAACCTTTGATTTTCCTTTGTCCAGTTTGTTTTCTCCCCCCTCTTGTCTCTTCTTTTCTTGCATAATTACCGGCTCTTCATCTTCACTATCACTTTCCTTATAGGCATCTTGGCCCGAACTACTTCTGACATCCTTAGCCTGATGAGGATCATTAAGAATTTTCCCGCTCCTAAGGCTAGAGATGGCTTTGGCATTCTCGAACTGAGGACCTATAGGAGGGGGCAGCTGAGGTTGGTTGGGCTGATTGGGTTGAGGAAGAATGGGAGCTCTTGGAGGGAAGCCTGGAGGTTATTGATTGCGGGGGTTGGCCACCGGTTGGCTAGGGAGCTGGCCTACCTCTCTTCTCATGTTGTTGGCAGCAAGTTGCCCTATCTGGTTCTCCAACTTGGAAATGGATTGTGCTTGGGTAAGAATAAGTTGTTGGAGTTGTTCAAACTTGTCATCAAAAGTGGGCTGAGTAGGAGGTGGCTGATAATGTGGCTGATGGGAACGATGTGAAGGAAATTGTTGAAATTGGCCCTAAGAAAATTGGGCTTGAGGACATGGGGCCTGAGCTTGATGGAAAAGAGGTTGCTGGAATTGTTGATGGAGAAAAGGAGATGAATAAGAGTGATTTGGATTAGATTGACTTGGCATTGGAAAAGATTGTTTTTGATTTAAATGGTGTGAGGGATGAGGTTGGGTGGATGGGCTTTGATTGAATTTCCAAGAAAAATTTGGGTGATTTCTCCAACCTGGATTGTAGGTGTTTGAGTAAGGGTCATATGCAGGCTTGGAGACACCTTGAGCAGCAAAGATTTGTTCTTGGATAAATGGGGGAAGTTGGGCTGCTGTGGGACACTCACTCACAGAATGGCTAGGGCTAGAACATAAAGCACAAATTTCTTCTTGACTTGGGGTTGAGATTTGTTGAGGTTGAGGGGCAGAAGGGAAAGAGGGTTCCTGTCTAGACATGGACAATAACTGGTCTAGCTTTTGGGCAACCATATCGACCTTCTCTATCTTTTGCGCCAACAAATCCATTTTATTCAACTTTTGGGTTATGGCATTAATATCTATCTTGTTCTCACACTCACCTTGGCTCTTAACTTCATAAAGTCCACCCCTCTTAGAAGGCCCTATCATTCTTTCATATGATGAAAGCGAGGTATGGCTTATGGAATTTTCACTAAGCATTTCGAATAAATCATAAGCCTCATCCTCGCTCTTACTCATGAATGCTCCCCCACATGATGCATCCACCATCTGTCTATAATTCTCCGCCAAACCCTCATAGAATGCCTGTACAATTTGCCATCTTGATAACCCATGGTGGGGGCATTTCCTCAATAAATCTTTTAGTCTATCCCATGCTTCATGGATATGTTCCCCTGGGTTTTGTGTGAATCCAGTAATTGCTCTTCTCATGGTATTGGTTCGCCCTATGGGATAGAACTTCTTCAAAAATTCTTTTTGCATTTCCGCCCATGTATCAATGATTCTACCCAAGGCTCCTAACCAATATTTGGCTTATCCTTGAGAGAGAATGGGAAGAGAGTTAGCCTAAGAGCATCATCAGAGAAATTTTAGATTTTAACAGTTGAGCAGATCTGAAGGAACTCATCAAGATGTTTGTAAGGGTCTTCATTAGGATTTCCATAGAAAGACGGTAACATTTGGATGGTACTAGACTTGATTTCATAATGAACCGCCTGGTTCTGAGGTGCTTGGACATAGAAGGATGGTTGGTATTGATTGGGCAAGAAATAATCCTTCATTTGCTTTGGAGGATTGGGATTTTCGGCCATTAGATTTTGGTGGTGAGGTCCTTGATTTTCAGCCATGAGATCTTGTTGGAGATCGTTCCCTGGATACAAGACTCTCTCAATTTCTTGAATGGGTCCTAGTAGGTTTGGATGTTGAGATCTTCTACCTTGCATTAACTAGGACGAAGAGAGAAATGAAAGATTTTTTTTTGATTTTTGTTTGTTTATTATTATTTTTTGACACAAAATAGGATGAGGAAAGAGAAGAGGAGAAAAAAAAATTTTGATTTTTTTTTGTTTTAATTTTTTTATGCAATCACAAACAAGTTATCACACAAATTTCCTAATGACCTAGATGTGACCTAGACCTATAAATTGGGTTTCACAAAATGATTAAATTGAAACTTAAGTTCACCATCAATGTTTCCACCGGCCAGGTAAGGGGTGGGGAAGTGGGAGGTTCCCCCTACTTTCGTAGGGACCTAATTATGCCAAACCACTATCCCGCTTAAGGCATTTGCCGTCCGACCGTCTTGCCTTAGGCACCGGTTTTCACAAGAGGGTAAGCCCAAATAACACAAGAACCACAGTGTGAACCTAGGGCCAATGTCTACTGAATTTTATTTTAAGGTCTATGTGATGCAAAGATGCAAGGGAATTATGGTTTGTGGGCTAAGGAAGGGTGATGAAATCCCCACCTTATCTTGTTTATGGGTGTTGCCCTTAGAATATTTTAGAAATGATATGCAACAAACCAAGTTCAAACAAGGGGTTCTATGCAAGCATGGAAATGCATGAGCATGCTTTTAAAAAAATTAGAGTACTCACCTTGCCTCCCGCAATCTTCAATAATGCAATTAACAATAATTAAACAACAAGGAAAAACAAAGTCTATCCTAAATGATGCATGACCTAAAACATGGAAGTGTGGGTTCTACTCTTGCAATGGACATTTTTATTGAAGTTCAAGTGATGCTTTTTTTTATTTTTATTTAATGAACCTATCTAACCACAAGATATGAAATGTAGAGAAATGAAATTGAAATGAAAGAAGAAAAGTTTGGATACTTACTTGAAAAGCGTTCCCTCGTTCCCTTTTTTTTTTAAATGAATGACTAAATCACAAAGATGAAAGAAAGAAAGGCAAACTTACCTCTAATTTTTTTTTGAGTTTTCAAGTTGCTTTTTTCTCCCTTTTTTTTTTCACCTGCAAAAAAAAAGAAAAGAGAACTTTATTAGTACACTATAAACACAAGGAAAACAAAGTTATTAAGTCAAAAATCATCATTCTTCCCCGGCAACGGTGCCAAAAATTGATAACGCAAAAGTTCATCGTTTAAAACACGCGTATCAATCTTAAAAATTCCAACTCGCACTAGATAAAAGAGATACGTAATATGGTGGCGAGAAGGGTCGAATCCACAGGGAAGAAGAGATTTTTAGAGTTAAAAATCTTAGAGTCCTTTGAAAAACACTTGTGATTTGGATTTGCTTAAAGAAAATAGTGAAATGATGAACAAACCAAACACTTAATTGAAAATACCATGACTATGCACTTATGCTATAGAAAATAATTGTATGAAGTGGAAAGAAGATATAGAAGAAAGAGATAGAGAGGGAAGAAGAGCAAGAACTAGATCAAGAGAGCAACTCCTTTCATTAACTTAAAAGAAAGAGTACATGAGATGTGAAACAAGTTTATACTAATGACACAATGAGATTACAATGAAGTGAAATATCATAAAAATAATAACACAAGAACAGCCTGGAGTTTGGAGATGGTAGCAGCAATGGTGATGATAGCGCCGTCCTCTCTTGGCCTTGGATCACGAACAACCTTGTGGAAGATGTCGTCTACGCCGGGAGGAAGTCGCCTTCGTCGTTGAAGCAATCTTTGGAGGGTGAATAACTTTGAACCCAAGAGGAATTAGGGGATGCCCAAGAATAAGAAGTTGAAGAGGTGGAAGAGAGGAAAAACTTTAATGAAGAACTCAGAGAGAAAAGAAGAAAAGATGGGCTTCAAAATGGAGACATAACCGAAGCTAGCACCTCGGATGAACAGTAAAATTACAGGATAGCAAGTTAAAAAATGAGAGATAGCTTGAAAACCAGAAGGAATTAGAAGATGAGCAAGAAGAAGAAGTTGTGGCACACGTAAAAACCAAGAACTTTCATGAAGACAGCAAGAGCAGAAAATGACTAGAAGAGGGAGAAATAAGGGGAAGAATAGAGAGAAAACTGTTTCACAGATGAATAGGACAGCACAGTGAAGAATACGAAATAGCTTGAAAACCAGAAGGAATTAGAAGTTGAGCAAGAAGAAGAAATTGTAGAGGACTTAAAAATGAAGAACTTTTATGAAGAACACAAAAGAAGAAAATGAACTTACATGGGAGAAATCGGAGGCCTAAGGTTAGGAGAGAAAGAGGGAGAGTGAAAGATTGCTCAAAGAAAAGACTCCCCTCTCCTCCTTGCCATGGGCTATTTATAGGGAAAGTTTGGTAGATAGAGGGTGGACATTATATCAAAAGGAGATGAATGGCTGAGATTCAAATGGAATATGATGCATGGGGAAGAGTAAAAGTAGGTGGGCACCCCCTTTCTTGGACTTTAGGCACCCCATTTCCCAAGGCTCATCATGTCTCTCCTTTAATTCAAACTTTGAATGTCCTTTTCCTCCTTTCCAAACTTAAAGTTTGGATTCCTCCTTTTCAAACTTTGAATTCGAAATTTTGAACTTTCCTTTCCCTCCAACCAAAATAATTTGAATTCTTTATTTGACTTGGTCAAAATGGTGATGACCCTTTTGCCCCCGGCTTCTTTTGTAATTACCTTCGGTGTCCTACACACACATAATTGCACTTTAGTCCATAAAAATTACCACAATGTGCACATCAATCTCAAATGCTCATGATTATGTAATGGAGAATTAATGCTCATGGTCCTCAACTTTAATTTATTATTAAATAAGACAATCGAATTAATCAATTTACGTGAAAGCTCCAAGTTAAATGCGGAGTTGAGGTTAACTATGAAACATGCATAATTACCTAATTATATGCACATAAAATGGTGTACATGTAATGAATTGTCATAAGAAATGGACACTTATCAGTGCCCTAGAGCTGTTAGGGCTGGAGACGAGCGCGACTGACAGAGACAACAGGACAGTCGGTTGGGCATACATCATGGAGGCGCTCGGATTCGTGGACTCGCGCCAGCACGTTAGCGAGAGTGGAGCAGAGTTCCTAGCGCGGCTAGGGAGAGCAGCTCGGGGAGCTTTTAGCCAGGACGCGGGCGACCGAGAGCGGGCGGACCTGGACCTCCGGAGGTCCCTCTTCTTCTTACTGGGCCGCCTTCTGCTGGGGACGAAGGGGGACGACATCCACTGTCGTTTCCTTAGGATCCTGGCAGACCTAGACCGAGTGGGGCACTACGCGTGGGGAGCAGCCCTGCTTGCCAACTTGATTGCTGATCTTTCTCAGGGGGCAGAGAAGGAGACGACAGTCGACGGCTTCGCGTCTTTCCTCCAGGTAAATATTTTATTAATGTATTTTACAGTGAATCCTATTTTATAGTCATGCAATTATTTGTACTAATGATGTATGATGGATGCAGGTATGGAGTTATTACTACTTCCTGATGGGGAGAGCCAGGCAATGTAACCGGACAGTTGTACCCCTAGCGCGGCGGTGGAGGCTGGTCATGACCGTGGCGCCGCGCACCTACCAGTTGATGTCGCTTTGACTTGAGCTGACTGAGTACCCCGAGGCCATGGTATGATGTATATGATTTTTTTGTGCATTTACTTTGTTTACTAAGGTGGGAACTGATATGACACATGTATGGTGATGCAGGTGGTATGGAGACCCTACCTGGGCATGGCCGATGCTAGCCAGCCTTGGGTCGTAGCGGGCCGACCTCATTTCAGGCGGGACCTGTGGGTCCACTACCTGAATAAGATCGAGCCACTACGACTCTGGCTAGTCATGAGGACCCTGGGGCTTGCCCAAGAGTGGTTGGAGGTAGACGAGCCGAGCCACGTCGATCGGAAGACCCGGGGCAAGGCGAAGCTCATGGACTGACATACGCGCTTTCCTGCATAGTACCATGACTGGTAGCAGGGTGGCGTTTCGGTGGTGTCCCATGTGCAGGATAGTACCGACTACTTGTGACGGTACCGGGACACATACGCAGGACGTCTCTACCTAGGGAGGCCAGCAGGGGTAAGTATGAAATGTGGATCTTTTTTCTTTTGGTGCAAATGCATGTGACATTAATCTATATGCTCATGAATGCAGGATGCTCATGGCACTATCATCACTGACCTACGGGCCCAGCTGGCAGATGCCAGGCAACAGTTGGTAGTCACTCATCAGGAGCTGGACATCCTGGTGAGCCTATAATGCACAACCCTTTTTTTGTCACCTGGATTCCTGATGCTTAGCCTCTTACCGTCGTTTGTTTTTTAGTGTTTCATCGTGCCCATCAAACAGCGGCAGTCGGGATGGCTGGTGGAGCGGCCTCCAGCTCCTGGGCCCCTCCTCCGGAGGTCTCTTCTCTCCAGGAGCAGTTGGCGGGCGCGGTGGCCCGTGCTGAGGAGGCTGAGCACGACCAGGCGACTCCGGTGAGTGTTTGCTTGACCCGGGTTCCCTTTATGCGTTGACTTCAAGGGGAATATGGGCTTTGACAGGTGGGGGAGATTCGAGATGCACTGGCTCGTGCGGTCCCTGCCAAGGAGGAGCGCGACGCCTGGGTGGGGGAGCGCGACGCTCGGATAGCGGAGCTAGAGGAGGACCGACGATGACGGGAGGCTGAGGAGCTTCCCCGCGACGTGCTAGAGCTGCGGATTGCCCTTGAGGTGTCGAGGAGAGAGGTGATGAGGAAGAGGGAGGACAGGATGACTTTAGAGGCCCATATGACGGAGCTCCGAGTGAGTCTCGGTATGGCAGAGGAGAGGCTACGAGAGAGTGAGGAGCGATACTAGAGGGCGAAGGACCGCGGGGTGCGACTTCGTCAGTTTGGTTCTTTCTCCGTAGGCAGCTTCCTAGTCTCCTCGGCCGAGGAGCGGCGCCGCCCGTTCGAGGCCGGCCAGGCACCCCAGGGCGAGGTGAGCACCACCTCTCAGAGTTCGCGGAGGCCCCCTAGGGATCCGTGCCAGAGGAGAGAGGAGAGGGATGATCAGAGGGATGACCAGGAGGGTGGTGGTGAGAGTTAGAGAGTGATTTGTACACCCACCATCCTCACTTATGATGTATATGACAGACAGTTTGTTATATGGAATGGTTTCTTTTCTGTCACTGGACTGTCTTTTGTGCACGTACCTTCCCTCACGCTTCTTCTCCTTTACTTACTTCCTCGTGACACGCTTTACAGGATCTTGCCCCGAAAACGGAGAATTACGCCTTGTGCGGAGGGCATACCATCTTCCCCTCACCCCTTTTTGGGACGTCTAGGCGCGAAGACGCGTTCTAACCTTTTGAATTTAAATTTAAACCACCGAGAACCGTAGGGCGGCCTTTCTCCTTCCTCACTTTGCCTACAAACAGCTCCTCCACTCGTCGAGATTTGCTCGCCTAGCTTCGTCTTCTTCCGCCCTCGATCTATGGAATAGGCGGTCCAAACCGCAGTGGAGGGAAAGGGGGATGAGGAGTTCCTTGCCTGCGGAGGGTCACGCAGGAGCACGAAGAGGCGGCCATGAAAGAGGGAGGGCCTCTTCTGGCATTTGAGGGGCTCGAGGGGCCCGAAGACGTGGAGGGAGGCGAGCATGGCCCGGTAAGCTCCTTGATCTCCACCTCTTTAATTTCTTTTAGTTTTGTAGCGAACAAGTAGATAGGGAGAAGAGGGTTCAGTGAGTGTTGCACTTGAATGATGAACGTGTCTTCGACAGGAGACGCCTCCCCTTTTTTTGTTGTTAATGATATGGCCCTTCCTTTTTGATGCGCAGGGTATGACAAGGATCCCGGGCGTGGCCGATGAGTGGGCGAGTGTGGATGAACCGAACCACGTCGGGGGAGAGAGATGCGGCAAGGCGAAACTTGAAGACTGGCGCATACGTCTTCCTGCTCGGTTCTAGGACGGGCAGCAAGGTGGTGCGCCTGTGCAGGAGAGTGCCGACTACTTGCGGTAGTGCAGAGAGAGCCATGTGGGGCCTCTTCAGCTCGGGAGACGGACCGAGGTGAAAGAAGGGCCCCAATTTATTTATTATTATTATTATTATTATTGTTGTTGTTGTTGTTGTTTTGAAACCTCGGGGCTTAGCTGATGGCTGTTGTTTGTTTATTCCAGCGTGCCCAGCAGGCAGCGATGGCAGGGATGGCCGGCGGATCATCTTCCAGCTCTCATGCTCCTTTTCTAGAGATCGCCTCCCTCCGGGAGCAACTTCCCAGTGCAGTGGCCCGCGCGATCTGGGCTGAAGAGGAGTGTGATGCCTGGGCAGCAACCATAGCAGAGCTGCGGCATCACGATGAAGAGAGGCCGCCTCCAGACATCCTGGAGTTAAAGGTCTTCCTCCAGGTGGCGAGGAGAGAGGCAAAGGGAGAGAGAGCAGAGAGGGAGAGGGAGAGGGCGGAAAGAAGGGCAGAGCAACAACATGATTGTGACGAGAGGAAGGCCTTGGAGGCTGTAACGACCCGTGTTGGGTCCCGTAGTGCAAGAACACGGATCTAGAGGGGGGGTGAATAGATCCTACTACTATAAACTATGTTCGATTAAAAACATAAACTAGCGCACATCGGAATTAATAAGATTGATAAGATTGAGGAAATCAATCTAAATAGATTTAAACTTAATTCACTTTATCTCACCGAGCTCACACGATTGCATAAACAGATAAGATAGCGAAGCACACAATCACAAAGATCAAACCACAAGACACGGGGATTTTTAAGGTGGTTCAGGACCACGACGGGCTCCCTACGTCCACCCCTCACCAAACCCGGTGAGGCTTCACTCGGGGATAAATCCCCAAACGGAGACGATGCTCCAAACACACACGAGATGACGCCCGCACACACACGGGGACACGCCCCAACACACACACACAGACGGAGACGAAGTTTCCCACACGATCCGACGACCAGATCACAAACACACACACGATCCGATGACCGGATCACAACACACACACACACACACGCTGCAACAACCGCAGCACAATGACACAAACATGATCGCACGAAGGCGATCAAACACGACCGTATACACAAACGGTCACACACACAAATATCTCTAGTGTTCAGAAAATAAACACAAATATTCAAGCATGCTCGAACCCAAAATATAGATCATAGAACACATCACAAAGAACTGGTAGAAGACATAGAAGTAGTCCCCCTTTGTATTTCAAGGCCGGTTGATGATGTTCCTTGAACCACGAGTTGGAGGGAAGCCGGATGAAGACGATTCTTACGTCCTCTTGATCCTCTCTTTGATCCGCACCTTTTCTTCTTCTTCCACGATCTCCAGATCTTCACGGAAGTAGATGATCTCCTCCTTGCAAGAGCTCCACCACGTTCTCCCCTTTTCTTCACCTATACGAATGAACAAATGAGCATTAGGGTTAATCAACTCCCAAATTCGTAACTCTTATATATGCAACTCAAGGGGTGGGGAAAAGACTCATAAAACCCTCCTAATACATGTTAAAAACGCCTTAATAACAATAGAAACTAATAGGGGGTAGTATGGTAATGTTTGATAGGGTTTTCAATGGGTTTTAAACACTTTTGCAATTCCCGACCGGAAGGGGTCGACCCTTGGGGTCGACCCTCGGCAACCAGAGTGCTGTAAAACTGAAATAAACACCCAGAGTTACAGGGGTCGACCCTTGGGGTTGACCCATGTAGGTGCCTGGGCACCAGCCCAGGGGGGGTCGACCCCAGGGGTCGACCCCTTCAGCAGAGGGTCAAAAAATGCGGTTTTAGCCCCGATAAAGTGCCGAAAAAATTCCCAAAAATCAAGAATTAATTACCATGAATTCCACAAAGTATTAAGACCATCTAAATCACATTTCAACAAGATTTATGAGAAAACATTAAGCACATTGTAAAGGCTCAAACATCTCATTTTAAGGATGCATAATACACTTCCAATGCAATGCAACCTCATGAAAGATGTTCATGAAAATGACCCGGAACTTAGCATAGAAATGGTTAGATGTTACCATCATCCACTTGACATGAGAGGGTTTAAAAACCATCCTTGAACCTGTAAAAACATGATAAACCAAGAAGTTAGATGATAATCAAAACTCATGAACCAAGCATCAACTCTTTGAACTAGTTAACATAAAAATACATCATTAAACACATTCAATCATGTAATTGACTTCTCAATTCAACCATCAAAAACATATTCACCATTTGACAAGGTTTTGATATGATGAACATGAATCTTTGACTTAATCAAATAAAATGACATAGGAGCTCAACCATTCAATCACTTTCTTGAATCAACCAAATCTTCAACATCAAAGTGCTTCATTACACAAGTGTTAACAATTATGCCAAATGCAAAGCATGCATAATATCATAGAACCATATTCATTCAAATGACATTCTTGTTGGTTAAAAGCTAACATTCATGAAGCATTATCTCACGAGGAGCATTGATACAAACAAGGGATCTTTTTGAAACAACCATACATTGAAATCACAATAACTCTATGAATGATATGTCACTATCATTCAATTAGAAAGGTGTGTTAAATGAACACAATCTCCTTGATTGAGACCCAAATGAAGCCATCTTCAGTAAGGCCATCTTCATGCAATTCTTTCACACAGAAAGTCATTAACTCAAGCTTTTAGAGCATAGTACACATGACCAATCATTCATCCAATGCATGAGCAATATGGAACCAACTCTCATGAAGTCTTGTATGAATATTTCAGGCCCAAAAATCTTATGAAGAAAATGCATGAAAATATCCAACCAAGACTTTGAAAAGTTATTAGATGAAATGAATGAAATGTAGAAGAGTCAATGCAATGCAATGAGTGAGTCAACTCCCTTTTTCAATAAGATCTTCATTGATGCACTCCTTTGAGTCCCAAACATGAATCATGGATTTTGATCATGATCCTTAAATACAAATCATTCATATAACTTACAAACATGAACAGAGTTAACTCCCTTTAAGAAGAAGAGCTTCATTGATGGACTCCTTAAGATTCCAAGTATGAGCCATGAAGTTGTGTTCCTATAAACCAACATAAATATACCATTATGTCTTTCAAGAGTAAACATTGATGTCATCTTTCAACTCATCAAATCAACATATAAAACATGTTGCTCAATGAAACACATACACATACAAACACAATCGTTTTGATATCATTGAAACCAAGCACGAACTATGGGATGCAACAATCTCCCTCTTTTTGATGATGACAAAACGATGTGTGTGATAATACATATTTTGTAAAATATTTGCAAACATTGAGCATACACCAATTCTTCCATCCTCCCCATGGCAACATCATTCAGAAAGTATTGAGCACACACCAAACATTCTCCCCCTTTTTGTCATCTACAAAAAGACTGGGGATATGTGACAAAAATGAACATGTTAGGCCAAAGGATATGATGCAAATTCAAATAGCAATAGATGCTAAGAAGGGGCTCAAAGATATGATACCAAGTGTTGATCAAGATAGAGGCACAAACATAGGTAATTTCAATTCTCGAAGAGAGAGAACCTCAAAGATAACATTTGTTGATCATGATACCATTTGTTGGTTGAACTCATTTTGGCATTTATGCAACATGAAGTGTTCATAATATGCATTTCAAAATGAATTGTGTCAATTGTTGAAAAGTATGGATTTGATCAAGATGATATCATGAATGACCTATATAAATGCTGAAAATGTCAAATATACAAATATGCAAATATGTACATGATGAGCGTCATCTTTCAAATGCAATGAATATGCACTATGTGAATGCCAATCATGCAAGATATGAAGCTATGCATAGGATGACTTCTATCCTTCAAAAGCAAGGTTTATGCTCAGAATTAGACTTAAGGGGAATGCATGAACATGCAAGCACACAAGCACAATCGTCATGCACACAAATATTACATATAGTAACTCCCCCTATATGAGGCACGGGTTAACAGAAGAGCATGTGATTTAAATTCAAGAATGTAAGGCATGAACATAACTAAGAGATTTGTGCATACACAACTAGGAGTACTACATAAACCATGAATGTAGGCAAATTCATAAAATACATACATCACAAGAATGCCCATGTGAAATGTGAGGCAATGACTAATGAGCTTCAAAACATATGGATTTTCAGATTTTCTAAAGAACACTAGAAGGTAATCTCCTCTCTACACTTTCACTTTAGATTCTCGACTATCGGTAGCTTCGCACAACCCCTATTTTGTTTCTTTTAAAAGACTTCACCTTTCGGCGCGAGTTTCCTCATATGTCTCAATAGGGATTCCCAGCTACTTGGATTCGTCACACAAATAGATTTTTGTTTCTTCTTTTGACACGAGTTTCCTCCTTTGTTTCAGGGGGGATTCCCGGTTACTCGGATCCACATTCCACTTATTGAATTTTTGTGGGGTAGGTAGCTTTTTCCTCACGATTACTCTTTAATGTCCATGTAGAGATTCAAGTTCCCTTTAGAGTGTTGGAAAGAATTTCTTAAATCCTTATCAATGAAAGTCATTGAATTCATTATGTGCAAGAGTGTGGGGGTAAATTTTTATTTTGCATGTATAAAATGAATTCGACAAGACATAGCTATGACTCCCCCTAAATGTATGCACGGTTGGAATCAAATCTTCCCCCTTAATATATGACATGTATCACATATGAATAAAATCACTGCATTGTTATTTATCAAGGAGGTGAGGTCTTAGAAAGATCAAGAAAAAGTTTCATAGGTTAAATACTTACAAGCATGCAAGGATTCATGAAACATACATGCAAGCATTCACGAGTCATGATATACGATTATCATGAAATATATGCATATGCTCTATATGCATGAATATGCAATATGCATTATTTTGTCATTTTATATGCATAGTATGTATATGCAAAAATGTCAATGCATTCTTTTTATGCAAGTTTTCAGTTTTTGTAATGACGTGAGCATTTAAGAAAAGCATGAAGTAGGTGAATGCATGAGATGGATTTTCAATGAATTTGGCACTCAATCATGAGCAATTTATTTCAGATTTCATCATGAAAAGTCATATCCCTTAGAACCCAAATGTTCAACCATGATCATTCAAAGATAATATTTCATGAGACATAAGCTTCAGTTTGAACATGATACGCCCTGCATGTGTGAATATGTAAATAACCAAGTGTCCAATAGATTTCACACAAAATTTGGCAAATGAGCAAGATAAGTGTTTGAACATCTATTGAAAAGAGTAGATTTCTAAACATGTCAAACAACTTATCAATTTAGCAAATCAATCACACACGATCAATGAGCTTTAAAATAAGCCATGGTCAACATTCAATACCAATTGTTGCATTTGATCAAGCAATTCCACAGTTCAAAAATTTTACCCTTTTGAAACAAGAAAGTTTTTCAAATTCAATTTGAAAGCACATGCAAATCAAAGGCAAATTGATTTCATTCAAAACACAAGGTTCCTTATAAGCCAAATAATTCAATTTCTGAATTTTGGTACTAGGCGGAGAACATAGGTCCGAAGACCACCATCACGCTTAGTGGAAGTATCCAGTTGAACGTAGTCCAACCTTCTCTAACCACCATTTGATATACCAAAGATTCATCCATTGAAGACATATGTGGCTTGTGAAGAATTTAGAGCATAACATGATAACACACCAAGATCTCATTCCAAAATATCAAAATCATCAAGTTTGACAGTGAAGGAGCAAAGTTGGGGTTTTACCATATGAGTGTGCCTTGTTCCATTTTATTGGAACCCCTTTCATTTTTAATTTACCTCAAGGTAAACTTGCATCCAAAATAATTCATTCAACAGATTTGGGCACCCAAGCCTTTTTGGGTCTCTGGAGGTTGGTAGCATTGCCACTAAATGCTTTCTTCCTTTTCATTGCTACAACATCATCATTCTTCATGATCCTGCAATTCTCAATAGCATGTCCATGGTTTCCACAATAAAGGCATTAAGGAGAAGCATTTTTACCAAAAGACTTCCTTTTTGAAGTAAAGGAAGTTTCAAATCCATTCCATCTTCTATTTCAAAAGGTCTAGATTTAACAAAATTAGACCTAGCATGCATTCTAGAGGCATGGAATTTTTCTATTTTCAAAAACCAACATTCTTTCATAAGATGCCCGTACTTCCCACAATGAAAGCAACAAGGAGATGTGGGTCTACGGAATGACTTTCCATTGTTTGCATGAGTGTTTGTGAACAAGTTTCTCTTATAAGATAAAGACCCTTGAGCATTGGAGGCATGTTCAATTCTAAATTTTCATTGAAAGTTCAACTTAGCATTGATGACACGATAATCATCATTTTGTTTGACAAAGTAATCATTCATGACATGGCCAAGTTTGTGACAATAAAAGCATGAGACATTTTTCTTTTTGCATGTCAGTTTGTCATCCTCTTTCATGATAACACAATCATCCATCACATGTCCAAACATACCACAATAGAAACATTCAACATTAGACTTTGATTTTTGAAATCTATTTGGCATGGTTGGTTTGACATTTTTCTTTTTCGTAAAATCATTTTCAGAAGTTTTCTTTTGAAAAATGGGAGGAGGAGCTTTAGAGGTGCTGGGAATGCTAGAGACATGAACAAAAGAGGTTTTCATTTTTGATTCAAAAAATTTTTTGTTGACCGGGATGTAGTCAAGACCCTCTTTTTGAAAGCTCACTTTAACACCTAGCAATGTGTCTAAGTTCTCCTTCCCTTTGACAAATCTAGATAAATCAAGCTTCAAGTTGTTGATCTCTTTTTCACATGCAAGGATTTTATCGTCAAGCAAACAATTCTTTGATGTGAGTTTTTCATTTTCTTGCATGAGATTTTTATTTTCCAGATTTGTGCAGTGAAGTTTTTCAGCAAGCTTTTCAAGAACCTCTTCAGTTTCAACATGCTTTGAGATCGTAGCAAGCAACTGTTCATTCTTAGATTTCAACAAGGAATTTTCTTTTTCAAGCTTATCAAGGTATTTCAATCTTCCTTCTAGTAAGGAATTCTGAATTAACATGGCACCATTTTTCTTTTTAAGATCTTCATTTTCATTCATGATGCTTTTGCTATCAATTTCAGAATCAAGTAGCTTTTCAAACATTTTATCATCATCAGACAAAGAAGCTAGCTTGTTCTTAAGATATTCTTCATTTTTTTCAAGCACGGAGATTTTAGACATGAGGAATGTATTTTACTCACGCAGGTCATCACACTCATTTTCAATTTGAAAAGATGTGTTAAGTTTTCTAGCCATTTCAACATCTTCATTCAAACAGGAAATCTCTTCTGAAAATAATTCAATTTTTGATTCAAGAGATTCATTTTGTTCTTGCAGATGTTCAATTTTTGACTCCAAGATATTGCAGTTCTTACAGGAGGAATTAGCATGCCCATTCTCATTAATCTTCCTTTTCAAGGTTTTATTTTCAAATTTGAGTTTCTTGCATTTATCATACAGCGTAGCATATGCCATTTGCCATTCCTCAATAGAGAGTTCTTCGGATTCAGAATGTACCTCATCATAATTTTCTTCATTGAGTTGATCATCATTGTCGGCCATGAGACAATTTTATCCTTCCATCTCTTGAGCTTTAATCAACTGATCCATAAGCTCCTTTGCCGTTCTACAAGATGAAACAAATGGAAACATATGAGTATCAATGGCACTTTTCAATAAACTTAAGACAATGATATTTTCATGGTTCTTCAATTTATCTTGACTAGACCACTTGGTCTCATCAAGGGGTAATATGTGAGGACCATCATAAATCAACTTCCAAAGATTAGGATTAATTGAATTGATCAGTCCACACATTTTACCTATCCATGAAATAATATCAGAACCATTAAGAATAGGAAGGCAATTCATTGACATGTGCTCAACAGAAAAGTTCATGATTGTAGAATGCACTAGGATCACTCTGTAGATCGTGATATCTAGGGACAGTAGAGCCTCGCTCTGATACCAATTGTTGGGTCCCGTAGTGCAAGAATACGGATCTAGAGGGGGGGTGAATAGATCCTACTACTATAAACTATGTCCGATTAAAAACATAAACTAGTGCACAGCGGAATTAACAAGATTGATAAGATTGAGGAAATTAATCTAAACAGATTTAAACTTAATTCACTTTATCTCACCGAGCTCACACGATTGCATAAACAGATAAGATAGCGAAGCACACAATCACAAAGATCAAACCACAAGACACGGGGATTTTAAAGGTGGTTCGGGACCACGACGGACTCCCTACGTCCACCCCTCACCAAACCCGGTGAGGCTTCACTCGGGGATAAATCCCCAAATGGAGACGACACTCCAAACACACACGGGACGACGCCCGCACATACACGGGGACACGCCCCAACACACACACAGAAGGAGACGAAGTCCCCCACACAATCCAACGACCGGATCACAAACACACACACGATCCGACAACCGGATCACAACACACACACACACGCTGCAACAACCGCAGCACAATGACACAAACACGATCGCACGAAGGCGATCAAACACGACCGTATACACAAACGGTCACATACACAAATATCTCTAGTGTTCAGAAAATAAACATAAATATTCAAGCATGCTCAAACCCAAAATATAGATCATAGAAAACATCACAAAGAACTGATAGAAGACATAGAAGTAGTCCCCCTTTGTATTTCAAGGCCGGTTGATGATGTTCCATGAACCACGAGTTGGAGGGAAGCCAGATGAAGACGATTCTTACGTCCTCTTGATCCTCTCTTTGATCCACACCTTTTCTTCTTCTTCCACGATCTCCAGATCTTCACGGAAGTAGATGATCTCCTCCTTGCAAGAGCTCCACCACGTTCTCCCCTTTTCTTCACCTATACGAATGAACAAATGAGCATTAGGGTTAATCAACTCCCAAATTCGTAACTCTTATATATGCAACTCAAGGGGTGGGGAAAAGACTCATAAAACTTTCCTAATACATGTTAAAAATACCTTAATAACAATAGAAACTAATATGGGGTAGTATGGTAGTGTTTGATAGGGTTTTCAATGGGTTTTAAACACTTTCGCAATTCCCGACCGGAAGGGGTCGACCCTCGGCAACCAGAGTGCTGGAAAATTGAAATAAACACCCAGAGTAACAGGGGTCGACCCTTGGGGTCGACCCTATCAGTGGGTCGACCCCAGGGGTCGACCCATGCAGGTGCCTGGGCACCAGCCCAGGGGGGGTCGACCCCTTCAGCAGAGGGTCAAAAAATGCGATTTTAGCCCCGATAAAGTGCCGGAAAAATTCCCAAAAATAAAGAATTAATTACCATGAATTCCACAAAGTATTAAGACAATCTAAACCACATTTCAACAAGATTTATGAGAAAACATTAATCACATTATAAAGGCTCAAACATCTCATTTTAAGGATGCATAAAACACTTCCAATGCAATGCAACCTCAGGAAAGATGTTCATGAAAACGACCCGGAACTTAGCATAGAAATGGTTAGATGTTACCATCATCCACTTGATTTAAAAACCATCCTTGAACTTGTAAAAACATGATAAATCAAGAAGTTAGATGATAATCAAAACTCATGAACCAAGCATCAACTCTTTGAACTAGTTAATGTTAGGGTGCTAGGCCCGGATACAGAGGGGGGGTGAATGTATCCCTCTAAAATATATAGCCCAAATTAATATTTTAAAGCTCAGATATGCGGAATAAGGACTAATGAGCTTTCCAAGATGAAAAGATAAGGCAACAAATGAACAAACAGTTGGACTGCACCAATGCAGCCACCTGAACAATCAGAAACGAAGGCAGAGCTAAACAACCCAGACACACTTAGCAGAATATAATGCTCAAGAATAACTCTCTAGATGATGCAACTAGCCAAGCATGCACAACCTGTGAATGGGAGGTAGAAGATATGGAGCTAACGCAAGGCAAACCACTGCACAAATAATTTTAAGGTGGTTCGGTCCTCCAGACCTACATCCACCCCTCACTCCCAACCGGAGTGAGGCTTCACTAGCCAATGCTAGAACCAAGCAGACTCAGTCTGCGAACAGTTGCTGCCACACAGCTTGACCAGGGGAACAGCCTCCCCTCTTCCTCCCAACTGGAGGGACCACCGAGTATTGCAAACCATAAGACCAGAACCGGAGGACCAATCCTCCCTTCCTCCAACCGGAGGGAACCAACCAATGACACCCAGTCAAAGGCAACCTAGAGGTCTCGGACCTCCCTTCCTCCCAACTGGAGGGAACCGACCACAAGTAGCACCCAGCTACTTGCAAACCGAAGACACACGATCTCCCTTCCCCTGAGTCCACAGGAGGAACCAGACCTCAGACCAGAGGATCGGTAGAACAAAGATAACCAGAGAAATAAAAGGGAAAATAAGGAAACACAAAAAGCACAGCAACAAAAGCTGGAAATGAAACACAATAGTCGTTCTGGATTTGATCCACGAACAGACTGAACAGGTCTTCAATAGACTCTCTCCTCTTCTTCTTTTCTTCCTCTTCTTTCTTCTTCTCAGCTCACTCAATCTTTCTCTTCTGCTCTCACACTCTATTTTCTTCTATTTCGCAGGCTCTCCCTCTCTCTTCTCTTTCTTTTTCTTCTTCTGCTTCCTTCTTCTTCTTCTTCTTCTCTTGTTTCTTCTTTTTCTCTTTTTCTGGATCGAAGGGCTTTCTGCTCTTCAGGCTTCTTCTTCGATCAGTCTTCTACAGAGGATGAAGACTCGTATATATAGCAGCAGCAGCAGCACACTGGGCGCGTGTGGCTTCCACGTTTCATGCCCTAAAAATTCGGACCACGTGGCAGCATCCTGGTTCACGACCAAGGCACCTCGGATCACGTGCCCTTCATTAGCCTCTTCAGTTACTGGAGTTGAGGTGGCGTCAACACACTTGCTTCAAGGGGCTGACGCAGCCTTCAAAAGACATTCTACCAGCAAAACTCAAGTCTGCTGCGTTGACGCTTCCAACCCGTGGCGTTGACGCATTGATGCGTTCCAGTGAGCAACCAGCCTACCCCTATTGACAGTTGCGTCAACGCTGCTCCACTGCTGCGTTGACGCATCGGTGATCCAGCAACTGAACTTAGATGGCTTCAGCCCTTTCACGTTTCGTGTGGAGTGCGTTGACGCATTGTGCAACTGCGTCCACCCTCTGGTCACCTTGTCGATTCATCAACCTGCTGTGTCGACGCCACTTGATGAATGCATTGACGCACCAGAGTAATCCAGTAACTCATTGGCTCTCCCTTTGTAACTACTGCGTCGACGCTCTCAGCATGTTGCGTTGGCGCATGGAGCTGCAGCGTCGATGCTGCCAATGTACTCCAGAGGCTGCAATAAGGGATACTTGAACCGCTGCGTCCACGCTTCTTGCTCAATGCGTTGACACACCAGAATAATCCAGGAGCTTCTTTCTTGATTGTTTGAATTGTTGTGTCCACGTGTCAGCATTTCAGCCTCTTGGATCACATGCCAAGTCTTGATGGCCTGAATCATCTGCAGACAGATAGAGGAAAATGAACTTAGTTCAGACGAATGTATATACTTAAGTAGAGCTGCCAGTGTATGGACTTGAACAGTGCAGCGAGTGTACAGACTTGGTAAAACAAGGTCTAGTGTATAGACTTGCAGATACGAAGCCAATGTACAGACTTAGAAGGATTTGAACCAGTGTCCAGACTTCAGGTTTAAGTGTGGATGTACAGACTTCAGGTGTGAAGACCATTGTGCAAACTTTGGAGAGCAGTGGCCAATGTAGGCTTTATGGAGCGAAGCCAATGTGTAGACTTCACGCTGTACAGACTTTGTCAAGAGAATGAATGAATAGACTTTGTGCAACGTGAATGCGATGTACACACTCACAGCGTTGACGCTGCAGACTTGAGAATGCTCACAGCGTTGACGCTGCATGAGACGTAGGCTGTACAGTCTTAGCCTAAGACAATGCATGAACTGACATTGTATATACTTAGCCAATGCAATGCACTATGAATGTATGGACTTTCATGAGATGCTCATTGAGATGCTCAAGGTATACACTTCAAGCCCAGTATATAGACTCTGCTACCCAGACAATCAATGTTCTGATCGGTCGACGCATCAGCAAGGGTGGGTCGACCCACTACTGTTCATACTAACTAAGCAGAGCGTAGCAATGAATGCTTTATGCATCAGTTAACATGACTGAACATCAAACATGTTAAACTAAACTGAGCAGCAAGATGACTCACACAGCAAGAAGACTCACAGTGAATAACTCACTTCAAAAATCAATCATCAAAACCACCATTAAAATCATCATCAAAACCACATGGGCACAACAATCTCCCCCTTTTTGATGATGGCAACACTACACAGTGAGTCAATCTGATGACTCAAACTATTCTCCCCCTTTGACGTCATCAAAAAGAAAATAGTTTGGGAAATTAAAGCAACCAGCATGCTATAATTGAAAAATAATCTCCCCCTTTGATATAGTCAAGATGAACCATGGGAAGGTAAGAATGCAAAAATGCAGATGCAATAAGAAATGCAATACTTCCCCCTAAGTATATGAATGCAAGGTCACAAATGATATGAACATGATTCAGTATGACAAGGAATGCTCTCCCTGAATAGATGCCAATTGATATGCAAGTGATGCATGACATGGAAGCTCCCCCTCAATAAGTGGAGTCTTATGAGATAGATGAGAAGGAGACCACAGGGGCAAACAAGGACAAGTTCAGGTCAATGAGCAGAAGAGGTTCAATTAGCAGATTTTTAAAGAGGCTTCAACTACAAGAATTTCAGTCAGATTTTCAAGGAAATGTCATTCTCATAAATCCAAATCAGAATATTTCAAAGTCTTCCATTATATGGGCTTATGAATGAATTTTATTGATCAGCATGGTTTAAACATGATGTATGCAGAGTTTATCAATAAAATTCTGTATTGATATCTAAAACCATGGTTTAATAAAAATGAACCAAGCCCTCATATTTATCTTGATTAATCTCCCTTTCTCTTACACAATCAAATTTATTGACTTCTTTCGGAATTACATGCATCAGTATTGAAGTCAAGCAATTTTGAAGTCATATAATTTTATCTAGGGTTGTAGCAATTTGATTTTTGCATCAATATTCAGATATTTCAATTCGTTCAACAATTTTTCATGCTACAAATTTTACGAGCACTCTAGTTCAGTGCATACCTTGTAACTAGAGGATATACCTTGATCAGAGGCCAATATCCCTAAGCACTTAGTGTGACTAACTGTCATGCCTTATATGAACATAGATAGCATTTACACATCATGACACACTGCAAATCATTTCTTGATGAGTGAGTTGTATTTCTCAGTGTGCATGCCATTGCTCTGCCTCAATTTCAATCATTCTTAATCAGAGTTAACTATGGTACCTCATGACACAGTCCTTTGGACATGTGTTTCTCAGTGACCAAGGTCATTGTTCTGACAGAAAATACCCTTTAGACATTTCAGAAAAATTCATTTGCTTCAAATCAATAACAATTTCATGTACTTAACCAAATAAAGTCATGTATTCAATAATGTAGATTTCAGAAGATTTTACAAGACACAGCATGAAACAGATGGTTAAGATTTATTAAACATGCTTCAGATATTTTTAAGAGATTTTAAAGCCAAACTCATTGAATACATTAAACGTAAACCACATGAGTTATTTCAGTCATTCATAAAACCATATAATAGAAGATTTCTAGTTCAAGAATTTTTCAGATTTATGATTGAGATAGTCCCATTGAAATCTTCATGACAGACTGATAGATTTCTGAAGCCAAATGATACCAATTGATAGGAGAGATTTTGAAGCTCAATGTTTTCAAAAAAAATGTTCAAGGTCTGTCAACAAAATCAATAAGGAAGGATATGCAATGAATTCTCACATGAGTATGCATTTGACAACCTATATGCAATGCATTGACTCCCCCTCACAATATGCATTCAGACTGTTTTCAAACAGCATTCATATGCAGTTCAGATTTTTCAGAATGCAATTTGTTTTCAGAGTTTATACATTTCAATAATTATCAACCAACTACAAATGGCAGATATGCAAGAATACATCAAATCAGATATGCAATGAATTCCAAAATGAGAATTGCAGAGAAATTACCTAAAAAGTTCAGAAGGGGTTTTCATTCTTGAGTGCCTTGGATCATTACCCCTTTTATTCCAATCCCAAGGCACACCTGCAAAACAAGGTTTATTTTGCACAAACAGGTACCCAAGAAGTCTTGGGTCCTGACCTGACATGACATTATCACTTCTAGCAGATTTTCTCAGCACATTTTTAACTTGATGGCAAGGAGCAACAGTTTTCAGATCTAATTTATGCACATTATTGTTAGCATGAGTTCTATGTGCACATACATGAGATTTTCTGTTAACAGAATAAAAATTCTGTTTACCAAAACTAATTTGGTTTTGATATCCTGCCAGCCAACAGGTTGTAGCCCTGTGACCTGGCTTCCCATAATGATGGCATGTAAATTTCGCAACATGGAGTTTAGCAGAGTTATTCTGAACATGCCAACAATCTCCAGCTCTATGGTCTGGCTTCCCACAGTTATAACATGAAAGTTTTGCAAATTATTTTACAGGGAATTTAGCATGTTTGAGATTCACATTTCTACCCTGAATATGCCAACAGTCCTTGACTGTATGGCCATGCTTTCTACAGTGAGAGCAATTGAGAGAATTTCTTCTAAAAGAACCTGACCAGTATTCAGAGGCCTTGTGACCAATTTTGTTGCAATTAAAACATATGATGTGCTGGTTCTTTGAAACATATTTGTTCTTGTTAAAGACATGCTGATTTGCAAAGTGTTTTGTATGATATGAACATGATTTTTCCTTACTACTTGCAAACCAGCAATGAGCAGTAGTGTGTCCTACTTTATCACAATTAGAACATGTGACATTCTTTTTCTGACCAGACACAGATTTTCTAGCATACTTTTTGTCATCTTTTTTCATCACAAAACAGTTACTCATAAGATATCCACACTTACCATAATAATGACATGAGCCATTTGATTTCTTTAAAACATGACATTTATCTGATGAGTTTTTAGCATGCAGATTGTTCCTTTGAATTTTTGATGTTTTATGATTTTTATTTTGTTTTTCTGTTTTCTTAGCCTTGTGCTGAGGTGGAGATGAAGTAGAAGGCTTCTCCTGTTCAGAGGATTTAACAAAAACAGTTTTCAGGTTGGCTCCATCAGCCTTCCTCATGACTGGACTGTAACCCAGTCCTTCTTTCTTAAAATTAATCTTTGTTCCCAGTATTTTCTGAACAATGTGCTGTTTGTCTTTTGATGTTGTGGCTACATTTGAAGCATTTACAAAGGATGTCATTACTTTGTTCTACAAAGCCTTTTTATTTAGATTATTGTAGCCCAACCCTTCCTTTTTGACGTTGACTTTTACACCTAGCAGCTTGTCTAGGTTTTCTTGCCCATCAACAAATTTAGACAGGGATTTCCTCAAGTCTTGAATCTCATTTTCGAGAGATACAATGTTTATTTCATAGCTTGCAATCTCTTGTTCACTGCAGTTGACAACTTCATTTAAAACTTTGTTAGTTGTTTTGTATTTTTCAATTTCCTTTCTCAGCTCATCTACTTCATCAGTTTCGTTTGTACAGATGACTTTTCCTTTCTCCAATGTGAGAAGTCTTTCAGACATGGCACTGTTTAACAATTTTAATTTTTCAACTTCTTCTTTAAGCTTATCATTTTGAACCAATTCATTTATTAGAAGCTGATCTTCTGAATTGGCTTCATGTTTTCTTCCAGCCTCAAATTCCTTCAATTCTTTTTGTTGTTTTTCAAAATCTTTCTGTAATTGTAAGTTTACAGATTTTATGACAATCAATTTTTCAATCAACAATGTGTTCTCCTTTTCTAGTTTTTCTAAACTTTCTTGAATTTCTTTGGAGAATCCTCTAAGAGAATCATTTTCTGATTTCAGGTCGTTTAATTCAGACTTAACGCATTCAAATTCTTTCAGCATTTGAGTATCAGACTTACTAGCATCAAGAGCATTTTTCAGTTCAACACAATTTCTACAATCAACATTTAAATTGTCTGACCTACTACTTTTCTTCAATTTTTTGTATTATTTTCTTAACAGTTCATGAGATTCAAATAATTCAGCATATGCATTCTCCCAATCTTCTAGAGAAAAATTCTCGAAGAGATCTACCTCATCATCATCATCATCTTCAGTCTGACTGCTGCCTTGATTGCTGCCACTTGGATTACTTCTGTTAGCCATCATGCACCTGTCCTTGTTTACCCTGTGAAATTGCTTCAGCCTATCCAGGATGTCCTTTGCTGAGCTGCAATTATGAAGACAAGACCATAAGGCTCTGTCAGTAGCTACTTTCATCAGGTTAAAGGCTTTCTGATTTTCTCCATCCTTTGATCTGTGTCTGTCGGTCCATTTGGACACTTTTGTTGGTAAGGTGTGAGGACCTTGTGAAATTAATTTCCACAGATCAGGATTAGCAGAATTAACATAAGCATGTAAAGTAGTGTACCACTAATTGAAATCAGAACCACTAAAGATGGGTGGAAGAGCCATTGAAAACAAATAGCGAGTAAATTCAAGGCAATAGGAATAATTGTGCACTAAGAACAAATTAGCACCTAAGACTGCAAGATCGAATCTGCAGGTCGCTGGACCTTGTATGCAGACACCGCTCTGATACCAACTGTTAGGGTGCTAGGCCCGGATACAGAGGGGGGGTGAATGTATCCCTCTAAAATATATAGCCCAAATTAATATTTTAAAGCTCAGATATGCGGAATAAGGACTAATGAGCTTTCCAAGATGAAAAGATAAGGCAACAAATGAACAAACAGTTGGACTGCACCAATGCAGCCACCTGAACAATCAGAAATGAAGGCAGAGCTAAACAACCTAGACACACTTAGCAGAATATAATGCTCAAGAATAACTCTCTAGATGATGCAACTAGCCAAGCATGCACAACCTGTGAATGGGAGGTAGAAGATATGGAGCTAACGCAAGGCAAACCACTGCACAAATAATTTTAAGGTGGTTCGGTCCTCCAGACCTACATCCACCTCTCACTCCCAACCGGAGTGAGGCTTCACTAGCCAATGCTAGAACCAAGCAGACTCAGTCTGCGAACAGTTGCTGCCACACAGCTTGACCAGGGGAACAGCCTCCCCTCTTCCTCCCAACCGGAGGGACCACCGAGTCTTGCAAACCACAAGACCAGAACCGGAGGACCAATCCTCCCTTCCTCCAACCGGAGGGAACCAACCAATGACACCCAGTCAAATGCAATCTAGAGGTCTCGGACCTCCCTTCCTCCCAACCGGAGGGAACCAACCACAAGTAGCACCCAGCTACTTGCAAACCGAAGACACACGATCTCCCTTCCCCTGAGTCCACAGGAGGAACCCGACCTCAGACCAGAGGATCGGTAGAACAAAGATAACCAGAGAAACAAAAGGGAAAATAAGGAAACACAAAAAGCACAGCAACAAAAGCTGGAAATGAAACACAATAGTCGTTCTGGATTTGATCCACGAACAGACTGAACAGGTCTTCAATAGACTCTCTCCTCTTCTTCTTTTCTTCCTCTTCTTTCTTCTTCTCAGCTCACTCAATCTTTCTCTTCTGCTCTCACACTCTATTTTCTTCTCTTTCGCAGGCTCTCCCTCTCTCTTCTCTTTCTTCTTCTTCTTCTTCTTCTTCCTCTCTTTTTTCTTCTTTTTCTCTTTTTCTGGATCGAAGGGCTTTCTGCTCTTCAGGCTTCTTCTTCGATCAGTCTTCTACAGAGGATGAAGACTCGTATATATAGCAACAGCAGCAGCACACTGGGCGCTTGTGGCTTCCACGTTTCCTGCCCTAAAAATTCGGACCACGTGGCAGCATCCTGGTTCACGACCAAGGCACCTCGGATCACGTGCCCTTCATTAGCCTCTTCAGTTACTGGAGTTGAGGTGGCGTCAACGCACTTGCTTCAAGGGGCTGACGCAGCCTTCAAAAGACATTCTACCAGCAAAACTCAAGTCTGCTGCATTGACGCTTCCAACCCGTGGCGTTGACGCATTGATGCGTTCCAGTGAGCAACCAGCCAACCCCTATTGACAGTTGCGTCGACGCTGCTCCACTGCTGCGTTGACGCATCGGTGATCCAGCAACTGAACTTAGATGGCTTCAGCCCTTTCACGTTTCGTGTGGAGTGCGTTGACGCATTGTGCAACTGCGTCCACCCTCTGGTCACCTTGTCGATTCATCAACCTGCTGCGTCGACGCCACTTGATGAATGCGTTGACGCACCAGAGTAATCCAGTAACTCATTGGCTCTCCCTTTGTAACTGCTGCGTCGACGCTCTCAGCATGCTGCGTTGGCGCATGGAGCTGCAGCGTCGATGCTGCAAATGTACTCCAGAGGCTGCAATAAGGGATACTTGAACCGCTGCGTCCACGCTTCTTGCTCAATGCATTGACGCACCAGAATAATCCAGGAGCTTCTTTCTTGATTGTTTGAACTGTTGTGTCCACGTGTCAGCATTTCAGCCTCTTGGATCACGTGCCAAGTCTTGATGGCCTGAATCATCTGCAGACAGACAGAGGAAAATGAACTTAGTTCAGACGAATGTATATACTTAAGTAGAGCTGCCAGTGTATGGACTTGAATAGTGCAGCGAGTGTACAGACTTGGTAAAATAAGGTCCAGTGTATAGACTTGCAGATACGAAGCCAATGTACAGACTTAGAAGGATTTGAACCAATGTCCAGACTTCAGGTTTAAGTGTGGATGTACAGACTTCAGGTGTGAAGACCATTGTGCAGACTTTGGACTGCAGTGGCCAATGTAGGCTTTATGGAGCGAAGCCAATGTGTAGACTTCACGCTGTACAGACTTTGTCAAGAGAACGAATGAATAGACTTTGTGCAACGTGAATGCGATGTACACACTCACAGCGTTGACGCTGCAGACTTGAGAATGCTCACAGCGTTGACGCTGCATGAGACGTAGGCTGTACAGTCTTAGCCTAAGACAATGCATGAACTGACGTTGTATATACTTAGCCAATGCAATGCACTATGAATGTATGGACTTTCATGAGATGCTCATTGAGACGCTCAAGGTATACACTTCAAGCCCAGTGTATAACTCCACCTAAATTTTCACGTCCAAATTCCTTCATTTAATAATTTTCCATTTTCGTTCATCTTTCACTCCCAGATCTGTCTTGTCTCTGTCTACAGTGATAGCAGTTCTGAGTTTCCCATCTCCGATCACTTTTACTGGGAGTTCTTTCCATCAACCCCTCACTCCATGAATTTTATTAATTTCTGATCAGTCTTCTATCCAATTTTCAAAAATCATGTTCTTCTTCATCTACAGTGCTATCTACCAGTTTCCAGATCCGACCACCCACCAGTGTTAAATTCCTAAAACATCATAGCCTCATCCAAACTTGTCACAAAAAAATATTTCCGTCTTCCTTGTTCCATTTCCTACAACTTTGATGAAGAACATAACTTCAGATTCTGGCGTCTATCTATCGGTCAATGGCAGTTATCAGACAAGTTCTCTGCAGATCTGAGAGTTCGGCTACTGTACACCAGGAAATCAAAAATTCAATAAAGCCCAGATCCGTGCAGATCCAGGTCTGGTCTCTAGGCTTAAGTTCAAAGACTTCAAGTTAGCTTTCCAACGGCACTAGTTTCGTGTCGATCCGACATCGGGGCTGATCGCAGCGTTCGTTCTCGCCGGAGCGCACGCCGGAAAATAGAACCGGCAGATCCGTGGCCGGTTATTCCGACCGGTGCCGAACGGAGCCGCCCGGCCTCCGGTTGACGTTCCAGCATGCCGCCAGCCCAGGGAATGCTTCCCCAAGTGTCCCCACCACAGTGGTGCCATCGGGTCCCACACGGCCCCTCCGGACAGCACATGGGCCCCACAGTCACAGGTTCGGGTGCTACCGAAGAGACGCGAGAAGCCGCCCGTCAACCCGAATTCGGTCCTCCTGGACCCCATTGTGTCGCCCTTTACCTCCCTGCGTGGAGTGGGCAGTGCTTCATTACTGTAAAAAGTGTGTAATATTATTCCGAGAGTACGGGTTTCGGCCGGGTCCGTCGTCCCCACGCCGAGCGCGTGGAGGTATCGTTTTCGCTCCCTTCTCGACATTTTGCTTACTTCATATATATTTGTTTATGCCGCTGCTAGAGAGCATGTGTAGGGATAATTAGCTCGCTTTATATTTATATCACCGCTGCTGCGAGAGAGAGCGTTACCGTCCCGTGACCCGATCCGGGCACAAAAGAGAATTGACCACCCTAGCTCTTGCCGGTTTCTCAACCGTGCACGTCCGACGCTTCCCTCGTTAAGGGACAATCGCGAGCTTGTCATGTCCGTGGTCCATCCCGCATCATGGCGTCTTCAGTCATCACCTCACTCGACTCAGACTTACAGGGGAACCATCCCATGCTGGTCACAAAACCAGGGATAACCATTGCGACACCAACGTCCCGTCAAGGACCACCAATCTGACGCCAACTTCATGAAAAGGCCTCCGCCCACAGGTGTCACTCTTCTGTCTGGTCTCATGAAATTACTCAACTTCCGTCAGGCGACATCCTCAACAACCCTATCCGGGCCCAACACCGACGCCTGACACGGCTTCCATCACAAGAACATGGTATTCATGCGGCGCACTAGCCCGCAAATTCCCCAACACTCCATCCTGCCAGTGCCAAGAATCACGATATCTCGGACAACGACACTGTAACAACACGTTTCGCACAGAGGAACCAATCCTCCAATGCTCAACGCAAACTCAGGAATCCGCCCGTAGCAACCAATGCCATGATCCTGAACCAGTGGGTCACAAGCCCACCACGCTTCCGCTGCGCACTCTGATCCGCGCGCACAGCCACAAATTCCCGAAAACACCACCCAACCAGCACTCGTCCTTTCGGAAAAGCGCCAGCACTCTTACACAACAAGGGAATGGGCACAACTCTCGCAGGCAATCACCTTGCCAAAACAAGGAGCACGTCTCGCACGGACTTCATGGCACACAAGGCCAACCAATCCGAACACGCAATGCAAGACGACGAACCTTAGCCCAACACAATCTCTCCAACCAAAGAAGAGACCAACACACTTCCGACCAACGGAAGAACTCCACGCTCGACCTAACCTCAAACATCGCGCACGCTGGAAACGGCACCATCCAACACCAAGGAAAACCATCGCTTCCATCAGGTCAATGCCTCCGACACACTCGGCGAGTGTCACGTCGGACCACGATCATGGCATCTCTTGATGCACCACCGCCGCAATTCCTCAAACTACAGCGCACCGCGCCAAGTGCCGCTACACGAGCCATAACGATAACCGCCGACGCTCATCCTCGAGTCCCGAACTCGCTGTGGAGCCTTCACATCTCAAGCCAACTCCAAGGCGAACACAACTCATCCACTGATAGAAGCGCAGGAGCAAAGACTTACCGGGACATCTTTGCCAAATCCTACCTCGAAATCCACAAGAATAGTCAGGACCGACACGTCATTTTTGACGCCACAGAGCACGACAAGAACATCAGGCTCGACGAAACAGCAGGTCACCGAGAAGATCCTCCACTCATCCGAGCACACTTCTCGATCAGAACACCCGCTCTGCAACCTTAAACTATGGCCCGAACACCTCAGGGGCTGGACAAACCTCAAGCTGGAGTGGCCAAAAATCGACAGTAGCTCCCTCGAAGCACGCTCACGGCCACATAACCACGAATAATCATCTCCAGCCACCTGACCATGCTGCAGGTTCCTCGAACGCAGCACCGTGAGCTCACGCCTGCCATCAATCTCTGCCCAACGCAGCACAACCAGGGCCACCACCGATGAGGGAGAAGGCTCTCGACCTCGATCCTTAGACCCCATGCTGGCACGAAAGCCGCGGACAACAACCACCTTCACAGTGCCACGCAGCGCACTCAAGCTCTCAAGCGAGAAACTAGGCGGAAAGCGAATATAAAACCCTATGCCAGCTGCCGACTTTATTGGACCTTATGGACTCTGATCACTGTAATATTTCGAATTCCTATGTACGTCCACAACCTCCGCTCTGATACCAACTGTAACGACCCGAGAATCCGATTACCGGGAGAGACTCGATAACCCGAGACTCGAACCGTCGCCCACGAGCCGGGAGGGCTGAAAGGTGTGTGGAGGCACAAAGAAATAGAAAATAAAGCAGGACAACTCAACAATTAACAGAAATAAATAAACAACTACAGCTACAACAGAGTCCAGTCCAACAGAAAGTACAGTCTAAAGCAATAAAGCGTACCACATGCCGAGTGAACACTCGGCCCGGTGAGCTGGCAATGGAGAACCCTCGAACAGCACCCTCCAACCTCGAGGAAGAACTGACACACCTGAGAAGCAGGGAATGTGTCTCCAAAACAGAGACTCAGTAGGGATCCTGCGGAACCCCGCCCGGAAACAACCGCGGTAGCGGAAAGGAAAGCTACAAGAGCAACCGTAACAGTAGGAACAGTAAATCCGGTGGCCGGTCGAAACTCGGCACTACAACTACTCCTACTGTACCCGAAAGCACACCCCGATCTCACAGTCGAGGCTACCGAACCACACTAGTACCACCTACCGAAGTAAAAACCCACGGCAACCACGCCGTAGAGGCCTGTCTCCCAGGACACGGCCAACCTGGACACGCTGTCCAAGGTGCAACCCCGACCACCTGGTCACGAGTACCGCACAGCAAGACGCAACCTCGGTAAAGCTACTAGCACTAATCTCACGGCACGAGAACCGACACACGCGCCATGGCGAGACAACCGAAACTCAACGGTCAACACGGCCAAGACCCGAAGGTCAAAGTCATAGAGACTGACAGTCTGTCACTCCCGCCTCGACAGGAGTACCTCCCACCAGAAGCATAGCCAGTAGCATCCCATGACGTCTTACACCGCACCGTAGGTGAATTGCCTGACGTGGTAGCTCCTACCAAAGGCACGAACACTGCGCAAGTAACCACAAACGAGTGACTAGCTGGGGTCACGCTCGTCAACGTGGGTCCAACCGCCCCTAACCACGTGTGTACACACAGACCGTGCGTCCCTGGTCTGGCCCTCTGACCAGTTTTCACCTCAGCCAGACTCTGGCTGCAAGACGTGGGACCCGACGGAAACCGGTCCACAGACCGTCTCTAAGGGTAGCCTCTCCACCACTCCCTGGTGGGACCACACGTGTGAAAGCAAGCTACGACTAGTGGAGGGTCACTAAAGGAGTAGACTCTCAAGTCAACGGAAAACAACGCCCGAATCTGACGACGTACGGGGACCATCCCACGTACCAGCACCGTCGCACGGTGACCACAGTCAGAGAAGAAACGGGACTCGCAGCCCATGGCCACACACACACCCTGCGCGAGAGTCAAAGTGATGCTAAGCCACTGGACTCTGGACAGTCCTCTAGACGCACTACAGCCAACGGTCCTTGAGTCACAAGACTCGGGGTCAAGACCGTCGTACGCAACAGCACAATGCCGTCAATCTAGTCCAATCTCTAGGTCTAAAACCACGGTTGCACGAGTATCGAGGCAGCTCACGAGCCGCCGAGACCATTCCCTCGGGAAGGGAACTCAAGGGACTAAGGCCACACACACGGCCCACACGGAAAGCATAGAAGCATGATTCCCAAAGCAACTCGCACACCGCCAAGCTGCAGCCCAACTCAGGGAGAAGAGGGAAGCCTCCAGCCCCAGACTGGACAGCTGGACTCGCAGCCCAAGGCCTCACGCAGGACCCACTCGGGAATTATTTTCCGGATTAACCGATGACGCACGGGGACTCTCACCGCACGTACGCCGACACACGGTGACACGAGTCGAGAACGCTACACCCCGAGACCACACCGTACCACGACACCTGGCCCCGATGAAGTGCGCCGCATCCGTCATGTCACGGGTCGACACGTGAATCGAGAACCACACACCCGGGACTCGAATCGGTCAAAACAGAAACACCGGGTTAGACTGGCACATGGGCGGTTCATCCTGGGCCGCTCAAGGGACGTGCGGTAGGGGAAGAGCCGCTCAAGGGATATACGGCCAGGAAGGAGCCGCACAAGTGCACTAATCGGACTAACCTAAGGAGGTGATAGGCGGTTAGGGCTGAACCGTCCAAGGGGATGTGCGGCTAAGGGTCGCCCGCACAACCCAACTGACCTACTCCAGTGTCGGTCAAAATGGTTTTGACCAAACCGGACAACCCGACCGACACCCAACTGTTGACCAAAGGTCAACGGGGACATGCGGTCAGCACCTGGCCGCACAAGCCCACGGGAAGACAGACGGCTGGGGACCAGCCGCCCATGGGGGGACATGCGGACCTCTCCTGGCCCCACATCGCATGTGTGGTCTATCATCCTACCGCACAACCCCAAAACCAAGAGAAGATGAACGGACCAAAGGCAGCCGCCCATGCGATGGACGGGCCCTGGTTCGACCGCCCAACCATCACGGCGGGTAAACCTAGGGGGTCACCCGATTGCGGCCTTTCCACGCCCCGTTCGTGCCAAAATGAAGGGGATACAGCCACAACCACCCTGGCAATCACATGGACTCCGACCGGAGTCAAAACGACGCATGAATCGCGAGAAACGGGCGATTCTATCGATGTTACTCAAAAGGGGTTTCCGAGCTTCCCGGAGCCCTACCGGTCCAATAGGACCACCAATCGAGATGAAATCAAGGGGAAAAGAACGCTCTTGCCCCAAGGAATCCGTTGACAATAACCGATCTGGAAATCATCGCCGTTTCCCGACCGACCCTACGAAACCTACAAAACCAAGGTTTCGCTAGAACGGACCCAAACACAGCCGTTTCCATGCCGAACGACGTGCAATGATAGAGAAAATGGGCAGGACGCAGTAGTGTTCCGTCACCCTACCTCCACTGAAGAAACCACGCGCCGAAGCGACTAATCCACGCCAAAAACCGCCCGGAACGCGAACGACGCCATCTCAGAATTCATCGAGGGATCACGCCTGCAACCGCCTCGATCCTCGCCCGCATCCTCTCCCGCGCCGCCTCCTCCTCGCCCCCGCCTCGCTCCGTCGACCGTCGGAGAAGAGAGGGAAGAAGGAGAGCGTGAGAGAAGAGAGAGGGAGAGAGGGTGAGAAATGAGAGGGGAGAGAGAGAGAGAAAGGGGGTTTATATAGGGAAAATCTAGAAATTTTGAAAAATACCAAAAAATAGAAAATCACATTTCCGTGATCCTCGAAATGCACCGATCGCAACGGTACCACACTCGCCTAGGTGAATGGCCCGGTTCACCCGCAACGAGGTTCCAAAGGAATTACCGAAACACACACCGGGAATCGTAAAACACACGCGAAAAAGCCGCGGAACGCACTCCGGCCTCCGAAAGAGCTCCGGATCGCGCCGATCCGAACACGAAAGATGTCCGAAACATCATTTCGAACACAGCAGAGTCAGATACACCGGAAACGTAGATCCGGGACCCGAGAAGAAGGATCTGAAAAATCTGAGGCATTACAGAGGCCCAAGTGAGAGAACTCTAGCTAGGCCTTCGAGTTATGGGGCTGAGGCTAGGAGTCATGGAGACACGTTATGAGAGAGCACGAGAGTTCAGGGCGCGACTCCGCCAGTCTGGCCACCTTTCTGTAGGTGGCTTCTTCGCCACGCCAAGGGAGCAGCAGTGAGTCACCGTTGTTGAGCAGGCATTGCGGGGTGAGGGGACTGCTGCTTCACGGAGCTCCAGAAGGCCCTAGAGGGATCTTCACCTTAGGGGAGAGGAGAGGGAGCCTGGAGGGGCGAGAGTTAGTAAGCTTGTAGACCCGCCTCCTCTCTTGCGATGTTCATGATTGTGATGTTCATGACAGTTTATGTAGACTTGTGAATGGAGTGATTTGGTTCCATGTTGCTTATGTGTTCTCTTGCGCGTTCCTTCTTCCCTACGCTTATTTTCCTTTACACTGTTCCCATGTGATGTGCTTTCCTAGACCCCGCCCTAAAATGGGGAATCATATTTCGCTCCGACCATCTTTCCCACAAAAATCAGCCGCCGAAGTCAACAATGATGGCTCTAGCTGCTTTTCCCAGACAACCTTTCAACCTTCTCGGATGACCTCTACAACATGATAGGGCGTCCCTAGGCTGCATAGGGAGAGAGTCATCACATCACACCAATTACCCTGTGCGAGCGGTGAAGTGACACATGGGACCGCAAGGAAGGTGCCCTAATACGAGGGTCATCGTTAAAGGTGATGGAGGCAGTCTTGGCTCGCACTTCTCCCATTTCTATAAATACCTCCCTCGTTCGTTCCCTCAGGGGCATCGAGAGCCAACTTTGAAGAGTACAAGTTTCCACGGAAAAGGAGGAACTAAGAGTTCTAAGGTTCAGAATGGAGGGCGAATCTTCCTACTCTTCAAAGAGAAGCAGGTCCAGCGGTAGCAGTTCCAGGAAACTCTCGGACCTCGAAGGGCACTTCAGTGAGAGGACCCAATCATAACTCCTAAGATGGGCTTTCTCGCCCCCCTTCTTTTAGTTCTTTCTTCCCTTTTTCTCTTTTGACAAAAACCCCTCTCCATTTCCTTATGTATGCGCAGAGTGTGATGAAATCACATATTTCATGGGAGTTGGTAGTGGCAGCATACAGGGGTCTCCCGGATTTTCAGAAGGCCATGCTAGACGTGATGGGGCTTGGAGCCTTTCTCCGGATCGAGCCAGTCAAGCTCGACCTCGCCCTCGTTCAAGCATTGCGTGAAAGGTGGGATCCAATGAGCCGTGCCTTCTTGATGCCTTGGGGGCACATGGTGCCCAGCCTGGAAGATGTGGTCCGAATTACGGGCCTCAAAGTGGATGGCGAGATGCGGACAGGTGTCACATACTCTGAGTACAGAGATGCTGCTCAAAGGTTACTAGGAGTGGACCTGGATGATCGTAAGAACAGGTCCATAGCCAAGACGCCTATCAGGGAGACGTTGGGGCTTACTGATGTTCATCCCCGTGATGATGAGTCCTTGGAAGAGTTCATGGAGAGGACTGAAAGAGGATGCCGCGCCGTCTACTACGTAGATGCGGGTAATTGGGAAAGAGCCAACATGGATTTGAGGAGATTCCTCTTCTTCCTGTTGGGAAAATTGTTGCTGGGCTCGAAGGGAGACATCATTCATTACCGCTTCTTAGAATTCTTGGTAGACCCTGAGAAAGTGGGGCGATATGCCTAGGGAGCAGCCATGCTGGCGCATCTATTTGCGGGTTTATCTGAAAGAGCAGACCGAGAGATAACAGTGAGTGGTTTCACGTCGTTCATCCAGGTATCCCCCCCCCTCTCTTTTTTGTGTGTGTTAATGACACACGATGGTGCAGTTGTGGAGCTATTATTACCTCCCAATGGGAAAGGCTCGTCATTGGCGCCCAATGGTGGTGCCGCTGGCGAGGCGGTGGCAACCGATCACGAGCCCAGCCCCTCTATCCTACCAGTTGATGGTGTTAAGACGCGAGTTACAAGAGTTCCCTGCAGCGATGGTGGTTATTATTTCAACATCTTTTTGTTGTTTTTTGCTTTTTTGTTTTATTTTATCCTCCCTCTTTTGTGATTAAGAAGATGTGTGCGACCTGACCTTGGTGGTCTGAAGGCCTTACGCGGGCATGACCGATGCCGATCAGCCATGAGTCATAACGAGTCGTGCCCGATTCGGACGCGACCTCTAGATCCACTGTCTGAATGAAATCGAGCCACTTCGGCTACGATTGGCCATGAGGACCCTAGGGTTCGCCAAGGAATGGGTGGACATGACTACAACACCACGCGTGAGGAGGAAGACGCGTGGGCCGGTGACCTCCGTTGATTGGCGAGTGTGGTTCCCCGAGCAATATGAGGACTAGCAACGGGGTGGAGTCACATGCTCAAGACAGCGAGGATTATCTACGCCTCTATACGGTGATGTATGCAGAGTGACTCCATCCCGAGGGGACTGTGGAGGTGAACATTTTTTTTGTTTTTTGTCTCTTTTTTGTTTTGTTTTGTTTTTTTTATGTATGTTAACCTATGCCCTGGCCACAGGACGCTCGTGACACCATGATAGCGAACTTACAAGCTCGCCTGATAGGCACGGAGCGGCAGTTACGTGATACTCGCGTCGCCTTGAGTTCTTCGGTAAGCCTGCATACACATGATCATAGGCCAAGATTCCTGGTGCTAGGCCCTCAGTGCTACCTCATGTGTGTTGTAGCGTGCCCAGCTTGACGCAGCTTCCTCAGCAATGGGGGCGGATGGTGTCTCTTCTAGCTTATGGATCCCTACTTCCGAACTCGATTTGCTTCATGAGCAGCTTGCTCATACTATGCAGCGAGCCGCAGAGGCAGAAGGAATGCTCTCCACACAGGTGAGAGTCTCGCCATTAAATTTCACTTATCCATGCCTCCACATATCTGAAATGGTGGACATGGCAGACGAAAGAGGTGCAAGATGCACTTGCCCGTACAACGCAGGGGGAAGCCAGAATAGCGGAACTGGAGGAAGAGTTGCGACATCGCCCAGACGATGGCTCTTCTCTGGATGCCGTGGAGATGAGGATCACCCTTCAGCTGGAAAGGGAGGACAGAGAGAAAGAACGTGTGGAGAGGGAAAGAGTTACCGAAAGAGAGAGAGCCGACAGATTGGCTGAGAGGGAGGAGCGGAGGGCCATGGAGGCCCAACTGTTTGAACTCCGAACTAGCATTGGTCTTGCTGAACAATGGCTAAGAGATGGTGAAGAGCGCTACTGAAGAGCACGAGAGCGTTGCTTTCGTGTTAGTAGCTTCTTTGCCGCCCCTATCGATCGACGGGGAGCAGAAACGGGAAGAGGGGTACAGAGCGGTATAGGCTCTGCCCTGCATGGTTTGACAACACCCTCCAAGGTTCCTCGCCTGGAGAGCGGAGAGAGGGGTAACGTTGAGAGAGAGGACGGAACTTAATGTACAATTTCTAGAAGGAAATAAAGGAAGGAATGTTCAGTTTCATGTCTTCTGCCTTCTTTCTAGCATTCTTTTTTTTGACCCCTGCACACATCGCTCAATAATAACAAGTTAGTTTCTCTGTTCTGACTTGGCCCCTTGCTCAATAAGTGGGCGATTGTTTTGAGACTAGCCTTGATAACGAGTCAAGGGGCCAAGCCTTTATCAATTAAGGCAAGAGCAAAGATGATGAATGCAACACATGGGCACATAAATGGGAACATAATGTAAAAATGTAGCACACAAATGACATCACATGGACGCAAAAAAAAATGTTATTTTTTTGTTTATTTATGTGTCTTTTTTTGTTTTATTTGAATTTTTTTCTTTTTTTTGAAAGACACTTGTTATTACAACCGGCATGGTTCTTGGACCAGGGGTGTTTAAATCATTCTTAAGTAGCTTAATGCAGGGTTAACATGCTCCAAGAGAATTCTCACTTGGGGACTCACCTGACGGCGTCTTCCGAGGGCCACTTCAAATTTTTTTTTTGGGATAACTAATGCCTAGTGACCATTCTTATGGCACCTGACTCTTATGAAGACAGGATTTCTTACTAACCTCCCAGGTATCCTGTGTGCACATCTAGATTGATTTGGGCCCCTAGACTCCTCAAATGATAATCCTGCCGGTTAAGACTTAACCTGATGACAAAACCGTCATGTGCTTAGGCTCCCAGTTGCTTCCGATAGCAAGGATGCACCGAAAGAGTGTTCAAGGTAAAAGATTTACCCGACCCGGGTCTATTTCCTCACAACTCTAGATGGTATATGATGGAACACCCTGGAACCCTAACGGCCAACCGCGCGACGTTGACCCGGAATCAGATGCCGTCGCACCTATTGGTGGCACGCTTGCATTGACCTAAGCCTGTGGTTGAAGTAAGAAGCCATCAAGGCGGTAGATAGAGGTCTTGACCGGCCAGAAACACCGAGACTCCTTCGCGGCTATAGCTTTTACTTTTCGAAGTAGACAAGTATCTGTGTGTTTTGCTAAAACGAGGTCGCTTACCTTAGCGGGGCGCGCCTTTCAGGATTTCCATTGGGCTTTCATCTTTGAGAGGAGAAAGAAGAGTGCGTCGGGGTAAACCTTCTGAGAGGACCGGCAAAACCGTTAACCCGATGAGCCAACCGGGACCTACTCGACCTTCCCCTTTTGGGCGACTTCGGACCAAACCTTGAACAGAATTACGTTGCCCCTTTGTGGAATTTAGCTTTTATTTTGAGGTGTTTCGCTTGTTGAAATCAGGCACGGCCACGACCGGGCTTTCATTTGACTTTGATTTATCTCTTCTCTTCTTTTTCTCCTTTTTTTGAGGGAGACATGATAATTTGATATGTGGGAATCCCTCTTGTATGCTTGCGGGGACACTGCCCTCTTCTCGTGCTCTGACTCGAGTTTGAGGAGATGAATCATACTCTCACCCTCAGGGTATAGTATTTTGGTTCCCTTATGCTCAGCGTTTTAAGGGCGTCGGCTGTCTCATTGGGTCGAGAAAGAAGAGAACAAAGATTACGACTTTCCTGGAGACCTCCGAGTACAGCCCCACATCAGCAATATTACCAACTTTTTGGCTAAAACAGCCGCGTGTGTGCGTGTTGCCTTCTTTTAGTGGGGGTAAGCTGACATGACCGGACAGGAATCTCCGCGGTTCTGGCATACCGAGACCCGAGACCTATCGAGCCTTAATGGGTCCTATCCTAACATGGAGGACGGATGTAAAGACTTGACTGTATGATGAACACTAGGCACTCTCTTTTTCTTTTTTTTTTCTTTCTCTTTTTTTTCTCTCTTTTTTTTTCTTTTTAGAGCTTCCCTCGAGTTCCACTTCGTTTGATCCCGAAAGTGAGGTGTGGGAGTGTGCACAGGTTAACCCTGAGTTAGACCACAAAGACCGAAGAATGAATTTCCAACTCCGATGGTCCTCGTACCATGCCGGTTGTTACACTTATCTAAGGGTAGTATTTCTTAAGATAAAGCCCGTTTCAAGGGTGGGATAACTCGGTCCCTTCGGCATTGACTAACTTGTAGGCGTTGCCAGGGTACGCAGCCTGAACCACATATGGTCCTTCCCAATTGGGTTAAAGTTTAGAACACGGCCCTCCAGGTTTGACAAAAATTCTTTTTACGACCATCCCGCCAACTTTGAATTTTCTCTCAATGACTTTCTTTTGGTAAAAATGAGCGAGTCTATTTTGATAAACACGTGCATGCTCGGTAGCGGCCAGACACTTCTCCTCTAAGAGTTCAAACTGGGCAAGGAGTGAATTGCGACGTTCGTCGAGGGGAAATTTCTTATCCAATTGTACCCTGAGAGAAGGAATCAGAGTCTCATACGGGACTACCGCTTCCATCCCATAAGTAAGGGCAAACAGAGTTTGCCCGGTGGGGGTACGGATCAAAGTGCGATAGGCCCATAGAGCTTCGATAAGCTTTTCTGGCTAGTCTGAGAACTTACTAGACTCGTAGGTTTTCTTTATGATTTTGATCAATGTTTTGTTGGTGGCCTCCGCTTGGCCATTATCTTGTGGGTAATAAGGTGATGAATGATGAAATGCGATTACGTACCTTTTGCAGAGGTCTTGAAGGTCCTGAGAGATGAACTGTGGCCCATTGTCGGTGACGATTGTGCTTGGGATGCCGAACCTGGTGAGGATGTCCTTCATGATGAACTTGCAGACTGTTGACGTCTTGATTTCCGCGTAGGCTTCTGCTTCAGACCATTTGGTGAAGTACTCCATCGCAGTGAGAATGAAGGATTTCTACTTGGTGAGGGAGTTGGGATCACCTAGGGGACCAATGATGTCAAACGCCCACATGGAGAAAGGCTATGGGGAGAATATTGGATGAAGTGAGGAAGACGGGGAATGAATCTTATCGGCGTGAAGCTGACACTTGACACACCTACGGACATAGACATCACAATCCTCTTTCATAGTGGGCCAGTAAAAGTCTTGCCGAATGATCGTCTTAGTGAGCAATTGACTGTTTACATGGCCACCGCACACACCTGAGTGTGCTTCCTCTATGCATTTCCAGACCTCATTGTCATCAAGACATCTTAAAAGAACACCAGTAAGGCTTCTCCTATACAGTAGACCTCCAACCAACGTGTAGTTCTGGGCCACCCTTCTTATGGCTTTCTTATCTTCAACGGTGGCTCCTTCAGGATAAGACTGATCTTCGCAATATTTGACAATTTCATAGAACCAAGGTTTCTCCTCATCAGCCAGTTTTTCTTCGAATTCTGCCAACATGATTTCCCTCTTCTCAAGAATTTCCCCTTCCTGAATCTTCCGTAGGACTCTTTCTTTGATTCTTAAAATGTAAGGGTCCTGAACAGCATGGATGAGGCGCTTGTAGATGATGATGGATTCAGACCATACACCTAAAGGGAATCTAAAAGATGATGCCAAGGAGGCAAGGGCATCGGCTAGAAGGTTCTGTTCGCGAGGAACATGGACAAAGATCAGCTTGGTGAATAATTTGGCATAAGCGGAGACCAGCTCCTGATAAGGCTTGAGCTTGGGATCAAGGGTGTGATATTTGGTAAGCACCTGGCGGAGAATCAGTTGACTATCACCCACAACTCGCAATTCGGTGATATAGAAAGAATGGGCTAGTTCCAGACCAGTTAGAAGAGCCTCATATTCAACAATGTTATTGGTGACTGGGAATGCGAGATGAAACCCTCTGGGATGGTAACACCTTTGGGCGTCAGAAGGACAATGCCAATACCCTTCCCTTGGGAATTCAGAGCTCCATCAAAATATAATGTCCACATTGGCTCGTCGGATTGGGTCATGGACATTAGTTCCTCATCTGGAAACTCTGATTGGATAAGATCGAACTTGGGGAGAGGATGGTAAGTGAGATGCTCGGCTATAGCATAGCCTTTAATTGCCTTTTGCTGGATGTAGATAATGTCAAATTGAGACAAAAAACTCTGCCAGCGTGCTAGCCTATCGGTAAGGACAGATTTCTCCAGGAGGAACTTGATAGGATTCATGCGGGTAATCAAATGGACCTCATGAGCCAAAAAGTAGTGCTTCAATTTCTGCACTACCCAAACGAGGGCAGCACAGGTTTTCTCCATAGCCGTGTACTGTTGAGTCTTGTAGAATCTTTACATGTTTTGATGATGACAACATGATAAGTCTTAGTGGTCTTCAAAAATTATGTCTATGTGAAAATTTAACAAAAATATTGTTTCTGTGAAAAAATGAACAAAGAACATGTTTGTTGAAGGATGAACCTTCATTTCACTTCAGGTATTGTTCAGGGACTGTATTCGTGTTGATTGGCACTTCGTCATGTTTGTATATAACACCTCGTGTTGAACTGTTTGTCTTCGTGTCGCTTTAGTTTAAGTACTGTTTGTATTTCCAACACGCCGTATCGTCTTCTCTTACCGCGTGTTGTTTATGTTTACTGTCCTTCAGGTCGTGCGTCTGTGTTGTCTCCTCTACATTGCGTGTCGTTTTTCTCTGTAGTGTTTGTTTTGATTCAGTGACACGTCGTGTCATTGATCTTTACTTCGTACTGTTTTCACCATCTTCGTGTTGGTCTTTCTCATTAGACCTCGTGTCGTTCGCGCTTTGACCACACTTCCTGTTGTTTTACGAAGACCTCGTGTCTTGTTTGTTTGCAGCCACTTCGTGTCGGTTTCTGATTCAGCACGTGTTGTCCTCACGATTGTTTTTCACCTCGTACTGTTCTAATCTTATTTCGTGTCGTTGTCAGTCCGTGTCTTTCTGATGTTGAAATCACACTTCGTGTTGATTTCTGTTCTCGACTTTGTGTCGTTTCACCTCTTGTCATTTTGAGTTCGTATCAAATCATTGTTCTGTCTTCGTGTTGTCTTTCAACTCCATGTCAATTCTTGTACTTCATCTTGGTGTTGTTTTTTAACCCGTGTCGATTACTGTTTCGACTTCGTGTTGTTTTCAACCTGTGTCAATTACTGTTTTGACTTCGTGTTGTTTTCAACCCGTGTCGATTACTGTGTCATCTTCGTGTTGTCTTCACCTCGTGTCGTTTTTTCATCTCCTCATATCGTTTTTGTTCCATTGCGTACAGGACATCGCAGCACCTCGTGTTGCTTCCTGTTTCACTTTCGTGTCATTTGTCTTGTTGTGTCTTCGTGTCTTTTTTTACTCTTCCTAGTCCTCGTGTCTCTCTTGTGTTGAAACCATACTTAGTGTTGGTTTCTGTTTTTGTCTTCGCGTCTTCGCATTGTTTTTCTGTCTACCTCGTAACATTCTCTTAGTAATGTTCATTGTGTCACCACTGTATCCCGTGTCGTTCTCTGTTTTGTGTATCTTTTTGTCGTGTCCACTAACCTCATGCAGTTCTAGCTCTTATGGCACTCAATATTAATGGTTCTTATCTCGTTGCAGGTCCGAGGAAGAACATTCATCAGTGTCTGGGTGCACATGATCCGATACTGAAAGAACAAATACAAAAAGGGCACGTAGCAGGAAGGTTCTGGATCGAGCGTGGGAGGCACACGCGTTTAGTGCCCTATCCATCTGCTACCGCTATAAATAGAATCCTTCGTCCACCGATGAAGATTGATCTGAGCCAAGAAAGAAAAAGGCAGTGTTACAGAGAGCTCGATCCAGCAGAAGAAGAAAAAGAGAGAGAGAGAGATAGTGCTCGTGTGAAAGAGGAAGAGAGTGTAAGAGAAAGAAAGAGAGATAGAGAGTGAGTGAGAGAGCTCATGGAGAAGAAGAAAGAAGTTTACCTGAAGATCTGTCTTCACTGGACCGTGGATCAGATCCAGGCCAGTCAGCTCTGTTAGGAGCCAAATTGTGCATTTTGTGTTTCAGCTTCTGTTTGCTGAAGTTATTTTCGTTTATTGTTTTTTTCCTTTCTTTTCTGGTTTGTTGTGCTTTCCGATCCTCTGGTCTGAGGTCGTGTTCCCTCCGGTTAGGAGGAAGGGAGATCTGATCTCCAGTTGCAAGTAGCTGGGAGCTACTTGTGGGTTCCCTCCGGCTTGGAGGAAGGGAGACTTGTCTCCGGTTCTGGGCTTGTGGATTCAAGTCCAGAGGTTCCCTCCGGTTTGGAGGAAGAGGGGAGGTAGTTCCCCTGGTCAAGCTGTGTGGCAGCAACTGTTTGCAGACTGAGTCTGCTTGGTTCTAGCGTTCGCTAGTGAAGCCTCACTCCGGTTGGGAGTGAGGGGTGGATGTAGGTCTGAAGGACCGAACCACCTAAAAATCTATTGAGCAGTGGCTTGATTGTCTGGTTTGCTTCCGCTAGATGCTTGAATAGGTGCGCTCAATGTGATTGTATTTGAGTTGAATAGAATTGGTTCCATTCTGTTTCCTTATCTAGCATCCGGTTTTTAAATTTAATCCATTATTCGTAGAAGGATTCATTCACCCCCCCTTTGTATCCGGGCCAAGCACCCTAACAGTTGGTATCAGAGCAGGTGTCTGCTTACAAGGTCCAGCGACCTGCAGATCGATCTTGCAATCTTAGGAGCTTATTTCTTTTTAGTGCTTCAATATTCTTGTGCGTTAATCTGTGTGTTCTCATGGCCCATCCACCGATCTTCAGTGGTACGCATTTTGATGCATGGTTCGCTGTTTTGAAGAGTTATGTTAAATCTGTGAATCCAGACCTGTGGAAAGTAATTTCACATGGTCCTCATGAACTACCTAAGAAAAAGTCCAAATGGACTGACACTCACAAATCCATGCATGAAGAAAATCAGATAGCAATAAATTTAATGAAGGCAGCTACTGATAGAGCTTTTCATTCATGTTTCTTTGAATCCAGTTCTGCTAAAGATATTTTGGATGCACTGAAGCGAACTCAGGAGATAGATGTGGACAGATGCATGATGGCCAACAGAAGAAATCAAAGTGCCAGCGATCAAGGCAGCAATCAAACTAAAGAAGATGATGATGATGAGGTAAATATCTTCGAGAATTTCTCTCTAGAAGATTGGGAGAATGCATATGCTGAATTATTTGAATCTCATGAACTGTTAAGAAAACAGTATAAAAAGTTGAAAAAGAGTATTCGGGTAGATAGTTCTAGCTCTCCATGTAAAAATTGTTCAAGTACGAAGAAATCTCATGATGCATGTCTGTCTGATAATCATATGTATAAAAACCAGAATGCAGAACTGAAGAAGGAACTTGAATGTGTTCACTCTGAGCTGAACAATTTAAAATCTGAAGATGACTTCCTCAGAAAGCTCTCTAAGAAAAATGATGAACAACTAAAGAAACTTAAACGAGAGAATGAGTTGCTGTTTGAAAAATTTAACGCCATAAAATCTGTAAACATAGAATTACAGAAAGATTTTGAAAAACAACAAAAGGAATTGAGGGAGTTTGAAGCTAGGAGAGAAAGCATGGTTAACTCAGAAGATCAGCTTCTAATAAATGAGCTAGTTCAAAATGATAAGCTTAAAGAAGAAGTTGAAAAATTAAAACTGTTAAACAGTGCCATGTCTGAAAGACTTCTCACATTGGAAAAAGGAAAAGCTATCTGTACAAATGAGACTGAAGAGGTAGATGAGCTAAGAAAGGAAATTGAAGAATACAAAACAGCTAACAAGGTTTTGAATGAAGCTGTCAATTGTAGTGAACAAGAGATCACTAATTATGAAATACACATTGCATCTCTTGAAAATGAAATTCGGGATTTGAAAGCTTCCTTGTCTAAATTTGTTGATGGGCAGAAAAACCTAGACAAGCTGCTAGGTGTAAAAGTCAATGTCAAAAAGGAAGGGTTGGGCTACAATAATCTCAATAAGAAGGCCTTGCAGAACAAAGTAATGACATCCTTTGTAAATACTTCAAATGTAGCCACTACATCAAAAGATAAACAGCCCATTGTTCAGAAAATACTGGGAACAAAGATTAACTTTAACAAGGAAGGACTGGGTTACAGTCCAGTCATGAGGAAGGTTGATGGAGCCAACCTGAAAACTGTCTTTGTCAAATCCTCTGAACAGGAAAAGCCTTCTATCTCATCTCCATCTCAGTACAAGGCTAAGAAAACAGATAAACAAAATAAAAATCATAAAACATCAAAAATTCAAAGGAACAATCTGCATGCTAAGAACTCATCAGATAAATGCCATGTTTTAAAGAAATCAAGTGGCTCATGTCATTATTATGGTAAGTATGGACATCTTATGAGTAACTGTTTTGTGATGGAAAAAGATGACAACAAGCATGTTAGAAAATCTGTGTCTGGTCAGAAAAGGAATGTCAAATGCTCTAATTGTGATAAAGTAGGACACACTACTACTCATTGTTGGTTTGCAAGTAGTAAGGAAAAATCATGCTCATATCATACAAAACACTTTGCAAATCAGCATGTCTATAACAAGAACCAGCACATTATATGTTTTAATTGCAACAAAATTGGTCACAAGGTCTCTGAATGCTGGTCAGGGTCTTTTAAAAGAAATTCTATCTCATGCTTTGAATGTGGAAAGTATGGCCACAGGGCCATTGAATGTTGGCATGCTCAAAGGAAAAATTTCAGTTCTGGAAAGTATAGATTTCCTGCCAGTACAAATGCTCTTAGAAAGAACAAAGTGGTTTTCAAAAGGAAAAACTTTGAATGTGTTGATTATGGAAAACAGTTTGGTAATGCAAATAACAGAAATTTCCATGCTAATGCACATACAATTCATACTCATAATAATGTGCATAACCCAGATCTGAAAACTACTGCTCCTTACTATCAAGTTAAAAATGTGCTAAGAAAACCTGCTAGGAGTGATAATGTCAGGACAGGACCCAAGACTTCCTGGGTACCTGTTTGCGCAAAATAAACTTTGTTTTGCAGGTGTGCCTTGGGACTGGAATAAAAGGGGAAATGATCCAAGGCACTCAAGAATGAAAACCTCATTCTCACAATTTTCAGGTAATCTCTCTACATGTCCCATTTTGAAACTTACTGCATATCTGGTTTGATGCATTCTTGCATATCTGGCTATTTCTTTGGAAATCTGAATTGCTTATAGGACTGTTGAGGTTACCCTGTTATCCATGACCTCTTTGGTATATCAAATGGTAAGCTACCAAAAGACAGAGAAATCTGTCAGGAGGTTCTTACTATGTGTGAGGTGGTCTATTAGATCAAATGCTCCGCCTAGTACCATAAGTCATTCTGCTGATCAGGGGAGTTTGTTTATGCATAACTCATAAACACACTTGTTTAATTTTCGTGGCAAACACTGCATTCTTTAAATAATTAACACTTCCAAGAGTCGTGTGTGAGTTGTCCTTGAGTGGGATGAAGAGGAGCTTGTCAGGCTATTTGGTTTCTGAAGATCTTTGTCAGCCGATGCAGTTAATGTGGTTTTAAGATCAGTCATCTCAAGAGGTTGCAGTCTGTTGCCCAAGAGTTACTCTGGATGTGAGACTGAACTACTTCAAAAATACTATATTTGGATATGACCTTAGTGCCTAATGTCTTGAGTGATCTCTCACTTGCTGGCTTGCTGATAGGAGTGCTGCTCATCTCATCTCATCTCTCTCTATTCGATCAGCCACCTCCTTATCTCTCACCTATCACTCTTGGTTCAGATTCTCTCTCGAAGAAATTGTGGGTGCAGTCTTCTTGCTCTTATCAGATATGATCTGTATACCTTAAACCACCCAATATCTAGTGTAACAATTTACACCTGTTAATAAAGAACTTCAATGTTTGGGGGTTATATTTGGTCCTTGATCCTTCTAAGTTATCTTCTCAAGTGTTGGTCAACATATTATAAAACTTTCTGTTAAATGAGAAAAACTTATTGAGGATCTCGACTTAACTGAAACTTATGTAAAGAGAGCTCTGAGATAAAATTGTGTTAAGTAAGATTTCTGATTTTGTCTAAAATCATGAGAAGTGCCTCCAGGGAATACGCCACTCTTTGTGGTAGAGCAATGGCTTTTGTGGAGAAATAGACACTCTTGATCAAAGAAGTCCAGAGCTTCTGTCATGATACAACTAGCTATCTCTGTATAGAAATGTTAAAAAAAAAGGAGGGGGGGAAAGTCCTCAAAAGAAAAAAAAAATATATATCATTGGCATAAAGGTAGTCCGTCCTGAGTAACCAGGGTTTCTGGTGTCTAATAAACATGTCTCCTTGTGTAAAAAGGGACTACTCTACCTTGTGTTCAACAAATTGGTTGACCCTGTATGCCTTCTCGTCCATTAAATGAAGAAATGAAATCTGCTTGACTTTGATGTGTTATTTCGTTGCTTGACAAACATAAGGAGCAATTTAATCGTGTCTCTCTCTAGGTTAAGCAACTTTAACAGCTAATTTTGTGATTATGCTGATTTAATATCTTGAGTTAACTGACCTTGGTTTTTGGAAGAATATAACCCGTCCACATATTGAAGGGCTAACTTTAACATGCTGTAGTTGCGTTACATCAGGACTAAGGGTATTTTGGGTATTTACAGAAAAAGTTGATATGAGTAAAAAGCTACCCGACAAAAACCCTTCTTGTTTCTCACGCCTTCCACCTCAAACCCTTATTTCCCCTTGCCGCTTCCTATTCATCCTCGTGCTGCTCTACCTTGAGCGTCTTCTTCAAACCCATCTTCATCTCTTCCCGCTCACTTTCTTCCCCCACAGAGGTCTATTCCTTTCTTAAGTCTAGCTTCACTTCCAATAGCAGCCTGCAAGAGAGAGTTCATACTCTGGAAGTTCCGACAGATGGATCAGCAAAGGTCAGCAGCTCCGGGAGAAAGAAAGAGGAAGGGAAAAGAAATAGTTGAAGAGCCTTCATCTAAGCAACAGAGATGTCTTGAGCCAGAACCTGCTGCGGAAGTCTCTTCAGAACAAGGTACCAGGTTTTCTCAATCTACCGTGTTCTTAGAAAGTGGGAAAATTATTCCTCCTAGAATAATAGATTTCGGAGATGAAACCTTGGTCTCGAAGTTTCCAGAATTGTTGAAAATCTTTGAGTTTCAGGAGTGGAGAAATTTCTTAGAAAGTCACCGTGTCTATTACCCTAGGCCGGTAATGGAATTTTACAATAACTTGTCCTTGAGCCGAGACAAGTCTACTTTGTTATCATCTGTTAAAGGGGTCGAGATAACTGTTACATGTGACTCCCTTCACAAAGCTCTCGGTATTCCAGATAAAGGGGAGGTAGAGGGAAGCTTTCGATACAGTCTCCATGAAGCTTTCTCTGTCATTACTGGTAAACCCAGTAACATTCATGATAAGGGGCAGTTGAAGCTAAAAGCTTATCAGACATCGTCATTCCCTCCTCTTCACAAGCTCCTTCAGAACGTCATTGCTTCCATTATCACCCCACAGACTGGGGCTAGAGGAAGAATTACAGACACGCAGAGATTTCTACTGTTTTGTCTGATTCAAAATGTGAAGATATGTCTGCCAGAGATCATTTTTAATGTCATGCAGGGATGCATTGGATCCAAGAGACATCTTCCCTATGCCGCCCATATGATAGACATCTTCAAGCATTCTGAGATTTGCTTGGATGGAGAGGCCGCATCAGAAGTTAAGGCCCGAAACATTTTTAATATGAATTTTGTTTCAGTGTTTTTGGGCTTAGAGGACTCTTCTATGGTGGGGCAAGTTAAGGTCCAAAAGGCCAGGGAATCACAAACTCAGGGGGAGCATTTGGAAGAATTTCAAGTCTTAGCCCCAACTGGTGAGCAATTAGTTTCTGAGATTGATCATCAGGAAACACCAGCTGAACAACCAGAGTCCACCTTGCCAGCTGCACCCACCGAAGTATCCTTCTCCTTTCAGAGGCTAGTTGAGGCTGCATCTGAGGACATCAGATTGTCTGACGAAAGCATTCAGACAGATCTAGATGCAACTATTACTGGGCTATTTGATTCGTTTGGGAAGACATCTGAAGAGGTAATAGTGCCTGAAGAACAGCCAGCTAAAGAGCAAGACAGTACTGATCAAGATCTTGCTGTTTTTGTTAATGAAATTTTAAGAGAAACTGTTGAGCGAAGCTTGGAAGAGGCTACCAACTTGGTCGTATCTGAAAGTCTTGAGCAGGCCTTAGTTGGCAGCCCTGCAGATCAGGAACTCACAGAAGATAGAGAAAAGGTTCCTGTCATAGAACTAGATACAGAATCTTCAAGTGAAGAAGAGGAACCTAAAGATATATTCCCTCAGAAAGAAACTCAAGCTGCAGATGAAGTTCAGGTCCCAGCTGAGAGCAGTCAAATGCCACTACAAGAGGAAGCAGCTGAGAGAACTGCACCTGACAGTGAATTTTTTGGTACACCTCTAGGTCCACCTAGACTTCTATCTGCAGAGGCACCCAACATTGAATCTACTCGGGCGCCCAATATTGAAGAGCTTCTCATAAACCTGACTCAGCAGATGCAAAGACAAGACAAGAAATTAGATGATCTGCTTACATTTGTCACTCTCAACATTAATCAGGTACATACCAGATTACTGAAGCTTGAGATATCTCTCCTCACTGAATGGAGACGATTCCTTCTAAACAAAAGGGCTTCAGATGATGCAAACAAATCCTTGATGGAAGGATTACAGGAGATTTGTTCAAAAATTGCAAAAGCTCTGAGAGAGTCACATGATGTTAGTATTTCTTCCTTCAAAATGTCTTCTACCATAATAGATCATTGCTATGAGATCAGAACAGCTTTAGAATTGTTGAAGAAGTCTTCAAGTGCCCTAGGTCCAGGCATTCAGCAAATCTATGATAAGTTGATCACCTTCTTATCAGAAATGACAACTCTGACTGACAGATATGAAACGGTCAATGTTCGCCAAGAAGACATTATTTCTGAAGTGGCAAATGTCAGAAGCACTGTGGCGTATTGGCTTGCTGAACTATCAAATGATTTAAAGGAATTTCAGTCTATCTTGGGTTCAACACCTGGTCACGCCTCTTCCAGCAGAACTCCACCTCAAGAACATTCTTCTGCTTCTCCAAGGGGGAGACCACCACAAGGCAGGACGCGTGGCCCCTCTAGCAGACATGCAAGATACTTTTCTTGAGAAGTTGATGCTCTGTATTTTTGTTGCCCTTTTGAGGCCTTCTCCCTCAGACTCTTGGACAAATTAACTTAACTCATACCATTTGCGTTGTTGCATTCTTCTTGTTTTCATTTTTTTTGATGATGTCAAAGGGGGAGAAATCAGGAAAAGAAAAATGTTTAATGATTGTGTTTGTGATATTCATTGCGAATGGCTATCTAGTGTTTTTTTTTTCTTCTCTGCACAGACTCAAGACTCATAGTGTTGCCATCCATCAAAAAGGGGGAGATTGTTGAGTCTTGTAGAATCTTTACATGTTTTGATGATGACAACATGATAAGTCTTAGTGGTCTTCAAAAATTATGTCTATGTGAAAATTTAACAAAAATATTGTTTCTGTGAAAAAATGAACAAAGAACATGTTTGTTGAAGGATGAACCTTCATTTCACTTCAGGTATTGTTCAGGGACTGTATTCGTGTTGATTGGCACTTCGTCATGTTTGTATATAACACCTCGTGTTGAACTGTTTGTCTTCGTGTCGCTTTAGTTTAAGTACTGTTTGTATTTCCAACACGCCGTATCGTCTTCTCTTACCGCGTGTTGTTTATGTTTACTGTCCTTCAGGTCGTGCGTCTGTGTTGTCTCCTCTACATTGCGTGTCGTTTTTCTCTGTAGTGTTTGTTTTGATTCAGTGACACGTCGTGTCATTGATCTTTACTTCGTACTGTTTTCACCATCTTCGTGTTGGTCTTTCTCATTAGACCTCGTGTCGTTCGCGCTTTGACCACACTTCCTGTTGTTTTACGAAGACCTCGTGTCTTGTTTGTTTGCAGCCACTTCGTGTCGGTTTCTGATTCAGCACGTGTTGTCCTCACGATTGTTTTTCACCTCGTACTGTTCTAATCTTATTTCGTGTCGTTGTCAGTCCGTGTCTTTCTGATGTTGAAATCACACTTCGTGTTGATTTCTGTTCTCGACTTTGTGTCGTTTCACCTCTTGTCATTTTGAGTTCGTATCAAATCATTGTTCTGTCTTCGTGTTGTCTTTCAACTCCATGTCAATTCTTGTACTTCATCTTGGTGTTGTTTTTTAACCCGTGTCGATTACTGTTTCGACTTCGTGTTGTTTTCAACCTGTGTCAATTACTGTTTTGACTTCGTGTTGTTTCCAACCCGTGTCGATTACTGTTTCGACTTCGTGTTGTTTTCAACCTGTGTCAATTACTATTTCGACTTCGTGTTGTTTTCAACCCGTGTCGATTACTGTGTCATCTTCGTGTTGTCTTCACCTCGTGTCGTTTTTTCATCTCCTCATATCGTTTTTGTTCCATTGCGTACAGGACATCGCAGCACCTCGTGTTGCTTCCTGTTTCACTTTCGTGTCATTTGTCTTGTTGTGTCTTCGTGTCTTTTTTTACTCTTCCTAGTCCTCGTGTCTCTCTTGTGTTGAAACCATACTTAGTGTTGGTTTCTGTTTTTGTCTTCGCGTCTTCGCGTTGTTTTTCTGTCTACCTCGTAACATTCTCTTAGTAATGTTCATTGTGTCACCACTGTATCCCGTGTCGTTCTCTGTTTTGTGTATCTTTTTGTCTTGTCCACTAACCTCATGCAGTTCTAGCTCTTATGGCACTCAATATTAATGGTTCTTATCTCGTTGCAGGTCCGAGGAAGAACATTCATCAGTGTCTGGGTGCACATGATCCGATACTGAAAGAACAAATACAAAAAGGGCACGTAGCAGGAAGGTTCTGGATCGAGCGTGGGAGGCACACGCGTTTAGTGCCCTATCCATCTGCTACCGCTATAAATAGAATCCTTCGTCCACCGATGAAGATTGATCTGAGCCAAGAAAGAAAAAGGCAGTGTTACAGAGAGCTCGATCCAGCAGAAGAAGAAAAAGAGAGAGAGAGAGATAGTGCTCGTGTGAAAGAGGAAGAGAGTGTAAGAGAAAGAAAGAGAGATAGAGAGTGAGTGAGAGAGCTCATGGAGAAGAAGAAAGAAGTTTACCTGAAGATCTGTCTTCACTGGACCGTGGATCAGATCCAGGCCAGTCAGCTCTGTTAGGAGCCAAATTGTGCATTTTGTGTTTCAGCTTCTGTTTGCTGAAGTTATTTTCGTTTATTGTTTTTTTCCTTTCTTTTCTGGTTTGTTGTGCTTTCCGATCCTCTGGTCTGAGGTCGTGTTCCCTCCGGTTAGGAGGAAGGGAGATCTGATCTCCAGTTGCAAGTAGCTGGGAGCTACTTGTGGGTTCCCTCCGGCTTGGAGGAAGGGAGACTTGTCTCCGGTTCTGGGCTTGTGGATTCAAGTCCAGAGGTTCCCTCCGGTTTGGAGGAAGAGGGGAGGTAGTTCCCCTGGTCAAGCTGTGTGGCAGCAACTGTTTGCAGACTGAGTCTGCTTGGTTCTAGCGTTCGCTAGTGAAGCTTCACTCCGGTTGGGAGTGAGGGGTGGATGTAGGTCTGAAGGACCGAACCACCTAAAAATCTATTGAGCAGTGGCTTGATTGTCTGGTTTGCTTCCGCTAGATGCTTGAATAGGTGCGCTCAATGTGATTGTATTTGAGTTGAATAGAATTGGTTCCATTCTGTTTCCTTATCTAGCATCCGGTTTTTAAATTTAATCCATTATTCGTAGAAGGATTCATTCACCCCCCCTCTGTATCCGGGCCAAGCACCCTAACATGTACTTCTGCTCACATGGATTGAGGATTTTGGACAAGTAATAGGTTGCCCGTTCCTTGCCTTCTTCATCGGCTTGTGCGAGAACGGCCCCCACGTAGTCATCCAAGACTGAGATATAAAGGATTAGAGATTTTCTTGGCTTGGGTGGAATGAGAACGGGTGGATTAGTCAGGTATTCTCTTAACCCTTCAAAAGCTTTCTGGCATTTAGAATCCCAATGGAATTCTGCTCCTGGCTTGGTCAACTCGTAGAAAGGTCTACACCTTTGGGAGTGCTGAGACACAAACCGACGAATGAATTGTAACCTCCCAATTAAACCTCGAACTTCTCTTAAATTTTTGGGAGGCGGCATATCCCTGATGGCCTTAGCTTTGTTGGGATCTATCTCAATCCCCCTTTTACTCACGATGAAACCCAATAGCTTGCCCGATGATACGCCAAACACACACTTCTTCGGGTTCATTTTCAATTGGAACTCCCTTGATCTCTGCAATACCTTAGTCAAGACTCTCGGATGTTCCACCCTAGTTCTCGATTCACCAATAAATCATCCACATACACCTCCAGATATATATGCATCATGTCATGAAATATGGCCACCATGGCTCTTTGGTAAGTAGCTCCAGCATTCTTTAACCCAAATGGCATGACCACATAGCAATATGTTCCCCAAGGTGTAGTGAATGACGTCTTCTCTTAATCCTCTTCTGCCAAACGAATTTGATTGTATCCTAAAAATCCACCCATAAATGAGAGGGTCTCATAGCCTGCTGTGTTATTGATTAACACATCAATATGAGGTAGGGGAAAATCATCCTTTGGACATGCACGGTTAAGGTCCCGAAAGTCGATGCAAATCCTGACTTTCCCATCCTTCTTCATGACCAGGACAATGTTCGCCACCCATTGAGGATAAAGGACGACTCTAATAAACCTGGCTTTGTGGAGCTTGTCGACCTCTTCTTTCATTTTCAAAGCCATCTGAGGGTGGAAACGCCTTAAGCTTTGTTTTGCCGAGACGGACCTTGGTTTTAGAGTTAAGCGGTGTTCAACCAAGGTGGAATCCAGACCCGACATATCCTCGTAGCTCCATGCAAACGTGTCCTTATACTTCTTGAGCACTTCAATTAATACATCTTCCTCAGATGATGGCAAATTATTACTTATGAGGATGATCCTAGGGTCTTCCTCAGTTCCCAAGTTGACTTCTTTGGTAGATTCTTCTACCGCGGCTGACGGCTCGTCGAATCTCCTCATCCCACTAGCATATGCGCCGATCGCGTCCTCATATTCTTCATCCTCTCTTTCAATAGGGCATTCTTCATGTGTTATCTCGTAGACTCCATACCCTTCATCAATTGTGCAATTCTCCTCAGAATCTATCTCTGGCAGTTGGATGGGATTTTCTAGCAATTGAGGAATGGATAGGCACACTTGACACCTACTGGCTAGATCTAGAAGGAATCGACGAGGGATCTGCTTACCCTTGGATTTCCTTTTGGGTACTACCCTTGACCCATTATTCCTAAGTTGACTGAGCTATCCTACGGACGAAGAAGAAGCTAAAGAAGATGTCGAAGAATGTACAGGGAAGGACCCCACAGAGGAGGGGTAGAAAAGGTTGCTCATAGGACCTTGTATGAGTGGCCCATAGGTCAGGACGCACTCGTGGGAGATGTAGGAGGTTTCTTCAACGAAGATGTGTTGTTGGGGAGTTTGAAAATTGACGTTTTTTTTTCGTTTTCATTTTTGATGACAAAGTAATGAAAAGAAATCGGAGGAAGGGGAAAATTGATTATGGCTAAAGGGTTGGGAGGCTCATAGGGCAGATCATGATTGAAAACCTGACGCGGGTTGAGAACCCTGCGCAGGTATGTAACTAGAGAAGGGGACCTGGGGAGATCGTCAGACAACCGTCTGGCACAGGAAGGAGACAGCAACGAGGGCTGAGGTGAGTGAATAGAGAAGATGACGGCTAATGAGCCGTCGATGGCAATGTTGATGACGGATGAAGATCCGCCGGTGACAGAGTCCTCTTGGCGAGGATGGTTTGAAATTCTGGCAACAGTAGTGATATCCCCTGGCATTTCAGAGATCAATGGCGGCCCTTCCAGCTGCGAGGGTGAGAACATTCTTTCTAGTGCAATGGAAATATCTTGTATGTCGAACCATTTGCTCCATTCGCATTCCGGATCCTTAATCTTGCCTCTCTTAGCGGCCCTTGAACATTTTTCAGCCAAGTATACAACATGCGATCCCCCATGTGTTTCTTGCGGGTGATCCCCCATCTGAACAACGGGCCCCTTCTTGAAGTGAGAGGATAGTGTACACGTGAGGGGTTTCCCATTCGCCTCGAGCGGTCATTTAAAGCCTAGGCCAAACTTGTGGCTCAATCTTATTTTCTTTAGCGGTTTCAGCCTTCCTTGCAATTGTGCGCCCAAGCCTTTGCCCTGTTGATAGCCGATGTTCCTCATAATCTCCCATCCTTTAGAATGAGAAGGGAGACGTGACAGTGGTACTGAAAGTGGCTTCTTTGGTGTTAGCAGAATGCGGGATGGGTCATACACATCCAGTAGTGACAATATGGGCCGATGAGACGGCCAAACAGATGGCAAAGAGATGTTAATGGCATCCACTGTATGAAGGCCAGGCGTACTGATCACTTTAATAATCCTCCCATTATATGGAAATTTTAGGCATTGGTGGTTGGTGGAGGGTACAGCATCCATGACTTCATTATAGGGGTGACCCAGTATAGCCTTGAATGTGGGATCCATGTCGAGGACATGGAATTTCGTAGAGACTGACGCAGGGCCTAATTCTGCCTTTAGGATAATCATTCCATGTGGTGGCCTTTTGCTATTGTCATAGGCTGTGACTGTGATTGAAGAATGTCTTATCTGTTCCTCACCGACCCCACATAACTGAAGGGTGCTCATGGAGATCGCATTTATGGATGCGCTCGTGTCCACCAAACACGGGTGTATGGACACTCCATTGATTTTTATTGAAACACACAACGCATACTTTCGAGCTTCCTTGGGGGCGAGCTCGTGGTTGTGTAACACAATGGCCGGTTGTGTGTCTGTCGGCGTCATAACGGCCGAAATCTTCTCTACAGGGAGGTCCTCATTCACCATGACCCTTTGAAGATATTCCATTAAGACTGCCTGATGGGATGTGGATCTCTGAAACAGCTCAAGGATGGAGATCCGAGCGGGCGTCTTATCCAGGTGTTTTAACAAATCATACTGTGTTCCAGGGATGGATTTTTCTAGCTGCTCTCCATTGTCTTTCTCTGGCTGAGACTGCTCGGGGTTCTGACTATTCTGGGGGAAAACTCGGTGGAAAATCCTTCCACACCGGAGCACCATTACTTGTGGCTTTTGCACCTCTATGGGGTTAGCTGTGGGTTTTAGCAGAGGTTTGAGGGGTAGCGATGAAGGAATGGTGGATGAAGCCGGGGTGACGATGGGAGCGGGGGTTCTGATAAGGGGTTTGTTAGGTGGAGGCATGGTGGAGGTAGAGGGGATCTCATATGGGCTATGGAGGGTGAGAGGTTCGGAAGGTGGAGGCATGGTGGAGGTAGAGGGGATCTCATATGGGCTATGGAGGGTGAGGGGTTTGGAAGGTGGAGGCGGAGGCAAAGTGGAAGTGGATAAGGCTTGAGATGCATAATGGTTCTGAGATGGATGGTGGATGATGAGTGGTTTTGAGGGCATTAGTGGAGGCATGGTGGAGGTAGGCGGGGTCACGTACGGTTGACAGATGATGAGAGGTTTGGAAGGCATAGGTGTAGATGTAGTAGGGGTGGATGGCAAAATGGAGGGGTGAGAGAAGATGAGAGGGTGCGAGGGCATAGTGGAGGGCGTCGGTTGATAGGTCATTGGTTAGTTAATGGGAGGGGTGCAAATGAGAGGGCGTGATGGCTGTGGAAATGGTGAAGGCCGCACTATAGGTTGTGATGTGGGTTGATGAGAGAGAGGTGCTACCCGGGCAAGGTGAGGGGGTTGCCTGATGATTGGGTTGGCGGCAGCAAGAATGGAGGTACTTTCTGGGTGCCATCCCTACTCTCTCCCGACTTCCGGGAAGGAGGAGATGGGGTTGACCTGGTGATTGGGTTGTTGGTGCTCCGGTAATGGATTCTGGATTATGCCCATGTTGGGCTATTGTGGTTGTGCCTGCTGAGGCTGTTGTTGTTGTTGTGGTTGTTGCTGTGATTGCTGTTGTAGCTGCTATTGTTGTTGGAACTATGGTCTAGGAGGAGGTCTCCTGGCTTTGAGAGTGGCGATGTATCGTCTCATTTCATCCCAGTCAATCCCACCTTCATCATTCATATCGTAGATGTAGTCTTTAAAGTGGAAACAGTTCTCTACTGTGTGTCCTGGCTGCCTATGGTAGACACAGTATCTGGAGGTATCAACATTCGGGGGCCATGCGAGCTTCTCCCTAGGTAGGATGAGTGTATTTGAGGCCATGAGGGTGCTGAAAATATCTGCCAAAGTTTCTGGCAATGGTGGGTAATGGGCTCTCTTGGGGCCGATCGGCCTCCTTTGTTGCTGTGGGGGGCCGTAATTCTCTGGGGGTGGACCCTGGTGGTCCTGAGGTGGTGGTTGTTGTTGCTGGGGTCGGGGTTGTTGCTGGGGTTGAAATGGTTGAGGCATGTTGTTGTGGGGTGTATTGTTTTGGGGCGGAGGATGAGAGGGGAAAGGACCTTGCTGGAGGGGAAGTCGGGGCATTTGTGGATGCCTTGGGTTGGCTGCATAGTTGGCGTTGTTGACTGCACTCACCTGCTCATTTGTTACGACCCCTTTTGTCGCTCCACTCGAGACACCAGTTGTGACATCCCGTTTATCCGAATATCGATATACCGATACCATCGATACACCGATACCAAGAACTGGGGAAGCCACCCAAGAGGCTGATGAGGCCCCTGAAGGGTTGGAAGTTTTACTGAGGAGTCGCATAACGAATTGGAATCACGAGCACGCGAAAAGATTATATTTATAACATGAAGATTTAAGCGGAAGCAATTCATAATGTCAGAGTGATAGCCAAAATGAACACTAGTCCAGAGTCACAAAAGTACAAGTCCACGACACAAAGGAACTCCAAAAGTACAACTACATGGGGCATACCCCGGTCAAAAGCACCCAAAAAGGACTGTCAAACTATCCCTGGCACTCTATACACGATCCCCAAAAATGCGGGAACCGCCGACGGGAGGCTGCGGCTGCTCACCTGAAAAGAGAAGGAGTGAGTCACAGTCGAACTCAGTAGGGGTCACGCGGATCCCTACCTCGCACCAACAAGCAGGCATGCAAATATAAAGCAATTAGAGCATGCATTTAATACAACAAACGTGCATTGACATAACCACACAGGTATAACAAAGCTGTAAGGCCTAGCTAAACAGTCTAAACAGCTAACTTTATGCCAATACAAATGTATACATTAGCGACTGAAGCTAAATCTACCAGTAGAAAGAATCCCAACTACTCCAGGTGACAAGAGACCACAGAAGGTACCCACTAGAAAACAGAGACCAGAAGCGTCCACTAACGACTTACACTGCGTCTCAAGGAACTCGCAAGTCAGGCTGACAACAAGCGAGAGGTGTGATGGTACCGAACCAAGAACTAGTCAGAGTAACACTCATCAGTGTCAGTCCAGGCCTATGACCACGTGTGCACACACTGACTTCTGCCTAGAGCCAGGCCTCTAGCTAGTTCCCCCCCCCCCGTAGGACGCTACGGTGAAGAGCCGGGGGCCCACGGTAACTAGCTTACAAACCGCTCAACGGGTACGCCCTTCCACCTTTGCCAGGCGGAGCGACACTGAAAGTCTCAGGGCTAAATCTAGTGGTTCTATCACAAGGAAAGAGGAAGTACTCTACCGGGATCTAAAAGTGAGCCATTGTTTATAAAATAATTTAAACATAGCGGTTATGTAACATGAAATGCGTTAGAAGATGAACCGACCATCTTTTTGAATGCCAGAGGGTGTGACGGTCTAGCCTAGACCGTTACAGAGTGTGACGGTCTAGGGTAGGTGCGTTACCTCTCTGTAACGCGCCTACCGGGGGCCGTCATGCTCATCCGAGGCTACTTCCCCACACACAGGGGACAGCAGTGCGTAACGCACCAGGGGTAGTGTGTTACATGACTGTAACGCACCCCCTTAGGTCCGTTAGAGGCACCCGAGGGCTATTTCACTGAAATACAGAAACACAGGGTGTGACGGTCCAAGGTAGGGGCGTTACACTGATGTAACGCACCATCCGAGGCCGTTACACCCACCCGAGCGGTAAACTACACGCAGGTATCAGGGGAATGTAACGCACCTAGGCTGGTGCGTTACAACACCCTAACGGCCCTATCTAGGTCCGTTAGGTGGATCCTTCGCCCAGCTGCCCAGACGCTGTGACGCACCCGGATGGGGCCGTCACACTCACGTAACGCACCGAGTAGGGTGCGTTACGCGTGTGATGGTCGCTGGGATGACCGTCACACGAGCTGGGTTGTGAGTATGTCCGGTTTGAAACCGGAACATCCCCCGATCGACCGAAATCGACGGGGCTCGCGCTAAAAACCTAATCCCTGCTCATGCATATATCCATAACATCAATTAAACACTAGGAAACATAAAAACAAAGCCCAAGGAGTGATTTTACATGAAATTGAGCTAAATCACACTAACATGGGGATTTCACCAAAAATGGAGAAAACGGCCGTGCATGACGGTGCATGTGGTGTCCAGACGATCCTAGCCAGGTAAGGGTTCCATCCCCCTACCTCATTCAAGCCGAAAGTGGACGATCGGCCGCATGCAAGGGTGAAACCTCCACACTCCTCCTCGCCCCACCCCGTCTCCTCGGGCCATGATCCGTGCCGAGGTGGTCGTCAACGCGCTCCACACGTCGCCACGAGTCCAACGGCGCCCTCCACGTCGCGATCCGTCGCCGTCTCGCCCGCTTGCCCGGGGAGAGAGAGAGAGATCGTGAGGGAGAGGGGGAGAGGAAATGGGGAGAGAGAGATCGAGAGGGGTGGAGAGGGGGAGGTGAGGTGGTGAACGTGGGGAGGAAGAAAAAGGGGTTGAGATATATTTTTTTTGAAAAAAAACCACCTTTTGCAAAAAGACCCCCAAACCTCCAATATTATGAAAATGCCCAATAAAATCTATAAATATTATAACTTAATCCGAATAAACACCAGTAAATGGCCTAAAAATCCGGAAAAATAGCCAAAGTTCGCGAAATAAATCCTAAACCCGAAACATTAAAGATCCGTTAAGACACGGGCCTTACAGTCCCTCCCTCCTAATAAAAATTTCGACCCCGAAATTTAAGAAGGAGAACAAAGAGGAAACTGCAAAGGAATCATACCTCAAGCGAACAAGAAAGGAAAAAGCTGTCTCATCTTATCTTCACATTCCCAAGTAGCTTCGTTGCCCGAGTGACGTTGCCAGACGACCTTAACCAGCGGAATCACTTTATTCCTCAACCGCTGCTTACGACGGTCTTCAATTCTGATGGGATACTCTGGTGTAGATAGGTCGGCAGTCACTTCTGGCCAAACAGCATCATCGAGGACATGAGATGGATCAGAGACATATTTCCTCAACTGGGAGACGTAGAATACATCATGAATAGCCTGCATTGCTGCTGGTAGCTGAAGCCAATAAGCCACCTGGCCCACACACTCCACAATAGGAAACGGACCAATGTACCGCGGACTGAGCTTCCCACGCTTCCCAAACCTGGAAACTCCTTTCATCGTAGAAATTTTCACAAACACCTTATCTCCAGGCTCAAACTACAGTGGTCATCTACGCTGATCCGCGTAACTCTTCTGTCGACTCTGAGCTGTCAACATTTTCTGCCTGACCAGACGGACCACATCAGCACACTATTGCACCATGTCAGGTCTTGTCAAGAGTCTGTCACCGGCGTCAAACCAGTTTAACGGAGTACGACAAGGATGACCATATAGTGCTTCATAAGGTGCCATGCCGATGCTGGAGTGAAAATTATTATTATAAGCAAACTCCACAAGTGGCAAATGCTGACCCCACGAACCCTGCCACTCAAGGTAACACGATCTCAGCATATCCTCAAGAGTCTGAATCGTCCTTTCAGATTGATCATCAGACTGCGGATGATAAGCTGAAGAAAAAGCCAACTCAGTGCCCAAGCCCTTCTGGAAATTGCGCCAGAAGCCGGAGGTAAAACGTGGGTCACGATCTGACACAAGTGAGACTGGAACACCATGCAGTGGCACGGTCTTCTCAATGTACAGGTCGGCCAATCTCTACACACTCCAAGCAACTTTAATCGGCAAAAGTCTAGCTGTCTTAGTCAATCTATCAACTAACAGCCAGATTCCATCAAAACCCTAAGAAGTCCGAGGTATACCCACCACAAAATCTGTTGTGACATGATCCCACTTCCATTGCGGAATTTCCAATGGCTGAAGCAATCCACCTAGCTTTTGGTATTCAGCTTTCACCTGCTGACAAGTTAAGCACTTGGAAACAAACACAACCACATCTCGCTTCATGCCTGGCCACCAGAATTGCTTTTTTAGATTCTGATACATCTTGGTAGTGCCGGGGTGAATAGAAAAAGGGGATCCGTGAGCCTCGCTCAGAATTGCATTTCTCAACTCTTCAACAGTTGGAACATATAACCGGCCACGAAAACTGACAACCAGCTCATCATCAAATTCAATGTCATGCATCGATATGATGCAGGTCAAATCAGAGTCAGCCTGTTGGGCCTCTCTAATCTGCTGATATAGAGTTGAAGACATGGCCAAACTAGCACACACAGCTGCCACTGGATCGGTTGGAATGTCCACACTGACTGCCTCACTAGGAAGCTGTTCCCACAATTTCCATTCCTGAAGCAATAGCTGGCAGACTTGCACTTTCCTGCTCAGAGCATCAGCCACAACATTCATTTTACCTGGCTGATAGGAGAGTGTAAAGTCATAGTCCTTCATATATTCCATCCATCGGCGCTGTCTGAGATTGAGGTCCTTTTGAGAGAACACATACTGCAAACTCTGGTGATCTGTAAAGATCTCAAACTTTTCACCATACAGATAGTGCCTCCAGATTTTTTAAGTAAAGATCACTGCAGCAAGTTCTAAATCATGAGTCGGATAGTTTTCCTCATGTTGTTTCAACTGCCGGGATGCATAAGTAATAACTTTACCATGTTGCATCAACACTGCCCCCAAGCCAACCCGAGAAGCATCTGTGCAGACCACAAATCCACCCGAGCCAGAAGGTAACACCAGCATTGGAGAAGAAGTGAGAAGCCTTTTCAATTCATTAAAGCTCTACTCACATTGATCTGACCAGACAAAAGGAACATCTTTGCGAGTCAGTCTAGTCATTGGTGCTGCAATCTTCGCAAAGTCTTGAATGAACCTGCGGTAATAACCTGCAAGACCTAGAAAACTTCTGATCTCTGTTACTGTCCTCGATCTCTGCCACTGAAGAACGACCTCAATCTTAGTTGGATCCACTGCGACTCCATCACCAAAAATCATGTGGCCTAGAAAATGAATTTCCCGAAGCCAGAACTCACACTTACTGAATTTAGCAAAGAGCTCATGGTCTCGTAGAGTCTGCAACACGATCCTCAAATGCTGTGCATGTTCTTCCTCGAAAGCCGAATAGATAAGAATATCATCGACAAAGATTACAACAAATTGGTCCAAATATGGCCGAAACATACGTTGCATTAAGTCCATAAAAGCTGCAGGAGCATTGGTCAACCCAAAAGGCATAACCAAAAACTCGAAATGACCATACCGTGTACTGAAAGCAGTCTTTTCGACATCAGATTCCCGGATTCTTAACTGGTAATAACCAGAGCGGAGGTCAATCCGAGAAAAGACAGAGGCAGACTGTAACTGATCAAACAAATCATCGATCCTGGGCAAAGGATACTTGTTTTTGATAGTCACCAGATTCAACTTCCTGTAGTCAATACATAACCTCAGGCTCCCATCTTTCTTCTTCACAAATAGAACAGGAGCACCCCAAGGAGAAAAACTGGGTCGGATATAACCCTTATCTAGCAACTCAAGCAACTGCACCCGCAGTTCTTTCAATTCAGCTGGAGCCATCCGGTACGGTGCCTTGGCCAAGGGTGCCGTACCCGGAATCAAGTCGATTATCATCTCTATATCTCGCTGTGGAGGTAAGGCCGGCAACTCGTTAGGGAACACATCGGGGAACTCACACACAACAGGAATACCACTGACATCCTGCTGAGGTGTCTCAACAGCAACCACTGAAGCTAAGAACCCCTGACAACCTGCATCAAGTAATCTACGGGCTCGAATAGCAAAAATAATCAAGCGAGAGGAACGGGACCGAATACCTTGAAAATAGAATGCTAGTTTCCCAGTTGGCTGAAAGTAGACTTTCTTGGATCTGCAGTCAACCACGGCTCCATATTGTTCCAACCAATCCATGCCCAGAATAACGTCACACTCTGACAACTGTAAAGCATACAGTCTCATCGGCAACCGACGGTCACTGACCATAACAGGAGACTCCTCGAGACACAACGGAGTGAACATAAAATCTCCAGATGGCAACTCAACCAACAAATCACAAGTGACCTCAGTGGTGGGCTCCTCAATACATGTAAGAAAATCCTCAGAAATAAAGGAGTGAGAAGCACCCGAATCAAATAATACGCGAGTTGCATGACCATAAAGCATGATCGTACCTTCCACCAGGTGAGATGCAACAGCCTCTGCACGAGTAATGTGAGAAACCTTCCCTTTTTGCTTCCTGGCTGCCGCAGAAGATTGTTGGGAAGACGCCGAGGCTTGAGGATAGAACTGCTGAGGTAGAGGTGGCGGAGGGAGTCTGAATTGAGACTGCTGAGGCTGTACAGATTGAGAGAATTGCACTGGCATTGACTTCATTGGGCAGTCTCGAATAATGTGACCCGGCTGGTCATAACGAAAACAAACCACCGGCAACGAGCACGGCTTGCCCGGGTGGTTACCGCCACACCTCCAGCACCGCTTAGGCTGACTGGGCGGGGAACCCTGGCACTGAGGAAAAGAAGGGGCAGAAGGTTGAACAACACCAGGAGATGCCTGCTGATCGAATTTCTTCTTGGACTTCTTGAATTTAAACTTATTGCCCTTGGATTTAGAAAAAGAAGCACCACCAATAGTAGGAAACACAGGGGAAGCTCCTGGAACAGTCGGCTGGTACGTCGGCTGAAACTGCACCGCCTGTTGGACCATCCCAGTCTGAAAAAGTCCTCGAGTCCTTGCCAATTCCAATTCTAGAGCGACAGCTGCCTGGTATGCCACATCCAAGTCGGTTACCCAAGTTTCAAACAACGGCAGGCTCAACTCCACTTTCAGCCCTCGCAGAAATTGCTGAGTCTTCATCGCTTCATCAGCAAAGATGTGGGGCGCATACCAGCCCAATTCAAAGAACTTCTCTCAGTACTGCAGCACGGTCAGGTCACCTTGCGTCAGCTCCAGAAATTGATACATCTTAGCAAGCTTAAGACAGGCCGGAGTATAGGCACGCTCAAAAGCAGCAACAAACTCCGCCCAGGTGATTTACCAGAGTGGACGGGAATGGAAGGTAATCTACCACTCCATAGTCCACCATGTGCGCGCGGTACCTTGCAGCTTATAGGTCGCCAGCATGACCCTTTCATCCTCCGCGCACTCCATCGACTGGAACGCGCTCACGGTGGCATCAAGCCACGCTCTCGCTGCCTTCAGGTCTGATTGACCCAAAAAAATAGGTGGGTGGAAAAGCAAGAATTCCTTCAACGCTCTGCCACGACCACCAGGCAAAACATCACGTGGGGCAGGACTTACAGGAGCCGGTGCAGCTGGGGTAGAAGAGGTGCCACTCTCCTCCCAAGGTGCCTGAGCTCTCCGCCAACCACGAGGCAACATCTATAATCTGAGAAAATACGGAATAACAGAGAATCCATCAATAATCGCAAGAAACAACCTAAGCCAGCAATAGACGACACAATGGACTTGCTTTAGACTAGCACGAATTTCAATTCCTTGTACGAGTCCGCAAAACGGCTCTGATACCAACTGTGACGTCCCGTTGATTCGGATACCGATATACCGATACCATCGATACACCGATATCAAGAACTGGGGAAGCCACCCAAGAGGCTGATGAGGCCCCTGAAGGGTTGGAAGTTTTGCTGAGGAGTCGCATAACAAATTGGAATCACAAGCACGAGAAAAGATTAGATTTATAACATGAAGATTTAAGCAGAAGCAATTCATAATGTCAGAGTGATAGCCAAAATGAACACTAGTCCAGAGTCACAAAAGTACAAGTCCACGACACAAAGGAACTCCAAAAGTACAACTACACGGGGCATACCCCAGTCAAAAGCACCCAAAAAGAACTGTCAAACTATCGTTGGCACTCTATACACGATCCCCAAAAATGCAGGAACCGCCGACGGGAGGTTGCGGCTGCCCACCTGAAAAGAGAAGGAGTGAGTCACAGCCGGACTCAGTAGGGGTCACGCGGATCCCTACCTCGCACCAACAAGCAGGCATGCAAATATAAAGCAATTAGAGCATGCATTTAATACAACAAACGTGCATTAACATAACCACACAGGTATAGCAAAGCTGTAAGGCCTAGCTAAACAGTCTAAACAGCTAACTATATGCCAATACAAATGTATACATTAGCGACTGAAGCTAAATCCACCAGTAGAAAGAATCCCAACTACTCCAGGTGACAAGAGACCACAGAAGGTACCCACTAGAAAATAGAGACCAGAAGCGTTCAGTAACGACTTACACTGCGTCTCAAGGAACTCGCAAGCCAGGCAGACAACAAATGAGAGGCGTGATAGTACCGAACCAAGAACTAGTCAGAGTAACACTCGTCAGTGTCAGTCCAGGCCTCTGACCACGTGTGCACACACTGACTCCTGCCTAGAGCCAGGCCTCTAGCTAGTCCCCCCCCCTTAGGACGCTATGGTGAAGAGCCGGGGGCCCACGGTAACTAGCTTACAAACCGCTCAATGGGTACACCCTTCCACCTTTGCCAGGCGGAGCGACACTGAAAGTCTCAGGGCTAAGTCTAGTGGTTCTATCACAAGGAAAGAGGAAGTACTCTACCAGGATCTAAAAGTGAGCCATTGTTTATAAAATAATTTAAACATAGCGATTATGCAACATGAAATGCATTAGAAGATGAACCGACCATCTTTTTGAATGCCAGAGGGTGTGACGGTCTAGCCTAGACCGTTACAGAGTGTGACGGTCTAGGGTAGGTGCGTTACCTCTCTGTAACGTGCCTATCGGGGTCTGTCAGGCTCATCCGAGGCTACTTCCCCACACACAGGGGACAGCAGTGCGTAACGCACTAGGGGCAGTGCGTTACATGACTATAACGCACCCCCTTAGGTCCGTTAGAGGCACCCGAGGGCTATTTCACTGAAATACAGAAACACAGGGTGTGATGGTCCAAGGTAGGGGCGTTACACTGATGTAACGCACCATCCGAGGCCGTTACACCCACCCGAGGGGTAAACTACACGCAGGTATCAGGGGAATGTAACGCACCTAGGCTGGTGCGTTACAACACCCTAACAGCCCTATCTAGGTCCGTTAGGTGGATCCTTCGCCCAGCTGCCCAGACGCTGTGACGCACCCGGACGGGGCCGTCACACTCACGTAACGCACCGGGTAGGGTGCGTTACGCGTGTGACGGTCGCTGGGATGACCGTCACACGAGCTGGGTTGCGAGTATGTCCGGTTTGAAACCGGAACATCCCCCGATCGACCGAAATCGACGGGGCTCGCGCTAAAAACCTGATCCCTGCTCATGCATATATCCATAACATCAATTAAACACTAGGAAACATAAAAACAAAGCCCAAGGAGTGATTTTACATGAAATTGAGCTAAATCACACTAACATGGGTATTTCACCGAAAATGGAGAAAACGGCCGTGCATGACGGTGCAAGTGGTGTCCAGACGATCCTAGCCAGGTAAGGGATCCATCCCCCTACCTCATTCAAGCCGAAAGTGGACGATCGGCCACATGCAAGGGCGAAACCTCCACGCTCCTCCTCGCCCCGTCCCGTCTCCTCGGGCCACGATCCGTGCCGAGGTGGGCGTCAACGCGCTCCACGCGTCGCCACGAGTCCAACGGCGCCCTCCACGTCACGATCCATCGCCGTCTCGCCCGCTTTCCCGGGGAGAGGGAGAGAGATCGTGAGGGAGAGGGGGAGAGGAAATGGGGAGAGAGAGATCGAGAGGGGTGGAGAGGGGGAGGTGAGGTGGTGAACGTGGGGAGGAAGAAAAAGGGGTTGAGATATATTTTTTTTTGAAAAAAAATACCTTTTGCAAAAAGACCCCCAAACCTCCAATATTATGAAAATGCCCAATAAAATCTATAAACATTATAACTTAATCCGAATAAACACCAGTAAATGACCTAAAAATCTGGAAAAATAGCTGAAGTTCACGGATTAAATCCTAAACCCGAAACATCAAAGATCCGTTAAGACACGGGCCTTACACCAGTGCATGTATTTCTGACCACCTTGGGCTTCGGCGGCTCAAACATGTGCATGATAGGGGAATCTTTTAACTGGGTCTGGATATATCGGACTCTCTCATATAGTTCTTCCATTGTGGTAAGCTTGTTCATGGCCAAGACGTGTCTAAACTATGGGGTGGCATTGGACACAATCATTTTCACTTGTTCGGGCTCTGAGAGGGTATCTCTTATCCTCTCTGCCAGAGACCTCCATCTGTCAGCATAGCGGACAAAATCTTCGTCGGGCCTCATTTTCTCGGCCACTAGGTCGGTAATGGAAAGAGAGGGACCAACCCTATCCCGATACTTTTGCAAGAATCTTCTTTGCACTGTATCAAAATTCTCGGCCTCGCCGGGCTCCAAAGAATAGAACCACTCTAGCGCAGGACCATCCAATGATCTCCGAAAGAGGTATGCCAGGGATCTCTGGTCATTTTGCCAATAGGAGGATTCATACATGAAGTCCTTGAGGTGAATAAAGAGGTTGCCAGTGCCATTGTACCTACGGTACGTAGGCATTTCGGAGGGAGGAAGATGGATCACCGGAAGGATTGGCAAAGTAACCTCTGGGGTGGATTTTACGTCCACCATTTTCTTCAAATTCTGAAGCTGTTCGTCCATTCTATTGAATCTGTTGAGGAGTGATTGGGTGAGCTCCTCGGGAGGTGAAGGTGGCACTTGCCACTGGGGAGGAAGATGTCTCCCGGAGACTTGAGGAGGGAACCCTGAATGGGAGGGAGCTGCCGGCCCGCCGGCAGTTGGCCCCGACTAGAGTGGTGTGTGAGGAATAGCAGGGGTTTGAGATTGTGAAGAGAACTGGAACGAGGGTGGTTGTTGGCTCGCCAGCCCTTGAAGTGGGGGAGAATGGATGACTTGTGTCGGTGAAGAAGATGGGATGGCCTGCACCGACTCTTGGAGGGGTGCGATGGCTGGAGTTGACTCCTGGGGAGCTGGAGAAATAGATTTCCCTTTTAGAATGGCATGGAAGGCTCAGATTGGCTCAGAGGTGAGCTCCGTGTTGGCGAGGACACCCAGCAAAGAGGAGATGTCTTGTGGTGGGGATGTGTCCCCTGTAGTAACCTGCACCTCGTGCGAGGGCTCGTAAGAAGGGCCCGAGTCCATAGCATGGACACGCGGCTCAACTGACTGACCACGACCAGGGTGGTTCTCCTCAAAAGACTCATGGGCCATTTTCAAAGTTCTTTCGGAACGCAAAAACATGCACCAACAAGTAGATAGCAGAGATTATCAAACAAGTAGATGCCTTTACACCCTTTTTTTATTTTTGTTTTGATAATTTTTTGTGTTTTTAACCAGATCTGCAGTTCACACAAAAATCGAAAGGACCCTAGTTAATTTTTGTTTCACAGCCGTGTCAACTAGGGTCGCTCGTCTCACCACGGATGGGTCGACTAACTCCGGGAAACTTCAATGGTACAACTAGCCTAGTGAACGAAGAGGGAATCCTTCGCTGTCGGGGACTTATAGAGGTCCCGGTGGAGGAGATCCTAGTCCGTCGAGAGGAATTCTCTAGCGGAGAGTCTTTCCTTCACCGAGAGAGGGCGACTGTAGCGCTCGTGCCTTAGCGGATTCGTAGTAGTTCGGATCTAGGCTTTGTCCTGATCGTTTTGGCTATTTTTGTGGATTTTTAGGTGTTCGTTTGGCATTTATTGGAATTTGTTTAAGATTTATGGCAATTAGAGTTGATTTTTCAAAAATAATATATATATATATATATATATATATATATATATCTCTCTCTCTCTCTCTCTCTCTCTCTCTCACTCTCTCTCTCTCTCTCTCTCTCTCTCACTCGTTCTCTCTCTTCCTCTCTCCCTCTCACGATCTCTCCTCTCCCTCTCTCTTGGATTCGGTCTGGACGGGCCCCGATCGAGGCACGGGAGGTACCGACGGGACGGGCTCGACGCGAGGATCGTGTGGACGCCAGCTTTGTCTCGATCCGCGGTACGTGGAGGCGTGTGGGGCCGAGAGTAGCCGCGGCGTCCCTTCGTCCATTCGGCACCGAATCGCCGTCTTCGTCGCGATCGAGGTAGGGGGATGGAATCCCTGCGTCGCTAGGATCATTTCGACGCCACATGCACGCACATGCACAACCGTTTTCCTTGTTTTTCGTGCAAAACTCCATGTTAGTCTATTTATGCTTAATTTTATGAAATTAATTGTTATAGGCGTTGTTTTTAAATTTCAATGGCATGCTTAGTTGTAGAATGTTGTGGTTTGGCAGGTTTTACAGCTTTTCCATGTTTTCCTGTCGATCCGGCTCGACCGGGAGGGAGTTCGATTTTGAACCTAACCTATCCGTACCCAGGCGGTGTGACGGTCCTACCAGGAGCCGTCACATTGGTAACGGCCCTCATGGGACGCGTTACAGTACTGTGACGGACCTAAGTAGGTGCATCACAGTTTGTGTAACGGTCGAGCCCACGACCGTTTCATTTCATTTGTCCATAGTTGACCTGGTATGGCGGTTGGCCTGACGGTCCGTCGGGCGGCCGTCAGGGCCTCGTGACGCGCCTCCGGGCGTGCGTCACACCCTATCTGATCGTTAAAGAAACATTCTAAATTCTATAGTTTCGCGTGGGCGTAACGGCTCAGGGGAGGCGCGTTACGTTTACGTAACGCCCCTGCCCTGGCGCGTTACAGCCTGGACCTGACGGTCCGCCTGGGACGCGTCACAGACCTGTAGCGCACCCTTCCCCGACTGTCACACCCTGTGACGCGGCAGACCTAGACCGTTACATTCCCCTAGTTTTTAAAAGCATGCATGGTCAATTTCTAATGCATTCCACGATATATATATGCCATGTTTAAGTTGTTTTATGAACGATGGCTTGTTATTAGATCCCGATGGAATTACTCTCTCTTTCCTTGTGATGGAGCCACTAGTCGTAGCCTAGCGACTGAGCGTGTCATCCCACCCGGGAGAGGTGGAGGGGTGTTCCCATTGAACGGTTTGTAAGCCAGTTACCGTGGGCCCCTGCGGTTACCGTTGCGTCCAACGGGGGGGGGGAACTAGCTAGAGGTCTGGCTCTAGGCAGGAGTCAGTGTGTGCACACGTGGTCGGAGACTTGGACTGACACTGACGAGTGTTGCTCTGACTAGTACTTGGTTTGGTCCTGTTACGCCTCTCGCTTGTCACGTTCCAGACTTGCGAGTTGCCGAGACGCAGTGTAAGTCATCGGAGGATGCATTTTTTCTTGTTCTTCTAGTGGGTTGTTCTGTCTCTCACTTCACTTGGTTAGCAGTGGTTTATTCTATTGGTAGATTTAGCTCCTGACGCTATTTCCTATCGTTATTATTTATTTATTAAATCGTGCATCTGTCTGGTTATTGTTTAAATGCATGCTCTAATTGCTTTTATATTTGCCTGCTTGCTTGTTTAGTGTGAGGTAGGGATCCGCGTGACCCCTACTGAGTCTGGCTGTGACTCACCCTTTCTCCTTTCAGGTGAGCCGCCCCAGTCGTCCGCCGGTCCTTCTCGTGGTTGTGCCGACCGTCGTTAGAGTGCCAGCTCCAGTCAGTTTGTCTTTTTATTCTTTTGAGCCGGGGTATGTCCCGTGTAGTTGTACAGTAGACCTCTATTATTTGTAAATCTGGACTATTGTATATATTTTACCACTCTGATATTTTAATTTGCTTCCGCACTTATTTATTAATTGTTGTCCTAATTAATATTGCGCGCCTGCGGTCTCAATTCGTTATGCAACTCCTCAGCAAACTCCTTTAACCCTTCAGGGGCCTCATCAGTCTCTTGGGTGGCTTCCCCAGTTCTTGGTATCGGTGTATCGATGTTATCGGTATATCGGTATCCGGAGCTTTGGGTCGTCACAGTTGGTATCAGAGCAGTGTTGGGGATTTGTGTTAGAAATTGAAACTCGCGCTGGTCCAGAGTAAGTCCACTGAGTCGTCCATTACTGGCTTAGGATGTTTCCCGTGATTACTGATGGTTTTCTGTTATCGTGTGTTTCCTAGATTCAAGATGTTGCCTCGTGGATGGAAGAAAGCTCGGGCTCCTCGGGAGAGAGTGGCACTTCCTCTACCCCAGCTGTGCCAGTCTCTGTCGACCCTGCTCTGCGTGAAGAAGTGCCCGGTGGTCGTGGTAGAGCGTTAAAGGAATTCCTGTTGTTCCACCCACCGACTTTCGAGGGTCAATCAGATCCGGAGGCAGCTAGATCGTGGCTCGATGCCACTGAGTGCGTGTTCCAATCGATGGAGTGCGCGGATGATGAGAGAGTCATGTTGGCTACTTATCAGCTTCAAGGTACCGCACGCACGTGGTGGACTACAGAGTGGGAGGTTGCCTTCCGTTCCCGTCCGCTTCGACAAATCACCTGGGCAGAGTTCGTTGCTGCTTTCGAGCGTGCTTACACTCCGGCCTACCTCAAGTTAGCGAAGATGTACCAATTTCTAGAGCTGACGCAAGGTGACATGACTGTGTTACAGTACCGAGATAAGTTCATCGAATTGGGCAGGTACGCACCCCATATTTTTGCTGATGAAGCTATGAAGACTCAACAGTTTCTGCGCGGACTGAAAGCAGAATTGAGCCTGCCGTTGTTCGCTACCCGAGTGTCTGAGTTGGATTCAGCGTACCAGGCTACTGTTGCAGTGGAGATGGAAATGGCGAGGACTCGAGGGCTTTCTCAGGCCAGAATGGTGCAGCCGACTGTGCAGTTTCAGCCGACTTACCAGCCGTCTGTCCCAGGAGTTCCTTCTGCCGTTCCAGCTATCAGCGGTGTCTCTTCTCCTTCTGATTCCCATTTTCGGCAATTCAAGAATAAGAAATCGAAGAGGAAGTTTGAGCATTCGGCGCCTTCCGATTCAAGTCAGATGTCTATTCCTTCTGTTCGACCGCGCCAAGATTTTTTCGGTGGTCAGCAGCGTCCGTGTCCGAGGTGTGGTGGCAGTCATCCAGGTGTGCCGTGTTCTTTGCTGATCGTCTGTTACCGCTATGATCAGCCGGGTCACGTAGTCCGAGACTGTCTGCTGAAGCCGAAACCAGTGCAGTTCTCGTAGTTTACCCAGCCACAGCTGCCTCAGTTTCGTCTTCCTCCGCCGCCTCAACCTCAGCCATCTTATCTACCTGCTCCAGTTCCTTCCCAGCAATCTTCTGCAGCCGGCCGTCCTCCGAGAGGCAGGGTCACTCACATCACCCGTGCAGAAGCTGTGGCAGCTAATCTGGTAGAAGGTACGGTTTCGATTTTTGGTCGTCCAGCTCATGTTCTTTTCGATTCTGGTGCAACTCATTCTTTTGTGTCCGAGGATTTTCTTGCTTGCATTGGGGAGCCGATGACCGAAGTGTCTTGTAATTTGCTCGTGGAGTTACCCTCTGGAGATTTCATGTCCACTCCGGTGTGCCTGGAAGATTCCCCTATTGTCGTCAGCAATCGGTAGATGCATGTGAAGCTTTATGCATTGAAATTGGCCGAATATGACGCTATTCTAGGCATGGACTGGCTGGAATTGTATGGTGCCGTGGTTGACTGCAGATACAAGCGAGTCTATTTTATGCCACGCGGGAAGCCAGCCTTTTATTTCCAAGGTATGCTTTAATTTTGCAGTTGCCTCCTTTCGCCTTCTGTTTAAATTTCGAGGACGAAATTTCTTTAAGGATGGAGGGACTGTAGCGCTCGTGCCTTAGCGGATTCGTAGTAGTTCGGATCTAGGCTTTGTCCTGATCGTTTTGGCTATTTTTGCGGATTTTTAGGTGTTCGTTTGGCATTTATTGGAATTTGTTTAAGATTTATGGCAATTAGAGTTGATTTTTCAAAAATAATATATATATATATATATATATATATATATATATATATATATCTCTCTCTCTCTCTCTCTCTCTCTCTCTCTCTCTCCCCCATCGAACACTCTCTCTCCCTCACTCGTTCTCTCTCTTCCTCTCTCCCTCTCACGATCTCTCCTCTCCCTCTCTCTCGGATTCGGTCCGGACGGGCCCCGATCGAGGCACGGGAGGTACCGACTGGACGGGCTCGACGTGAGGATCGCGTGGACGCCAGCTTTGTCTCGATCCGCGGTACGTGGAGGCGTGTGGGGCTGAGAGTAGCCACGGCGTCCCTTCGTCCGTTCGGCACCGAATCGCCGTCTTCGTCGTGATCGAGGTAGGGGGATGGAACCCCTGCGTCGCTAGGATCATTTTGACGCCACATGCACGCACATGCACGGCCGTTTTCCTCGTTTTTCGTGCAAAACTCCATGTTAGCCTATTTATGCTTAATTTCATGAAATTAATTATTATAGGCGTTGTTTTTAAATTTCAATGGCATGCTTAGTTGTAGAATGTTGTGGTTTGGCAGGTTTTATAGGTTTTCCATGTTTTCCCGTCGATCCGGCTCGACCGGGAGGGAGTTCGGTTTAGAACCTAACCCGTCCGTAACCCAGGCGGTGTGACGGTCCTACCAGGAGCCGTCACATTGGTAACGGCCCTCATGGGACGCGTTACAGTACTGTGACGGACCTAAGTAGGTGCGTCACAGTTTGTGTAACGGTCGAGCCCACGACCGTTACATCTCTTTTGTCCATAGTTGACCTGGTAAGGCGGTTGGCCTGACGGTCCGTCGGGCGGCCGTCAGGGCCTCATGACGCGCCTCCGGGCGTGCGTCACACCCTGTCTGATCGTTAAAGAAACATTCTAAATTCTATAGTTTCGCGTGGGCGTAACGGCTCAGGGGAGGCGCGTTACGTTTACGTAACGCCCCTACCCTGGCGCGTTACAGCCTGGACCTGACGGTCCGCCTGGGACGCGTCACAGACCTGTAGCGCACCCTTCCCCGACCGTCACACCCTATGACGTGGTAGACCTAGACCGTTACATTCCCCTAGTTTTTAAAAGCATGCATGGTCAATTTCTAATGCATTTCATGATATATATATGCCATGTTTAAATTGTTTTATGAACAATGGCTTGTTGTTAGATCCCGATGGAATTACTCTCTCTTTCCTTGTGATGGAACCACTAGTCGTAGCCCAGCGACTGAGCGTGTCGTCCCACCCGGGAGAGGTGGAGGGGTGTTCCCATTGAACGGTTTGTAAGCTAGTTACCGTGGGCCCCTGCGGTTACCGTTGCGTGCAACGGGGGGAGAAAACTAGCTAGAGGCCTGGCTCTAGGCAGGAGTCAGTGTGTGCACACGTGGTCGGAGACTTGGACTGACACTGACGAGTGTTGCTCTGACTAGTACTTGGTTTGGTCCTGTTACGCCTCTCGCTTGTCACGTTCCAGACTTGCGAGTTGCCGAGACGCAGTGTAAGTCGTCGGAGGACGCATCTTGTCTTGTTCTTCTTGTGGGTTGTTCCGTCTCTCACTTCACTTGGTTAGCAGTGGTTTATTCTATTGGTAGATTCAGCTCCTGACGCTATTTCCTGTCGTTATTATTTATTTATTAAATCGTGCATCTGTCTGGTTACTGTTTAAATGCATGCTCTAATTGCTTTTATATTTGCCTGCTTGCTTGTTTAGTGTGAGGTAGGGATCCGCGTGACCCCTACTGAGTCTGGCTGTGACTCACCCTTTTTCCTTTCAGGTGAACCGCCCCAGTCGTCCGCTGGTCTTTCTCGTGGTTGTGCCGACCGTCGTTAGAGTGCCAGCTCCAGTCGGTTTGCCTTTTTGTTCTTTTGAGCCGGGGTATGCCCCGTGTAGTTGTACAGTGGACCTCTATTATTTGTAAATATGGACTATTGTATATATTTTACCACTCTGATATTTTAATTTGCTTCCACACTTATTTATTAATTGTTGTCCTAATTAATATTGCGTGCCTGCGATCTTAATTCGTTATGCAACTCCTCAACAAACTCCTTTAACCCTTCAGGGACCTCATCAGCCTCTTGGGTGGCTTCCCCAGTTCTTGGTATCGGTGTATCAATGTTATCGGTATATCGGTATCCGGAGCTTTGGGTCGTCACAGTGATCCTTAGAAAACTAAAAAATGGGGTGGATGTATGCAATGAAGTGCTGAACAAATATACAGAACATAACAAAATAACAGAGATAACAAAGGTATGATCAACGCCCAAGAGAGATAACAATGCAAACCTCAAGGAATCACAAGGGATTAGGGGTGAAGTGCACGTGGTGTACGAGGGATAAGAATTGAAAGTGCTACTGTGAGCACGAATGTAGTGCACGAGGGCGCAATAAGGAGAGGCACAAGTGGGTGTCTGGTGGAGGAGCATACGGCGATGCCGAAATCGCAAGAGTAACCAAGAGAAAGCGAAAGAGGTACTACCGTGATCGCCAAGATGTGAGCGACGTCACGCGGATGCGGCGGCGAGCGGAGAGCGCGGGCTCGTTTTGCTGCGACACAGAAAGAAGGAGAGAAGCAGAGAAACCACCACGGGAGATTGCTCTGGCGGGGTGTGCAGAATAGATACAGCATAACAAGATATGGGGATTAAATGGCCATAGCGGGAAACGACTCTCCACGACCTCGGGGGATGGGAATGGTGTAGAATTTAAGTGAGGAAAATTTAAACGGCCATAATAGGATTAAATAACATGAATGTAAACAGCCATAGCGGGAAGTGACTCGCCGCGGCCTCAAATGTATGAGAATGGCACATGATTAAATGACAGGAATGTAAACAGCCATAGCGGAAAGTGACTCGCCGCGGCCTCAAATGTATGAGAATGGCACAGGATTAAATGACAGGAATGTAAACAGCCATAGCGGGAAGTGACTCGCCGCGGCCTCGAAGATATGATGTGATCGCCAGGGGCCGGAGACCCGAAAATAAGAAGAATGATCGTGTTTAACTCAAAAGCAGGGAATGGCGGGTTGGTTCGTCCTCTCCCTTCGGCCGACCGACGCAGAGGGCCTTCTTTGGTTACCCCTTGCAAAATAGGAAACAGACAGACAACAAATGAATCAGAAAAATGGCAGTGTAGTAGTAGTCCCTTGTGATGAAAATGGTGAAATCGTGGTGAGACACACACCTGGTTGGTGTTATTTTTAAACCCCTCTCGGACACGAGTAGGAGGAAAATGTTATGATGGATGGAAAATTATGCAAACGTGCATAAAAACATATCTCTCTTATGAAGCGAGATGACAGATGACAGATGACGGGATGATGCATGTGACAGAAATGACAAAAGAGAGTGGGAGAGAATGGCTTATTGAAGATGCCGATGGCAGGATCCGACGGAGCTTCGGCAACGCGGGGATGACGTGGAAGCACGGTGGACGGAGATAGCCTTCCTCTCACGAGCGCGGGCACCCGGGAAGTCGGCAGAACCTCCCCCTGCAAAAACCCACGGGTTAGAAAAGGGATCCAGTAGAGTCTCCCTCTCCTCTGTCAGATCTGAAGCTCTCTCCCTTCGAGGAAAGGGGTCCTCTATTTATAGGGAAAATTTCATGGGCGCGTCTGGGGTCCTGGACGCCTCCATGTTGAGGCGTCCTGGGTCCCAGATGCCCCTATTATTTTTTGATAATTTCAAATTGATGGGCGCGTCTGGCCCCCTGGACGCCTCAACATGGAGGCGTCCAGGACCCCAGACGCACCTATTTACGCCCACCGAATCACCAACGGAAGCCGTCGAGAGTGGAGAAAGTGAGTGGTTTCGGCGCGTAACCATGACTCTCGAAGGGCGCGTCTGATCGGCAAGACTTTGTTATATTTGGATTCTTTCGAAACGTCAAACTGAGCGGTGGATCGGCGCCGACCGGGGGGTGAATCAAGGGGGCGTCTAGGGTCCTGGACGCCTCAAAGTGAGGCGTCCTGGGTCCCAGACGCCTCGAACAAACTACCACAGATTGGCACCGGAAAGGCGTCGTCCTCTAACCGTTAGACGCCTTTGTGTTCGGATTTCTTCGGAACGTCCGGTTGGGAGTGGCGCCGTCCGCGTGCTGCACGATTTCCTTAGTGAGGCGGCTTTCCTCTCGGATCCCGTCAAAAGAGGTGTCACGTTCCCCCGCTCAAAAAGTGAAAGAAACCCAAAGAAAGGAAAGCACTCAAGCGATTCAAAATGCGAAAGCCACTACGGGACGTCATATCATAATATGAGATTTACCCAAGGTAATGTCAGAAATGGCCTGTCTACAATAAGGTCCGTGCATATCCTTGAACCAACTCCGTGCACATTTCCCTTATGCATATGGAGTCTGTGCATATTTGCCTTGTTGGCATTAAGAGTCAGTGCATGTTGAAGGTCCGTGGATAAGGTCCGTGCATGAAGAAGGAACGTGCAGAGTTTGCTTCAAAGAGTCTGTGCACAATTACATGCTAGCTGTCATAAGGTCTGTGCATCCTTCGCTGAGTGCAAGTCAAGTCGTTGCACGTTACTCAAAGTCTGTGAAAGTTTCTGACATCCGCATGACAAGCTAGGGCATATCATTGCATATGGCATATCAGGTCCATGCATACTAGGGCCTTGCATTTCATAGTCGGTGCATATCTTGCTGAAACATAGGCATAGTCGGTGCAATTCTTGATGTGAGCTTATAAAGGTCTGTGCAAGTTTTTGTCCTGTGCAAAACACGGTTGCATTTGTTCTTTACATAGTCCGTGCATATTTTTGCTGTTTGGTCTTTGCACATTTCAGAACATGCTAAAATAGGTCCGTGCACATTCTGCTTGTGCACGAATAAGGTTTGTGCACATATACATAAGTGCACTACATGGTCTGTGCATATGTGCATATAGACTTATGTGGTCTGTGCTTAGATTCATATACGCACTATGAAGTCTGTGCATCTTTCATACTTAACTAAAATTCATTTATGCACAGTGACTCTCATATCAATAGGTCAATACACAGTAACTATCCATTCATGACTACAATATGTTTGACAAAATGCCCTCTATCCTATTGGCAGGAGTCTAAGTGTGAGGTGCCCTAGGGCAACTGAAGGAACCAGGATCAAACACCTGAGAAGCATGGGACATACATCATCGTTACTCACGTGACCACTTAAGGTACATCTGGAACATGAGTTCGTGAGGACCACCGAACCAATGATTGGCACGTGATCCAAGACAGATGAATCCAGAAGTTGCCACGAGAATTCTCCTTCATCCAAACTCTGACACGTGGCTAAGAACTTCCTGAAACCTCTTGGCGGGAGTGTTCCCTCCACACGCCGGATGCGTGAGTCTGTGGGATCCCAAGGCAGAAGCTCTATAAGAAGGCCCCTTTCTGTGATTAAGAAACGATGGAGAGCAGAAGAAGAATATAGATCTGAGGATAACCAAAGAGAAGAAGAAGAGTGCGGCCAGAGAGCCAACAGCAGAAGAAGAAGAAGTCCAGAGAGAGCAAGAGAGCTGCAAAGTGAAGAGAGAGAGAGAGAGAGAGAGAAAGATCTGAGAAGTGAAGAGAATGCTAAGGAAGGAGAAAAGAGAGTTTCTCTTGAAGACTTGTTTTGGAATTGCTCTTCAGAGCTACAGTTGTTTTTTATTCTTGTTTTTGTTTTTCGTTTGTTCTTTCCATCTGCTCAATGTGTTTTTCCGATTCTCTGGTTTGAGATCGGGGTTCCTCCTATGGACTCAGGAGAAGAGAGACTTGGGTCTCTGGTTGCTAGTGACTGGGTGTCGCTAGTGGTTCCCTCCGGTTTGGAGGAAGGGAGGGTTGGTCCTCCTATTTGCAAGTGATTGGGTGTCGCTTGTGGTTTCCCTCTGGATTGGAGGAAGAGAGACTTGGGTCTCTGGTTGCTAGTGACTCGGTGTCACTAGTGTTTCCTTCCGGGTTGGAAGAAGAGAGGAGTGTGTTCCTCTGGTTCAAGCTGTTAGGCAGCGTTTATAGGCAAGCTGTGACGCCCAGCGGTTTCAAGCTGTTTGGCAGTAGTACGCCACACTCTGGTTGGAGTGTGGGGTGGATGTAGGTCTGGAGGACCGAACCACCTAAAACTCCTTGTGCATCGTGATCTGATTACCTCTCTCAGTTTTCTAGATGCATGTTTAGGATCGCGATCTAATTGCTTTTCACTTACGGTAGATGAATGCTTGGGATTGGTTCAATTGCATAGAATTACTGTGTTTGCTGGGCATGCTGGTTAAGTGTTCTATCATGTGTCTCATTAGAACATCTATTTAGATCAAGCTATTTTAATGCGTTCCAATCTTCTACAGTTTTATTCATGCTAAGTGCCGAAGTAAGATCACTAGTTGTGCATGTTAAATGTTCGAAAGAGATTCGCATTAGATTGACTGATTAAGTGTTTGAGTGTGAATCTTACTAGAACACCTGCATTACTGAACCATAGTTTTTATTTCCGCAAGATTTTATGAGTTCAGTGATAATTGGGATCTAAGATTCAAATTGGGCAAATATTTTTCAAAGGGGATTCATTCACCCCCCTCTGAATTCGGACCCTGCACTCCAACACACGGAACACTCCCCGATCTCACAGTCGGGGGACCATCGAACTACCTAACACCACAGCTACCGAGGGAAAGCACACGGCAACTCTACCGTAAAGGGCCTGTCACAAAGACGGGGCCGAACCTGGACCACCTGGTCCACGGGTACCATCACGACCTCCCTATCGTGAACCCGACCTAATCAAAGGGTGAAGCCTCGACAATCCAACCGAGCGACCCTGGCGTCAACCTCAGGAAAACACATAGAAACGGTCCGAGAAACCACGCCTCGTGGGCGGAAAATGGACTCGAGGGTCACGAAAACTCATGTCCCGTGATGGGGCACCTGCCCACCAGAAGCAAGGCCGGATGCATCCACTGACGTCTTACACTGCACCTCATGTGTCTCTCTACAACGCCCCAGGCGGAGACAGAGACCCAGCAGTAACTAGTACCACGAACAAGGACTAGCTGGGGTCGCGCTCGTCAGCACGGGTTCGACAGCCCGCAACGACGTGTGCACACATAGACCATGCGCCCTAGGTCTGACCCTCTAGCTGGTTCTTCCCCCGAAGCCCGGACTCAGGCAGCGCATGGGGGCCCTACGGTAACCAGCCTACAAACCGTATCTCTCGGGTGTAACTCTCCACCTACCCCCTAGGTGGGTTAGCACACGCATGCCCAGGCAAGCTATTGTAGCTCTCCACCTACTCCAAGTGGGTTAGCACCTACATTGTAACACCCGATAATTTTGAAGGCTAAAAAAAGGAATAAATATATAAATATATATTTTTAAAAGAAAAATAACATGTTATTTTTAAGTAGCCATTTAATGCACAACATAATTTTAATTGAATTGAGAATCATTAAATCTTGAAGAAAAGGTCAATTTATATATATATTTTTCTAATTTAGCAAATTTAATATTCCACATTCATTACATTATAAAGGGAGTATATATATAAATATAAGATTTATGTATAGACCTTGTGAGTGTATAGACTTTGTGAGTGTATAGACTTATGGACTTATGAATGTATAGACTTGGACAATGTATGGACTTGTGAGTGTATAGACTTTGTGAGTGTATAGACTTAGGGAATGTGTGGACTTGTGAGTGTATAGACTTAGGGAATGTGTGGACTTGGGATGAAGGAATGTACAGACTTAGGATAAAGGAATGTGTGAACTTGTAAGTGTATAGACTTATGGACTTATGAATGTGTAGACTTGGAGATGAATGAATAGACTTGGGGAAGGAGTGTGTAGACTTGGAGAAATGTATAGACTTATGCATTTATGAATGTATCGACTTATGCATTGTATGGACTTATGAATGTATAGACTTGGAGATGGACGTATAGACTTTGAATGAAGGAATGAATGTATAGACTTGAGTGGGTAGAATGTATAGACTTCAGGAATGTATAGACTTCAGGAATGCAAAGACTTTGACAATGTACAGACTTGTGTAATGGAATGTATGGACTTGTGCATTATATAGTTATAGAAATAATAGGGATATATATACGATATCGGTCTTTTGGAAGCTAACAAAAAAAGTAGAAATTGAATTGACGCCAACGTTGATGGGCGTCCATTCTATAAGAAACGACTTTGAGCAAGTCGTTATTTCTAGATTAGAAAAATCAAATAAAGCATAAATAGCATAAGGAAGGATATAAACATAATTTTATTTCTTCAAAGAAATGCCAAAAGGAAAATGACGCCATGGTCTTGGGCGTGTGTTTCATAAAAGATGATTTAAATTAAGTCGTAAATTCAAAATAAAGTGAATTAGTGACACTTTTTGATTTAAAGGAATTTTTAAAAACTAATTATATGGAAAAATCAAGAAAAATGGAAAAATATTACCCATAAATTTTCGTAACTAGACCTTATCAAATAAAAAAGAAAAAAATCCTCAAATATAGTAACTAGCTTAAGTTAACGTGAAATCGTGAATAGCGCCCGACGGAAGGGCGTTATTTCTTTAAAAATGACGAGATGCAAGGCGTCAATTAAAAATTAACAACCTAGCCTAAGGCGTTAATTACATTTGAGTTCCGTTCAACCCGGGACATTATCTAGGGTAAGTTTCTGGATTACTACGTGTTAGATAGATTATAGTAAGGACTCTATCAAGGAAATACTACCCTTAATCGAACTCTAACTCTATTAGGGTTCCTAAAACTCTATAAATAGCCTCCTAATCGACCCAGATCGCTATTTTGGCGATCTGATCTATCGTGCTGCTGAAATACGTAAAGGATAGGTTTTGTTCTTCTTGTTATTACCTTCAACCACAGAAGCATGATGATTCTAATGCTTCTTCATCTTCTTCTTCAATTGCAGGTTGCCTGTAATGTGAAGGAGCTCCTGTCTTCCTGAAGAACGAGGGTTCTTCATTGAACTTACATCTTCCTTCGAAGCAAGCTGGGATTTCTCTACATCCGGAGCATAGGAGTCTCATCACATATCAGCCTTCTCTTTGTCATCCCTGCCTCAGCTGCTACTATTATTGGGCTCGTAGGAGGAATCCGTATAGAACAGAGCCTCTTTTTCTCTTCAAGTTCTTCACGTACCATCACCAAAATCTTCAGATCAGGTAGGTTTTCTCAAGAACGTAGCCCAAACTAGCTTAAGTTCATAATAATACCATCAGTCATGCATGCATATAGTTTTATTGTGGTTTCAAAGGTTTTTTGTGAAATTTTAAAAGAAGTGACCCTTACAAGGGCGCGTATTTTAAAATAACGCCCCTGGCTAGGGCGCTAATTTTAGTTTTGACGCCCTGCCCAGGAGTCGTCAATTTCACCTAATTGTTAATTAACAGTGTTTAAAATTTAATATCTATGAAACTACGAATCTAATATGATGCATGATCATACCTGTTGAATCCTGCTATTTTTCTTGTCCTGACCCTGTACCTTGGTTCCTGAAATTTATTATTTGGAAAATTTACACTGTTCATGTTAATATCCCGAATTACGAAAGATAGTGAATTAACGACCTGCATGAGGTCGTCTCTTATAAAAGTGACGCCCTGAACCAGGGCGCGAATTTGAAAGTAACGCCCCTATTTAAGGCGCGTTCTACTAAAATTCCAGAATTTAGAAATTATGCAAAATAGAAGAAATATGATGGACGCCTGCTGTATAAGTCGTCAAATTGTAAATAAACGCCCCTGCGAAAGGCGTTAATTTGATAAGTAATGACTTAGCTTAAGTGGCTATTTTCCTGTGTTACTATTTTTCCCGTTTTTCTGTTAATCGAGGGTTCGATATATATATATATATATATATATATATATATATATATATATATATATATATATATATATATATATATATATAAATATATGTGTGTGTGTGTGTGTGTGCAAGTATCGGCACTATATTTCCACTCCGTGAATATAGTCCCATGTTTTCCAATGGTTTATCGTTTACCCACTAACTCTCGGTGACATACAAGCTCTCCATTGGACATTCCGTTCCTTTGTACTAGCAAGTTAGTCATTGGGACCTCCGTAAGTCTCCTCGTAGCCTTGGATTCCCTCAAGGCCGATTGAGCGGGTTGTACCATAAAAACCTTTCACACTATTTTGCCATGTCACTCTATAGAAACATAGTATACCGACCCTTATGATATGCTAATGGATATCATGAGAATATTCTTGATGGGATAAGAACATCATGCCATTAATAGGCTGTTCTTGTAGACCTCAATTCTATATCAAATAGGTGACCATCTATATATGGCCACTTAATTGTCATGGTACCCAAGTTAGGGAACCAATTCCACCCAGTTTATCGACATGTCATGGTTTATATGCTTTGCGTGGATTTTATCGAAAGAATGTTCTTACTCAAGGGCCTTGCCCTTGAATTCCATGAAAATCTTATCTTATCATCCTATTAAAGCTTGTTCTTGAAACTCCTTATTGGCTATAAACTATCGTGGATGTCTAGATCTATCTTTAATGCTGTGCATATAAGGGCCCGATCTGGTCCTGGGAGGAGCACCCAAAAGTACTAGTGCCCATGGGAGTTATAATGATCAAGGTGTCTAGCATTGCACCGAAGTACTTTCTCTCTTGATCTTTGGCATTCCACACACTCTCTCTCTTTCTCGCGTGCGTGACTTGACTTGCGTGACTTTACTAGCGTGGCCCGACACGGGCAAAGTACTTTCATGAAATAGCCAATAATCTATAAAGTCTCTCATGAATACCTTTTGTTTAAGACTCACTTGAAAGTTTTGCACGACGTGTTATTCTATTGTTAGTTTTCACTTGCTCAGTTATTTTTACATGCATAGCCATATTGCATTTACATGTGAGAAAAATTGTAATTACTTAAACCCATTGCTAGTTCTTGAGATATAATTTCTTACTGAGCGTTCGCTCACTCAATTTTATTCCAACATTTTTCAGGTAATCAGGTGGCTAGCGAGACCGAGACTCACACGGGAGGGACAAGTGTGCAAGCGAGCTTCGGAAACTAGTGAACCCGAGTCTTTTATCTTTCTTGAGTCTAGATAGTATTATCTAGCTAAGTTAGCTTAGCGTTTCTTATTCAGTTATCTTGTCTAAATCTGTTAGTATGTCGTTTCCTTCCTTTCCATTGTGATTGAGTCTTCAAGTTTTGAACTTTGAAATTGTAAGAGACTTATATCTGAAATAAGATTTTTACTCCAAAATTATTTGATCTCATGCCATTGCTCTTGATCATTCACGACTGTTTAACTGCCACGTTCCGAGCAAACGACACGTTCCGCTGCTATAGGTTCGGGGCGTGACATACATGCCCAGGAAGCTACAACCATTGGGGGTCACCACAGAAATGACCCTCTGTAGAAACCGCTGGAACACGGACAGGCTACTCACAAGCCCTGTCACGTCCAACTCGAGAAACAAGTGGCACCATGCCACCGGACTCCTGGCAGTCTACTAAACCTATTAAACCAACGGTCCTTGAGTCACAGGACTCAGGGTCAAGACCGTCGTACAGGAGAGCACCAGGCCGTCAATCTGGCCTATCTCTAGGTCAGAAACCACGGTAATATACTACTCAAGGTGGCTCGTGATCGTCGAGCTCAATCCCTTCCAAAGGGAAGAAAAAAAACCCTCTTGCCCCGGGCTGGGCAATTGGACTCACAGTCCAAGGCCACACACATGGCCCACTCGGAAACCACCTTCCGGAGAAACCCACGACGTGCGGGGAAGGCCCACCACACTCATACCGATACACGGTGTCTCGATCTAGCGAGAACATGAATGCCCAGAACACGAGGGGTCACCCGGACCCACCAAACCTATGGGCACACTAATCGAGGTAGCACTGTATCTCTAGACACCCCCGAAAACAAGGACACAGAACTCCCGGGGTGTCCGGGACATCCACAAGACCGAAGGTCGACCATTGGGTCACAACCGGGTCGACCGGGGTCAACACGACGCAACAAAACACATCTAACATGGAAAACAAAGTGGTGGTCCTCCCTAGACTGTCACAGTGCCTAGCAGTCTACCCTTGGACCGCAAGGCACAGCCTAGCAGTCTACCCCTGAACCGCTAGGCCCCAAAAACACTCAGACGGTAAAACCTCAAAAATGTTCAGGCCCCGACCGCTAAGCCCTGCATAGCGGTCTAGCCAGGACCGCTAAGCCTCAAAAATCACGGATCTCAAGCGGCCATCCCCAGACCGCAAGGCTCTGCCTGGCGGTCTCCTCTAGACCGCTAGGCACCATGGCGGTCTATCGCATGACCGTAAAGCTTGAACCGACATAAGGGGGCCCTAGCGGTCTCCACAAGACCGCTTAGCACCCTAGCGGTCCCTGGAAGGACCGCTAGGCCGTCCCGAGCCCGAAAAAGGAAAAAATGGCGGGAAACCCCATTCCATGCCCCATTCACACCCACGTGAAGGGGAAAAAAAGGGGAAACTAGTCCCCAACCTCTCTGTAGATTCTAAGAAATCCACTTAGAACAATTAAAAGGGAAAAAGAAAAAATGAATAGAAGAAGAATGGGAAAAGAGGGAGAAAAGGGGAGCATGCGAGGATGCTAAGGGGAATGTGATCACCAGAGACGCGAGGGCCTCAAAGGATATAACAAATAATCAATGGAGGGATCGCGATATAAATACCTTAAATGTGGGGGAGATTGTGAGTGCACCTTCTCTTTCTATCGGCCGGCCGATGAAGAGAGTTTTCCTTGATTGATTACCCTTGCAAAATTAACAAACACCAATAAACAAACATGGATTAGAAACCAAGATGTGTAGCATCAAATCCAAATGTAAATATGGACATAGAAAGCATGGATATGAACACACCTTATTGGTGTTTAGCCTTTAAACCCCTATGCAAAAGGGTATGGGAGATATGATGAATGATATGCAAATAGGGAGGTGTGCAAGTGTTGCACTAAGGAGATCTCAACATGGAGATAAAAAGAAATAAAAGGAAGAGATGGAATAATGATGCATGCAATTAACTAAAGAAAAATAAGAGATAGGAGGGGGAAAGCTTAGTGGTTTCTCCAATTGGCTTCAAGATCTTCAATAGAGGAAGAAGAGGGTGTAGAATTCCATGGATGTAGAGGCTCCAAATCTTCAATAGAGGAAGAAGAACTCTGTGGATGTAGAGGTTTCAAATCTTCAATAGAGGAAGAAGAACTCTGTGGATGTAGAGGTTTCAAATCTTCAATAGAGGAAGAAGAACTCCGTGGATGAAGCTTTTAGGTGCATGGGAGTCTTCCTCCTTGAGCCTTTGGTCCGGCAGCACCTCCCCTTGAATTGATCTTGATCTCTTAACACAAGGGAGAGAGGAGTCCTATTTATAGGGTTGAAATTCAAAATTAATTCCAAGGGAAATTAGGAAAACATGTTTTAGTGGGATTTGGAATGAGATAAACATTAGGCAAGTGTCCCTTCAACCTTGGAAAGTCATAGGAACCCTTTCCTAAGTGGAAAAAGAGATTAAATGAGGAAAGGAAGTGAAATTCGGAATTAAATCAAGAGAAAATAAGAAAACATGTTTTAGTTAGAATTTGGAAGAGATAAACATTAGGCAAGTGTCCCTTCAACCTTGGAAAGTCATAGGAACCCTTTCCCAAGTGGAAAAAGAGATTAAATGAGGAAAGGAAGTGAAATTCGGAATTAAATCCAAGAGAAAATAAGAGAATATGTTTTAGTTGAAATTTGGAAGAGATAAACATTAGGTAAGTGTCCCTTCAACCTTGGAAAGTCATAGGAACCCTTTCCCAAGTGGAAAAGGAGTGTAAGTGAGGAAAGGAAGGGGTGCTTCTGGAGTTCGGAATTGAACAAGAATTGACGACCGAACAGACGGTCGCTAATTAAAGAAATGACGCCCCCTGACGGGGCGTTACTTAAATGACGCCCGGGTCCCTTCCCCCATTTGATTTAAGGCCCGAAAAAAAATGGAGAAATGGCTCAGAAAAAATCTGGAGAAAAATGGAAAAACATGTGGAAAGCTTGGGGAAGTTGGATATTCAATAAAAAGGAGAAAAATCACTCAAATAAGTCGATTTGAGGGTCAAATGGGGCATCATAGTGCGATAGGAGATATGCTCAAAATGATGTCAATTTTAGTGTATCTACAGCTGCCCCGCCTTGGCATCTGCTTTGCAAGGGAGTGACACAGAATGAAATAGAATAGAATGAAGTGAAGCAACATGGAATGGAATGGAATGGAATGGAATGAAGTGAGAGCGAACTGAAAAGTAGATGTCAAGGTGTGATGAGACACGCAATCAACATCACTTGATGAGAATGAAATCAAAAGCTCGAGATGAAGTAAATCTCGGGAAATCCAACGAAATCAACAATGTTTGGATAAAAGGGGAGATGTGCACGCGGTGCACGAAGGAGATAAAATAAAATGATCAACTTCCAGCGCGGTGGAAGTACCCCAGGTCACAAACCTGTAGATTTCACCATTGGGGAGCGGTTACCAGTCAATGTGGACGTGCTGCAGCCAAGGTGGATCAAGGGAAATGATTGAAAAAATAAGATGATAAAAATCCAAACAAGGAGTTCTCGAGAAAAGACCCAAAACAGCGATAAAACGAACTGAGGATCCAATTCGGCAATGAAAATCTCATATCGAGAAAGATTAAGATCAATTCAACTCTCAATATCAGCTTATCAGAATGATTTTCCAACGTTAATTCAAAGTACTACATGAATGCATGCTGGGCTAAAGGGAAAATAATAAATGAAAATATAATATAATCAAGGATAATATTGTTAAACTGCCCAGACTGGGTCAAGAAACCAATTCTGTGAGCTGATACTAAGCCGAAGCCCGTTTATCCACGCACCAACTCGTAAAAAGGGAACCATCGTCCCCAGTCTTGGACGGCTCAACGGCCTATCCGTGTGACTAAGACTTCTCTGGAATCATCATTGTTTTTGATGAAGGGGAACTCAAATCCCAGATTTACCAAAGCCACAAGGTCCTTTATATAATCTAGTAACATATGTAACATATAGTAGAATGCATACAGGGAGATGGTGATATCAATAAGCATGGGAACTGAGAAATGAGCTGCAAGCACCGTGGGACTTTGATGATGATGCCCAGTCGGCGGGACCAAGAGCTTCTTATCCTGCGCTCAAAAATTCATTAGCCAAGATATAAAAGATAACAAACAATGAAGAAGGCATTTAAGCATAGCAATCATCAAAGCATCAATTATAGCATGTATATGGCATGAATAGCATAAGTCAAATCATAGCATTGTTTGTTATTTTATCATGAGGAGACAATCTGGCTAATCAAGATTTGGAGATGAATGATCAAGATCTGATATAATGCCCATCGGCGGAGTGATCAGATGAAATTAGCAGGAGTTGATTAAAAAAAATTTGGAGATGAATAATCATGAGATATGATAATCAGAATGATATAGGGAGATGATAATCAAAAAAAATGCCCCTGGTGGCATGTCATGAAAATATCGAGAAAGAATCAATAGATTGATAGCAATAAGTAGAGAGAGGACCCATCCCGTGTTTTTGGTCTCTGCAAAGCTGTTCCTGCAAAACACCATCAGAAAATACAATGCAAATTTTTGGATTTTGGAAATATGCAAATTTTTATGAGTTTTGAAAAATATTTGAATTTTTATGTGGATTTTGAAAATATTTTAATTTTTTATGAATTTTTGAAAATATTCAATTTTTGTTGGATTTTGATCAGGAAATATTCAATTTTTGTTTGATTTTGGCTTAGACATTGTTAATGCAGCATCAAATGGTGTTTTGAACCACTGGCTAGGGGTCCTTGTTCCTTCCCTTTTCGCTAAAAACTGCCCAAAGCTGGACGTGCATTGAAAGTGACATCCTATAACCGACCGTCTTTGATCAACGGTGCCCCTACCAAGGCCATACCCGAGAAACATTCGGTCTTGGAGGGAGAAGAGAAGAATAATTGAGGATAAACTTTGTGTAGGATGGGAGATATCGGGACTTGAATTCCTTCCAAGGTGTTCCCTTCAAAGAGGTAGTCTGTTGTGCCGGGGCTTTGTGCCTTTAATTTTTAGACCCTTGACATGCATACGACCAGGGTTTTCCCTGCGGGGACTTTGCCACTCTTGACATGCCATAATTCATACTTTTACTTTTATCAAAATTTTGACTTGATTTTCATAATAGCCCTTTTGGCGAAATGTATATCATGAAAACTCATTTAATTTGGGTCAAGACTGCCCCTATTTGAGACTCCTCTCGTATTGGGGATTACCAAGGTTGGTCATCTCATCCGTCAACCTCTTGCCCCTGCATGCGGCCGAGTAAAGAAGAGAAAAGACTTTCAGATATACTCATGGCATGGCCAAGGTAGCAACGGTGTTTAACCAAAGGAGCCGGCTAAGGACGCCGTGAAGTGTGTGGAATGCCTAGCTAAGGGTTACTCTTAACAAGCGGGGAAAGAATGTTGAATTCCCAACACGGTTTTTTATTAACCAGAGGTGCTGCAAAAAAAATAAGCCTAAAGGACTCTTTTGAGAATGATTTCAATTAAACAAAAGCTTAAGATAAATGTTTAAAACACCACTCTTAATCTCGTTAAGAAGCACTTGATTTTGAAAATCATGCGTGAAGTAATGAGAAAATGATATCATTAAAATGCGTACTTACGCCAATATGTTACCTTGCAACCTTTGTAGAAGCAGCTGTCAGAGGCGAGGTTGATCATCATGGGATTTGTCCTCTTTGGCAGTCAAAAGGATTGGAAGCAAAAGATTTTGGGAGTGGCTTAACAAGAATGAGTGGTGCTCAAACCAGACTCAGATGAATAAGGAGAAAAGGAAAAGAGGCGAGGGCTAGAACTCCCTCACTAAGGCGCGGAGACCCTGATCACATGGAACAGTCTACAGAAGAAGCGAAAAATCAAGAAGAGGGGTGAGGACTAAAGCCTCGGAAGCAATGGGAGAAAGGGCAGATGCCCAAGGCAGTGGATGTGGAAGAAGTTGGGTCAGACCCAGAATTAGGAGGAATCAGAAGAAGAAATTGGTAGATGGAAAGAGGTGGATCCGGAGGGTCCGGAGGCAGAGGAGGAGAATCATGATAGGAGGAATCCGGAGGCTCCGGAGGAATATTGAAAGAAGGGATGCGATGCCCTGGGGAGAAATAGGGAAAAAGATGATGGAAAAGGAAGAAGAAAATGAAGGATGTGATGTCCCGGAGGAGTAGAAAGATGAATCGGAAGAAAGATGGAGGGTCTGGAGGTTCCGGGGGAATGAAATCAGGAGGGTCACGATGCCCTGGAAGATGATAGAGAGAATAAGACGGAGAATTCGGAGGTTCCGGAGGAAGCAAATGGAAAGGGGCACGATGCCCGGGGAAAAGATGGAGACAATCAGGTGGAGGATCCGGAGGTTCCGGAGGAAGAATATAGAAAGGGGCGCGATACCCAAGAGAGAGGAATGAAGGAGGATCAGGAGGAAAATCCGGAGGTTCTGAAGGTAGCAAATGAGAAGGGGCGCGATGCCCAAGGGGAAAATCTGGAGGTTCCGGAGGAGGAAGGTGGAAAGGGGCGCGATGCCCGAGAGAAAGGTCCGGAGGTTCCGGAGGAGGAGAATGGAAAGGGGCGCGATGCCCGAGGGGAAAGTCCGGAGGTTCCGGAGGAAGAAGATGAAAAGGGGCGCGATGCCCGAGGGGAAAGTCTGGAGGTTCCGGAGGAGTAAAGTGGAAAGGGGCGCGATGCCCGAGAGAAAGGTCCGGAGGTTCCGGAGGAGGAGAATGGAAAGGGGCGCGATGTCCGAGGGGAAAGTCCGGAGGTTCCGGAGGAAGAAGATGAAAAGGGGCGCGATGCCCAAAGAGGAGGAATAAAATTCCTGGAGGTTCCAGGGAGATAGCAGGAAAAGGGACGCGATGCCCCAGGGATAGTGGATAAAAAGATGAAGATGAATAAGATGGGAAGTGCGGAATATCTGGAGGTGCCGGAAGGCGGGGAAGATACGGGTTTGGAAACCCGGGAAGCAGGAGGTGCAAATGCATGCAATGGGATGGATGCGATGAATGCAATGAATGCGCGAATGCAATGAGATGCAAAGAATATGGAGAATATGAAGGGCGAGAGGACGAGATCCTCCTCCTAACCCTGGGAATGGCCCATGGAAAAGATGTGATAGACAAGAAGGTGGATGGAATAGCGGAAGGCCTTTCGGCACCAAGATAACTGTCCCTCCACGGCAGTGAAAGAATACAGCCAAATGGCCTAATGGATGAAATACAAGCCCATGACGAAGCTTCAATAGTAAACGACAACTCCCTTGGAGGGTGAAAAGTAATGGTGTGAGGGAGTTGGAAAGTAGGGCTCAAAAGCATCATGTTGCCCGGGGGTTCAAGATTTGGAAGTTGGAACAGAGGGTGCCCTGCCCGGCCCTTACACAGCATCAGTGCTTGGCATGACGGTGACTTGGCCTCTTCAATCATGCCTGGCACAATCACCCGGATTGGCATCCGGCAAATGAACTCTTGCATTTTGAATAGCGCGGCCATGGCCAAATTCTTCTTTCGCAGCTCTTGATCATCCTCGGCACAAGTGTTTGTAGAAGCACTCCCCTTCCGAGTAGTAGAGGGAGGTGAAGCAGAGGCGGAAGGCTCCATGAATGGTGGGGGCGTAATGAAAGGCGTTGGAGAAAGGATAAGTGGAGGCGGAGGTATAAACACGTCGAGTTTCTCCCTTTGCTCGGAAGCAGTTGGGATTGGCTCGAGTGCAAAAAAGGGTGAATCCTGCTCAGGATTAGCCACGAGTAAAGGTGAAGGGTTATGTGGTGGAATAGGTGTTATAGGCATAGTGGAGGGTTTTGAGGTTAAAGGGGTAATGGAGGGTTGAAGTGGTGGGATGTTAATTGGGGAAGGTTTAATGGTGGGTTCAAGGGAGGCCGATGGTGTGAAGGTTAATGGTTTAATGGGTGGAGGTGTCATTGGTGGAGGTTTGATGGAAGGTTCAGGGGAGGGTGATGATATGAAGGTTGATGTAACTGGGGGAGGTATAACTGGTGGAGGTTTGGTGCGGGGAAAACTCCGGACGGGGCGAGCGGTGTTAGGAGTGGGAGGAGACTCAAGATGCGCCGGTGTGGGTGATTGGAGTATCGACCCATCATCGTAACACCAAGAGGTCTCGGAAACGGGGGTTGGATCAGGGATGGTAGCTTCGTCCTGAGCAGGGGGTTCATCAAATGATAGTGGAGGAAGCGGGAAGTTAAGGAAACTCGGAAGGGGTGCCTGCATAGCTTCATCATCATACATTGCTTCAGATTCTTCAACTGCCGGCTCTTGATTGCTTGAAGTGCCAAAGTCATAATCATCTCTCCTATCTTTCCATTCACTCTCCATCTTGGTAATGTCATCCAGGAAAGCGTGAAGAGAATTAACTGGAGTAGGAGGAGCCCGCCGCGGGCTCGTAACCCTCTTTAATTGTTCCTCCATAAGAGTGATTTTGTCAAGGAGAGTTTGCTGGAGGGGTGTGACCTGTGCAACCGAAGGTTGATAGGGCCTTGAAGGAGGAGGGGCCGTATAAAAAGGCCGTGGAGAAGAATTAACGGGCCGACCCATGGAAGAACCCGGATGGGCCGGATTGCAAGGAATAAATGGGCCTTGGGGCCGTGATGGAGGAGGAATAGAAGGAGGCGGGTGATGGGCCACCCGAGTAGAATGAATAGGAGGAGATGGGTGATGGGCCACCCGTGTAGGAATAAAAGAGGGAGGTGGGTGATGGGCCACCCGTGTAGGATTAGAAGGAGGAGGAGAGGAATGAGATGCACCCTCAATGGCGGCCTTAAGGGCTTGGATCTGTTGAGGGGTGAGATGATCTAATGCATGAATGATTTGGGAAACCTTCTCATCATTGGGAGGAGACGGTCCCGAGGGAATAGTGGCTCGCAATTGGATTAAAAGACCATTGGATTGGACATTGCCCATGGGTCGGGTAACACCATAAGAGTGAGGACGTGGTCCTTTGAAAGAATTATGGTGAGAATTATGTTGAACATGTTGGAATTGAGGGGAATAAGATGTGCTAGGTTGATCACCCTCATGAACATTAATTGAATTGAACATGTTGTTTTGTCTATCAAAGTAAGCCATTATGTAAGCAATTTAATGTGCAAACAATTTGCAAAGAAGCACACAAGTTGGAATGGTTACCTTGATTTTTTTTATGTTTGAACCTTGGTGAATTAATGATTTTTTACAAAGATTTGGAATGATTCACACGAGGGAGGAACCTAGTTTCAATATGATTACTTCAATGCCAACTAGGAACACTCTCTCACCACGTATAGGCCAACTAAACTCGGGAACTTCAAGGGTACAACCTGCCCCGCGTCCGTGAGGGAATCCACGGGTGCGGGGACTTATGGAGGCTTGGTTTAGGAATTTCCAATCCAAAGAGACGGAATGCTCAATGGAGGGTCCTTCCTTCACCAAGGGGGTGTGTGAAATCCTAATATAGAGAGAGGAGGTCTCCCAAGCCAAATGCCCTAAATGCAAGTCCTAATGCAAAAGACAAAGAAAAGAAAGTATGAACCATGATATGAGCCAAACCAAAGAAAGATAAGGTAAAACACTCACATGGCCATACAAATCATAGCAATCAACATAATATGAAGCATGGCATCCAAAACTTTTTTTTTAAAAAAGATGGAGTGATAAGAAAGTGGAATTTTTCAAAAACCAACAAGTTAGCAATCACATAAGGGGAGGGGGATGTGCACGCGATGCACAAGTGATAAAACAAAAAGGAAAGTGCTATGTGGAGCACAAAGGGAGTTGCACCGAGGGTGCAAAGGGCGAAGGGTAATCAAAGAAAAACAATGGTGGTCCCACAGTGATCGCCAATTTGTAGATTCTAAGAAATCCACTTAGAATAATTAAAAGGGAAAAAGAAAAAATGAATAGAAGAAGAATGGGAAAAGAGGGAGAAAAGGGGAGCATGCGAGGATGCTAAGGGGAATGTGATCGCCAGAGACGCGAGGGCCTCAAAGGATATAACAAATAATCAATGGAGGGATCGCGATATAAATACCTTAAATGTGGGGGAGATTGTGAGTGCACCTTCTCTTTCTATCGGCCGGCCGATGAAGAGAGTTTTCCTTGATTGATTACCCTTGCAAAATTAACAAACACCAATAAACAAACATGGATTAGAAATCAAGATGTGTAGCATCAAATCCAAATGTAAATATGGACATAGAAAGCATGGATATGAACACACCTTATTGGTGTTTGGCCTTTAAACCCCTATGCAAAAGGGTATGGGAGATATGATGAATGATATGCAAATAGGGAGGTGTGCAAGTGTTGCACTAAGGAGATCTCAACATGGAGATAAAAAGAAATAAAAGGAAGAGATGGAATAATGATGCATGCAATTAACTAAAGAAAAATAAGAGATAGGAGGGGGAAAGCTTAGTGGTTTCTCCAATTGGCTTCAAGATCTTCAATAGAGGAAGAAGAGGATGTAGAATTCCATGGATGTAGAGGCTCCAAATCTTCAATAGAGGAAGAAGAACTCTGTGGATGTAGTGGTTTCAAATCTTCAATAGAGGAAGAAGAACTCTGTGGATGTAGAGGTTTCAAATCTTCAATAGAGGAAGAAGAACTCCGTGGATGAAGCTTTTAGGTGCATGGGAGTCTTCCTCCTTGAGCCTTTGGTCCGGCAGCACCTCCCCTTGAATTGATCTTGATCTCTTAACACAAGGGAGAGAGGAGTCCTATTTATAGGGTTGAAATTCGAAATTAATTCCAAGGGAAATTAGGAAAACATGTTTTAGTGGGATTTGGAATGAGATAAACATTAGGCAAGTGTCCCTTCAACCTTGGAAAGTCATAGGAACCCTTTCCTAAGTGGAAAAAGAGATTAAATGAGGAAAGGAAGTGAAATTCAGAATTAAATCAAGAGAAAATAAGAAAACATGTTTTAGTTAGAATTTGGAAGAGATAAACATTAGGCAAGTGTCCCTTCAACCTTGGAAAGTCATAGGAACCCTTCCCCAAGTGGAAAAAGAGATTAAATGAGGAAAGGAAGTGAAATTCGGAATTAAATCCAAGAGAAAATAAGAGAATATGTTTTAGTTGAAATTTGGAAGAGATAAACATTAGGTAAGTGTCCCTTCAACCTTGGAAAGTCATAGGAACCCTTTCCCAAGTGGAAAAGGAGTGTAAGTGAGGAAAGGAAGGGGTGCTTCTGGAGTTCGGAATTGAACAAGAATTGACGACCGAATAGACGGTCGCTAATTAAAGAAATGACGCCCCCTGACGGGGCGTTACTTAAATGACGCCCGGGTCCCTTCCCCCATTTGATTTAAGGCCCGAAAAAAAATGGAGAAATGGCTCAGAAAAATCTGGAGAAAAATGGAAAAACATGTGGAAAGCTTGGGGAAGTTGGATATTCAATAAAAAGGAGAAAAATCACTCAAATAAGTCGATTTGAGGGTCAAATGGGGCATCACAGTGCGATAGGAGATATGCTCAAAATGATGTCAATTTTAGTGTATCTACACTCTCTAGCATCGAGAGGACCCATTTAGACCCCAAAAACGTGATCAAAACGTAAGATCTAGCTCACACCCCAAAATAACACATTTTCACCCCGACGGAGAAATAAACCCGCTCGGCTCACCACGACCTACAAAACTCGCGGGAAATAAAGTACACGAGCTGGGGGTCCATCTCCCTATGTAGCAACCCTGGTAAATGGAAGGAATAAAAATCTTAAATAGATTAAAAACCATGTAAATGTTCAAGGCCCAACCCATATATATACCAAATGGGCCTTACACTTAAACCGTATGGGCCTTGCACCTAAACCAAATAAGCCAAAGGAAAGGGTGCCCTGCCCTAGGGCGCCATTTCATCAAATAAAGCCCTTCTATATGGGCGCCATTTTCATATAGTAGTGACCAGCTTTCGTTGCCATGATAGAGGAGAAGGGCGCCCCTGAGTGGGCGCTATTCAATGAAATAAAGACCCTGTGAATGGGCGCTATTTAAGGAAATAGAGACTCCTCCTTGGGCGCCATTTCACTGTGGGTGAAATTAAGGAAACTACAGACCGTAGTTCGTTCTAAGTAGGACTCTGGTTGCTGATACAAGAAGGACTTAATCTTGGTAGGATTGATATGTGGGAAGTTTAAATACTAATAGGATTCCTTCTATGGAAACTTTGATCCCAATCGAACTCTTAAACCCCATTAGGATTCTCTACCCTATAAATACCTTGTCCCTCGATCAAGCACCGGTTATTGCTTCAACTTCCTTTGGCGATTGTGCTTCTTCTCTGTTACTTCGTGGAGAAGAGGACTTGGTTCTCCTTCCGGGTTGTTCTGCCGGTTAATTACTTCTTCCACGATAGAAGAAGTCCTCCTGCTTCTGCTCTTCCTTTTTGCTGGAAGGAGAATTGCTTCTCTTTCACCAATGTCACTGAAGCCACAGGAACGTCTATCCTGTTAGTCTCTGCATCAAAGGAAGTAGAGTTGCTTCTCCTACTGCCGTTGCATCTATATCTTCTTCCTATTTCATTTTGCTACTATAAAGGGAGAGCACCGTCTTCCTTTGTCTAGTGAAAGAGCTGCAGTTACTACATCCAGTTCCTCTGTTCCACGGATTGCAGAACATAGTACCATTTCTGTGAACATCTGTTGCCTTCTTCAATCTCTTCACGTACTGTCAACCAGAATCTACCCAGAAAGGTAGGTGTTCTCAAGTTTTAAGCCAAACCCTGTAATTACTAAGTCCTTTGTATGCATATAGGTCATTAAGAAGGCTTCCAGTCTCGGATTTATCATTTTGAGCATACACAGGTAAATAGCGACCCTGTATAGGGCGCTATTTGATCTCACGATTGAATACACAATCGTTATTTTGTTAGCTATTTCATAAATACACATGTTCAAAATTTAATAACCATGGACCATGACATCCAATCTAATGCATGAGTATACTGCTAGATTCCTACTATTTTTCTCTACATGTCCATGTATTCGTTTCTGGAAAATTCTTGTAAATCATAAAGTGGCACTATTCATGACCAATGCACACATGAATGAAGCACGGTTGTCACCCAGCCACTATTTGAATAGGGCGCCCTAGACCTGGACGCTATTTTCCTAAAACCAGGGCTCTGCCCAGGGTGCCATTTACCTTGAGCAGTAAAAACCGAGAATTCTTGGTTATGTAATTGAAATATGGAATTGACATTGAGTATTTAAATCCTTAATTTATATGCTCTATTTCCCAAACTGGATTTAAAGAAATGGAGACCCTGTCCAGGGCGCCATATTCATGGTTCTTGTCTTCCGTGGTTTTTCTGTAACCCCTTTTCAGTGGGTTGTATATTGGCACTATATTCCAGTCCGTGAGTATAGTCTCACGTTTCTCGGTGTTTTATCGATTACCCCACTATTTCTCGGTGATAGATGAACCCTCCGCGGGACATTCCTTCCTTCGGACTGGTAAATTTATCATAGAGACCTCCGTAAGTCTACGTGATGCTCGGAGTGGGAATCTAGCCAAAGCACAAACCTCCTCTAAGGCGGCCCCCAACTATGACGAACGCACCCTAGATGTCATCTCGATCATCGTGCACGACCCTAGATCTTGCTTGATGAAAGCGCTATGCCCGAGCCCTGTCTCGATGTTCGTGCACGGCCCCAGACGTTGCTTGACAAAAGCACCTTACCCGAGCTCTATCTCGATATTCGTGCATGACTCTGGCGCTGTGGGATAAAAGGACCCGGTCCGACAGCTATCTCGATGATCGTGTGCCACCATAGGATCACCTCGATGAGCGTGCCCTCAGTGCTGTTACCCTAACAATGGGCATACTTCACAAGTCTCGACGCAAGATGAAGCGTCAGGCCCCTGCCTCCGTCAACGGGTCCCGAGCACAAACATCGAGGTCTCCCGACGCCCGTCTCTTTCAGTCACAATGGTGCCCTCAATGTCGGACTACCCAGCCACTCCAGTCACATCGGGGCCCACGTCACCTGACTACTCAACAACTCGAGTCACAACGGTGCCCCCAGCACTTGACGGCAGAGTCCAGATGACACCGGGCTACTCCAGCCTCAATGGCGCTCAACAACTTCAGTCACAATGGTGCCCTCGATGCCCGACTCCCCAGCTACTCCAGTCACATCGGAGCCCACGGCACCCGACTACTCAACTACTCCAGTCACAACGGTGCCCCCGACGGCCGAGCCCAGACGACGCCGGGCTACTCTAGCCTCAATGGCACTCAACAACTTCAATCACAATGGTGTCCCCGGCACCCGACTGCCAGCTACTCCAGTCACATCGGGGCCCGCGACACCAGACCACTCAACAACCTCAGTCACAACGGTGCCCCCGGCACCCGACTGTCAGCTACTCCAGTCACATCGGGGCCCGCGACGCCCGACCACTCAACAACCTCAGTCACAATGGTGCCCCCGGCACCCGACTGCCAGCTACTCCAGTCTCACACAAGAAGAGGGAAACGTGAGGCCCTTGCCCCATTGGCCAGCCTTGGAGCAAGGGAGGAATCAACCTCCACATCCCGCTGTTGCTCTGGCAACGCGACCACTCCTTTTGCCACGTTCCGCAAAGAACGCATCCATGAGGGGCACCGTGTTAATTACCAGGCCCTCCTTCGGCCTCCTTTCAATTTCTGAGTCGGGACCTGCTGCACCCGACTGCTCAGCAGCTCCAGCCACAATAGTGCCCTCGGTACCGGATTTCCAATCTCAGTCGCACCAAATCACCAGTGTCTCCTGGCGCCCAGCTCCCTCAGCTGCCCCAGCTATAATGGTGCCCTCGACACTTGACTATCCAGCCACTTCGGTCTCGACGGTGCCCTACGGTACCCGACCGCCCAACTACTCCAGTCACCGCCGCGCCAATGGCGTCTAACTGCTCTAGTCAAAGCGATGCCTACAGCCTCAACGGCTCCAGTAGCAGCGGTGCCCACGGCACCAGACAATTCCAAGCTCAGCGGCTTTTGATCGCTCAGGTCAGGGGGATACCAACGACGTCCCACCGCTCCAGTCTCAACAGCGCTCGGCCGCCTCTGTCTCAACATCTCCCGGCCGCTCCATTTACTAGTGGTGCCTGCGCCATTCGATCACCTTGGCCTTAGCGGTGCCTAACTGCTCAAGTACAACGGTGCCCACGGCACCCCTACCTCCCCGATCTTGACACAGTCTCATATCGGGAGTACATTGTGACGCCCCTCGGGCGGCACCCTGCTGAGTCAAAGGTCCTTTGACAGACTCTACGTGCAAATGCAGATCTACCCACACCATAATGCAATGACCCGGGGACCGTCATGAATGACGGAATTGCCCTGTGGCTTGCAAGCATTTGTAATTGGGCTCTCATGCCCCCATATAAATGCCTTTCATGGCATATAGTTATGTAGCCCAGTTAGGGAACGGATCCCCTTCCTCTCCAGAACTAGTCTCTCTACCTCCAGTTATCCCTGTCATGTTGTTATTGCCCTATCGCTGTAGCGCGGACTAAGCCCTCTCGACGTCGCGGCTCCCAGGGTCCCTGACTCTCTCTTCGACAGTAGAAACAAAGGTGTTCGGATTCAATCCGATGTCAAATAAACATCGATTGCTTACGGTCGGTGGGTAAAGACGTCCAGTACACGAATCCCCATAATCGCATGCACACTTGTACTAGCAGAACCTCTTCCTCTCCACGTGGCGCACGACATTTTGTGCTTACGTGTCGTTCCTTGGAGGCACATCCCCAGTCAAACACTCGGTTCCACCGATAATCGTCGAGAAATTGACTGGTACGCCCGCATTCCACCCAGCCATCCTTGTCCCAGTCTCCCAGAATGATTAACCATACGCCATCCCTTCCAATGTGTTCCTATCGTTCTCTCTGCCTTCTTTTCAATACCCCCAGAATCCCCGCGTGCCCAATCGACCTATCTCGGCCTTCCGTAAAAGGCGAGTGTGCGTCACCGCCGTGAGGAAAAGACAGAAGGGATTTCCCCACGCGCGTAAACAAATTGGCACGCCCGGTGGGACTTCTCTTACCTTTCTTCTTTCTGCCGAAGAATAGTCACACCTGCCAAGTGTACGCCGCAATGCCCTCGCCTTTTCTTATTGGAGAGGAAGAGGAGGGACCCCGTGTAGACACGCCGTTCTTGACGTTACAGTGAGTAAATCTCATATTACACTATGATACCCCAAGGCGGCCTTCACATTTTTAATTGCTCTGGTGATTTCCTATTTTTCTGATTTTTTTTACATTTTTCTGAATTTTTTCGTGAAAAATCTTGGAGGTGTCCAGGAGACTGGGCACCTCCATAAATTCATATATATATATAATAATAATAAAAATAATAAAAAAAATTGAAAAATCATGGAGGAGTCCAGGTGCCTGGACGCCTCCATAAATAAAAATAATTAAAAAATAAAAAAATCAGAAAAATCATGGAGGCGTCCAGGAGGCTGGACGCCTCCATAAATGACACAAAAAAATTGAAAATAAATATATATATATATTCTTGAAGACGTCCACGCCCCTGGACGCCTCCATCATTCGGCTCACGGGCGACCCCCGGCCATCGACTGACCGTTACTCAGTCTGTCGTTTGAAAAGAATCCAAATACTGGAGGCGTCCAGGCCCCTGGACGCCTCCATCATCCGGCTCACGGGCGGCCCCGGCCATCGACTGACCGTTGCTCAGTCTGTCGTTTGAAAAGAATCCAAATCATGGAGGCGTCCAGGCCCCTGGACGCCTCCATCATTCAGCTCACGGGCGTCCCTGGCCACTGCCCGACCGTTGCTCAGCCTGTCGTTTAAAAAGAATCCAAATAATGGAGGCGTCCAGGCCCCTGGACGCCTCCATCATTCAGCTCACGGGCACCCCAGACCCCGACTATCCGTTGGCTGGATTGTAGTTCGAAAGGGATCCAATGCAATGGAGGCGTCCCGGCCCCTGGACGCCTCCATCACTCAGATCACGGGTGCCCCTGGCCACTGACCATCCGTCAGCCGGTCAGATTGCCGTTTAAAAAAGAGCCAAATCATGGAGGCGTCCAGGCCCCTGGACGCCTCCATCCTCCTGAGCTCTATAAATAGAGGCCTACCCCCCTCAGTCCAGGGGTCGAAAAAAGAGCGCCGGGAGGCTGTCGGATTCCATTCCTAACCCGTGGGTGTTTTGTAGGTGAGGTTCTGCCAGATTCCTGGGTGCCCGTGCTCGCAGGAGAAAGGCCGTCTTCGCCCGTCGCGCTCCCACGTCATCCCTACGCTACCGAGGCTCCGCCGGATCTCACCATCGGCCATCCAATAAGCCATTCTCCTCTCTTTTTCCTTAGATATCTTGCATTCATCATATCGCATTTTCACCCCCTTTTGGGGGAGTCTCTTTCTGTTCCTACGTTGGTATAATCACCATCCATCATAAGCATTTTCCTCCTACTCGTGTCCGAGAGGGGTTTAAAAGACAACACCAACCAGGTGTGTGTCCGGCCGTCATTTCGTTACTTGCATCGCTAGAATTGATTGCTGCACCTTCGTCTTTCTGATCCACTTGTTATTTGTTTGTCGTTATTTTGTAAGGGTACTCAAGGAAAGCCCTCCCCGTCGGCCGGTCGAAGTGGGAGGAAGAAGCAACCCACCATTTCCCGCTCTTGATGATTCACAGTTTCCGTGCCTTGTGCCAGGTACACGCGATCATTTCTTTTCATTGAGGTAACCCCTCTGGCGATCACATCCCTTTGGCATCCTACATATGCTCTTTTCTTTGTTGACATGTTGCATGACCCCTTCCCCTATTAGCTTTTAGTTATTGCGAGTTTGTAGCCCGTCGCTCGCGTTTCTCGTTCCCTTTTGAGTGGATCTCCATTCGGCAGTCCACAGATTGGCGATCACGGTGGGACATCAGTTGCTTTCCTTTAGTTACTCTTGCAGCCCTTGACTTGCTTTATCATCTTTTACGTGTTCTTCATCTCTCAGTTGCTTTCTTACAATTACCCTTGCAGCTTCTTGTGATTCATTTTATCATTTGTTGTGTGTTACCCTTGCACCTTCTTGTAGTTTGCCTTACCATCTCTTGTGCATTGTTATACCTTGATCGTCTTGTTATTCTGTTATGCTCTATATATCTGTCAGCATTTCATCACATATGCCCATCCCTCTTTTCTACCTTTCTTTCTATTTCTTTCTTAGGATCACCCCCTCTTGGTGAAAGAAGGACTCTCCGTCGGGAATTCCTCTCGACGGACTAGGATCTCTTTCACTGGGACCTCCATAAGTCCCCGACAGCGAAGGATTCCCCTTCGTTCACTGGGCAGGTTGTACCGTTGAAGTTCCCCGGAGCTTAGTTACCATATTCGTGGTGAGTCGAGTGTCCCTAGTTCACACGGCGGTAAAACAAAGGTGCAACTAGGATTTTTGCACATTTTGTGTGAACTTTTACAAATCGTTAAAGAAAAAAAAAAGAGTTCAAACAAAAACAAAAAAGACGTAAAGCATCCACTTGTGTGTTAATCTCTGCTGCTTGTGTGCTGGTGTAGGTTATTACGTTCTGGAAAAGTGTTAAGGATGGCCGAGTATGATTATGATGCTTTCGAGGCTAACGCCTTCGGCTATGAGCCTCAAATGCATGACTCGGGTCATGACTCTTACGTGGAATACAGCCCGGAGCAGGGCTACCAAGGCGGGCCTCATGTCTACGCTATGGACGCTGGCCCATCCCACGAGTCCTCACATGAAGTGCCCAATGTTGCCGGGGATACATCTTCCCCCCAGGACATCTCCGCTCTGTTAGGTGTCCTCGCCAACACCCAACTCAACCCTGAGCAACTTCAGCCCTTCCAGGCCATTCTAAAAGGGAAGTCAGTCCCCCCCCTCCTGCGGAGCTGAGTCCGACTACAACCCCTGTCCAAGAGTCTATGCGGGTCATTCCCTCCTCCTCACCTCTCGGGCAGGCAAATCACCAGCCTCCCTCCTTCCAACTCCCCTCCCAATCTCCGGCGCAAGCCACCCTTCAAACACAAATCCCACCGGGCCTACCCGTTGGTAGACCCCAATATCCCTCCTGTCCTAGGTTTCCTTCTCAGGCCTCTGGGAGGCCTACCACTTCTGCCTGACAAGTGCCACCTTCACCAATTGACCCGTTCACCCAGTCCCTCTTGAATAAACTGAATAAGATGGACGAGCAATTCCGGAACTTACAAAAAAGGGTGGATGTGAAATCCACCCCTGAGGTTTCTCTGCCTATCCTACCAATATTTCGCCTTCCCCCTTCTGAGATGCCCACGTACCATAGGTACAACGGCACTGGCAACCCCTCTACCCATTTGAAGGACTTCATGTACGAGTCCTCGTTTTGGCAAAATGATAAAAGATCTCTGGCATACCTCTTTAGGAGGTCATTAGATGGCCCTGCGTTGGAATGGTTCTACGCCCTAGAGCCAAGCGAGGCTGAGGACTTCGACGTGGTTCAGAGGAAGTTCCTACAGAGATACCGGGACCGAGTTGGCCCATCTCTTTCTATCACCGACCTGGTCCCCGAAAAAATGAAGCCGGACGAAAATTTCGTCCAGTTCGCTGATAGATGGAGATCCCTGGCAGAAAGGATAAAGGATACCATCTCAGAGCCAGAGCAGGTGAAGATGATTATATCAAATGCTACCCCCCAGTTTAGGCATATCCTGGCAATGAACAAACTTAACACCATGGAGGAACTGTACGAGAGGGCTCGGTATGTCCAGACGCAACTGAAAGATTCTCCTCGCATGCACATGTTCGAGCCACCAAAGCCGAAGGTGTTTAGGAAGCCGGGCACTGGCATCCCAGGCGGAACGACAGAAGGGGTCGTGACGAATGAGCAAGTGAATGCGGTCAACGACGCTAACTATGTGGCAAACCCCAGGCTTCCACAAATGCCCCTGCTTCCTCTCCAACAAGGTTCGTTCCCTTCTCATCCTCCACCGCAAAGCAATCTCCTCCAGAACAATATGCCTCAACCCTTCCATCTTCAACAACAACAACAACGACCTCCTCAATATAATCAGGTTCCACCACCCGGGGATTATGGCCCCCAACAACAGAGGAGGCCGCTTGGACCTAGGAGAGCTCATTACCCACCTTTTCCGGAATCGTTATCAGATATCTTCAATGCTCTCATGGCTGCTAATTTTCTCACCTTGCCTAAGGAGAGAGCCATATGGCCCACGAACGTCGACACTTCCAGATATTGCGTCTTCCATAGACAGCCGGGTCATACAGTGGAAAAATGTTTTCATTTCAGAGATTATATCTATGATATGAACAATGAACATCAAATAGATTGGGACGAAATGAGGCAATGCGTCACCATGATGAAGGCCAGGAGACCTCCTCCTAGACAGCAACAACAACAACAGCAACCACAGCAACAACGACAGCTACAACAACAGCAACAAGCACCGCAACAACAACAACAACAGCCTCAGCAGGTACCACAACAGCAGCCAAACATGGGCATCCTCCAAAATCCACTACCAGAGCACCAGCAGCCCAATCATCAGGTGAACCCCATCTCCTCCTTCCCGGAAGTCGGGAGGGAGCAGGTATGGCACCTGGAAAATGCCTCTATTCTTTCCACCACCAACCCTATCATCATGCAACTCCCTTGTGTCGCCCGGGTAGCACCTCTTTCCCACCAACCCGCGTATGCATCGCCTTCACTATTTCCACTGCCATCGTGCCCCCTTATTCGCACCCCAATAACCTATCAGTTGACACCCCCCATTGCGCCTTCACACCTTCCCATCTCCTCTCACTCCTCCACTCCACCGCCCACCTCCACCGTAGTTGCCCCTATGCCCTCTAAGCCCCTTATCACCCGTCAACTGCGCGTAACCCCTTTTGCCCCCACAACACCGCCATCAATGCCCTCAAAACCACTCATCACCCGCCGCCCATCTCAAGCCTTACCCACCACCACCTTACCTCCACCTTCCAAGCCCCTCATCCGTCGTAACCCACATGGTGTTCCCCCTACCTCCGCCATACCTCCACCTAGTAAGCCCCTCATCAGGACCCCTGCTCTACCAACCATTCCCCCGTCACTGCCCCTCAAACCTCTACTGCAATCCATTGCTGCCCCTGTAGAGGTACAAAAGCCACAGGCAATGGTGCTCCGAAGTGGAAGGATTTTCCACAGGATTTTCCCCCAGGACAGTCAGAATCCCGAGCAGTCTTAGCAAGAAAAGGATGGAGAGCAGCTGGAAAAGTCCGTCCCTGGAACACAATATGATTTGCTGAAACACCTAGATAGGACGCCCGCTCGGATCTCCATCCTCGAGCTGCTCCAAAGATCCACGTCACATCAGGCGGCCTTGATGCAATATCTTCAAAGGGTCATGGTAAATGAGGACCTCCCCGCAGAAAAGATTTCGGCCGTTTTGACCCCAACGGACACACAACCAGCCATCATATTCCACAACTATGAGCTCGCTCCCAGGGAAGCTCGGAAGTATGCGTTGTGTGTCTCGATAAAAGTTAATGAGGTATCCGTAAACCCGTGCCTTGTAGACACAGGCGCATCCATAAACGTGATCTCCATGAGCACCCTTCGGATGTGCGGGGTTGACGAGGAACAGATCAGACCTTCCTCGATCACGGTCACAGCTTATGACAATAGCAAAAGACCACCACAGGGGATGATCATTCTGAGAGTAGGGCTAGGCCCTATGACAGTCTCCACGGAATTCCATATTCTCCACATGGACCCTACATTCAAGGCCATACTGGGTCGCCCTTATATTGAAGCCGCAGATGCCGTACCGTCCACCAACCATCAATGCTTGAAGTTTCCTTACAACGGAAGAATTATTAAGGTGGTAAGTACGTCTGTCCTTCCCACGGTGGATGCTATCAACACCTCTCTACCCTCCGTTTGGCCATCTCACTGGCCCATATTGTAGCTGCTGGATGTCCATGATGTATCTCATGTTCTGCTAGCGCCCAAGGAGCTGGTCAAGGTAACAACACCGCATCTCCCCTTTCACTCCAAAGGTTGGGAGATTATGAGGAACATCGGCTATCAGCAGGGCAGGGGTTTGGGCGCGCAACTGCAAGGTAGGCTGAAGCCGCCAACAGAAGTTAAGCCGAATCACAGGTTTGGTCTGGGTTTCAAAGGACCATTCAAGGCGGATTAGAAGCCCCTCACATGGACCCTAACAAACCACTTCAACAAAGGGCCCGTTATTCAGATGAGGGATTATCCGCTAGAAGCACGTGGGAGGTTACATGTTGTGCATTCAGCTGAAAGATATTCCAGGATTACCAAAAGAGGCAAGATCAAAGATCCAGAATGCGAATGGGACAAATGGTTCGAAATACCGGATGTTTCTATTGCGCTAGGAAGGATGTTCTCGCCTCCGCAACTCGAGGGGCCGTCATTGACTTCCGGAATGCCAGAGAATACCACCATTGTTGCCAAGGTTCCAAGCTATCCTTGTCCTCGCCAGAAGGACCTGGTCATCGGCGGATCTTCATCTGCTGTCACCATCACTATCGACGGTTTATCAGCCGTCATCTTCTCCGTTCACTCATCACAGCCACCGTTGCTGTCTTCTCCCTGGGCCAGACGATTGTCTGATGATCTCCCGAGGTCCCCCTCTCTTCTCGCATACCTGCGCGAATTTCTCGACCCGCGTCAGGTCTTCAATCACGATCTGCTCCGTGAGCCTCCCAACCCTCTAGCCATAACTACCTTCCTCTCCCCTACGATCTCTTTTCGTTGTTTTGTCATCAAAAATGAAAATGAAAAAAAAACGTCAATTTTCAAACTCCCCAGCAACACATCTTTGTTGAGGAAACCTCCTACATCTCACATGGGTGCGTCTCGCTTCGCGAGCCACCCGTCCAAGGTCCGATGAGCGACCTTTTTCACCCCTCCTTCGAGGGGCCTGTTCCTGTACATTCTTCACCATCCCCTTCAACTTTCTCTCCTTCTGTAAATAATGTCAGTCAGTCTAGGCCAAGGGTAGTACCTAGGAAGAAATCCAAGGGTAGGCAGATCCCTCGTCCGTTCCTTCTAGATTTAGCCGTTAGGTGTCAGGCCCTCCTTGCCATCCCTCAGTTATTAGAAGATCCCATCCAGTTACCAGAAATGGAATGCGAGGATAACTGTGCAATTGATGAAGGGTATGGAGTTTATGAGATCATAGATGAGGAATACCCTAGTGAAGATGAGGGTGAAGAATATGAGGATGCGGCTGCCGCATATGCTAGTGGAGTAAGGAGATTCGACGGGCCGTCAGCCGCGGTAGAAGAGTCCACCAAGGAAGTGAACTTGGGAACTGAGGAAGACCCTAGGATCATCCTCATAAGTGATAATCTGCCACCCTCTGAAGAAGAGGCATTGGTCCAAGTTCTTAAAAAGTATAAGGACACGTTTGCATGGAGCTACGAGGACATGCCGGGGCTGGATCCCACCCTGGCCGAACACCGCTTAACTTTAAAACCAGGGGCCGTCTCGGTAAAACAAAGGTTAAGACGTTTCCACCCTCAAATGGCTCTAAAAATGAAAGAAGAGGTCGACAAGCTCCACAAAGCCAGGTTCATTAGAGTCGTCCTCTATCCCCAATGGGTGGCAAATATTGTCCCAGTCATGAAGAAGGATGGCAAAGTCAGGATTTGCATCGACTTCTGGGACCTTAACCGCGCGTGTCCAAAGGATGATTTCCCCTTGCCTCACATTGATGTGTTAGTTGATAACACCGCAGGTTATGAGACCCTTTCATTCATGGATGGATTTTCGGGGTATAATCAAATTTGGTTGGCAGAAGATGACCAGGAGAAAACGTCATTCACTACGCCATGGGGGACATACTGTTACGTGGTCATGCCATTTGGATTAAAGAATGCTGGAGCTACTTACCAAAGAGCCATGATGAAAATATATTTCATGACATGATGCACATATATCTGGAGGTGTACGTGGATGATTTATTGGTGAAATCAAGAACCAGGGAAGAACATCCAAGGGTTTTAGCTAAGGTGTTGCAAAGATCAAGGGAGTTCCAACTGAAAATGAACCCCAAAAAATCTGTGTTTGGTGTGTCATCAGGCAAATTACTGGGTTTTATTGTGAGCAAAAGAGGGATTGAAATAGATCCCAACAAAGCCAAAGCCATCAGGGATATGTCGCCCCCTAGAAATTTAAGAGAAGTTCGAGGTCTAATTGGGAGGCTGCAGTTCATCCGTCGGTTTGTGTCTCAGCACTCACAAAGGTGTAGACCTTTCTACGAGTTGACCAAGCCGGGGGTAGAATTCCACTGGGATTCTAAGTGTCAGAAAGCTTTTGAAGGGTTAAAAGAATATTTGGCTAGTCCGCCCGTTCTCATCCCACCCAAACTGGAGAGACCTCTGATCCTCTACATCTCAGTCTTGGATGACTCTGTGGGAGCCGTCCTCGCACAAGCTGATGAAGAAGGTAAGGAATGGGCAACCTACTACCTCTCCAAACTCCTCAACTCCTGTGAGCAGACGTACACAATCATGGAGAAAACCTGTGCTGCCCTCGTTTGGGTAGTCCAGAAATTGAAACACTACTTCCTGGCTCATGAGGTCCATTTGATTGCTCGCATGAATCCCATCAAGTTCCTTCTGGAGAAATCCGTCCTGACGGACAGGCTAGCACGCTGGCAAAGTTTTCTCTCTCAGTTTGACATCACTTATATCCAGCAAAAGGTAATTAAAGGTTATGCCATAGCCGAGCATCTCGCTTACCATCCTCTTCCCAAGTTTGATCCTATCCAATCAGAGTTTCCAGATGAGGAACTAATGTCCATCAACCAATCAGATGATTACATGTGGACGTTATATTTCGATGGAGCTCTGAATTCTCAAGGGAAAGGAATCGGCGTTGCCCTCCTGTCGCCTGAAGGCCTCACATTCCCACTAGCGTACCAACTCAAATTCCCAGTCACCAACAATATAACCGAATATGAAGCTCTTCTAGCTGGCTTGGGACTCTCTCATTCTCTTCGTGTCACCGAATTGCGAGTCATGGGTGACAGTCAACTCATTCTTCGCCAGTTGCGCACTAAGTATCGCACCTGCGATCCTAAGCTCAAACCATACCAAGAACTCACTGCTGCCTTTGCCAAACTGTTCACCAAATTGATCTTTGTTCATGTCCCTCGTCATCAGAATATCCTCGCTGATGCCCTTGCCTCGTTGGCTTCGGCCATAAGGTTCCCTCTAGGGAGATGGTTTAAGTCCATTTCCATCTACAAACTTCACGCACCTGCAATTGATGACGCTTCCTACGTGAACATCAAAGACAGGATAGCAAGGAAGATCCTACAGGAAGAAATCCGTGAGAAGAGGGAAATCATGTTGGCAGAGGCAGAAGAAGAGCTGACCGACGAGGAGAAACCATGGTTCTACGAGATCGTCAAATATTGCAAAGATCAGTCTTATCCCGAAGGAGCCACCACGGAAGATAAGAAGGCCATAAGGAGAGTGGCTCAGAAATACACATTGGTTGGGGGTCTACTCTATAGAAGGAGCCTTACTGGCATTTTGTTGAGATGTCTTGATGACGATGAGGTCTGGAAATGTATAGAGGAGACACACTCGGGTGTGTGCGGTGGCCATGTGAACAGTCAGATGCTCACCAAGAAGATTATTAGGCAAGGCTTTTACTGGCCCACTATGGAGGAGGATTGTGCCGTCTATGTTCGTAGGTGCGTCAAGTGTCAACTTCACGCCGATAAAATCCATTCACCATCTTCCTCACTCCATCCAATCTCCTCCCCATGGCCTTTCTCCATGTGGGCATTCGACATCATCGGTCCCCTAGGTGATCCCAATTCCCTCACTAAGCAGAAATCATTCATCCTTATTGCGACGGAATACTTCACCAAATGGGCCGAAGCCGAAGCTTATGCGAAAATCAAGGCATCGACAGTCTGCAAGTTCATCACGAAGAACATCCTTGCCAGGTTCGGCGTCCCGAGCACAATCGTCACCGACAATGGGCCACAGTTCATTTCTAAGGATCTAAAGGACCTCTGCAAAAGGTACGCAATTGCATTGCATCATTCATCGCCTTATTACCCACAAGGTAATGGCCAAGCGGAGGCCACCAATAAAACATTGCTCAAAATCATCAAAAAAACTTGCGAGTCTAGTAAGTTTTCAGACTGTCCAGAAAAACTTATCGAAGCCCTATGGGCCTATCGCACTTCAATCCGAACCCCCACCGGGCAGACTCCATTTGCCCTCACTTATGGTATGGAAGCGGTAGTCCCGTACGAAACTCTGATCCCTTCTCTCAGGGTACAATTGGACGAGGAATTTCCCCTCGACGATCATCGTAATTCACTCCTCGCCCAGTTGGAACTCTTGGATGAGAAGCGGCTGGCCGCTGCCGAACACGCGCGTGTGTATCAAAATAGACTCGCTCGCTTTTACCAAAAGAAAGTCGTTGAGAGAAAATTCAAAGTCGGTGAGATGGTCGTAAAAAGAATTTTTGTCAAACCTGGAGGGCCGCGTTCTAAGCTCCAACCCAATTGGGAAGGACCATTTGTAATTCAAGCCGTGTACCCTGGCAACGCCTACAAGCTAGTCAACGCCGAAGGGACCGAGTTATCCCACCCTTGGAATGGGCTTTATCTTAAGAAATACTACCCTTAGCACAAAATAAAAAAAATGATGAAAAGATAAAAAACATCAAAAATAAAGAAATATTAAAAATCACTAAAAATATGGAAAATTCAAAATTCCGATGCCTGGCAGTCACCATGTAGTTAAGTCCCTGCATCTAACCTTCATGTTAGGATATGGCCCATTAAGGCTTGGTAGGCACCGGGTCTTGGTTTGCCAGAACCGTGGAGATCCCTGTCCGGCCACGTCGGCCTATGCTCGCTCGAAGGAAGCTAACATGTGCTTACTTATGTATTTTATTCAAAAAAAGTCGGTAGCATCACCTACGGTGGGGCCCCACCCAGAAGATCTCCGGAAGCTGTAATCTTTATTCTTTTCTCTTCGACCAAATGAGACAGTCGGCGCCCTTAAAACGCTGAGCATGAGAAACCGAAACTCAAACCCCAAAGGCAAGAGTAGGATCCATTTCCTCGAGCATCGATCAGAGTACGAGAAGAGGGCAGTGTCCCCGCAGGCATACGAAAAGGGAGCCCACAAACGTCAAACGACTATATCTCCCTCACAAAAAGAAATACAGAATCAAAATCAAGAAAAAAAGCCTGGTCGTGACCGTGCCTGTTGCGATAAACGGAACCCCTCAAAGTAAAAGTCTGAATCCACAAAAAGGGGCCGTGGAATGTAAATGCTCGAGATTTGGTCCAAAGTTGTCCGAAAGGAAAGAGTTGATGGGCCCTTATTCGCTCGTCGAGTTAACGGTTTTGCCGATCCTCTCAGGAGGTTTATCCCCCACACTCTTCCTTCTTCCTCTAAAGATGAACGTTCGATGGAGTTTCTGAAGGGTGAAAACTACCTAGGGTCTGCGACCTTATTTTAATATACACATTTGGTTGCCTACTTTGAAAAGCAAAAGCTATCGCTGTGAAGGAGTCTCCTTGTTTCTGGCTGGTCAAGACCCCTGTTTACCGCCTTGATGTCTTCTTGCTTAACCTTGGGCTTAGGCCAATGCAAGCGCGTCACCTATGGGTGCGACGGCGTCTGATTCCGGGTCAGCGTCGCGCGGTTGGTCGTTAGGGTTCCAGGGTGTTCCATCATATACCATCTAGAGTTGTGAGGAAATAGACCCGGGTCGGGCAAATCTCTTACCTCAAACATCTTTTGGGTGAATCCCTGTGGTCGGAAGCGACTGGGAGCCTAAGCATGGCATGACGGTATTGTCATCAGGGTAAGTCTTAGCCGGCGGGTTCATCATTCGAGGGGTCTAGAGGCCCAAATCAACCTAGATGTGCACTTAGGATACTTGGGAGGTTAGTAAGAAACCCATGTTCCCACGTAGGTTAAGTGCCATGTCGGTGCTTACCGGGCGTTAGCAACAAAAAAAATCGAAATGATAAAAGCAACAAAAAAAATGGAAAAGAGAAAATGTACATATTTGCAAACAAAAAAAATCTTTTTTATAAAACAAAAAAATGTCAAATATAAAAAAGAAAATAAATCAATTTAGCATTTGCGTGTAACATCTCACTTTTAATACCGCTTGCATTCGTGTGCTTGCCTGTTGCATTTATCATCACCGCATCTTTCTCATGCCTTCGTTAAATAAAGGCTTGGCCCCTTGACCAGTTATCAAGGACAGTCAATGTGACCATTTGCTTATTGAGCAAGGGGCCAAGTCAGAATAGAAATTCTGATTTGTTTGTTTCAGTGATGTGTGCAGGGATTCAAGCAACAGAAGTAAAGGTGAAAACCAAACAAACCGAACCTTGTATTTTATTCCAAAAACCAAAAAAATTACATCAAGTTCCGCCCTCTCTCTCTGCATTACTCGTCCCACTACTCTCCGGGCACAACGCTCTCAAAGGTGCTACCCAACTACGAAAAGTGGTACTCCTACCGCTTTGTACTCCCCTTCCTATTCCCATACCCCGACGTTGATCCACGGAAGCAGCAGAGAAGCTACCAACACGAAAGCCGCGCTCTCGTGCTCTTCGGTAGCGCTCCTCACCATCTCTCAGCCACTGTTCAGCAAGACCAAGGTTGATTTGAAGTTCGAATAGTTGGGCCTCCATGGCCCTTCGTTCCTCCCTTTCAGTCAATCTGTTGGCTCTATCTCTCTCTGCGTCTCTTTCTCTCTCTGCACGTTATCTCTCGCGGTCTTCCCTCTCAAACTGGAGAGTGATCCTCGGTTCCACGGCATCCCTAGAGGAGTCGTCATCAGGATGACGCCACAGTTCCCTCTCCAGTTCTGCTATCCTAGCCTCCTTCTGCGCAGCCTTGGCAAGCGCTTCTTCCGTCTCCTTTTCCTGCCAAGTGTACCATTTCAGATGCGCGATAAGGCGTAAACAAAGAGAACTCAACACTAAAACTTTTACCTGTATACAGAGCATCCCTTCTGCCTCCGCAGCACGCTGCGTGGCGTGAGCAAGTTGCTCATGAAGCAAGTTAAGTTCTGAGGTGGGAATCCACAAGCTGGAAGAGGCACCACCTACTCCCATCGCTGGGGAAGCCGTGCCAATCTGAGCATGCTACGACTGCGTGAATTAGCAGCCAACATCTGGAATCTGCAGTTCTAATTAGGAACGCACTGTACACCTACCAAGGCGCTCGTAGCTCTGCGGGTATCGCCCAACCGTTGCTCCATCTCTGCCAAGTGAGTTCGTAAATTCGCTATCATGACATCCCGGACATCCTGCAGCCATACGAGTCAGCATTTTCACCAGAAAACCAGAAAAAGGAAGAAAGAAGAAAAGAGAAAAAAAGGGAGACCTACCTTCGCAAGTCCCCGGGGTTGGAGCTGTTCTGCGTACTCTGTCCTATATAGACGTAAGTAGTCCTCGCTATCCCGCGCCTGCGATTCTACAATCGTGCCACCCCGCTGCCAGTCTTCATACTATTCGGGGAATCGCACGCGCCAGTGAATGCAGGTCGCCGGTCCCCGCGTCTTTCTCCCGACACGAGGTGGCGCAGCCGTATCCACCCATTCTTGAGCCAGTCCTAAAGTTCTCATAACCAATCGTAGCCGAAGCGGCTCGATTTCATTCAGGCAGTGCATCCACAGTTCCCGTCCGAACCGGGCACGACTTGCTAGAACCCACGGCTGGTCGGCATCGACCATGTCTGAGTAGGGTCTCCAGTTGACCATCGCTGCAGGGAACTCATGTAGCTCCCGCCTTAGCACCATCAGTTGGTAGGTTAGGGGTGCCGCACTCATGATGGGTTCCCACCGCCTGGCTAGCGGCACCATCGCAGGTCACCAATGCCGAGCTCTCCCCATGGGGAGGTAATAATAGCTCCACAGCTGCGCGGCGCAGGTCATCAATACCTTGCAAAAACACAAAAAAAAATACAAAACAAGCAAAACCAAAAGTACCTGGATGAATGGTGTGAAATCACTCACAGTCATCTCACGGTCTGCTTCTTGGAACAGACCTGCAAACAAGTGCGCCAGCATGGCAGCTCTCCAGGCATAGTATCCTACTCTTTCAAGGTCTGACAGCAGCTCCAGGAAGCAACATTGAATACCGCCCCCTTTCGAGCTCAGTACCAATCTCCCCAAAAGGAAGAGGAGAAATCTCCTCAAATCTATGTTGCATCTTTCCCAGTTGCCGAAATCTGTGCAGTACACGGCCCGGCATCCTATTTCCATCGTTTCCATGAACTCTTCTGAGGATTCGTCGTCCCGCCGACGAGTGTCGGTGAGCCCTAATGCATCCATGAGGGACGCCCTAGCTACCGACCTGTTTTTCCGACCATCTAGGTCCAAACCCAGTAGCTTCTGGGCACCTTCTCGGTAATCCGCATAAGTGACCCCGGTCACTGCCTCGCCCTCCACCTTCAGGCTTGTGATCCGGACCACATCCTCCAAGCTGGGCACCATGTACCCCCAGGGCATCAGGAATGCCCGACTCACTGGGTCCCATCTCTCACACAAGGCTTGGATCAGGACCAGGTCGAGCTGGATCGGCTCGATCCGAAGAAAGGTGCCAAAACCCATCACGTCTAGCCTGGCCTTCTGAAAATCTGGGAGGCCCCTGTACGCTGCTACTACCAACTCCCATGAGATTTGTGATTTCATCACAACCTACATATACAAGGAATGGAGGTGAGGTTTGGTCAGAAGAAAGGAAGAAAGAATGAGAAAAGGGCAGGAAAGCTCAGCTTACGAGTTGCGATTGGGCCCTTTTCGGTGAAGTGCCCTTCGAGGTCCGAAAGCCTCCTGGAACTACTACCACTGGACCTGCTTCTCTTCGAGGAGTGGGAAGATTCGCCCTCCATCCAACTCCCGGAATTTTGAACTCCTCCTCTCCCGTGAAAACTTGTGCTCCTCGAGTTAGCTCTCGATATACCTGGGAGGATAAAAGGGACAAGAATTTATAGAAATGGAATGAGTGCGGGCCAAGATTGCCTCCATCGCCTGTTAATGATAGCCCTCGCAATGAGGCACCTGTCATGCGATCCCGTGTGTCACTTCACCGCTCGCACAGGGTGATTGATTGGACGAAGAATATGACGACTAGCCCCCTATGTTGTCTAGGGATACACTATCATGTTTTGGAGGACGTCCGTAAAATTTGACACAACATCCAGGAAAAAGGACTAGGGCCGTCATTATTGACTTCGACGGCAGATTCCTGTGGAAAATGGCCACAACAAGACGCGATTCTCCGCTCGGGGCGGAGTTTCGGCAGACCCATCACATGGGAACAGTACAAAGGAGAAGAAGTGTAGGGAAGAAGGAACGCACAAGAGAACAAACAAGCAACAGAAAATTAAATCATTCCATTCATAATTCTACATAAGCTGTCATAAACACTACAATCATAGAGAGGAGGCGAGTCCACTAGCTCACCAACTCTTGCCATTATCTTCATACTCGTCCCTCTAGGCGTCCCTCTCCTCTCCCCTGAGGTGCGGGTCCCTCAGAAGCCTCTGGGATCCTCGTGCAGCATCACCTGCCTCGCCTCTGGGCGCCTGCTCCGCAGCAGCGACTCGCTGCTCCTCCCCTGGCGTGGCAAAGAAGCCACTAGCGGCAAAGCGACCAGACTGGCTGAGTCGCTCCCCGAACTCTCGCGCTCTCTCGTAGCGCATCTCCATCCCTCCTAGCCTCTGCACGACGGCCTGAAGGCGCAGCTGGAGCTCCCTCACTTGGGCCTCCAAGGCCCTCCTCTCGGTCTGGTCCCGCTGTCGCTCGGACCTTCTCTCGGCTTTCTCTCTCTCTGCCTCTCTCCTCATCATCTGCAGAAGAACCCTTAACTCCAGGATGTCTGGAGAAGGCCTCTCCTCATCACGATGCCGCAGCTCTGCTACAGTCGCCACCCAGGCATCACGCTCCTCTTCCGCCCGAGTCGCGCGGGCCACCGCACCGGCAAGTTGCTCCCGGAGGGAGGCAATCTCGAGAAAAGGGGCCGAGGAACTGGAAGATGCGCCACCAATCATCCCTGTCATCGCTGTCTGCTGGGCACGCTGGAACAAAATAAACAACGGCCGTCAGTGGAACTCGAAATCTGAAGATAAAAGTGCGGCACGTAACTTACCAGGAGCGACAACTCATGTTGAGCGACGGCCAGCTGCCGCCTAGCCTCTGACAGTTGGGCGCGTGAACCGCCGATGCCACGCGTGTCCCCAGCTTGGGGAAGCCCCGCATAACTCTCTCTCCGCCGCCGCAGGAAGTCGGCGCTGTCCTGCACCAATACACTCCCTTGCTGTCCAGGGAGACGTACGTGCCAGTCCTCGAGCCTCGCCTTGCCGCGACTCTCCCTCCTGACGCGGCTCGGCTCGTCCGCACTCGCCCACTCATCGGCCAGGCGCAAGGTCCTCGCCATGTCCTGCACCAAGGAAGGGGTCCCACATCAGTCAAAAAGAACGCGTCCACTGTCTAGGATGCGTCCATCATTTAAGTGCAACACTAGCCGAACCCTTTCCCCCCTCGCACGGCTTGCTTCAAAACTCAAAATGGATCAAAGAGGGGGGAAACCAAGCACTCACCGAGCCGTGTTCACCTCCTCCCACGACATCGGGCCCCTCGGGTCCCTCGGGGGCCCGAAGCGGCCCTCCCTCCTCCATGGACGCCGTTCCGTGTGTAGATTTGATTTAAAATCCACTTAAAAGAAATATCAATAAAAAAATGATAACAACAATAAGCATGAGCACGAGGTGCTAAGGGGAGTGTGTGTGTGATCGCCAGAGACGCGAGGGTCTCAAAAGATTTAACAAATAAAAAGCATGGGAGAGATCGCGAAAAATACCTTTAAGTGCGGGGATTGTGAGTGCTCCTTTCTCTTCAAATCGGCCGGCAGATGAAGAGAGTTCTTACTTTTATTACCCTTGCAAAAATCAAAGACAACACCAAAAGATTGGAATTAGAAATATGGTGTGTAGCATCAAATTCTAATATATAAATATGAGCATGAAAATTGCGCAAGAACACACCTTAAGGGTGTTGGCCCTTAAACCCCTATGCAAAAAGGGATGGGAGATGTATGATGAATGCAAAATAGAATAGGGGAAAGAGTGCAAGAGTTGCACTAAAGGGGAGCCTCAACGTGGTTGAGAATAATAAAAAGTGAAGGGAGATGTGCATGCATGCATATGATGAAAATAGAAACGAAGGGAATGAAAAATAAAAGAAAAGGAAGAGGTGGCCTGTGCTTCGGCTTAAATGCTAAAGGGGGAGGAAGCTCTGCCGTAGGAAGATTGAGCATGGGCTTCTCCTTCAGCCAGCAGCATGCAGCACCTGCGATAGATGAAAGGAAAAGAGAAAAAAACAAACACAAACAGCAAAGTAAAAACAGAAGGAAGAAGAACGGGAGAGAAGAAGGAGAAGAATCGGAAGGAGAGAAGAGGGAGCTCGAAGAGGAGGAGTCCAACCATACAGAGCTACAGAAAGCTCTATTAAATAGAATCTAATCAAAAGATGGAAGGATAAGAACGGACAAGAGCCCAAGGGGGAAAGATAAGAATGAGCAAGAGCCCAAACGAAGCAGGGACTCTCTGGGGGGAAAGGCTACGCTCGTTCGGAACACAAAAATGAAACACGACCTTGACAAAGGCGTCAATTCAAGAATTGACGACCTGTCAAAGGGCGTCTTTTAAAAACACGACTTAGATTAGGACGTTAATTCAAAAATCAAAATTTAGAATTTATTTAAAAATTGTGAAACACGTCTGAGTCAAAGGCGTTAATTAAAACACGCCTTAACCAAGGACGTTAATTCAAAATATTCAAAATAGGGCAATTTTTCATTTCTCAATATTATTTTCTCATTTTTTAGGTGGAGGTGCATCTCGTCGCCCTGATTCCAACGACTATTTTTGCGAATTTTTCTGACATCCGGAAGGCCACCAAATCACCTCTGGAAGGAGTTGAAAAATAATATTAAAATATTCAATTTCAAAGTCACGCCCTCACGTACGTCGTGAATTTTATTTTTTATTTTTTTTATTCTTTTCGAATTCAAAATAACGCCCATGGTTAAGTCGTTAATTCTCAAAAAATTCTGAAAAATTCCCAAAAAAATCTAGAAAAATAGAAATTTGAAAGAATGGACGCCCTCCAATATAGTCGTCAATTTTTTAAGAAACGCCCAATCTAAGTCGTTATTTAAAAGACGCCCCACGTCAAGTCGTTATTTCTGAAAAATAGGGAAAAAATACCCAGAAAATCTGGAAAAATCTAGAAAAATCCAGAAAAATAGGAAAAAATAGGAAAAAATAAGAGAAGGGTGAAAAAAGGGAGAAATCCAAGAAAAGTGAGAAAACCACTCAAATAGAACTAATTTGAGGGTCAAACTGGGGCATTACAAGGCAATATGAGATGTACTCATAGTAACGTCAATTTTGGCGTGTCTACAGCTGCCCCGCCTTGGCGTCTGCTTTGCAAGGGAGCAGAGCAAACTGAAAAGTAGATGCCAAGGTGTGATGAGACACGCAATCAACATCACTTGATGAGAATGAAATCAAAAGCTCGAGATGAAGCAAATCTCGAGAAATCCAACGAAATCAACAATGTTTGGATAAAAAGGGGAGATGTACACGCGGGCACGAAGGAGAATGATCAACTTCCAGCGCAGTGGAATTACCTCAGGTCACAAACCTGTAGGTTTCACCATTGGGGAGCGGTTACCAGCTAATGTGGACGTGCTGCAGCCAAGGTGGATCAAAGGGAAAAGGATTAAAATAAGATGATAGAAATCCAAACAAGGAGCTTCCGGAAAACAACCCAAAACAGCGACAAAACAAACTGAGGATTCAATTCGGCAATGAAAATCTCATATCTTGGAAATTAGTGATCAATTCGACTCCCAAACAGCTCATCAGAATGATTTTTCAACAGTTGATTCAAAGTCCTACATGAATGCATGCTGGGTTTAAAGGGAAAATAACAAATAAAGATATAATATAATCAAGGATAATATTGTTAAACTGCCAAGACTGGGTCAAGAAACCAATTTCGCGAGCTGATACTAAGCCGAAGCCCGTTTATCCATGCACCAATTCGCAAAAGGGAACCATCGTCCCCAGTCTTGGACGGCTCAACGGCCTATCCGTGTGATTAAGACTCCTCTGGAATCATCATTGTTTTTGATGAAGGGGAACTCAAATCCCAGATTTACCAAAGCCACAAGGTCCTTGATATAATCTAGTAGCGTATGTAACATATAGTAAAAATGCATACAGGGAGATGGTGATAGCAATGAGCATGGGAACTGAGAAATGAGCTGCAAGCACCGCGGGGCTTTGATGATGATACCCAGTCGGCGGGACCAAGAGCTTCTTATCCTGCGCTCAAAAATTCATTAGCCAAGATATAAAAGATAACAAGCAATGAATAAGGCACTTAAGCATAGCATGCATAGCATGAATCAAAGCAACCAATCATAGCATATATCATGAACGGCACAAGTCAAATCATGGCATAGCAAAGCATCATTATTTGTTGTTTGTCATGAGGATGACAATCTGGCTCATCAAGATTTGGAGTTGATTGATCAAGAATGATAATGCCCATTGGCAGAAGATTAGCAAGATTTGATAATGCCCATTGGCAAAATGATTAAGTGAATCAGCAGGAGTTGATTAAAAGATCTGGAGATGAATAATCAGAATGATAATCGGGAGATATAATCAAAAAAGATATGAGGAGATGATAACCAAAAATGCCCAGGGTGGCATGTTATGAGAATGTCGGGAGAAATCAATAGATTGATAGTAACAAGTGGAGAGAGGACTCATCCCGTGCTCCTGGTCCTTGCAAAGTTGTTCCTGCAAAACACCATCAGACAATACAATGCAAATGTTTGTGGAGTTTTGAAATATGCAAATTTTTATGAGTTTTGGAAAAGATATTCAAATTTTTATGAATTTTGATCAATATTTGAATTTTTATGGAGATTTTTTTTGGAAAATATTTTGAATTTTTGTTGGGATTTTGATCGGGAAATATTCAAATTTTTATTATTTTTTTTTATTTTGGCTTAGACATTGTTAATGCAGCATCAAAGGGTTGTTTTGAACCACTGGCTAGGGGTCCTTGTTCCTTCCCTTTTGGCTAAAACTGCCCACAGCTGGGCGTGCATTGAAAGTGGCATCCTATAACCGACCGTCTTTGATCAACGGTGCCCCTACCATGGCCATACCCGAGAAACATTCAGTCTTGGAGGGAGAAGAGAATAACAATTGTGGATAAGCTTTATACAGGATAAGAGATATCAAGACTTGAATTCCTTCCAAGGTGCTTCCCCTCAAAGAGGTAGTCTGTTGTGCCGGGGCTTTGTGCCTTTGATTTTTAGACTCTTGACATGCATACGACCAGGGTTTTCCCTGCGGGGACTTTGCCACTCTTGACATGCCTTAATTCATACTTTTGCTTTTATCGAAATTCTGACTTGATTTTCATAATAGCCCTTTTGGCTAGATGTATATCATGAAAGCTCATATGAAAACTCATATTGATGTTGATTTTGGGTCAAGACTGCCCCTATTTGAGACTCCTCTCGTATTGGGGATTACCTAGGTTGGTCATCTCATCCGTCAACCTCTTGCCCCTGCATGTGGCCGAATAAAGAAGAGAAAAAGACTTCCAGATATACTCATGGCATGGCCAAGATAGCAACGGTGTTTTTATCAAAGGAGCCGGCTAAGGACGCCGTGAAGTGTGTGGAATGCCCAGCTAGGGGTTACTCTTAACAAGCGGGGAGAGAATGTTGAATTCCCAGCGCGGGGTTCTTATTACCAAAGGTGCTGCAGAAGCAAGCCTAAAGACTCTTTTGAGATGATTTAATTTAACAAAAGCCTAAGATAAAGGTTTAAAACACCACTCTTAATCTCGTTAAGAAGCACTTGATTTTGAAAATCATGCGTGAAGTAATGAGAAAATGATATCATTAAAATGCATACTTACGCCAATATGTTACCTTGCAACCTTTGTAGAAGCAGCTGCTGCGAGGCGATGTTGATCATCGTGGGATTTGTCCTCTTTGGCAGTCAAAAGGATTGGAAGCAAAGGATTTTGGGAGTGGCTTAACAAGAATGAGTGGTGCTCAAACCAGACTCAGACGAATAAGGAGAAAAGGAAAAGAGGCGAGGGCTAGAACTCCCTTGCTAAGGCGTGGAGACCCTGATCACATGGAACAGTCTACAGAAGAAGTGAAGAATTAGAAGGATGAGTGAGGACTAAAGCCTCGAAAGCAGTGGGAGAAAGGGCAAATGCCCAAGGCAGTGGATGTGGAAGAAGTTGGGTCAGACCCAGAATTAGGAGAAATCAGAAGAAGAAATTGATAGATGGAAAGAGGTGGATCCGGAGGGTCCGGAGGTGGTGGAGTAGAATCATGATAGGAGGAATCCAGAGGCTCCGGAGGAATATTGAAAGAAGGGATGAGATGCCCTGGGAGAAATAGGGAAAAAGATGATAAAAAAGGTGACGGAAAAGGAAGAAGAGAATAAAAGATATGAAGTCCCGGAGGAGCAAGAAGATGAATCGAAAGAAATATGGAAGGCCCGGAGGTTCCGGAGGAATGAAATCAGGAGGGTCGCGATGCCCTGGGAGATGATAGAGAGAATAAGACGGAGAATCCGGAGGTTCCGGAGGAAGAATATAGAAAGGGGCGTGATGCCCGAGAGATAAGTCCGGAGGTTCCGGAAGAATAAAGTGGAAAGGGGCGCGATGCCCGAGGGAAAGGTAGAGAGAATCAGATGGAGTATCCGGAGGTAGCAAATGAGAAGGGGCGCGATGCCCAAGGGGAAAATCCGGAGGTTCCAGAGGAAGCAAATCAGGAAGGAGAAGATGGAAAGGGGCGTCGTGCCCTAGGGGAAAGTCCGGAGGTTCCGGAGGAATAGAATCAGAAAGGGCGAGATGCCCAAAGAGGAGGGATAAAATTCCTGGAGGTTCCAGGGAGATAGCAGGAAAGGGGATGCGATGCCCCAAGGAGAGTGGACAAAAAGATGAATATGAATAAGATGGGAGACGCGGAATATCCGGCGGTGCCGGAAGGCGGGGAAGATACGGGTTTGGAAACCTGGGAAGCAGGAGATGCAATTGTATGCAGAATGATGGATGCGATGAATGCGCGAATGCAATGAGATGCAAAGAATATGAAGAATGTGAAGGGCGAGAGGACGAGATCCTCCTCCTAACCCTGGGAATGGCCCATGGAAAAGATGTGATAGACAAGAAGGTGGATGAAATAGCGGAAGGCCTTTCGGCACCAAGATAACTGCCCCTCCACGGCAGTGAAAGAATACAGCCAATTGGCCCAATAAAAGGAGCTTCAATAAGTGGCAACCCCCTTTGAAGACAAAGATCAACAATGTGAGGGAATTGGAGAGTTGGAACGGGAAGCATCGTGTTGCCCATTGAATGTGGTATATATGGAAAGTTGAGCAAAATGGGCATTCGCCCCTTGTAAGGAATAATGAATTCGGAATTTGGAAATTGGAACAAGGGGTGCCCTACCCGGCCCTTAGACGGCATCAACGCCCGGCATGGCGGTGACTTGACTTCTTCGACCGTGATTGGCACAATAACCCGGATTGGCATCCGGCAAATGAATTCTTGCATCTTGAATGGCACGGCCAAATCCTTGCTGCCCGGCTCTTGATTATCTTTGGTACCTGTGCTTGTAGAAGGCCCCCCATTCCGAGTAGTAAGGGGAGGTGAAGCAGAGGCGGAAGGCTCCATGAATGGTGGAGGCATGATGGAAAGCGTTGGCAAACGGGTGAGCGTAAGCGGAGGTTCAAACACGTCGAGTTTCTCCCTTTGCTCGGAAGCAGTTGGGATTGGCTCGGGTGCAAAAAGGGGTGGATCCTGCTCAGGATTAGCCATGGGTAAAGGCGAAAGGCTATGTGGTGGAGGTATAGGCAAAATGGGTTTTGGGGTTAAAGGGATAATGAAGGGTAATAGCAGGCTAATTGGGGAAGGTTTAATGGTGTAATTAACGGAGGCCGATGGTGTGGAGGTAGATGCATTAACGGGTGGAGGTTTAATAGTGGAAGGCTTGGGGGAGGCCAGTGTTGCGGAGGTTAATGGTGTAACTGGAGGAGGTGTAATGTATGCGGTGTCAAGGATAGGAGGAGACTTACAATGTGCCGGTGTGGGTGATTGAAGTATCGACCCATCATCGTAACACCAATTAGTCTCATAAATAGGGGTTGGATCAGGGATGGTTTCATCCTGGGCAGGAGGTTCATCAAATGACAGTAGAGGGAGCGGGAAATTAAGAAAACTCGGAAGGGGTGCCTGCGGAGCTTTATCATCATCGTACACTGCCTTGGATTCTTCAATTGTCGGCTCTTGATTGCTTGAAATGCCGAAGTCATAATCATCTCTCCTATCTTTCCATTCATTCTCCATCTTTGTAATCTCGTCCAAAGCGGCATGGAGAGGATTGACTGGAGTAGGAGGAGTCGTGACCCTCTTTATTTGTTCCTCCATCAAAGTAATCTTATCAAGCAGAGATTGTTGGAGGGGTGTTACTTGAACAACCGAGGGCTGGCAGGGCTTTGAAGGAGGAGGAGCCGTATAAAAAGGCCGTGGAGGTGGATTAATGGGCCGACCCGTAGAAGAACCCGGATGGGCCGGATTGCAATGAATAAATGGGCCTTGGGGCCGTGAGGGAGGAGGAATAGAAGGAGGCGGGTGATGGGCCACCCGAGTAGAATGAACAGGAGGAGATGGGTAATGGGCTACCCGATCAGGATTGGAAGGAGGAGGGGGGTGATGGGCCACCCGTGTAGAATTGGAGGGAGATGGGTGATGGGCCACCCGAATAGAATTGGAAGGAGGTGGGTGATGGGCCACCCGTATAGAATTGGAAGGAGGGAGAGATGCATGAGATGTACCCTCAACGGCAGCCTTAAGGGTTTGGATCTGTTGAGGGGTAAGATGATCTAATGCATGAATGATCTGGGAGACCTTCTCATCATTGGGACGAGAGGATCCCGAGGGAGTAGTGGCTCGAAATTGAGTTGAAGGACCATTGGATTGGACATTGCCCATGGGTCGGGCATGACCATAAAAATGAGGACGTGGTCCTTTGAAAGAATGGTGAGAATTATGTTGAACATGTTGAAATTGAGGATTATAAGATGTGCTAGGTTGATCATCCTCATGAATTGAATTAAACATGTTACCTTGTTTATAGTAAGCCATCATGCAATCAAAGTTCAAAATAATATGCAAAGAAGCACACAAAAGAGATGGTTACCTTGATTTGATTTGTTTGAACCTTGGTGAATTAATGAATTTTAACAAAGTTTGGAATGATTCACACAAGGGGGGAACCTAGTTTCAATATGAGTTGAACTCCAATGCCAACTAGGGATCCTCTCTCACCACGCATAGGCCAACTAACTCGGGACTTCAAAAGGGTACAACCTGCCCGGCGTCCGTGAGGGAATCCACGGGTGCGGGGACTTACGGAGGCTTGGAAAAGGGATTTCCAGTCCAAAGAGACGGAATGCTCAATGGAGGGTCGTCCCGATTCCAAGAGGGTGTGTGGATCCTAATGAAGAGAGAGAAGGTCTCCCAAACCAAAATGCAAATATGAATGCAGCAGGGAAAATCAAGCTAATCACAGCAAATGATCAATCAATAAAGATAAGCATGAATCATGATGAAAAATCACAGCCGGGAGGGCTCTGTAAACCCACAGTAAAAACACGCCCTGGAAGGGGGCGCTACTAAAAAAGGACACGACGGTGTGACCGTCGTGAATCAAAGCGAGGGGCCCAGGGCAGGGTGAGACACGCCTTAGAGTGAGGCGTTACCAATAAAAGGACGCCCTTTCCAGCGGGCGTCAAATCAAAATAAACGCCTGAATGGGGGGCGCTAATCAACAAAGAAACGCCCTGTGGTAGGGCGTTAACTCACAGAGCAGGTAAATAACGCAGGGCAATGTGATAAAGATGCCCGTGGAGGAGGCGTTAATCAAAGATAACACGCCCTGCGTGAAGGCGTTATAAATAAAAGACGCCCCTGAGAGGGGCGTGAATTCTTTCAAACCTCCACGGCCAGCACCCAATGAAAACACTCACAGTCACATAAATAAGGCAATCAACAGGATATAAGCATGCTCATCAAAAAAATTTTAAATAAGTGAAAATTTTTAAAGAAAAATCAACAAACTGACAAATCACTTAGGGAAGAGTGCAAAACCAATGGAGGGTGCCCGAGGGGCACAAAAGGGAGACGCACCGAGGGTGCAATAGGGGAGACGGCACACGCGGGTGCCTAAGGGGAAAGGGGTAATAAATGAAGAACACAAAGGTGTCCCACCGTGATCGCCAATTTGTAGATTTGATTTAAAATCCACTTAAAAGAAATATCAATAAAAAAATGATAACAATAATAAGCATGAGCACGAGGTGCTAAGGGGAGTGTGTGTGTGATCGCCAGAGACGCGAGGGTCTCAAAAGATTTAACAAATAAAAAGCATGGGAGAGATCGCGAAAAATACCTTTAAGTGCGGGGATTGTGAGTGCTCCTTTCTCTTCAAATCGGCCGGCCGATGAAGAGAGTTCTTACTTTTATTACCCTTGCAAAAATCAAAGACAACACCAAAAGATTGGAATTAGAAATATGGTGTGTAGCATCAAATTCTAATATATAAATATGAGCATGAAAATTACGCAAGAACACACCTTAAGGGTGTTGGCCCTTAAACCCCTATGCAAAAAGGGATGGGAGATGTATGATGAATGCAAAATAGAATAGGGGAAAGAGTGCAAGAGTTGCACTAAAGGGGAGCCTCAACATGGTTGAGAATAATAAAAAGTGAAGGGAGATGTGCATGCATGCATATGATGAAAATAGAAACGAAGGGAATGAAAAATAAAAGAAAAGGAAGAGGTGGCCTGTGCTTCGGCTTAAATGCTAAAGGGGGAGGAAGCTCTGCCGTAGGAAGATTGAGCATGGGCTTCTCCTTCAGCCAGCAGCATGCAGCACCTGCGATAGATGAAAGGAAAAGAGAAAAAAACAAACACAAACAGCAAAGTAAAAACAGAAGGAAGAAGAACGGGAGAGAAGAAGGAGAAGAATCGGAAGGAGAGAAGAGGGAGCTCGAAGAGGAGGAGTCCAACCATACAGAGCTACAGAAAGCTCTATTAAATAGAATCTAATCAAAAGATGGAAGGATAAGAACGGGCAAGAGCCCAAGGGGGAAAGATAAGAATGAGCAAGAGCCCAAACGAAGCAGGGACTCTCTGGGGGAAAGGCTACGCTCGTTCGGAACACAAAAATGAAACACGACCTTGACAAAGGCGTCAATTCAAGAATTGATGACCTGCCAAAGGGCGTCTTTTAAAAACACGACTTAAATTAGGACGTTAATTCAAAAATCAAATTTTAGAATTTATTTAAAAATTATGAAACACGTCTGAGTCAAAGGCGTTAATTAAAACGCGCCTTAACCAAGGACGTTAATTCAAAATATTCAAAATAGGGCAATTTTTTATTTCTCAATATTATTTTCTCATTTTTTAGGTGGAGGTGCATCTCGTCGCCCTGATTCCAACGACTATTTTTACGAATTTTTCTGACATCCGGAAGGCCACCAAATCACCTCTGGAAGGAGTTGAAAAATAATATTAAAATATTCAATTTCAAAGTCACGCCCTCACGTACGCCGTGAATTTGATTTTTTATTTTTTTTATTCTTTTCGAATTCAAAATAACGCCTATGGTTAAGTCGTTAATTCTCAAAAAATTCTGAAAAATTCTCAGAAAAATCCAGAAAAATGAAAGAATGGACGCCCTCCAATATAGTCGTCAATTTTTTAAGAAACGCCCAAGTCTAAGTCGTTATTTAAAAGACGCCCCACGTCAAGTCGTTATTTCTGAAAAATAGGGAAAAAATGTCCAGAAAATCTGGAAAAATCTAGAAAAATCCAGAAAAATAGAAAAAAATAGGAAAAACTAAGAGAAGGGTGAAAAAAGGGAGAAATCCAAGAAAAGTGAGAAAACCACTCAAATAGAACTAATTTGAGGGTCAAACTGGGGCATTACAAGGCAATATGAGATGTACTCATAGTAACGTCAATTTTGGCGTGTCTACACCGTGCTCTGGCGCGTCCCTCCTCGGGCGAGGGGTCCCGCGTCCCTCTCCACCTTCGCCGTTGTCCAGACCGCCGAACTCCATCAAGGGGAAGAAGACAGAGACGGGCAAGTAGTTTCGGCAGAAGGCGGGCTCGTTTACGGGTAAGGTACGGGAGAAGAAAGGCCACCCGACGCTTTAAATTTGAATTCAAGGATTAAGACGCGTCCTCGGGCCTGGACGCGCCCAAAAGGGGAGAAAGGAAACAAAATCCCCCCGTGCAAAGTGTAGTTCCCCGCTGTTCAGGGCAAGGTCTCGTGGAGCGTGCCTCGAAGGACAACTCAGTGCAAAGAAGAAAGTGTGGGAGAGAGAAAAGTACACACAACATAAAAGCCATTTTCATTTCATATAATAGCCGAAAGTACATCATACAGTAAGGAGGGTGGAGTGTACAAGCAACTCTCTAACTCTCACACCACCCTCCTGGTCATCTCTCTCCTCCCTCCTCTGACGGGGATCCCTAGGGGGCCTCTGCGACCTCTGCGAACCCTAAGAAGCCGTGCTCGCCTCTCCAGGTGGCACCATGCCAGCCTCCAAGGTGCGGCGACGCTGCTCGGCCGAAGAAACTAGAAAGCTGCCCACAGAAAAGGAATCGGACTGACGAAGTCGCGCCCCGCACTCCTTCGCCCTCTGATACCGCTCCTCACTCTCCCGAAGTCTCCCCTCCGCCGTGCCAAGACTCAGCCGAAGCTCCGACACCTGGGCCACCAGAGCTCTCCTCTCGTCCCAATCTCGATATCGCTCTGCCATCCTGTACTCCCTTTCTTTCTCCATGGTCTCCCTATCCCTCTCCCTCTCTCTCTCTAGGGTCTCCCTATCCCTCTCCCTCTCCTCTCTCTCCCTCATCGCCTCTCTCCTCGACAGCTCGAGGGCGATCCGCAGATCCACTACGTCGTGAGGAAGCTCCTCAGCCTCCCGTCGCCGCTCCTCCTCTAGCTCCGCAATCCGGGCGTCACGCTCTGCCACCCAGGCATCGCGCTCCTGCTCAGCACGAACAGCACGGGCCAGGGCCTCCCGAATCTCGGCCACCTGTCAAAGCACGCATGCACCATAAGAGAACAGTGATAGAAGGAGAGCAGCCAGAAGGAGAGTCGAGGTCAGGCAGACACAAACTCGAGCCTCGCGGTCACGCTCGGCCTCCTCAGCCCGAGCCACCGCATACGCCAGCTGCTCCTGGAGGGCAGAAACCTCCGGAGGAGGGCCCCGAGAACTGGAACCCGCTCCACCAGCCATCCCGGCTGCCGCTGTCTGGTGGGCCCGCTGAAACACGGGGCAAACGTCAGTCAAAGGCTAAGCATCAAAAATCCAGGTCACAAAAAATGCATTGCGTAGACTCACCAGGATCTCCAACTCCTGTCGGATGGCCACCAACTGCCGCCTGGCGTCCGCCAACTAGGCCCGCAGGTCGGCGATCATGTTGTCACGAGCATCCTGCATTGCACATAAGTTTGTACCACATGCATATACATATAGAAGGTGAAGCATTCTCATTTCACTTACCCCTGCCATACCACCAAGGAAGAGGCGGTCCCCGTACGTAGCCCGGTACCGTCTCAGGTAATCAGTACTGTCCTGTACATGGGACACCACTGGGACCCCGCCCTGCTGCCAGTCCTGGTACTGTGCTGGGAAGCGCGTACGCCAGTCCACAATCTTCGCCTTTCCCTTGGTCTTCCGCCCGATGCGGGCCGGCTCATCTACATCAACCCACTCCTGGGCTAGCCCCAACGTCCTCATAACCAGCCTCAGTCGAAGCGGCTCGATCTCGTTCAGGCAATGGACCCACACGTCCCGCCTGAAACGAGGAAGACCCGCTACGACCCAGGGCTGGCCAGCATCGCCCATGCCCAGGTAGGGCCTCCACACCACCTGCATCACCATGCATACATCATGATAGTTACCATTGAGTCACATGCATAAAAACACAAAAAAAATCATACACATCATACCATGGCCTCAGGATACTCGCTCAGCTCCCGACGAAGCGACGCCAGCTGGTAGCCGTGGGGTGCTGCAACCACGACCGGCCTCCACCGCCGCGCCAGAGGCACGGCCCTCCTGTTCCCATGCCTAGCCCTCCCCATCGGGAAATAGTAATAGCTCCACACCTGCATCCATCATACATCATTAGTACAATAATTGCATATTTAACTGTGGGAATGCATAAATAAAATATTTACCTGGAGAAAAGGTGCGAAGCCACTGACTGTCGTCTCCTTCTCCGAAGTCTGGGAGAGATCGGCAATCAAATGGGCAAGCAGAGCCGCCCCCCACGCGTAGTGCCCCACTCTGTCAAGGTCCGCCAGGATCCCGAGGAAGCGGCAGTGGATGCCATCCCCCTTCGTCCCCAGCAGAAGGCGGCTCAGGAAGAAGAAAAGAAACCTCCGCAGGTCTAGATCCACCAGCTCCCGCTCGCTCGGGTCCTGGGTGAAAGCTGCACGGGCGTCTCAGTCCAGTCGTGCCAGAAACTCCGCTCCAGTCTTGCTAATCCGCTGACGCGGGTCGATGAATCCGAGCGCCTCCATGATCTCCACTCGGCCGACTACCCTGCTGTCTCTGTCGGTCACGCTCGTCTCTAACCACAGTAGGTCCAGGGCACTCTCTCGGTAGTCGGGGTAGGTGACCCCGCTGACTGCCTCTCCGTCAACTCGTAGCCCGGTGATCCGAGCTACGTCTTCAAGCGTCGACACCATGTGCCCCCAGGGCATCAGAAACGCCCGACTCGGCGCATGCCACCGCTCCCTCAATGCCTGGATAAGAGGAAGGTCGAGCCGGAAGGGCTCGATCCTGAGGAAAGCTCCGAAGCCCATGGCGTCCACACGCGCCCTCTGAAAGTCTGGCAGCCCGCGGTATGCCGCCACCACTAGGGACCAGCTGATCCGGCCCTTCATCACGCCCTGCACACCACAAAACCAACAAAGAACACATCAACATCATGAATAGGAATAAACAATAACACTATATATACTACTTATTCATTTTATTTTATTTTTATTTTTTTTACAAAATATTTATGTTTTTTTGGAGGCGTCCAACACCTTGGACGCCTCCTTTCCATTTCCTTTATTTTATTTTTAGAAAAACCCAAAAACCAAAACAAAAAATAAATAAAAATATATATATATTATCATGGAGGCGTCCCAGGCCCTGGACGCCTCCTTATTTTTAATTCTATTTTATTATTTATGTAAATAAATAAAAAGAAAAAGAAAATGTGGAGGCGTCCAGGTCCCTGGACGCCTCCTTTCCCCCACTCCCCGGCTTTCTCTCACAGCCTCTCGCCCGTCCGTTTAGCCTATTGAACCACAGGGTGAGAGTTCCGAAGGGCTTACTGGGTCGTGATCGTCCTCTCCCACGTCGCCAGCACCCGCAGCAGCCTCCACGGCCAAAGGAGGAGCCTCCTCCTCCACGGCGATCTCCTCCGCCGCACCAGCCTCCTCGGCATCATCCCTCAGCCTCCTCGGACGACGAGCCCGTCGTTTGCGCTTCTCTCCACCCTGGCTTGGGCCTCCCTGCTCCATTGGGATGAAGAATGGGTCGTCTGGATTGACTGGGTCGTTTGAATGAACAGTAAATGAGCAAAGGGGGGAAGGCCAGCCCTTATATATAAAATCTACCTTCTTTGGGGCGTCCAGGCGCCTGGACGCCCCCAAAACAAAAAACCAAAAAAACCAAAAAAAATAAAAAATAGGGGCGTCCAGAACCATGGACGCCCCCCAAAAAAAAAATAAAAAAATAAAAAATAAAAAATAGGGGCGTCCAGGCCCCTGGACGCTCCCATAATAAAAATTTCAAAAAAAAATTTATAAAAGAAATAAAAGGAAATAAGAGTATGTATATAATCCAAACAAAAGAAAAAACACAAAGAAAAAGAAAAACCACAAAAAAGATAATAATAATGAAGGGGACGGGGGTCCCAAAACATCCGAATGCCAGATTTTATTCCATCAAAAAAGCAGAATGAGCTACATCAGGGGTTTAGGCGCCTTAGGCCTTAACTTCCCCAGTTCAGTTACATAAGCCCTTCACGGCTCGCATTCTTCCACCACGTGCGCTAAGGCCTTTCCCGCAACACTTGTCTTCCAGGGAGCTTTAATGGCCTTCGCTTCCTTCGCGTCCGCTTCAGTGCCCAACTCCCTCTTCTTCAAAGGAACAATGCCAGTCGGTAGCGGGAACGAATGGCGTGGGATGCCAATCTGGAGGCAGCACCGATGCGCATTATAAAGGACGAACTCGGTCGCGCCGATCAGTTGAAGATCAACTTCGGGAGAAGGCCTCATGAGGAGATCTAGCGAAAGCAAACATGCCGGTGTGCAAGTAAAGAAGCCTTGTGTCACGGTGCGGAAGTGAGACCGCCAGTCTTCACGTTTCTTCAGCCACGGAACGCGGTTCACTACAGTACCACCGAAGCCTAACACGTCGGCTATGTGATGAAGAGGAATTTGTTGAAAGAGTTTTGAAGTAGTTGGCATTCCCTCGCGATGGTCGAATTTGAAGTGCAAATCAATCCAGCAGTTCAAAACAAGTGCGCAACCATAAGGAGGCTTACCCATGCTCGACGCAGTAAGGCCGCTGTAAAGATAGGCAAGGATGGCCGGCCCCACCCTCTTGCCGCTCCAAAACCCGTGGATAGCATTCAGTTGGTCCTCCTTCATTATGTTGTCGGCATAAGGAAACAGAAGAGCCCCCGCCAGACAGATGGTAAAACCTTTCATGACTCCTTCCAAGTGTTCATCATCTGGTGAGCCTTTCAAGGCATCCATGACCCATACCGCGAGCCTTCGCAAGTCGATTCCCTTTTGAGTGCGGACCTTTCTGACTGCGTCGGGCAGCATGAAGCTTCCAAGGACGCTCTCGGAAGTCACCTTTGTCAACATCCGCATCGGCTTCGTCTTCCCATCACTCTTGAACTTCTTCAGTCCAAGCAGAAGCTCCACCTCCTCGAGGAGAATGGTCGCCTCGAACGTGGAGAAGATGAAAGTGTGGGTCTGGGGATGCCAGATCTCCACTAATGTGCCCATAGCTGCCCAGTCCATGCGGATTCTTTCATAGTGCTTGGCATGAATAAGGAGCCCCTGAAGATGCCACTTCGAGAGTATAGCCCTCATGCCAATGGAGATGTTAGAAGTTAGCTCTGAGAGCCATGGCAATTTTGAAAACTTCCTCGGGCCCGGAAAGAGCGGATACGGCTGGAAAGAAACAAAAAAAGAATGGAGGGAAAGTGAGAAAGAGAGTTCATGCAGTAAAATTTGAAATAAATCAATTTACCATATGTGACTGGATCGCCCCACTCAAATGACCCTCGAGGTCGGAAAGTCGCCTGATCTCACTAATAGGCCTGCCCCTCTTCATGACGCGGGAAGACTCTCCTTCCATCCCGAAGTCCCTAGACCCTCCTCTTCTCCTCCTCTTGAATTTTTAAAATCCCCCTTTGGTGCATTTGAATAAACTAGCCTATGGGGTGGTACTTATAGGAAATGGGAGGTGCTACGAGACGGGACGTCTCACATGTGTGGTTAAGTCATGTTTTGTCCTTGTACTGTGGTACGATTCTGTGATATTTCTGTGCTTTCTGATGTATTTAATCTATGATGGTATGTGCAGGTTTTGCCAACGGACGCTTTTTCACGCTATCCTGTACGCCATCCTTTAATGTTTGGTCCTCCGTGTTGTGCATCGTACTATACGATATTTACGCTATTAGAACATGTCAAGGACCTTGCGACCTGAACAAATCTGGGATTTGAGTTCCCCTTTAACAAAAACAGTGATGATTCCAGAAGAATTCGGGTTGCATGGATAGGCCGTTAGCTGGTGATAGCGTGGGGACGACGGTTCCATTCGGTGAGTTGGTGCGTGGACAAACGGGCCCCGGCTCAGTATCGGCTCACCGAACTGGTATCCTGACCCTTTCTTAACGAGTTGATAATATTATCCTTGACTATTTTCTATTTTAGTTTGTTTTAATTTTTCTTTAAACCCAGCATGCATTCATATAGGACTTTGAGTCTATTGCGGAAAATCACTAAAGTAATTCGGTTGCGAAGGTCGCTGTGCTTAAATTCCGATAATATGAGATATTCCATTCCGAATGAAGTACTAAGTTTTCTTGAGACAGCCCCACGCTGTTCTTCCAAAGGAGACCCTTGTTTGGATTGATCCTCAAATATTCCTTTACTTTTACTCCATTTGACCCATCTTGGCCGTAGCACTTCCACATTGGCTGGTAACCGCTCCCCAAGGTGAAACCTGCAGGTTTACGACCCAGGTACTTCCACACAGAGAAGTTGGTCCCTTTTTCTACTCGTGCCTGAGCGCACATTTTCTCCTTCCTTGTTTGATTTCCATCCAAACAATTGTTGAATTCGAAAGACCTTCTCCCAGGTCGTCTCGTGGAAAATTCTGAAAACATTCTAAAAATCATAATGTTGAAAGCGTGTCTCATCACACCTTGGCATCTACTTTTCAGTCCATTCTCACTCCATTCCACTTTACTTCAATGCCATTTCACTACGTGACACTCCCTTGCAAAGCAGACGCCAAGGCGGGACAGCTGTAGACACGACGTTCTTGACGTTACAGTGAGTAAATCTCATATTACACTATAATACCCCAAGGCGGCCTTCACATTTTTAATTGCTCTGGTGATTTCCTATTTTTCTGATTTTTTTTACATTTTTCTGAATTTTTCCGTGAAAAATCTTGGAGGTGTCTAGGAGACTGGACGCCTCCATAAATTCATATATATATAATAATAATAATAAAAAAAAAAATTGAAAAATTATGGAGGCGTCCAGGCGCCTGACGCCTCCATAAATAAAAATAATTAAAAAATAAAAAATCAGAAAAATCATGGAGGCGTCCAGGAGGCTGGACGCCTCCATAAATGACACAAAAAAAAATTGAAAATAAATATATATATATATATTCTTGAAGACGTCCACGCCCCTGGACGCCTCCATCATTCGGCTCACGGGCGACCCCCGGCCATCGACTGACCGTTACTCAGTCTGTCGTTTGAAAAGAATCCAAATACTGGAGGCGTCCAGGCCCCTGGACGCCTCCATCATCCGGCTCACGGGCGGCCCCGGCCATCGACTGATCGTTGCTCAGTCTGTCGTTTGAAAAGAATCCAAATCATGGAGGCGTCCAGGCCCCTGGACGCCTCCATCATTCAGCTCACGGGCGTCCCTGGCCACTGCCCGACCGTTGCTCAGCCTGTCGTTTAAAAAGAATCCAAATAATGGAGGCATCCAGGCCCCTGGACGCCTCCATCATTCAGCTCACGGGCACCCCAGACCCCGACTATCCGTTGGCTGGATTGTAGTTCGAAAGGGATCCAATGCAATGGAGGCGTCCAGGCCCCTGAACGCCTCCATCACTCAGATCACGGGTGCCCCTGGCCACTGACCATCCGTCAGCCGGTCAGATTGCCGTTTAAAAAAGAGCTAAATCATGGAGGCGTCCAGGCCCCTGGACGCCTCCATCCTCCAGAGCTCTATAAATAGAGGCCTACCCCCCTCAGTCCAGGGGTCGAAAAAAGAGCGCCGGAAGGCTGTCGAATTCCATTCCTAACCCGTGGGTGTTTTGTAGGTGAGGTTCTGCCGGATTCCTGGGTGCCCGTGCTCGCAGGAGAAAGGCCGTCTTCGCCCGTCGCGCTCCCACGTCATCCCTACGCTACCGAGGCTCCGCCGGATCTCGCCATCGGCCATCCAATAAGCCATTCTCCTCTCTTTTTCCTTAGATATCTTGCATTCATCATATCGCATTTTTCACCCCCTTTTGGGGGAGTCTCTTCCTGTTCCTACGTTGGTATAATCACCATCCATCATAAGCATTTTCCTCCTACTCGTGTCCGAGAGGGGTTTAAAAGACAACACCAACCAGGTGTGTGTCCGGCCGTCATTTCGTTACTTGCATCGCTAGAATTGATTGCTGCACCTTCGTCTTTCTGATCCACTTGTTATTTGTTTGTCGTTGTTTTGCAAGGGTACTCAAGGAAAGCCCTCCCCGTCGGCCGGCCGAAGGGGGAGGAAGAAGCAACCCACCATTTCCCGCTCTTGATGATTCACAGTTTCCGTGCCTTGTGCCAGGTACACGCGATCATTTCTTTTCATTGAGGTAACCCCTCTGGCGATCACATCCCTTTGGCATCCTACGTATGCTCTTTTCTCTGTTGACATGTTGCATGACCCCTTCCCCTATTAGCTTTTAGTTATTGCGAGTTTGTAGCCCGTCGCTCGCGTTTCTCGTTCCCTTTTGAGTGGATCTCCATTCGGCAGTCCACACCCCGTCCAGGATGCAACTTGCGATAGGTCGTCATTGAGCGACCAACCTGCACCAGCAACAGCAACAACAAACCGGTGGCGACAGTGACCTACGGTCCAATCGCCATTGCCTTTTACGTCGGGAACGTACGGTTGGCAACCCCAATCGTGTTCGGCAACCCTGCCTCGGCCTAAGGCTCACCCTGATCCTCGGGTGCCATTGCCGTGGCTGACGAGCAGCTCAGTCCATCGACTGCCTATGCAGGCAGCTGGCCCCTCTACTTCTCTAACAGTGAAGACCCACGTGGTCATTGACCCCTGGGTCCCTAGCTTCGCCAACACCTGATATGGGCCTCTAGCCTCGGGTCTCCAGTACAACGTCACCACCGATTCATTCAAGCATCAAGCATTGGGTCCCCAGCGATGTCGATTCCCAACATTGACAACGAGATCCGGGTCATTGGCACCTCAACACCCAAAATGAGCTTCCAGCCCTGGCTCTCAGCTACATCAACACCCAAGATGGGGGCTCCGCCCTGGGCCCCAGCGTTCCAGCATCACCAGCACCCAAGACGGGCGTTCAGCCCTGGGTTCCAGCTCTAGCAACACTTAAGAAGGGCGTTCCGCCCCGGGTTCCAGCCTCAACAACACCCAAAATGGGCATCCAGCCCTGGGTTCCAGCTCTATCAACACCCAAGATGGGTCGCTTGCCCTGGGATCCAACTCCATCAACACCCAGGACAGGTCGCTCATAACGCGAAAATGTATGTTGTTACTACACGCGCGCTAACAATCTTAAAATCGAACTTGCAAAAAATGATCAAAAGAGAACGTAGTACAATGGCAAGCATGGGTCGAATCCACAGGGAAGATGAGATTTTTAAAGTTAAAACCCTTGGAATCTTTTGTAAAATATTTGTGATTTTTGTAGCTCGAAGAGAATGATTAAACAAAGAACGGTTCCAACAATTAATTAAAAATGCCTATGATTATGCACTTATGCTATAGAAAATAATTGCTTGAAGTGGAAAAGAAGATATAGAAGAAGGAGGTAGTGAGGGAAGAAGAGCAAGATCTAGATCAAAAGAACAACTCCTTTCATTAACTTAAAAGAAAGAGTACATAAAATGCGAAATAAAATTGCACTAACGACGTAACGAGATTACAATGACGTGAAATAACACAAAAGCAAGAAAAATAATAAAAGCATGGAGTTTAGAGTTTGGAGATGGTAGCAGTAATGGTGATGACGGTGCCGTCCTCTCTTAGCCTTGGATCACGAACCACCTCGTGGAAGATGTCGTCTGCGTCGGGAAGAAGTCACCTTCGTCGTTGAAGCCGCTCTTGGAGGAGAAAGCATGGGGTGAGGAGAGAGATCTAAGGAGAGGAAGGGAGAGGTCAAGGTGAAGCTAAGGGAGATGGTAATGGTTTAGAAGAGATGGGGATGGTGATGAAGGAGAGATTAACTAAGGCTACCTAGGTGAGATGAAAGAAGGCTTTAAAACGTGAATAGTAAAAATCAGAGATAGAGCATTGAAAAGTCGAACATAACTTGAAAACCCGAAGGAATTTGAAGATGATGAAGAAGAAGAAATTATAGAGGACAGAGAGATGAACAACTTTTGTAAAAGGAGCAAGACAATAAAAGGGATATAAGAAGGAGCAAAAATGGGGAAGAACAGAGAAGAATGTTGTCTGCAAATGCGCAGGTAGAACAGTGAAAAATAAGAAATAACTTCAAAACCGTGCCGAACGAGCTAAAGATGAAGAAGAATAAGTTGTAGAGCATTTAAAAACAAAGAACTTTTGTGAAGAAATGAAGAGGAGAAGAGGCATAGAATAGGGAGGAAATCGGCGTCCTATGGTTAGGAGAGAAAGGGTGAAAAACTGCCAAAAGAAAAACTCCCTTTCTCCTTCTTGACATGGGCTATTTATAGGGAAAATATGTCAAATAGATGGTGAAGATTAAGTTTGATAGATATGGAGGTCTATGATATATGGAGAATAGGAGGGAGAAATGGTGGGGGACCCCCTTCCTTGTTGGTCAAGATCCTCCCCATTTTCCTCCTTGATTCCCTCCTTGATTTCCTCCTTAATGTTCTTTATTTCAAACTTGAAATTTTCTTTTCCCTCCAACAAAAATAGGTGGTGCCAGTAATTTTTGACTTGGTCAATCAAGAATGGGGCGCCCTAGGGCTTCTTCTCTTGGTCGTCGGACACTCTTGCCCCTGGTTTATCTTGCAATTTCCTTCAGTGTCCTGTACACAAAAAATTCTGATTTAATCCATAAAAATTACCATAATGTGTACATGAATCACAAATGCTCATAATTATGCGATGGAGAATTAATGTTCATGACCCTCAACTCTATTTTATTAAATGAAATCGCCAAATTAATTAATTTACGTGAAAGGCCCAATCTACATGTGAAGTTGAGATTAACGATGGAACATGCATAATTGCCTAATTATATGCACATAAAATGGTGCATATGCAATGAATTATCATAGAAAATGGACACTTATCACACCCCCCAACTTGAACATTGCTAGTCCCTTAGCAATGTAAACAATTACAAAATTAGGACTAGCAAACACTCATGTGTCACAGTTCATGGCAAGAACATTATGCACAATGATTTAGACTTTGGAGTATCACAAGTTCAAGTAGTATGTATTCGGTACAAATTTCATCAGTCCATGTGTTTAAACATTTCCTAAAAATGCACTCAAAATTAAATATCTCTTTGTGTAGGAGTGATATAACTTGACTAGTGACTACCAAACAGTCTAGATGAATGAGTCTTCTACCTTTCACTTAAAGATGATTTTCAATTCTGCCCACATCTCGAATTAAGCTTCTCGAATTACAGGTAGCTTCACTCTGCCTGTTAATTCTTTATTCTTTTTTTTTTGCTGCACATCCCTTCGCCGTTTGATACGAACCTCAACTCTTACCTTAGTAGAAGTAGGCCCGGTTACTAAGTTCAGGGGCATTTTTCATATTTTTTTTTGGCAGGTAGCTTTTTCCTCACGATTACTTTCAACGAATGGACATAGTATCAATCATCACCTAAGTGTTAAGCAAGATTCCTATCATCCTAATGTTTGTCATCTACCAATCTTGTTATTGTGCAATTGTGTGTAAGTTCAATAGAATTTTCAGATGTATTCTTAGGAAAAGGTTAAAGACATAACCAATTAATTCACCTCTTTAACTTGCTACTCTTGTAAGTAAGACTCTAAGTCCTATCATTCTAAACAAGAATTCTCATCATGAAATATGAACATGAAGCACTTGTTAGTGGTGTGATGAAAGGTTGCAAGTATTTTGAGAAAATTAGAGCTCAAGCTACCCCCAACTTAGGTGACATTGTCCACAATGGCATGAGGAAGATGTAAAAATGAAGTAAAGTCATGAAAAGTGGTGGGAATGATAGATACAACATGAGAAAGAGGCGCCATCTGCCGAGAAATACTGCTCCATGCTCCATGCTCCTTAAATAAAAGAAGAAAATCAATCACACATTTTTTTTGAAAAGAGAAAGAATAATTGGGTTGCCTCCCAATGAGCGCTAAATTTAACGTATTCAGCCAGACGCAATATAGCTTCATAACCAACGCGTTCCATTAAGAATGAGTCACCAACTGATCTTATCCCTTTTTAAATTGTAGCCCTTGTACCACTGGAGGAAAAGATGATACATGTAAGTGAATGGGCCAAAAATGTACCATGGTGGGTCTAGTAATCCAAACGGACTCTCTCGGTTAGAGAAGGGAAGAGGAGTGATCATGTCATCAATGATAACATATTCCTCTTCAAACATAGGGTCGTTATAAGTGTTGAGCATGTTAATGCAGACCCTATTGGTCCCCAAATTTCCTTCTACAACCTCAATTTTAAAATTTACTTGCATATGGTTGAGGTGAGAATAGCTTGGAGGGTGAGGGACTTTTGGGACTTCCACCAAATGATTAATGTCAAGGAGATGAGAAATATCAGGAAATAAAGAAATATGCTCCTCAACACAAGGATGCTCATTGGGTTCAGGTGAGTCTGACCAATTAGCTAATTGCAATGTGTCCAAGGTGAGTTTCGATTCACCGAGGTCAGGAATGGGTAAAAGATTAATGCCCTCCCCTAGATCAAGAGATGCCCGGTCAAGATGAAGTTCATGCGGGGTATCTGGTCCCTCTTAACCCCAGAAAATTACTTCATGAGTTCACTCAATTCTTTCTCCACAATCACATCTTCTTCGTCCTTCACTTGGAACAAGGACTCATCAAAAGTAGGAAGGGAAATGAATGAAATTTGATCATTAACTAGCAAATCCTCTTCCTCTTCTTCTACCCCCAACGTAAGATCAACAGACTCAGCATGGTTCTCTTCATAAATGAGGTTGGGCTTGAGCTCCTCAATTTGATGTTCCATATTGCTAGCTCCCTCTAATGCTTTCTGGTGTGTCATTTCCACAATCTCCCCATTATCAAGGCCAAGCGTGTCATTGGATTGGGGAACCATGGGTTGATCATGAGGATTTAGGTGTTGGTCAAGTCTAAAAAGTTGATTTTCAAAACTTGTATTAGGGTGGCTAGACAATTGGTCCATTTCCAGTCCTTTCATGGTTTTGCCAAGCTGATCTAATAAGGTTTGGACGGATTGACGTTGAGCCTCAAAGGATTGTTGTCGAGCCATGATGAGTTAATACAATTGATCGAACTTATCCTCCTTATTGAGATCAGTGTATGGAAGAGATGGATAAATGTGCTCAGAGTCAGACTGTGGTGGATAGTAATCTAGAGAGTAATCAGTCTAGTAGTGAGATAGTGGGGAGTATGTGGGCTGCCCTTCATACTGGGCTTGATCATAAGGGTGATTTGGAAATTGAGTCTAATTCTAAAAATTTGGCTCAGGAGGAGTTTGCACTTGATTTTGATGAGTTTTCCAAGATAGATTTGATTGGTCTCTCCACCCATGATTAAGAGTGTTTGGACGTGATTCATATAATGGGTGTAAAGAAGCCTGAAACATTTGGGCTTGCTCTTGGGGAAGATGTAGAGTATAGGCCCCTTGGTAGAACTGAGTGAGTTGGGATTGGTTTTGGGGAAAGGATAGAGACTGGGCCGCCAAGGGTAATGGGTTCTCTTGTTGAGCCGACCAAGAATATGGACTTTCATAGGGGGTCCGGCTATGTTGGGTGAGTGGCGCAAATTGGTTTGGGCAATCAATAGTATAATGGGCCGAATTGGTCCACATGTGATCATACTCTTGATTATAAGGTGGCATGAAGAAGTTTGGATTCATTGCCCAAAAAATAGATCAAGAAAAATAGGCCAACAAGTCCACCTTATTGAATTTACGAGCCCACTCAAAGATAGGAATTTTCTCACCCCTTTCTTCATTTTTTATTTTTTATTTTTTTTGTTTCATGCACTAGGACCAAGAAAGAGAGAAGAGAAGAGATTTTTTATTTTTTTCTGTTTTAACAACTACAAACAAGTTATCAAACAATTAACCTATAACTAAGTGGGTACCTTATACCTATGAGTGAGATTTCTCACAAATCAACCTAAGTCCAGCCCAAGTCCACTATCAAATTTGTCCATTAACCAGGTAAGAGGTGGGGTTGTGGGAGGCTCCCCCTACTCTCGTAGGGACCAAATTAAGTAATCACAAGCCCGCTTAAGGCATTTGCCATTGGACCTCTTTCCTAGACACCAGTTTTCAAATTGATAATGGGCCTAAGTGGACCCAAATCTGAATGTGAACCCTAGGGCCAATGTCTACTGGATTTTATTGGGCTTAGGAAATGCAAGATGCAAGGGGGTTGTGGTTTGTGGGCCAAGGAAGGGTGATCAAATCCCCACCTTATGTTGTTATGGGTTTTGCCCTTAAGATAATTTAAAATGAAATGCAACACCACAAATTCAAACAAGGGGTTCTTATGCAAGCATGGAAATGCATGAGCATACTTCTAGAAGAAGTAGAGATCTCACCTTGCCCCCGCAATCTTCAATGATGTGATTGACAAAAAATTAAATAATAAGAAGAATCCTATCCTAAATGATGCATGACCTAAAATATGGAAGTGTGGGTTCTACTCTTGCTATGAAAATTTTTATTGAAGTTTAATTGATGATTTTTATTTATTTATCTAATGAACCTATCTAACCACGAGATATGGAATGTACAGAAATGAAATTAAAATGAAGGAGGAAAGGTTTGGATACTTACTTGAAAAGTGTTCCCTCGTTCTTATTTTTTTTTGAAATGAATGACTAAATCATAAAACTAAGAAAAAGAAGGACAACTTACCTCTGATTTTTTTTATTGGCTTTTTTGATTTTTTTTTCCTTTTTGAACTTTTTTTCTTTAGGACAGGACTTTTGCTTACAAATTTCTGCTTTCTGCGACAATTATTTTCTCTGATTTTTTGCTTTCTGTCCTTTACACCTACGTTTCAACTTTATGCGACAGATCTCCTGACAAATTTTTTTTCTAGATTTTTAGGTTACTTTTTCTCCCCTTTTTCTCGGTAAAAATAAGAAAAGAGAATTTTATTAGTACACTATAAACATAAGGAAAACAAAGTTCTTAAATCAAAAATCACCATTCTTCCCCGGCAGTGGCGTCAAAATTGATAACGCGAAAATGTATGTTGTTACTACACGCGTGCTAGCAATCTTAAGACCGAACTTGCACAAAATGATCAAAAGAGAACGTAGTACTATGGCAAGCATGGGTCGAATCTACAGGGAAGAAGAGATTTTTAAAGTTAAAAACCTTGGAATCTTTTAGAAAATGTTTGTGACTTTTGTAGCTCGAAGAGAATGATTAAACAAAGAACGGTTCCAACAATTAATTAAAATGCCTATGATTATGCGCTTATGCTATAGAAAATAATTGCTTGAAGTGGAAAAGAAGAGATAGAAGAAGGAGATAGAGAGGGAAGAAGAGCAAGATCTAGATCAAAAGAATAACTCCTTTCATTAACTTAAAAGAAAGAGTACATGAAATGTGAAACAAAATTGCACTAACGACGCAACGCGATTACAATGAAGTGAAATAACATGAAATTAATAAAAATAAGAAAAGCCTGGAGTTTGGGGATGATAGCAGTAATGGTGATGATGGCGCCGTCCACTCTTGGCCTTGGATCACGAACCACCTCGCCTCAACAACACCCAAAACGGGCATCCAGCCCTGGTTCCAGCTCCATCAACACCCAGGATGGGTCGCCTGCCCTGGGATCCAACTCCATCAACACCCAGGACGGGTCGCTCATAACGTGAAAATGTATGTTGTTACTACACGCGCGCTAATAATCTTAAAACCGAACTTACAAAAAATGATCAAAAGGGAACGTAGTACAATGGCAAGCATGGGTCGAATCCACAGGGAAGAAGAGATTTTTAAAGTTAAAAACCTTAGAATCTTTTGGAAAATGTTTGTGATTTTTGTAGCTCGAAGAGAATGATTAAACAAAGAATGGTTCCAACAATTAATTAAAAATGCCTATGATTATGCACTTATGCTATAGAAAATAATTACTTGAAGTGGAAAAGAAGAGATAGAAGAAGGAGGTAGAGAGGGAAGAAGAGCAAGATCTAGATCAAAAGAACAACTCTTTTCATTAACTTAATAGAAATAGTACATAAAATACGAAACAAAATTGCACTAACGACGCAACGAGATTACAATGACGTGAAATAACACAAAAGCAAGAAAAATAATAAAAGGCTGGATTTTTGAGTTTGGAGATGGTAGCAGCAATGGTGATGACGGCGCTGTCCTCTCTTGGCCTTGGATCACGAACCACCTCACGGAAGATGTCGTCTGCACCGGGAAGAAGTCACCTTCATCGTTGAAGCCGCTCTTGGAGGAGAATGCATGGGGTGAGGAGAGAGATCTAAGGAGAGGAAGGGAGAGGTCAAGGTGAAGTTGAGAGAGATGGCAATGGTTTAGAAGAGAAGGGGATGGTGATGAAGGAGAGATTAACTAAGGCTACCTAGGTGAGATGGAAGAAGAAGAAGAAGGCTTTAAAACGTGAACAGTGAAAATCAGAGATAGAGCATTGAAAAGTTGAACATAACTTGAAAACAAAAAGGAATTAGAAGATAATGAAGAAGAATAATTTATAGAGGACAGTGAGATGAACAACTTTTGTAAAAGGAGTAAGATGAGAAAAGGGACAAAAGAAGTAGCAAAATGAGGAAGAACAGAGAAGAATGATGTCTGTGAATGCACAGGGAAGAATAGTGAAAAATAAAAAATAACTTCAAAACCATGCAGAACGAGCTAAAGATGTAGAAGAAGAAGTTATATAGCATTTCAAAACAAAGAACTTTCATGAAGAAAGTAAGAGGAGAAGAGGTGTAGAAGGGGGAGAAAATCGGCATCCTATGGTTAGGAGAGAAAGGGTGAAAAACTGCCAAAAGAAAAACTCCCTTTCTCCTCCTTGACATGGGCTATTTATAGGGAAAATATGTCAAATGGATGGTGGAGATTAAGTTTGATAGATATGGAGGGCTAGGATATATGGAGAATGGGAGGGATAAATGGTGGGGGACCCCCTTCCTTGTTGGTCAAGATCCTCCCCATTTTCCTCCTTGATTCCCTCCTTGATTTCCTCCTTAATGTTTTTTATTTCAAACTTTGACTTTTCTTTTCCCTCCAACAAAAATAGGTGGTGGCAGCAATTTTTGACTTGGTCAATCAGGAATGGGGCGCCCTAGGGCTTCTTCTCTTGGTCTTCGGACGCTCTTGCCCCTAGTTTCTCTTGCAATTTCCTTCAGTGTCCTGTACACAAAAAATTCTGATTTAATCCCTAAAAATTACCATAATGTGCACATGAATCACAAATGCTCATAATTATGCGATGGTGAATTAATGTTCATGATCCTCAACTCCATTTTATTAAATGAAATCACCAAATTAATTAGTTTACGTGAAAGGCCCAATCTACATGCGAAGTTGAGATTAACGATGGAACATGCATAATTGTCTAATTATATGCACATAAAATGGTGCATATGCAATGAATTATCACAGAAAATGGACACTTATCAGTCGCCTACCCTTGGACCAAATCTCATCAACACCCAAGATGAGCACTCAGCCCCGGGTCCCAGTCTCATCCACACACAAGACGGGTGCTCAGCCCTGGGTCCCAACTATATCAACACCTGAGACAGGCATTCGGCCTCGGGTCCTAGCTTCATCAGCACCCAAGACGGGCCCCCAGCCCCGGGTTCCAGTTCCGTCAATGTCCAAGACCGACATTCAGTCCTGGACCCTAGCACCATCAGCACTCAAGACGGGCTTCTAGCCCTGGATCCCAGCTTTCTCAAGCACTCAATTTAGGTTTCCAGCCCCAGATCCTAGCTTCATTAGCTCCGAGTAAAGGCTTTCTGCCTCGGGTACTAGCTTCATCAACACCCAGTACGGGCGTCAAGCTCTGGGTCACCATCCCTCTGACATCCTCAGTTCACAACATGGGTCACAAACCCCGAGTTTCGGTAACAACTCCGATGGCCTAAGTGAACCCCAAGCTCCAGGTCGCCACTCTATTGCCCCAGCTCGGGTACCGAACTCCCGAGTCCCGGCTACACCGACACTCATCGGAAGCGCCATGCTCCAAATAGCCTCGGACCAAGTTCATTCGGTCCACCACATTGGTGTTGAGTCAACCTCTGCCCTGCAAACAAAAAAGGGGGTGCCGTAGCGGCTATAGAAATGGGTGACCCACCGCCGCCACCCCTGCCTCCAGAAGACAAGACGAGACTCAAAGGAGCCGATGCACCAGTATCACACAGGGGGCAACCGACCCGGTCCAGTATCCAACCCTCCAAGCCCAAGCAAGGGGGGGCAACTCCAAGGAGGAGCATCGGTCCTCCCTCAGATGATTATGGGTCATTCGAAGAAAGGCCCAGCCCATTTGGGGGTCACGAGTCAAGAGATCCCTCCACTCACCAGAATGGCCCCAAGCCCAAAATCCAGCAGAGCGGTTGTCGGCTTAAGATCTTACTAATCTGGTGTAGCATCCGTCGAGGTAGACTCCAGCTCTTGATAGACTGGGGGAACCGACATCAACTAGTAATTCGGGAGCCCACCCTGCCTACGTCGATTAAAGTTTTTGGGTGAATCCCGCCGACACCCACCCGGTAGCTCGAAAGAAACTTCACCTGCGTCAGCCAACGATTTGGTGGAATCCCTGCCAACGCCAACTGGTGACACTGGCAAAACTCCATCGGGTCCCCATCGGTGGCTACCAGCAAACCCTGGCGGGAGGTCTATCCCTTCGATATTTATCATGTCCCAGGGGGTAGCAACACCCAGGTGGACGCTCAGTCCAAGCTCAGCTTCGGCCATCACGCTCATTAAGGCCGAGCCACCCAGACCCCAGTCAAAGTCCCAGCCATCTATAGCAAAGACCAGCTAGTCTTCGGATTCACCCTAAAGCTCCGAGCTACTCAGTTGAGGGTTGATCCACAGTCACTGCTACAACAGCAACAAGTCGTCGATGGCGCAACCCACAGGCAATGTCCCCTAACAGCAACAAGCTAAGGACGACAGTTGCAAGGCTCGCATGTACAAAAAAATAACAACAAAAAATAAAAAAATAACAACACAAGAGGGGCTAAAAATAGAGATGCCCCGACGGACTCAGCCACTCCCCCTATAAGGAGGTGGCTGGGGGCAAAAAGGCCGCAAACCCAGTTGAGGTAAAAACATGCGAGGGCGTCTCAGGAAAAATCGAGTAACCCCTCGGTGTGAAAACCCGCAAGGACGCACCGAAAAAAGCAAAAGGGCCCAGCTCTGGCGAAAATCTGAAAGGGCGGTGGAGCTGGTAAAGAGAAAAAAGAAACAAATCTCTTCCTTGCTAGGAATAGCCAACCACCTTAGCCTAAATCCCTGACCGGTCCACTACAATAGTGCGTCAACATACCTTCTTCTGGTTGTCACATAGTAACGGTCGGCCTATACCTAGTCTTTGACCAATACACCATCACGGTCGGTCATCTCCCAGCATCCAGGTCAATACACCATCGCAGTCAACCTACCTATTTCCTCCTAGTCTCACACTATCCCCGTTTGCCGCTACCCCCTTGACCAATATGTCGCCACGGCCAATCAAGCCTCCACCGTGGTCATCCCCCTTCATAGTTGACCTACACCCACCCTTGACCAAAACACCTCCGCAGTCAGTCAAATACCCGATCTCTAGCCGAAACACCATAATGGTTGGCCTACATATCACCCAGTTCCTGACCAATACACATTCCTGATCGGATAAATCCCCAATCTTTTGGCCAATACACCTCTTTGGTCGACCTATGTCAATTCATTGCTTATACGCCGCCGCAACCCAGAACCTCATCCTTTGGATTGTCAAAGTCGATCCGTTCAAGCTTCAGCACAAGCTCCAACTGTAAGCTGCACGGATCATCCAGCCTGAACGTCTACGTGAAGCACCAGATTACTGGGCAACCAACCCAACCCCAGCAAGCAATCCCAGCATGAACACATACGATCAACAACAATGATCCCACCAACATCATCCTTTGATAGAAACAAGCTAAGGACACCCAGTGCCAGCCACCGAATAGCCAAGAGGCTCTCAAGTAAACAAAAAACAACAACAACAACAACAACAACAACAACAAAAAATGGGGTTAAAAATAGAGATACCCCGGCGGACTCAGTCGTTCTCTTTATCAAGGAAGCGGCTGGGGGCAAAAAGGCCAGCAACCTGGTTGAGGTGAAAACCCGCAAGGGCATCTCATGCAAAATTGGGTAACCCCTCGATGCGAAAACCCGCAAGGGCGCATCGAAAAAAGTAAAAGGGGGCCAGCTCTGGCGAAAACCCAAAAGGGCGGTAGAGTTGATAAAGAGAACAAGAACAAAATTTCTCTTCTCCCCCAGCTGGGGCAACCAGCTACCCACCTTCCAGCAATCATATCCCCGGCCAATTTGCCCATGCCAATCCAAGACTAATCCCCTACTCTAGTTTATAAATCATGTACCTCCCTGTCGGCCATATACCATCACATTCGGCCTAAGCCAACTCCCCGGGCCACTCCCCTCCCTTGGTGGCCTATACTAGTCCCTGGCTAGTACATCTTTCTAGCTCATTGATCTTACACTTCCTAGTTAGCCACAAACCACCCCGGTTGGCTCACACCTTCTCCCGCCTCACACCACCAAGGTCGGCCTTTATACACCAGCAACTCATGCCCCAGTCCAGCCCTTCATTTCAACAAGCCTCAGCCTGTACAATATTTTGGCGGGTTGCTAAACCACATCAACCTAGGATCCATCTATCACGACGATCCTTCAACCCAGAACTCCCAGTCATTAGCCATCCTTGTTAGACAACTGTAAACCTAGTCATGACTCCAGCAATACGCCACAAAGGCATACCAGTCACTAGATCCTAGTCATGACTCCAGCAATACGCCACCAAGGCTCACCGGTCCCTAGATCACCAGCCAAACTCCAAACTACTTAGCAACCATCCAAAGCCACAATCATGGCTACAACGGCTACAAGTCATCAACAGCACAAACTTCAGGTCACGTCCCCTGATAGCAACACGCTACGGACGACAGCTACAAGGTTCCCATGTCAAAAAAATAGGGTTAAAAATAGAGATACCCCAGCGACCTCAGTCAACTCCTTCCACGAGATTACTGAGGGCAAAATTTGCCATCAACCCAGCTGAGGTGAAAACCCGCGAGGGCGTCTCAGGCAAAATCGGGTGACCCCTCGGTGTGAAAACCCGCAAGGGCATACCGAAAAAAGTAAAAGGGGGCCAGCTCTGGTGAAAACCCTCAAGGGCGGTAGAGCTGGTAAAGAGAATAAAAAAAAAACCCTCTTCCTCTCTACTCTTCACCGATGAAAGCCGTCGACCGTGACATCCCGCTGACGGTGAGCCCAGCATCACTCCACAACAATGGTGGCCACTACACTCCCGAGGGTCGGTCATCGCTAGCCTCCAGCTACAGTATTCCGCTACACACCTCAACGGTCAGCCGACCAGCCCCAATCGTCCGGGTACTACGCATCAGCAGTTGGCCGGCTAGCTCCAGCTTCGAGTCTCCAACTCCAACATTAGGCTACACACCTTAACGGTCAGCCGACTAGTCCCAGTCATCCAGCTACTACACGTCAGCAGTCAGCCAGCCAGCTCCAGTTCCAGCTTCAGTTCCAGCACCAGTCCCAGTTCCCGGCTACAATACCTCAGCGGTTAGTATAACGACCCAAGATCTGGATACCGGGAAGAACCCGACACCATTCGAATCCTGGCCCGCCACCAACGAGTCGGGATGGCTCGGAAGGGCTAAAAAGGAGTGTGGAGGTACAAACAAATAGGAAATAAAGCAGGACCATTTAATAATTAACAGAAATAAATAAACAACTACAATAGAGTCCAGTCCAACAGAAGTACAGTTTAAGGCAGAGAACGTACCCAACACCGAGTGGACACTCAGCCCGGCGAGCTGGCAACTAAGAACCTCCGAACAGCATCCTCGAACCTCAAAGAAGAACCGCCGCACCTGAAAAGCAGGGGTGAGCCGCCAAACAGAGACTCAATAGGGGTCCCGCAGAACCCCAACAGAGAAAATAATGGCGGATACGCAACAACAACTACAAGAGGAACAACGAATCGGTGGCCGGTCAAAACTCGGCACTACAGCTACTCCTATTGTACCGAAAAAACACACCCCGATCTCACAATCGGGGGACTACCGAACTAATAGGAGAACCTATGGCTACGTCGCCATAAGAAATAATCACGATCTCGCAGTCATGAACCTAACACCGTCTAGGGAAAACCGTCGGTGAAGCTCACCGAAAAACCCCTAGACCTCTACCTCGGGAACACTCTCTGAAACTATCGGGGGAACCACGTCTCACAGATGGGAAACGAAACCCGAAAATAGGAGAGTCATGACTCACGTGACGGGAGTACCTGCCCACTAGAAGCAAGGCCGGATGCGTCTACTGATGACTTAGTCCACAGCCTCAGGTGTCTTGCTGCGACGCCCCAGGCGGAGACAAGGACACCATACAGGTAACCAGGAACACAGAACAAGAACTAGCTGGGATCGCGCTCGTCAGCGCGGGTCCAACTGCCCTCAACCATGTGTGCATACACTGACCACGCGTCCCAAGTCAGGCCCTCTGACTGGTTTTCCCCTTAGCCGGACTCTGGCTGCAAGACGTGGGGCCTTACGGTAACTAACCTAAAAATCATCTCTCTCGGGTAAAGCCTCACCACCACTCCATGGTGGGATCACACGCGTGTCGGAAGGTTACGACTAGTGGGGAGTCACTGATGTGACCACTCTCCGAGGAGAAACTATGAGAAACGCACACGCACCCTGCGTGAAAGTCACGAATAACCAAGTGGCGCCGAGCCACTGGACTCTGGACAGTCCTCTAGACTTACTAAATCCTACGGTCCTTGAGTCACAAGACTCGGGGTCAAGACCGTTGCACCAAATGGCGCTATGCCATCAATCTGCCCTAACCTTAGGGTCACAAATCTCGTCACGATGACTCACGAGATAGTTCACAACTACTGAGACCATTCCCTCGAAAAGGGAACTAAGAAAACTCTCCAGCCCTAGGCTGGGTAATTGGACTTACAGTCCACAGGCCACACACACGGCCCACTCGGGAACCATCTTCCGGAGAAACCCACGACACGCGGGAGAACCCCACCGCACTTACACCGATACACGGTGACTCGATCTAGCGAGAACACAAAAGCTCAGAACACACGCAGGGTCGCTCGGACCCTCTAAATCTATGGGTACGCTAATCAAGGTAACACGGTACCTCCCGACATCCCAGAAACATGGTCACGGAACCCATGGGATGTCTGGGACACTCACGAGGCCGATGGTCGACCACTGGGTCACAACCGGGTCGATCGGAGACCAACATGACGCGACCGGAACACAACTAGCACCGGAAACAGGGTGGCGATCCTCCCTAGACCGTCACACCTAATGGCGGTCTACACTGGGCCGCAAGCTAAAGGTTAGCGGTCCACCCTGGGCCGTAAGGCTAAGCTAAGCGGTCCACTCTGGGCCACAACGCACCTAAGGCGGTCATGGAAAGACCGCTACTATCCGGAAAGCACAGACAAGGGACGGTCAACTCCCAGACCGTCACCAATAGAAACGGCCAGCACCTAGGCCGCTAACCCCCAAGTGGCGGCCCTGGCCTGACCGCAAGCCTCTTCGACGGTCAGCTTCAAGGCCATTACTGTACGGGGTTACAAACGGTGGGGTGGTGGCCGGCCCCTGGCTGCACCAGCCATGAAACGGTCGTACTTGGACCGCTATGCCAATGTAGCGGTCTATCGTGAGACCGCAACCCAAAACATGGTGAAACGGGAGAGTGGCGGCCTCCCTGAGGGCCGCCTCACCTAGTGGCGGTTCCTGGTATGACCGCCTCTATTCCGGAAACCCGAAAACGGCGAATATCGTGGAAAACGCCATTCCACGCCCCGTTCACGCCCACGTGAAGGGGATAATAAGGGGAAACTAGTCCTCAACCTCTCTAGCACCGAGAGGACCCATTTATACCTGAAAAACACTGTTAAAACGCTAGATCCGGCTCACTCCCCAAAATCATGCATTTTCCCCAAAATGCTCAAATAAGCCCGCTCGACTCACCACGGCCTACCAAAATCGCGGGAATGACAGTACACGAGCTAGGGGTCCATCTCCCTACCTCCACCGAAGATTCTGCGCACCGAGGACGCCGATCCGTCAAGAAAACACCGTTGGAACTCCGTCGGGACACGAACTCGCAGTCGAGCTTCCACGCGCCTCCACGCCTCGATCCTCGACCCGTCCTCGCCCGTGCCTCGCCCGCGTCATCCCCGCCTCACCCACGCCCCTCTCCGTCGGCCGTCGGAGAAGAAAGGGTGAGAGGAGAGAGCGTGAGAGAGGTAAGAGGGAGAGAGTGAGAGGAACGAGAGATGGGGAGAGAGAAAAAGGGGTGGGGGTTTATATAGGAAAATTTGGAAATTTTGGAAAATACCAAAAATAGAGAAAAATACTCTCTCCAATCCTCGGAAAACGCACAACATCGTGGCAATGTCCCGGAGTCGGAGAACGCAACGGTTCACCCTACACGGGGTTCCGAAGGTCCGACAACAAAAACACGCGTAAACCGCTAAACTTAATTTGGGACCCACTGAAGGTATCAGAAACCCACGGATCGTGATCTGATAAATATCCGAAAAGTCCGGGACATTACAGCCCTCCCCCCATAAAGAAATTTCATCCTCAAAATTCAGGACAAACGTGGGAACACATGGGAAGAATGCCTTAACCAACTGACAACGCTGTCAGAGCCCCAACACAGAAAATCTCGATTCTCATGAAAACTCCTATCCTGAGGGACACAGCCAGACTACAATCACGAATGACATCTCAATCCGCATGCCGCGCACACCGGTCATCAGAGCAACAGTCCAGCATCACCTCAATCACACGAAACCCTATCACGACACCGCTGCCACCATCTCGCTCACCGAGGAGACCCAGTCCTTGTTACGAGAAACAGCTACCGATCCATCCTATGGTCGGCGGACAAAACCCACATCAGCTTCACAACCAGCTGACTGGTTTCACGCCCTACTTCAGGGAACAACCAATACGCTCTACCGGCTCACACCTGGCAAGCCAAGCACTCACAACAGCATCGGACCAACTCTGCCAGAAGACAAACTTCGACAAGGCCCAGATCCCATCCGAAAAACACACCACAGAAATGGCCACCCAAGGCCTCGCTTGCATACGGCTCCCGCCATTCTCGATGTGTAACCACCAGCATCTTTTATCTGTGAAAGACCACTCGCCGGTCCCCAGACACTCGTCAACAGGAAACCCTCCTCTTGCTCAACTTCTCCCTTCTTTCCTGGTCCTCCACCATATCAGAAGAGCACATTCCAAATCTCAACAGGTCATCCGTTGACTCATGCATAGACCGATACCACATCCAAATATATCATCATGCCAACTCTACCCTCTCATGGGAGCACGGCGAAACCAAATGACAAGAATCTGGAGTCTTCAATCATCACCTCACTCGACTCAAATTTACAGGGCAATCCTCCTGTGCTGGTCACCAGACTAAGGATCACCATCCAAGGCCAATCTCTCTTTAAAGACCTCCAACCACAGGCATCACTCTTCCGTCCTATCTCATCAAAATCTTCGTCTCAACTAATCCAAGTGGACACCTGCCAATCCCGATTCCGCCCTTACAATAGAGCCACGGGACACCACCGGGATAATTCATGGCACACGTCTCTAGAAGAGGAAAGTACCATCAAATATCACAGCAACCTGGTCAACGACGTTGCGACCAATGCACATGGGTCCCCAAGCAATACACATCTTACCGTGGTTGACCACTCGATTAGCCTGACGAACCACTCGCAACCACCAACTGGGACCTATAATCTGTCAGAGATCACTTCCTCAAAACATGATCTCATCTGAGGACACAACCTCCAACACGGAAACAGGGTGCCCATGTGGCACACTTGCCAACATGTTCCCCCAACACTCCATCCTGCCAGTGCCATGAACCATAATATCTTGAGCAACGGCACGGCAACAACACATCTCACACAGAGGAACCAATCCTCCAATGCTCAACGCAACCTCAGGAATCAGCCTATAGCAGCTAACGCTACGATCCTGGACCAGTGGGTTATGGGCCCATTAGGCTTCTGCTGCGCACTCTAATCCGCACGGACAGCTACCACGACAACTCGAAACTCGCCATCTCGACAATCTACAACTCGGCTGGTCAACCTCAGAAAATAGGGTGAGGAAAGCTCCATTACCTCGAACCCCAAGCACAGATTCTCTCCCTTAATCTGGCAACCCTCTGCGACTCCGCAGGCTCCGATCCGTAACGAATCAAAAAAATTACAGCACCAACCAAGAATTCGAGCGAACATCGCCCAACCGGCACTCGTCCTTCCGGAGCAGTGCCAACACACCCTCATACAACAAGGGAATTGGGTAGGACTTCTCATAGGAAACCACCTTGTCAAAACACAGGACACGTCTCACACGGATTTCATGGCACACAGAGGCCAACCAAATCCGGAAACATAATGCAAGACGGTGAACTTTAGCCAAATGTGATCCATCCAACCAAAGGAGAAACCAATCACACCTCCGACCAACGGAAAATCTCCACGCTCCACCTGACCTTGAACCTCGTGCATGCTGGGAACATCACCTTCCAGCACTAAGAAAACCTTTGCTTCCATCAAGTTGGTGCCTCCGACACACTCGGCGAGTGTCACGTCGGACCACAATCACAGCATCCCTCGATGCACCACCAATGTAATTCCTCGGACTACAGCACACCATGCCTCGAGCACCGGCTCAGCTGATCGCCAGCCACACATTCTGACACAGCGGTTGAGCTAGCCGCTACCACGCCGAGAGTCGCAATACGAGCCATAATTGACAACCGCCAACACTCATCCTCGAGTCCCGAATTCACCGCGGGACCTTCTCATCTCAAGCCAAATCCAGAGCGAACACAACCCATCCACCCGCAGAAAGCGCAGGACTTAAAACTCACTGGGACATCTCAACCCAATTTTGCCTTGAAATTCACAAAAATAATCAGGACCAACACGTCATTTCTGACGCCACAGAGCACGATGAGGACATCAGGCTCGACGATCAGCAGCTCACCGAGAAGATCCTCCGCTCACCCGAGTGCACCTCTCGATCAGAACATCCGCTCGACCGCTTCAAACCACAGCCTTAACACCTCAGGGGTTGAATAAACCTCAAGATGGAGTGGTCAGACTCAATAACAGCTCCCTCAGAGCACGCTCACAGTCACTCAACCACGAACAATCCTCGCCACCCACCTGACCTCACTGCAGAATTGTAATGCCCTGGGTTTTTCGGATATTTCTCGAATTACTTTCGTGGGTCCCGGATTGAGTTTAGCGGTTTACACTTATTTTTGTCTGTCGGACCTTCGGAACCTCGTGTAGGGTGAACCATTGCGTTCTCTGACTCCGGGATGTTACCATATCGTTATGCGTTCTTCGAGGATCGTGGAGAATATTTTTCCCTATTTTTGATATTTTTTGGATTTTCCTATAAATAAACCCCTTCACCCTTTCTCTCTCCTCACTCTCATTTCTCACTCTCTCACTCTCTCTTCTCTCACGCTCTCCCTTCTCACCCTCTCTTTTCCAGCGGCCGACGGAGCGAGGCGGGGGCAAAGCGGGGCGAAGCGGGCGAGGAGGATAGCAAGGATGGGTTGAGGATCCGGGGACGGAGGCGAGTGGAAGCTCGGCCGCGAGTTCGTGCCTCGGTGAGGGTTCAACGGCGTTTTCTTCGTGGATCGGCGATCTCGGCGCGTGAAATCTTTGGTAGAGGTAGGGAGATGGATCCCCAGCTCATGTACTTCCTTTCCCGCGATTTTGGTAGGCCGTGGTGAGCCGAGCGGGCTTATTTGAGCATTTTGGGGAAAATGCATGTTTTTGGGGAGTGAGCCAGATCTAGCGTTTTAATCACGTTTTTAGGATTTAAATGGGTCCTCTCGGTACTAGAGAGGCTGGGGACTAGTTTCCCCTTGTTTTCCCCTTCACGTGGGCGTGAATGGGACGTGGAATGGAGTTTTCCATTGAACTCGCCATTTTCGGGTTTCCGAAATAGAAACGGTCCTAACATGAACCGTTATTAGGTGAGGCGACCCTCAGGGAGGCCGCTATTTGTCTGTCTCACCGTGTTTTGGGGCTGCGGTCCTGCGATAGAAAGCTACGCTTGGCTTAGCGGTCTAATGCATACCGTTTTTCTTGGCTGGGCGGCCACGGGCCGACCGCCACTTACCCCCCCTATGTCGGTAGGTTTTCCGGTCTAGCGATAGACCGCCTGAGGCGTTTAGCGGCCTGGGGTGGACCGCCGTTCACTGTGCAGCGGTCAGGCTAGGACCATTTTCAGTCTCCGTCGTGGCGGGCGTGTAGCGGCCTAAGGATGACCGCCTAGGTCATGGGGCGGCCACGCGATTGGCCGCTACTCTCTGAATAGCGGCCAGGGCACGACCGTTTTATGTTTTGGGTTCATTCGAGACCAGGAGGTGTAGCGGCCATGCGACTGACCGCTAGGTGACACCCAGCGGTCAGGCAATGGATCACCACTATTCTAGGCAGTCTGAGGGTGACCGCCTGGGTTCTGGTATCGTCTGGGGCAATGCGGTCCTGGCTGGACCGCTAGGCCAGGCTTTACGGTCCTAGCCAGACCGCCAAGCTCTGAGACGGTCCAGGGAGGACCGCCCCATGGTTTTCATGCTTTCCGGGCCCGTTTAGCATCGTGTTGGTCTCCGGTAGACCCGGTTGTGACCTAGTGGTCGACCTTTGGCCTCGTGAGTGTCCCGGATATCCCATGGGTTCCGTGACCATGGTTCTGGGGTGTTTGGAGGTACCGTGTTACCTCAATTAGCGTGCCCATAGATTTAGAGGGTCCGGGCGACCATGTGTATGTGTTCCGGGCTTTGCGTTACGCTCGATCGAGTCATTGTGTATCGGTGAGAGTGTGATGGGGTTTCCCCCGCATGTCGTGGGTTTCTCCAGAAGATGGTTCCCGAGTGGGCCAAGTGTATGGCCTTGGACTGTGAGTCCAGTAATCCAGCATGGGGCTGGAGGTTTCCCGCTTTTCCCCGGGATGGGGAATCGGCGTGGCGGCTTGTGAGCTGCCTTGAGAATCGTGCTTTTGTGTTTTCCGCGTGGGCTGTGTGTGTGGCATGTGGACTGTGAGTCCAATTACCCAGCCGAGGGCTGGAGGGTTTCTCAGTTCCCTTTTCGAGGGAATGGTCTCAGTAGTTGTGAACTGCCCCGTGAGATGCCGTGCCGATGTTTCTGACCCTAGGGCTAGGGCAGATCGACGGGCCAGGATTCGATTGGTATCGGGCTCCTCCCGGTATTCGGATCTTGGGTCGTTACAAGAATCCTCGAACATAGCACCACAGCAGCGCCCCTATCGGCAACCTCTGCTCAATGCAGCACAACCGGGGCCATAACCCCATCGGGAAGAAATCTCTCTATCACATCCCTTGGGCCCCACATCGGCATGAAAGCCACGAACAGCAACCACCTTTATAGCGCCAATGCCACGCACTCAAGCTCTCAAGCGAGAAACAAAGTGGAAAATATGCACGAAACTCTATGTCAGTTGCCGACTGTACTGGACCTTATGGACTCTGATCACTGCAATATCTTGAATTCCTATGTACGTCCACAACCATGCTCTGATACCAGCTGTAACGACCCAAGATCCGGATACCGGGAAAAACCCGATACCATTCGAATCCTGGCCCGCCGCCCACAAGCCGGGAGGGTTCGAAAGGGCTAAAAAGGAGTGTGGAGGTACAAAGAAATAGGAAATAAAGCAGGATAATTCAACAATTAACAGAAATAAATAAACAATTACAGCAGAGTCCAGTCCAATAGAAGTATAGTTTAAGGCAGAGAACGTACCCAACACCGAGTGAACACTCGGCACGGCGAGCTGGCAACTAAGAATCTTCGAACAACATCCTCGAACCACGAGGAAGAACCGTCGCATCTGAAAAGTAAGGGTGAGCCTCCAAACAGAGACTCAGTAGGGGTCCCGTAGAACCCCAACCGAGAAAACAACGGCGGAAAAGAAAGCAATGCAACAACAACTACAGTAGGAACAGCAAACCGGTGGCTGGTCAAAACTCGGCACTACAGCTACTCCTACTGTACCGGAAAAACACGCCCTGATCTCACAGTCAGGGGACTACCGAACTAACGGGAGAACCTCTGGCTACGTCACCAGAAGAAACAATCACGACCTCACAGTCGTGAACCTAACAACTTCTAGGGAAAACCCTCGGTAACACTCACCGAAAAACCCTAGACCTCTACATCGAGAACACTCCCTAAAACTATCGGGGGAACCACGTCTCACAGACGGGAAATGAAACCCGAAAATAGGAGAGTCACGACTCACGTGATGGGAGTACCTACCCACTAGAAGTAAGGCCGGATGCGTCTACTGATGACTTAGTCCATAGTCTCAGGTGTCTCGCTGCGTCGCCCCAGGCGAAGACAAGGACACCATACAGGTAACCAAGAAAATAGAACAAGAACTAGCTGGGGTCGCGCTCTTCAGCGCGGGTCCAACTGCCCCCAGCCACGTGTACACACACTGACCACGCGTCCCAGGTCAAGCCCTCTGCCTGATTTTCCCCTCAACCGGACTCTGGCTGCAAGACGTGGGGCCCTACGCTAATCAGCCTAAAAACCATCTCTCTCGGGTAAAGCCTCGCCACCACTCCCTGGTGGGACCACACGCGTGTCGGAAGGCTACGACTAGTGGGGAGTCACTGATGTGACCACTCTTCAAGGATAAACTCTAAGAAACACGCACGCACCTTGCGTGAAAGCCGCGAAGAACCAAGTGGCGACGAGCCACTGGACTCTAGACAGTCCTCTAGACTCACTAAATGCGATGGTCCTTGAGTCAAAAGACTCGGGCTCAAGATCATTGCACCGAACGGCGCTATGCCGTCAATCTGCCCTAACCCTAGGGTCAAAAACCTCGGCACGATGACTCACGAGACAGTTCACAACTGCTGAGACCATTCCCTCGAAAAGAAAACTAAGAAAACTCTCCAGCCCTAGGCTGGGTAATTGGACTTATAGTCCACATGCCACACACACGGCCCACTCGGGAACCATCTTCTGGAGAAACCCACGACATGCGGGGGAACCCCACCGCACTTACACCGATACACGGTGACTCGATCTAGCGAGAATACGAAAGCTCAGAACACACGCAGGGTCGCCCGGATCCTCTAAATCTATGGGTATGCTAATCGAGGTAACACGGTACCTCTAGACACCCCAGAAACATGGTCACAGAACCCATGGGATGTCTGGGACACTCACGAGGCCGATGGTTGACCACTGGGTCACAACCGGGTAGACCGTAGACCAACATGACGTGACTAGAATGCAACTAGCACTGGAAACAGGGTGGCAATCCTCCCTAGACCGTCACACCTAATGGTGGTCTATACTGGGCCGCAAGCTAAAGGTTAGCGGTCCACCCTGGGCCGCAAGGCTAAGCTAAGTGGTCCACTCTGGGCTGCAAGGCACCTAAGGTAGTCACGGAAAGACCGCTACTATCCGGAAAGCACAGACAAGGGACGGTCACCTCCTAGACCGTCACCAATAGAAACGGCCAGCACCTGGGCCGCTAACCCCCAAGTGGCGGCTCTGGCCTGACCGCAAGCCTCTTCGGCGGTCAGTTTCAAGGCCGTTACTGTACGAGGTTACAAACGACGGGGTGGCGGCTGGCCCCTGGCCGCACCAGCCATGTAACTGTCATACTTGGACCGCTATGCCAACGTAGCGGTCTATCGGGAGATCGTAACTCAAAACACGGTGAAACGGGAGAGTGGCGGCCTCCCTGAGGGCCGCCTCGCCTAGTGGCGGTTCCTGGTACGACCGCCTCTATTCCGGAAACCCGAAAACGGTGAATATCGTGGAAAACCCCATTCCACGCCCTGTTCACGCCCATGTGAAGGGGATAACAAAGGGAAGATAGTTCCCAACCTCTCTAGCACCGAGAGGACCCATTTAGACCCTAAAAATGCGGTTAAAACGCTAGATCGGGCTCACTCCCCAAAATCATGCATTTTCCCCAAAATGCTCAAATAAGCCCACTCGGCTCACCACGGCCTACCAAAATCGCAGGAATAGAAATACAGGAGCTAGGGGTCCATCTCCCTACCTCCACCGAAAATTCCGCGCACCGAGGATGCCGATCCATCAAGAAAACGCCGTTGGAACTCCGCCAGGACACGAACTCATGGCCGAGCTTCCACGCGCCTCCACGCCTCGATCCTCGACCCGTCCTTGCCCGTGCCTCACCCGCGTCATCCCCGCCTCGCCCACGCCCCTCTCCATCGGCCGTCGGAGAAGAGAAGGTGAGAGGAGAGAGCGTGAGAGAGGTGAGAGGGAGAGAGTGAGAGGAAAGAGAGATGTGGAGAGAGAAAAAGGGGTGGGGCTTTACATTGGAAAATCCAAAAATTCTAGAAAATACCAAAAATAGAGAAAAATACTCCCCCCGATCCTCAAAAAATGCACAATGCCGTGGCAACGTCCCGAAGTCAGAGAACGCAACGGTTCACCCTACACGGGGTTCCGAAGGTCCGACAACAAAAACACGCATAAACCGCTAAACTTAATCCGGGACCCACGGAAGCGATCCGAAACCCACGGATCCTGATTCGATAAATATCTGAAAATTCCGTGGCATTATAGTTAGCCAACCAGATCCAGTTCCAGTCCCAGTTCCCGACTACAACACCCCCAGCAGTTAGCCGGCCAGCTCCAGTTCTAATCCTCCGAGTACAACATCCTTAGCGGCCAACATCGACTACATTTCCGGCTAACAACATGTTAGTGACAAGTCGGCCAGTGACCGGCCTTCGGCTGGCATACCTCAAGATCAACCAACCGCTTCAACAAATCGGTCCAACACACCCTTACAGGTTGGCCTCCAGCCTCCAGCAACTCCAGCAACATAGGCCAACACACCCTCACGGGTCGGCCTCCAGCCTCCAACAACTCCAGCAACATAGGCCAACACACCCTCACGGGTCGGCCTCCAGCTTCCAGTCTCCAGCAACATAGGGCAGCACACCCTTACGGGTCGGTCTCCAGTCTCCAGCGGCATAGGCCAACGTTCATACCCTCACGGGTCAGTCTCCAACTTCTTGTCTCCAACAACATAGGCTAGCACACCCTTACGGGTCGGTCTCCAACTTCCAGTCTCGAGTAACACAGGCCAACATACCCTCGTGGATCGGTCCCCAGCTTCCAGTTTCAAGCAACATGGGCCAACACACCCTCACGGGTCGGCCTCCAGCTTCCAGTCTCCAGTAAAGTAGGCCAACACACCCTCACGGTTTGGCCTCCGGCTTCCAACGACACAAGCCAACACACCCTCACGGTTTGGCCTCCGGCTTCCAACGACACAGGCCGACACACCCTCACGGGCCGGCCTCCAACCTTCACCCTCCAATAACATCGGGCAATGCACTCTCGCGAGTGTAGACACGCCAAAATTGATGCTATGTTGATCAAAACTCATGTCACCATGTAATGAAGTGAACTTCAATATTTCTATAATACGAAGTTTTTCTAATTTTTGCATGTTTTTACGAATTTTCTTGGCATTTTTATAATTAACGACTTTATCTGGGACGTGTTTTAATTAACGGCCTGATCTTAGGCGCGTTTTAAAGAAAGGACGGCTGATGTTGAGGGCGTCAATTTCTGGTATTTTACGAGTCCCACCCAAATTGAAATCATAAGAATTAACGTCCTTCCTTAGGGCGTGTTTTTGATTAACGCCTTTCTCTCAGGCGCGATTTTATAATTTTCAAATAAGGAAGGTTTTTCTTACTAAAATTGAATCCAGGAATTGACGCCTTTGTCCCAGTCGTGTTTTGAATTAACGCCTTGAATCGGGTCGTCAATTTTAATTAACGCCCTTCTGGGGGTCGTCTCTCACCCTTCCGTATTCGGTTTGAACACAGCTTTCCTGGAGAGTTCCCTACCTTGATTAATCACCTTGCTCGATTGGGGAACTAGAGTCCTTGCCATTAATGATCATTGCTTGTTCTTATCCCATTAGAATACGGTTTTGCACCCTATAAATTAGCCCCCTGGGCTGAGCTCGCAAAAGGTTGGATACAAGAAGGAGGAGTTAGAGAGAAAAAAAAGAGAAGCAGAGCAAGTAGAGCAGTGAGTTAGAATTAGCAGAATTATTGGTTCGTTAGCGTTACTTGTGTAGAAAGGAGAAAACCATAGTTTCTCTCCTTCCTTGTGAGGTCTTCTGCTCTCCCTACGGTCATCATCTCCCTCCTGCTGCACTAACCACAGCTGTAGCATCAACGTGGTTTCCCTTTACTGTTGTCAGGAACATCAGGGGCTTCTTTCTGTTCGTTTATCTTTATCATCTCATCATCGTTCTGTCATTGTTCAGCATCATCATATAGTCTTCTCTTGCATTAGTTTTTCTTTGCATCTTCTCCCTTCCCTAATTCTCTTAGGGGTTTTAAAATAACCAAAAGGTGCACACTTTATGCTTCACTTTCATCATCCTATTGTTCTTTTGAATTGATACTACGCTCACGTATGGATGATCCCCTCTTTTCTTTACTTGTTTGTGTCTTTGTTTAAGGGTAATCAAGAGGAAAACCCCCTTCATCGGCCGACCGGTAGAAGGAGGAGGAAGGAATCTACATCCATCCCGCATCTTCATCTTCATCAGGTATTCGCGATCATCTTCTTTCTTCTTGAGGTAACCCCTCTGGCGATCACACTCCTTATTAGTACTACGTGCTCCCTCACACCCCCTTTTTATCATTCTCTCCATTCTTCATCTTATTATTATTTTTGTCTTAAAAGTGGATTTTCCATAATCTACAAATTGGCGATCACGGTGGGACTACCACTATTTTTCTGTTGATTACCCCTTTCCTATTGGCACCCATGTGTGCCCTTTCCCATTGGCACCCACGTGTGCCCTTTCCCCTTTGGCACCCACGTGTGCCCTTTTCCTTTGGTACCCACGGTACCCCTCCCTTGTGCCCTACGGGCACCCTCCACTGTGCACACTGCACACTCCGGGATCAGCCAGTCCAGTGATTTTCCTAAATTAACGCCTTCTATAAAGGCACTTTTTGAGTTAACGCCTTGATCCAGGGCATCGTTTTTCTGTTTAACGCCTTCTGCCAAGGCGTCTTTCATCGCGTCTCTTGGTTTTTTACTCTGTCTATGAATTCGCGCCCTTCTTTACGGGCGTCCTTTTATTGATTAGCGCCTTACATCAAGGCGTGTTTTTATTTTGATCGTGTGCACCACTCACATTTGACGCCCTCTGTCAGAGGCGTCCTTTTCACATATAGCGCCTCACACTAAGGCGCGATTTTGCACTGTCTGTGAGCGCCTCACAGTGATTCACGACAGTCACGCTGTCGTCTCTTCCATTAGTAGCGACTGCTTCAGAGTCGTCTCTTTCCTCTGCGTTCACAGAGACTTGCTTCTTGTGTTTATTCATGCGGTATTGATTCTTACATTCATCATTTGATTATATTGGTGTGATCTGCTTATATTATTCTGCATTTTGTGGCATTGGGTTGAGAGACCTCCTCTCTCTACACTAGGATTCCACACACCTCTCTTGGAATCGAGATAACCCTCCATTGAGCATTCCGTCTCTTTGCACCAGAAATCCCTTTTCCAAGACCTCCGTAAGTCCCCGCATCCGTGGATTCCCTCACGGACGCCGGGCTGGTTGTACCTTGAGGTACCCGGAGTTTAGATAGCCCATCGTTGGTGAGGAGAGAGAAAGAACTTAGTTAACCCGGATATCACAACCGAAACTCACAACTAAGTTCTACACTACAAAGAGAGAGGATTGTACATCAATTTAATTCACTCTAATCTCAGACTTGAATCTAAAAGCTTGCGTTCATTACAACTTGTTTGCATAACTTGATTGGATTGAGTGATTACTGCAATCATAATTCCTCCAAAATAAGCTTCTCTGCTTAAACATGCAACTCCGTTCAGGTAAGATTATCAACATGGCAAGCTACGGGTACGCCTATGATGATGTGGAAGAGAATATTTTTGATCAATCTTATGAGGCACCCCTCCAAGATTCCATCTATCATGAGGGAAACCACCCTCCGTCTCAGGCTCATTATTCTCAAATTCATGTGGTTGACACCACAACTCACGAGGTTGAACCCTCTTCTCAAGCTTTACCATCCAATCAGAACACATCGGGGAACACCTCCCCTTCTTTCAACGTCAATGATTTAATTCATGCATTATCTCAATTGGACGATTCCCAGCGGCAGGCAGTTCAGGCCGCTTTGAAAGGGAAATATATTCCCTCTTCATCTTCCAATCCCCCTCCGGCCGCGAGTGGCCATCACGTTGTTAATGACCATGCGGTCTTGCACAAACCCCCCTCTTGTCCACCAACGCCCGGTGCGGCCATCCCGGCCCAACATGCAAGTTATTCCGCGGCTAGGCCCCAATTCTTTCAACCTCCCCAAATTCTAAGGACGCCTATGCCAAATACCTTCATTCCAAATTCGGTTCCGGTCGAGTCAGACACTGATAGTTAAAAACGTATGCCGTTAATACATACACTACCAACTTTAATTATCGGCCCTCAAATTATTTAAAAGAGAATAGATAAGCAGTGAGTCCGAGTCGAGTCCACAGGGAAATTTATATTTTTAGGTAGAAAATCTTGAGTTTTATAATTAGAAATTTATGGCAAATGGACACTAAAATAAAAGTTGACAAATTGAAATTAACTAACCTAGATGAATAGACTTAAAGAACTAAGACACCAATTAATTTAAACGAGAGCAAAGAAGATATCAAACAAACTACACTTAGAGAAGAGGGAGTGTGAAATGAAGATAATGAATAAAAGTTAAACACATTTAGTTAACATTGAAGAAAGGGGGTACTTAAGACTTATTTATCGAGTCTAAAATCACAAAATCAAGGGACTAACTAGATTATACTGTGAAGAAAAATAGCACATTGAACATATGATGAAGTTAAAGGGAAATGACAGTAAACAAGAAAGATGACAGAATGCATGAACGCAAACTGCACAGGCTAGAAGACGACAGGGTCTGCACGGATGCAGGAACACAAGACCAGAAGACGAGTTGCACGGACCGCAGCCTGCACGAACGCAGGGCTGCACGAACCCTGGCCACGAACTGCACGAACTAGAAGACGAGGCTCACAGCAGCTCACCTGCACGAACGCGGGAACACAAGCTACACGGGCTACTGGCAGGAACTGCACGAACTGCAGACTGCACGAACGCAGGCTGCACAGGCTAGAAGTGCACAGAAGCTGCACGAACCCACTTTTTGGAGAAAAAGGGAGAGAGAGATAAAGATGAATACTAACAAAGCAATTTACTTGTATCAAGGAAAGACATGCTTACATTGATGAACTCCTGACGTTTAAACTTTAATGAAAATAGTACCATCGATACGAGAAGACACCACAAACATAAAAGAACAGTGCACAAATGAAAAGAAACTGCAACATCAAACGCTGCAATCCTCTGTCACGGTGTCCCTTCGTCTTATCGCCAGATGCCCACACATCAACATGGGATGGAGACTGAAGGTTCAGCACAACCGAGGAGATCGCGAGAGAAAGCTATAAACCCAAATCTTAAAACTCAAAGAGAACCCAAAGTCCCAGCAAAAACCAACCCCCCTCACCGTTCCCTGAACATCCCTTTTATAAGGAAAAATAGCGCCAAGAGTTCCTCTAATCTCCTCCGCTTTCGACGCCACCGCTCCATCTTCATACGAGCATCTCGCCACGAGCGAACGGCTGGCGAAGACTGCTCCGCCCACTGGGGAAGCTACTGTGAATGCCGCTCACGGAACGAACGGCCTCATGCCTTGCCGTTTTCTTCGGATGCAGGTGCCTTATCCTCGTTGCCAGCGTTCACGTGGAGTCCCTCGCAAGCCGCTGCCGATATTCCCGCGGTGATCACAACGATGCCAACGCCAGCGTAACTTCAGCCTACACACCCCTCGTCAACCAATGTGGGCTTCACCTTCACGATGTGAGGCCATTTATTCGGTTACCCCAGCTTCTGCATGCATTCTCAACGCATCCCGTATGCACATAATGCCCTTATGTGCTTCATGCAACCATCTTGCCTTGTTATGCATTTTATAAATTTCATGTACGTTATACTACCAACACCTCATGCAACTATCTTTAGCCATCTACGTGATGCCACAACCACCATGCATGTGTTAGCTATGCATTATCTTCAACTGCCGAAGCCTTCATGCATGTGATACTCTTAGGTGCTTCATGTTTATATTGATGCCACCTTGCTGCCTCATGCAACCCACGTGGGCCTTTACATGATACCCATCACCACCATGTGTTTAACACCCTGCCATTAAAAAGGATGCATATATGATATATATAATATTGTTAACAAAAAGATATATGCACTCAAGTTTATTGTTAATATTTCCAATCATTTTCCATGAAAACTCACATATTAACAAAAATCTCCTTCTACGATCATTTTCACACATAATAAGTAATTTTATTTAGAATTATCTCCCAATCATATAGAAATAATATGTGAAAATATGAAGTTATCACACCCCCCAACTTACTCATTGCTAGACCCTTAGCAATGCAAATAATTATAAATTTAGGACTAACATGAGTTCATATATCACGTTTCATGACAAGAAGGTGAGCATCATGATTTTGAACTATAGAATACTGCAAGTTCAAGCAATAAATGTCAAGAATAAACTTCGTCAATCCATGTATTTAGACACTTCCTCAGGTTACACTCACAATTGTTTTTGTATCTCTTTTGTGTATGTGATCTAGTTTGATTAGTGGATATCAGACAACTGGATGAATGAGCCTTCTATTTATTACTTAACAATGATTTCCAATTCTACCTGTTTTAAATCAGACTCTCGAATTACAGGTAGCTTCACTCTGCCTGATCATCATCATTTTTTTTCATCATGGTGCTGCACATTCCTTCACTGTTTGACGCGAACCTCAACTCTTGCTAGGAGAAGCAGGCCCGGTTACTAAGATCAGGAGCATTTTCCATGAGTTTTTCATCATATATTTTTTTTTCTTTCTTTCTTTTTGGTGCTTTGCACTTATTTGCAGACAGGTAGCTTTTTCCTCACGATAGATCTTCAATGACTAGGCAGAATTTTCAATCTTCACCTAAGTTTTAAGCAAAAAACTCATCATCCTTTTGTTTAATACCTACTATTCTCATTAGTGTGCGGATGTGTGTGAGTTCAAAAAAAAAATCTGAGTGTATTCCGAGGAAGATGCTAAAAACATAACCAACTAATTCACCCTTTAATTCAATGCTGTCACCAGTGGATATTCTAAGCCTTATCATTTTGACAATGTTTCTTATCATGAAAAATGACCCTGAAGCATTTGTTAGGGGAATGTCATGAAAAAAATTTATAGCATTTTGATGAAATTTAAGTACAAGCTTGAAATTTAAGCACAGGCTACCCCCCAACTAAAGTGACATTGCCCTCAATGACATGCTTAAAATAGCAATTTAGGACAATATAGAGTGAATGTTTTGAGAAGGAAGGGTACAACCTGAGCAAGATGAAATGTTGCTATAGAGAGAGATGCGGCCCATTCTCCTTGTTCCTAAAAAGAAAAATCAATCATCATTTATTTATTTTTAGAAGAGAGAGTTGGGTTACCTCCCAATGAGCGCTAAGTTTAATGTCTTCAGCCAGACATCAGCGAATTCAACTTGGTTCAATTAATGCAATTTCTTCCACAATCAGTTCATTTGAGACTCCTTCAATGAAGGGTTTGAGTCTCTGGCCATTGACTTTGAAAGTGTTGCCACTTTTGGGGTCACAGATCTCAACAGCACCATGGGGAAATGAATTAACTACGATGTATGGCCCATCCCATCTAGATCTAAGCTTCCCAGGGAAAAGTTTCAATCTAGAATTGAACAACCAGACCTTTTGATTAGGTTCAAATGTTTTCCTGGAGATGTGTTTGTCATGAAAAGTTTTCATCTTGGTCTTATAGATTTTGGAGTTCTCATAGGATTCCTCACGAAGCTCCTCTAACTCACTTAATTGCAAGGCCCTGTGTGATCCAGCTTGGGTCAAATCCAGGTTAAATTGTTTGATTGCCCAATAAGCCTTGTGTTCCAGCTCCACTGGGAGGTGGCAGGCTTTTCCATAAATCAGTCTGAAGGGTGACATCCCAATAGGGGTCTTATATGCTGTTCTGTAGGCCCACAAAGCATCATCCAATCTCTCAGCCCAGTCTTTCCTATCAGTCCTCACAGTCTTTTGCAAAATGTTCTTGATTTCTCGATTTGAAACTTCTACCTGCCCACTTGTTTGGGGATGATATGGAGTGGCCACTTTGTGAGTGATCCCATACTTTTTCAGCAAACTCTTGAATTGATAGTTAGTTAAGTGACTACCTCCATCACTAATTATAGCCCTTGGGAATCCAAATCTAGAGAAAATGTTCTTTTGCACAAATTTCATGACCATCTTGTGGTCATTGGTTCTAGTTGCTACAGCTTCAATGCATTTGGAAACATAATCCACAGCCACTAGAATGTATTCATGCCCAGAAGATGGTGGGAATGGTCCCATGAAATCAATTCCCCATACATCACAAATTTCCACCACAAGAATGGGGTTCAAGGGCATCATGTCTCTTCGAGATATATTCCCCATGGTTTGACATTTTGGGCAAGATTGACTAAAAGCATGGGCATCCTTAAAGAGAGTGGGCCAATAAAAACCACATTGGAGGACTTTTGCAGCAGTTTTCTTTCCAGAAAAATGACCTCCGCAAGCAAGAGTGTGGCAGAAGGTGAGAATGCTTTGATGCTCATTTTCAGGGACACACCTTCGAATAACATTATCCGCATAGATACGGAATAATTCTGGATCCTCCCAAAAATAGTGTCTTATCTGAGCATAGAATCTATCCTTCTCATTCTTAGACCAACCTTCAGGGGTCAATCCAACAGCCAGATAATTGACAATATTGGCATACCAAGGGGGTTGGATGTGGCTAATGGACAAGAGTTGTTCATCAGGAAAAAAGTCTCTTATGGGCTCCTTTTCTTGCACAAGAATTCTAGAGAGATGATCAGCCACCACATTCTCAGACCCCTTTTTATCCCGAATTTCAATATCAAATTCTTGCAAGAGTAAGATTCATCTAATCAAACGGGGCTTGGCTTCTTTCTTGGACATGTGGTATCTCAAGGCTGAGTGATCAGAGTAGATGATGACCTTGGATCCTAAGAGATATGATCTGAATTTTTCAAGGGCGAACACCACAGCCAAGAGTTCTTTTTCAGTGGTGGTGTAATTCAGTTGAGCATCACCCATAGTGCGACTAGCATAATAAATCACCACAGGGCGTTTGTCAATCCTCTGCCCTAAGACTGCTCCTATAGCAAAATATGAAGCATCACACATGATTTCGAAGGGAAGGGACCAATCAGGTGGTTGAAGGATTGGAGCTTTGGTCAGAGCTTCCTTCAAAATATTGAATGCTTGTAAACATTGTTCATCAAGATTGAATGGGATATCCTTGGCTAGGAGAAGGGTTAAAGGTCGGGCAATTTGAGAGAAATTTTGGATAAACCGGCGATAAAAGCCGGCATGGCCAAGGAAAGACCGAATTTGCTTAACTGAGGTGGGTGGAGGAAGATTAGAAATGCGGTCAATTTTGGCCTTGTCCACCTCTATACCCCGCTCAGAAACTATGTGGCCCAACACTATGCCCTCTTTTACCATGAAGTGACTCTTTTCCCAGCTTAGAATCAACCTCTTCTCTATGCACCTCTCCAAAATTTTTGTCAAATTATCTAGGCATACTTCAAAAGAATCTCCAAAGACTGAGAAATCATCCATAAAAATTTCTAAGAAGTTCCCCACCATATCTGAAAAAATGGCCATCATGCATCTCTGAAAAGTGGCTGGAGCATTACATAACCCAAAGGGCATTCTCCTAAATGCAAATGTCCCATAAGGACATGTGAATGTGGTCTTTTCTTGATCCTCTGGATAAATGGCCACTTGGTTATATCCTGAATAACCATCCAGGAAACAGAAATATTGTTGGCCAGCTAATTTCTCTAAGATTTGGTCAATGAATGGTAGGGGAAAATGGTCCTTCTTAGTGGCCTCATTCAATTTCCTATAATCTATGCATACTCTCCACCCTGTGGGTAATCTAGTGGGTACTAATTCTCCTTTGTCATTGCTCACCACAGTGAGCCCAGCTTTCTTAGGTACCACTTGAGTTGGACTAACCCATGGGCTGTCAGAGATTGGGTATATGATTCCTGCATCAAGCCATTTGACTACTTCTTTCTTAACCACTTCTTTCATGTGAGGGTTCAGCCTTCTTTGCATCTCCCTAGATGGCTTTGCATTGTCTTCCAGATAAATGTGATGCATGCATACTGATGGACATATTCCCTTAAGATCGGCCACAGACCAACCTATGGCTTCCTTATGTCTTTTGAGGACATCAATCAGTTGGTCCTCCTGAGTGGGTGTCAGATCAGATGCTATTATGACAGGCAAAGTCCTCTCATCCCCTAAGAAGGCATATTTCAGGGAATTGGGTAGGGGTTTCAATTCTAGGTGTGGTGGGGCATGGATGGAGGGAAGTGAAGGTTCATGTTTCACATCAGACAAATGTTCAAACTGATGAAGAGCATTGACCTCTGAAATGGGTTCTTTGTCTTCAGCTTTGTCAAAGTTTTCTATTCTGGTCAAGGGAGGGTCATTTTCTACCATCTCATCAATCACATCAATGATGTAACAATCTTCTTCCTCCCTTATTTGTTTAGACGCCTTGAAGACATTTAGTGTCATCTTCTGATCTCCAAAAGAGATGTCCATAAGCCCAGACTTACAATTGATGTTGGCATTGGCTGTGGCTAAGAAGGGACGGCCCAATATAATTGGGCTTTGGGCTAAGTCTGACTTAGACTCCATGTCAAGGATTAGAAAATCAACTGGAAAATAGCAAGATTCTATCTTGACAAGGACATCTTCTACCAACCCCCTAGTGTCTTAACAGATCTATCAGCCAGTTGGAGAATGACAGGGGTTGATTTGAGTTCTCCCATACCAAACTTTTGGTACACAGATGTTGGGAGGAGATTGACACTTGCTCCTAAGTCCAACAGAGCATTTTTAAAGGTGACCCCCCCCAATGACACAAGATATGAGTGGGGTGCCAGGATCTTTCATTTTCTGGGGGAGTTGATTTAGTAGGACAGAACTAACATCCTCCGACAATAGAATTCTTTCCAGATTCACCTTTGGTTCCCTCTTTTGAGTGCACATTTCCTTGAGAAATTTAGCATATGCAGGTACATGTTGGATTGCATCTAAGAGGGGAATGTTGATGTGGACTTGTTTGAACAATTTCATCAATTCTTCATTCTGAGCTTGATTGTTCTTCTTTTTCTTTTCTTTCCTAGCGTCCAAGGCATTAGGGAAGGGAATCTTAGGTTTGTAGCTTTCAGGTGATTCATCTATCTTTGCCTTCCCTTTCTCTTTGTTGATTGCCTCACTATCCACTATAGGAGTGGAAATGGGTTCTTCTTTTTCTTGGGTTTGACTAGATGAGGCTTGATTGGATTCATCAATTTGGTGTGGGTCTGATAAGATTTTACCACTTCTTAAGGCCGAAATGGCCTTAGCATTCTCAAATTGTGGGCCCTTTGGAGGATTTGGGCCTTGTTGGAATTGCCCTTGAGGGGCGATTGGAAGGGGCTGCTGAAAACCAGGAGGATAATTTCTAGGGTTGGGAATGGGTTGACTTGGAAGTTGACCCGGATCTCTCCTTACATTGGTTTCCAAGAGTTGGCCAATCTAGGCCTTCATTTCAGCCATTTGGGTTTGGAAAGATTGGTTTGGGGCCAAAATGAGTTGTTGTAATTGATTGATTTTGTCATCATTTTGGGCCATTGGTGGAGGTTGCATAGGTGGTTGATAAATTGGAGGAGGATGTGAAGATTGCCCATATGCGGGCTGAGCAAATGAGGGTTGGCCATAAGATGGTTGGCCATAAGGTAATTGAGGGTGATTGGGTAACTGTTGTGACAATTGGCCCCTATGGAAAGTTTGATTTTGAAACTGGGCTTGAGGTTGGGGCTTGGGTGGGAAATTTTGGGTCTGCTGGGGCTTCCAAGAGAAATTTGGGTGATTTCTCCAGCCCGGGTTGTAAGTGTTTGAAAATGGGTCATTGTTGGGCTTAGACAATCCTTGAGCTGCATAGACTTGCTCTTGGATGGCCGGGGGTAATTGAGCTGCTGCAGGGCATTCATCCACTTGATGGGCTGGGCTTTCACAAAGCACACATGCCTCATGGACTTGGTGTTGGCGAGAGTGGAAAGATGGTTGTGATTGAGTATTGAGCGATTGTTTATTCAATTTAATGAGTTCGCCAACTTGTTGAGTCAGCAGGTCAACTTTCTCCAATTTTTGGGTCAAGGCATTCACATCTAATCTAGGCTCAAATTCTCCCCTCTCTTTGACCTCATATATCCCAGCTTTTCTAGATGGCCCTACTGATTTTTCATATGAAGAAAGAGAGGCATGGTTGATGGAGTTCTCACTTAACATTTCAAAGAGGGCATATGCTTCTTCTTCACTCTTACTCATGAAAGCACCTCCACAAGAGACATCAACCATTTGCCTATAAGGTTCAATCAATCCTTCATCAAAAGCTTGCACAACTTGCCATTTTGATAGCCCATGATGTGGGCATTTTCTTAATAACTCCTTCATTCTTTCCCAAGATTCATGAATCAATTCCCCTGGATTTTGGACAAAACCAGTGATAGCTCTTCTCATTGTGTTGGTCCGACCTATAGGATAGAATTTTTTTAAAAATTCTTTTTGCATTTCCTCCCATGACCGAATGGGTCTTCCTAAGGTCCCTAACCAATATTTGGCTTTGTCTTTCAAAGAGAAGGGGAAGAGAGTTAGCCTCAGGGCATCATCTGTGAAATTCTGAATTTTCACAGTGGAACATATCTCTAGAAACTCATCTAGGTGCTTATATGGGTCTTCATTTGTAAGCCCATGGAATGAAGGGAGCATTTGGATAGTGCTGGATTTTATCTCATATTGGGCCGCTGGCACTTCCGGAAGATGGATACATGTGGAAGGTTGATAGCTAGAAGGAATGAAATATTCCTTCATCTGCTTGGGTAATTCACCTTGATTAGCCATTTGTTGAATTGGATTTTGGGCTTGATGGATTTCCCTCTCAATTTCTTGGATAGGTTCAACTAAATGCGGATGTTGGGATCTTCTCCCCTGCATGAACTCCAAGAAATTAATTAATTTTTTTTTGTTTTTATTTTTTATTTTTTATATTTTTATATGTAATTGTAAACACTTGTTCAACAAATTAACCTACAAAACCTAGGGCTCCTTAGACTTAAAAGCACAAATAGTGAGAATTCCCCAAAGTTCAATTGCAATCTTGCACATACCGACCTTTAAGTTGGCCAGGTAAGAGGTAGGATCGTGGGAGGTTCCCCTTGCTTTCGCAAGATCCTAATTAATAAACCACAAATCCATTTAGGCGTAGCCTTTTAACCTCTTGCCTAGACACCAGCCTTTAGATGGTGATACAAGCACAATTTCCCTTAAGGTTCAACCACTAAGTGGGCTCAAATGTTAGCTTTCTCACAAATCAACTTAAATCCAGCCCAAGTCCACTACCAAATCCGTCCACTAGCCAGGAAAGAGGTGGGGTTGTGGCAGGCTCCCCCTACTGATGTAGGGTCCTAATTAATAAACCACAATCCCACTTAAGGCGTTTGCCATCGGACCTCTTTCCTAGACACTAGTTTCCAAATTGATAATGGGCCCAAGTGAAATCAAATCTCAAAGTGAACCCTAGGGCCAATGTCTACTAGATTTTATTAGGCTTGAGAAATGCAAAATGTGGAGTTGTGATTTGTGGGCTAAGGAAGGGTGATCAAATCCCCACCTTATGTGATTATGGGTTTTGCCCTTAAGATAGTTTAAAATGAAATGCAACACCACAAAGTCAAACAAGGGGTTCTATGCAAATATGCATGTCATGTGATTAAAAAATAGTAGAACTCACCTTGCCCCCGCAATCCTCAATGATGCATTTAACAAAATTAAATAACAAAAACAATTCTAACCTATATGATGCATGACCTAAGACATGGAAATGTGGTTGCTAATCTTGAGATGATGATTTTTATTAAAGTTCAAGTGAATTTTTTTTAATTAATTATCCTATCTAACCACAAGATATGAAAAATAAAGAAAATAAACTCAAATGAAGGAGGGAAATGTGAGTACTTACTTGAAAAAGCGTTCCCTCATTTTTTTTTGAAATAAATGACAAAGAAAACTTACCACTTTTTTTTTATTTTCCTGCAAAAATAAGAAAAAGAGAAATTATTAGTGTCAATTTATGTACAAAAATACAAGATTAACGACCTAAAAATCATAAACTTCCCCGGCATCGGCGCCAAAAATTGATAGTTAAAAACGCATGTCGTTAATACATACACTACCAACTTTAATTATCGGCCCTCAAATTAATTAAAAGAGAATAGATAAGCAGTGAGTCCGAGTCGAGTCCACAGGGAAATTTATATTTTTAGGTAGAAAATCTTGAGTTTTATAATTAGAAATTTATGGCAAATGGACACTAAAATAAAAGTTGACAAATTGAAATTAACTAACCTAGATGAATGGACTTAAAGAACTAAGACACCAATTAATTTAAACGAGAGCAAAGAAGATATCAAACAAACTACACTTAGAGAAGAGGGAGTGTGAAATGAAGATAATGAATAAAAGTTAAACACATTTAGTTAACATTGAAGAAAGGGGGTACTTAAGACTTATTTATCGAGTCTAAAATCGCAAAATCAAGGGACTAACTAGATTATACTGTGAAGAAAAATAGCACATTGAACATATGATGAAGTTAAAGGGAAATGACAGTAAACAAGAAAGATGACAGAATGCATGAACGCAAACTGCACGGGCTAGAAGACGACAGGGTCTGCACGGATGCAGGAACACAAGACCAGAAGACGAGTTGCACGGACCGCAGCCTGCACGAACGCAGGGCTGCACGAACCCTGGCCACGAACTGCACGAACTAGAAGACGAGGCTCACAGCAGCTCACCTGCACGAACGCGGGAACACAAGCTACACGGGCTACTGGCAGGAACTGCACGAACTGCAGACTGCACGAACGCAGGCTGCACAGGCTAGAAGTGCACAGAAGCTGCACGAACCCACTTTTTGGAGAAAAAGGGAGAGAGAGATAAAGATGAATACTAACAAAGCAATTTACTTGTATCAAGGAAAGACATGCTTACATTGATGAACTCCTAACGTTTAAACTTTAATGAAAATAGTACCATCGATACGAGAAGACACCACAAACATAAAAGAACAGTGCACAAATGAAAAGAAACTGCAACGTCAAACGCTGCAATCCTCTGTCACGGTGTCCCTTCGTCTTATCGCCAGATGCCCACACATCAACATGGGATGGAGACTGAAGGTTCAGCACAACCGAGGAGATCGCGAGAGAAAGCTATAAACCCAAATCTTAAAACTCAAAGAGAACCCAAAGTCCCAGCAAAATCCAACCCCCCTCACCGTTCCCTGAACATACCTTTTATAAGGAAAAATAGCGCCAAGAGTTCCTCTAATCTCCTCCGCTTTCAACGCCACCGCTTCATCTTCATACGAGCATCTCGCCACGAGCGAACGGTTGGCGAAGACTGCTCCGCCCACTGGGGAAGCTACTGTGAATGCCGCTCACGGAACGAACGGCCTCATGCCTTGCCGTTTTCTTCGGATGCAGGTGCCTTATCCTCGTTGCCAGCGTCCACGTGGAGTCCCTCGCAAGCCGCTGCCGATATTCCCGTGGTGATCACAACGATGCCAACGCCAGCGTAACTTCAGCCTACACACCCCTCGTCAACCAATGTGGGCTTCACCTTCGTGATGTGAGGCCATTTATTCGGTTACCCCAGCTTCTGCATGCATTCTCAACGCATCCCATATGCACGTAATGCCCTTATGTGCTTCATGCAACCATCTTGCCTTGTTATGCATTTTATAAATTTCATGTACGTTATACTACCAACACCTCATGCAACTATCTTTAGCCATCTACGTGATGCCACAACCACCATGCATGTGTTAGCTATGCATTATCTTCAACTGCCGAAGCCTTCATGCATGTGATACTCTTAGGTGCTTCATGTTTATATTGATGCCACCTTGCTGCCTCATGCAACCCACGTGGGCCTTTACATGATACCCATCACCACCATGTGTTTAACACCCTGCCATTAAAAAGGATGCATATATGATATATATAATATTGTTAACAAAAAGATATATGCACTCAAGTTTATTGTTAATATTTCCAATCATTTTCCATGAAAACTCACATATTAACAAAAATCTCCTTCTACGATCATTTTCACACATAATAAGTAATTTTATTTAGAATTATCTCCCAATCATATAGAAATAATATGTGAAAATATGAAGTTATCAGACACTAATGCTTTGCTCCTTCAGAAATTGGCTAGCATGGAAGAACAACTCAACAAGGTTACTGCTGCCAAGAATGCTCCATAGATCTCTCTACCTACATTGCCAGTTTTTCACTTACCACCTTCTGAGATGCCGAATTTTCGGCGATACAATGGAACTGGCAATCCATTTATTCACTTGAAGGATTTTATGTATGAGACCTCCTTTTGGCAGGGAAACAAAGCCTCATTGGCTTATTTGTTTAGAAGATCCCTAGAGGGGCCAGCCCTCGAGTGGTGCTATTCCTTGGATCCGACAGATGCCAGCAATTTTGATGTGGTTCAAAGGAAATTCTTGCAGAAGTATAGGGACCGGGTTGGACCCTCTCTATCTGTTACAGACCTGGTTGCAGAGAAAATGAAGCCCGAGGAGGACTTCATCATATTTGCTGATAGATGGCGATCAATGGCCGAGAAATTGAAAGATACTTTGTCAGAACCAGAGCAGGTTAAAATGATTATTTCAAATGCAACCCCTTAGTTCCGGCATATATTAGCCATGAACAGATTGACCACCATGGAGGAGCTCTATGAAAGAGCTCGATATATTCAAACTCAGATGAAGGATTCGCCCATCATGGGCATGTTCGAACCAAAACCACGGTTGGTCAAGAAAAATACAAATGTCAACAATAGCAGGCCCACGACTGAGGGCACCGTCATCAATGAGCAAGTTGGCGCGGTCGGCAACCCCACACCTTTTCGCCAATCTAGCCCACGACCTCCGCCACCTCCACAACAAAACACCTTCCTCCACTCACCCCCACAACACCAATTTGCTCCTCAACCTTCCCTTGCTCCTCCACAAAACCAAACGCCACATGCAGACCTCTCAGCTCCGCAATAGTACCACCAAGTACCGCCACCCACCAACTATGGCCCACAACAACAACAGCAAAGGAGACCACTTGGCCCCAAAAGGGCCTATTATCCGCCATTGCCAGAAAGTCTCCCAGATATATTTAATGCCCTGATGGCTGCTAATCTACTCATGCTACCAAAATAAAGGACAGCGTGGCCCGCTAATGTTGACACGTCCCGCTATTGTGTTTTCCACCGCTCCCCTGGTCACAATATTGACCATTGCTTTCACTTCAAGGACTACATCTATGATTTAAATGACCAGGGTGGCATTAATTGGGACGAGATGAGACAGTTCATCGCTGCTATGAAAGTAAGAAGGCCTCCTCGGCAACAGCAGGCTCAGCAGCCGCAGCAACCAGCTCCACCAGTACAACAGCAAGCTCCAGCACCTCAGCAAGATATGGGGATTGTCCACAACCCATTGCCGGAGCACCAAGCAAATCAGCATGTGAACCCAGTCACGTCTCTCCATGAAGTAGAGAGAGGGCAGGGATGGCACGAAGAAAACGCCTCTGTCGGGGCATTCAATCATAATTCAAATCAACCTCCGCGCCTTTTGCGCACACTTCCTTCTTCTTCTACCCCTCAATTAGGTCGCCCCCTTTTGCGCCCCGTTAACCCATCTGTCCCCACTAATTCCTCATCCTTGCCAACCTGGTCTCTCCTTACCCGTCCACCACGACCACAGCCTCCGACGCAGCAAACTCCATCATTCGCCACCAATCCTTCGCCATCACCATCTAGGCCACTCCTCACATCCACTACCATCACTCCTCCACCGGCAAGGACACCTCCACCACCAGCTCAGCCACCATTTATACCCCGAACCCTCCTTGTTCAATCTGCTAGCACTTCCCACACTCGGGCACCCCTTCCTACTCCTACGCCTCCTACGGGGGCTGCCTTGTCGAATTCCTCACCGATTTCTTCTTCAAACACTCCTCCACCAATTTTCAATGCTAACACCCCTTCTTCTTCCAATCCTCCCTCCATCCTTGCCCCGACAGAGGCGCGTCGAACCATGGCACCACTCCGCAGTGGACGGATGTTCCAGCGCATCTTTCCCCAGAGAGAGCAGGAGCCCGCACAGGGGCCAAATGAACAAGAAGAGGAGCAAGAGTCCGTGCCGGGCACTCAATATGATTTACTAAAGCATCTTGACCGAACTCCAGCAACAATCTCTATTCTAGAATTGATTAAGAGGTCAACCACTCATCAATTGGCTTTAAAGGAATATTTGCAGAAAGTTATGGTCAATGAAGACATCCCTGTCGAGCAGATAACTACAGTCTTGACACCCGCTAGCAGTCAGCCAGCAATTACTTTTTATGAACATGAACTGGCACCTCAACCGGCAAGAAAGTATGCTTTATGCATCACAGTGGATATCAATAAGGTGGCAGTAAAACAATGTTTGGTGGACACTGGGGCATCCATCAATGTATTGCCGCCCACCACTTTGAAGATGTGCGGCATTCCAGAAAATCAGATTCGGCCATCTACCATAATAGTCACAGCATACGACAATACTAAAAAGCCTCCTCTGGGCATGATAACATTAAAGGTTAGTTTGGGTCCAGCAACAATCACAGTCGATTTTCACATTTTGGATATGGATCCAACATTCAATGGCATCTTGGGTCGCCCCTATATTCAACAGTTAGATGCAGTGCCCTCCACGAATCACCAATGCCTCAAGTTTCCACACAAGGGCCGCATTATCAAAGTGACTAGCATGACGATCCTACCTGATGAAGACATACACCTAGCAACGTCAGTTCCTTCTATTTGGCCTTCCAACAAACCGTTGCTATCAGTGCTGGATATCCCTCACCCACGGCCGATGCCACCCGAGACAGTTACAATAGTTGCCATGACACCCCTAACTTCCAAGGGGAAAAAGAAGAAGAACACAATGAACACCCCGGGATGGAATATTTTGACGAAGATGGGGTACCAGGTCGGCAAAGGCCTGGGTGTCAATTGTCAGGGCAAAACTAGGCCTGTCAAGTCACAGAAATTGATTGCACGAGGCGGTCTAGGCTACAAAGGGCTGAGCAAAGATGAAAATGAACCATGGGCAGTCATGACGTCCACTTTAAAGACAGATCGCCAACCGCTTACATGGACATTGCAGACACATTTTATTAAAGGTAGCATCCAAAATAATGAGCAGACTACAATAATCACTTCCATGTTAGACTGTCAAGATGTTCATGCTAGACAGTTTGCTCGACATATTGCTCCACTGGTTACATACAAAGCCCTGGAATCTCTAAGGCCTGATAAGAGGAGGAAAATGGATGATCCAGAGTGTGACTGGTATAGATGGTTTGATATGAATGACATTACTATTGCCTTAAGCCGTCTCTTCATGCCGATAGATCCGAAATGGCCGCCACTGATCCACGACTTGATTGAAAAGCCTGTGGTGATAACAGACAAGAGGCAGCTTCTGAGTGATTATACAGACACTGGAGAGCCTGATGTACCATATGAAGAAGGATTTACAATAGACAGGCTGTGGGTCGGCCTTTTCTCTCTCACTTCTATGCATCCGTCTCTTCTAGCTTCTCTGCATTCTCAATTGTTTTCTCACGTGCCGAGACCGCCTCCGATCATGATCAGCTTTTCTCCAAATTCACTGCAAGTCTCTCTTTCAATTCCTCCCTTGTTCCTCGAGCAATTTTCCAAACTCTCCATCACACCCCCGCGTGGGTCGTCTTTAATTCAATCTTTCTCCAATCTTTCAATCTCCACTCCTCCTTCTATTCTCCCTTCACACTGCTTTCTCCTTGGAAAAGAAAATAAAAATGAAGATAAAAATGAAAACGAAAACGAAAAAAAAATGCCAAAATTCCAACTTCTTCATCCTCCATCTCTGTTGAGGAGACCTCTTATCTCCTCTCTGAGTGTGCCCCGACCCAGGGGCCGCTCTTTCAGGATTCATTGATAAACCTTTTCCACCCCTCCTGCGAGGGGTCCTCATCTGTATCCCCTCCTGTATCTACTTTTTCACCCCCTCCCTTTTCTTCTTCTAATAATCAAGCTAGTTGCTCTTCTTCTTCTAATAATAAAATCCATGGGGTAGTTTCACATAGGAAATCCAAGGGTAAGCAGATTCCCCGTAGATTCTTGTTAGAATTGGCTAGAAGATGCCGGGCATGCTCAACCCTCCCCAAATTTCTAGAGAATCCGATTATCCTGCCAGAGTTAGAATATGAGGGTACTTGTGCTTCTTATGAGGGTTTTGGTGTCTATGAGATTATGAATGATGAAGACCCTGTTGAAGAGGGGGATGAAAGTTATGAAGAATATGAGGACGAGGCTGATGCCCTTGCTAGTGACATGAGAAGATTTGACGAACCATCAGCCTCAGTAGAAGAGCCTACCAAAGAAATAAATTTGGGTACGGAAGAAGACCCTAGGATTGTTCTCATCAGCAACAATTTGCCACCTGTCGAAGAGGAGGCGCTTATTTCGGTACTTCGAGAATACAAGGACACGTTTGCGTGGAGTTATGAAGATATGCCTGGATTAGACCCTGCGCTCGTTGAACATCGGCTTACACTTAAGCCAGGGTCTGTCCCGATCAAACAACGGTTGAGACGTTTCCACCCTAACATGGCTTTAAAGATGAAAGAAGAGGTCGACAAGCTTCATAAGGCTAGATTTGTTAGAGTTGTCCTCTATCCGAACTGGGTGGCTAACATCGTCCCGGTCATGAAGAAAGATGGAAAGGTTCGGATTTGTATAGACTTTCGGGACCTCAACCGTGTGTGTCCTAAAGATGACTTCCCCCTCCCTCATATTGATGTTTTGATTGATAATACGGCAGGATTTGAGACTCTCTCCTTCATGGATGGTTTTTCGGGTTATAATCAGATCCGCCTTGCTGAAGAAGATCAAGAGAAAACATCATTCACTACACCATGGGGTACTTACTGCTATGTGGTCATGCCTTTTGGACTCAAGAATGCTGGAGCCACCTATCAGAGGGCTATGATGGCAATTTTTCATGATATGATTCATATTTATATTGAGGTGTATGTGGATGACCTGGTAGTAAAATCAAGAACAAGGATTGAGCATCCTGGGGTTTTAGCTAAAGTCTTGCAAAGATCACGAGAATATCAGTTGAAAATGAACCCCAAAAAGTGTGTATTTGGTGTTTCATCAGGGAAGTTGCTTGGATTTATTGTCAGCAAAAGGGGAATTGAAGTTGATCCCAATAAGGCAAAGGCCATCAGAGATATGCCTCCTCCCAAGAATTTGAAGGAAGTTCGAGGATTAATCGGGAGGTTGCAATTTATCCGCCGCTTTGTCTCCCAGCATTCACAAAGATGCAGGCCGTTTTACGAGCTTACTAAGCCGGGAGTCAAGTTTAATTGGGATGACAAGTGTCAGGCAGCTTTTGACGGATTGAAGGATTATCTGGCCAATCCTCCTGTCCTGAGGCCGCCAATTCCGGGCAAACCACTTATCCTCTATGTTTCTGTCCTGGATGACTCTGTAGGTGCTGTCCTAGCTCAAGTGGATGAAGAAGGGAAGGAGAGGGCAGCATACTACTTGTCTAAACTTCTCAACCCTTGTGAGCAGAGGTACTCAGCCATGGAGAAGACTTGCGCTGCTTTAGTTTGGGTAGTTCAGAAGTTAAAATATTATTTCTTAGCTCACGAGGTTCACCTTATTGCTCGCATGAATCCGATTAAATTCCTTCTTGAAAAATCTATCCTTACCGACTGATTAGCACGCTGGCAAAGTTTTCTCTCTCAATTTGACATCACTTACATTCAACAGAAAGCAATCAAAGGTTACGCCATCGCCGAACATCTTGCTCACCACCCTCTCCCTCGATTTGATCCTGTCAATTCAGAATTTCCAGATGAAAAACTAATGTCCATTAATCAACCCCACGATCCTATGTGGACATTACATTTTGATGGAGCTCTAAATTCCCAAGGAAGAGGGATCGGCATGGTTCTTTTAACACCAGAAGGGGTCACCATCCCATTTGCTGCTCAGCTCACTTTCCCTGTCACAAACAATATAGCTGAGTATGAGGCCCTTTTGGCCGGTCTTCAAATCGCTCATAAATATGGTGTTACCCAATTACGAATCGTGGGTGACAGTCAACTCACTCTACGCCAAGTGCTTGTCAAGTGCCGCACTATCAATCCTAAACTCAAGCCCTACCAGGAACTTGCTTCAGCTTATGCCAAACTCTTCACCAAGTTGATCTTCGTCCATGTCCCTCGAAGCCAGAACATCTTAGCTGACGCTCTTGCCTCTTTGGCCTTTGCTTTAGTCTTTCCTCCCCAACGAGATTATCACGTTCCTCTCATTCATCAGCGTGACACTCCAGCTATTAAGGATCGTGCATTCCTCGACATTAGGGACAAGGTGCTCGAGAAGGTCAGGCAGAGTGAAGCTCTTATAGGCAAAGAGGTCATGTTGTTAGATTGGGAAGAAGAATTGGCTGATGAAGAGAAACCTTGGTATTATGAGATTGCCAGATATTGTAATGATCAATCCTATCCCGAAGAAGCCACTGTGGAAGAAAGGAAAGCAATCAGAAGAGTGGCTCAACGGTATGTTTTGGTTGGAGGTGTGCTCTATAGAAGAGGGCTCACGGGTGTTTTATTAAGATGCCTCGACGATGATGAATCCTGGAAGGTCGTGGAAGAGGCGCATTCAGGAGTGTGTGGTGGTCATGTGAATAGCCAGATGTTAGCTAAGAAGATCCTTAGGCTAGGCTTCTATTGGCCAACTCTAGAAGAGGATTGTTCCATCTATGTTCTAAGGTGTGTTAAGTGCCAACTGCACGCCGACAAGATTCATTCTCCTGCTTCTTCACTCCATCCTATGTCCTCCCCATGGCCTTTCTCCATGTGGGCTTTCGATATCATTGGACCTCTTGGTGACTCGAACCTCCTCACGAAGCAAAAATCATTCATCCTCACGGCAACGGAGTACTTCACCAAGTGGGCGGAAGCGGAAGCATTCGTGGAGATCAAAGCATCAACCGTCTGCAAATTCATAATGAAGAACATCGTCACAAGTTTTGGCATCCCGAGTACCATCGTCACCGACAATGGATCTCAATTCATCTCTCAAAAGCTCAAGGATCTCTGCAACAGGTATAACATTGCATTGCATCATTCTTCTCCCTATTATCCACAGGGCAATGGCCAAGCAGAGGCAACTAATAAAACCTTGATCAAAATTGTTAAAAAGACGTGTGAAGCTAATAAATTCTCGGATTGGCCAGACAAGCTAGTTGAAGTGCTCTGGGCCTATCGCACTTCCATTCGTACCCCCACTGGGCAAACCCCTTTCGCCCTTACTTATGGAATGGAAGCGGTAGTCCCTTATGAGATTCTTATTCCATCTTTGCGAGTGCAATTGGACAAGGAATTCTCTATTGATGAGCGTCGTGATTCACTCCTTGCCCAGTTGGAACTCCTAGATGAGAAGCGTCTGGTCGCCGCTGAGCATGCACACGTCTATCAAAATAGGCTTTCACGTTTTTATCAAAAGAAAGTAATTGAGAGAAAATTCAAAGTCGGTGAGATGGTAATTAAGAGAATTTTTGTAAAACCTGGTGGGCCCCGTTCAAAACTTCAACCAAACTGGGAAGGCCCCTTTGTTATAAAAGATGTTTATCCTAGCAATGCTTATAAACTGATTAATGCTGAAGGAGAAGAACTAACTCATCCTTGGAACGGGCTGTACCTTAAGAAATACTACCCCTAATTCAAAATCTAAAAAAATAGAAATCTTCAGAATCCAAAAAAAAGAATATAAAATTTCTAAAATCCAATAAAAATCAAAAAAATATAATAAAATTTCCAAAATCCAAAAAAATATATATTGAAAAATTTTCAAAATGGTTGCCATGGTTGCGAGGACGCAAGGTCTAAAGGGTCAAAATTCTGAATTCATTCATCAATCTTGTTAACCTAAAATGGGGTCGACACCTGCACACACTACACGCTTATTCTTGAACTCAAGCGGTGCAAAGTCCGATGGATGGTCAAAACCTGACTAAAGGTGAAGATAATACCCATTCTTTTCTTCTTCGGCCCATAAGGGAGGAAGGGAGGTCTCGGGGTAGACCCGTCAAGCCTACCCGCCGCCTTAGTAAGTGGAAGTCAGGGCCCAAAAGGGAACAAAATGCCACAAAAGCCCAAGTACAATTAGGTTTTTTTTATCAATACAAATCAGTTCCAAAGTGAAAGTCAAATTGTGGAAAGAAGAGCATGTCAAGAGGGCAAAGTCCCCGCAAGGAGAACCTTGGGCGTATGCATGCAATATGAAAGAGGCAAAAGGCAACAAAATTTCCCTATGCCAACGACTGAACCCCAACAGGCATAGGGTAGGGGAGGTAGTTTTGCCTCTGGCTTCTCAGAATCCCTTATGGGCTTCCTTATATTTTCTTCCATCTCTTCTTGGTGGTAAGTCATAAACCAGCATGATGGTCGAGACTGACCTAGGAAATTGCACCGCGCGAGATCTTGTGTATAAGTTCAATCATTAGCACGTGGACCCTCTTTTGATTATGCAAGAAAGATTAATGAATCCTAACTGGTGGCCTGGTAGGGCCTAGAGCCCTCGCAGCCTTGACAAACCCAATTTGGAAAACAACAAAAATTAACGCCTTTGTTTAAGGCGCGTTTAATAGAATTAACACCTAATGGAAAGGTCATCTTTTTTTAAAATAACGCCCCTGGACAGGTCGTCTTTTCAACAAAAATCAAAAATCTTTTTCAAAATCACGTTGTCACCTAGGACGTCTTTTATTTAAATAACGACTTAATCTAAGGCGTCTTTTTCAGCAAATAAAAGAAAAAAATATATAAAAAGGAAAAGAAAAAAATGTTGATTTATTCTTCATGAGTGTGCTTGCATTTTTGCATTGGGCATCTTTATTATTGTTTGCATGTGTGTGCTTGCATATTGCATCTCCCTTTATCGGTCGTTTCATTTGCCTTATTTGATTAAAGGCTTGGCCCCTTTGACCCGTTATCAAAGTCACAAGTAAATCATCCCTTGCTTATTGAGCAAGGGGCCAAGTCAAACAGATGAATTAACCTGTTTATTTAAGTGTGGACTACAGCTGCAGGCGCAGGGAAAAGTAAAGCAAAAGCAAACAACGAAAAAAAAAGAAGCAAAGTACACGCCCACAAGTACACAACTACACAAGTGCTCAGGAGACAAAAAAATTCAACCTCATATATATATACATCATAAATATCTGAGTACAGGTGTGAGGGTGGATGAGTACAAGTAAGTCTCTCTCAGCTCTCGCCTCCACCCTCCTCTCTCCTACTCTCTACCTCGTCCTCGCCGTCCCGAGGTGGCGCTGGTGGAGGGGGTATGGGACCCCGTGAAGAAGCTGGAACCCGAACCTGGCCCCCTGCCTCGCTCCTCTCTCAAAGGGAAGAGCCCGCAACAAAGGTGGAGCTGGTGAACCTGTACCCTGCAGCTCGCGCCCGCTCACGCCCTCGCTGGAGACGCTCCTCTGATGCTCGTAGCCGCTCCTGGGTAACAGCTAGCTGGGTCCTCGAGTCTGCCAGCTCACGCTCACGCGCTGTCACCTGCTCCTGGTACCGGGCACGCTCTGACTACTGTAGCTCGTGGTGACGGGCACGGTCCGCCAGGTGCTCCTCTCGCTCTCGCGCACGCTCTCTTCGCTCCAGCTCAAGAGCGACCCGCAGCTCCGCTATGTCCTGAGGCAGCTCCTCGCGCCGCCTCAAAGCCCTCTCCAGCTCCGCGATCCGCTGCTCACGGATCGCCAACTCCGCCCCAGCTAGGGAAGCCCGAGTATGAGCCGCCTGTAACTGTGTAGTCTGCAAACAGGTAAACAAGTCATCAGTTCCACATTTAATGCAATAATTCAGCAATTTATGAAATGAATGCATGGTTAAAAGTAAAACTCACCCGTGTGGCCATCGCCTGCTGGCCCTCCTCGATGCAAGTAAGAGCGGCTCGAAGCTCCTCCGTCTGCAAAACACCTTTTTTATCAGCACATAATAATAAATAATTGAATGAGGTCTGAGTTTTTGAAACTTACCCGTAAGGCGAGGTCGCGCTCTGCCGCCTCGGCCCGAGCCACTGCCCCCGCCAGCTGCTCCGCTAGTGCAGTCGCCTCTGCACTAGGCCCTCTCGAGCTAGAGGCCTCTCCCGTATCTCTCCCTGCTGCTCCCTGCTGGGCACGCTGCATTTATTAAGATTGTCAGTGGCTAATCATCAATAATTCACAAAAAAATTCATTTGCATAAATTTAACACTCACCAGGGTCTCAAGGTCCGCCCGTGTGGTGGCCAGCTGGTCCTCCAGGCTGTGTAGGTGGGCCTGGGCATCCATCGCTGCTATGTCTCGTGCATCCTGCATCCATTACATATTAGTCACATGATAGATGTATAAGCATTTGCATTCAATTTAGAAATAAGTGCATTCATACATACCCCTAGGACCCTCATCTGGGGTCGACCGGCGTAAACCTCCCAGTAGCGCCGGAGGTACTCAGAGCTGTCAGTCACCTGGGAGGTGACTCAGGTCCCGCCTCGCCGCCAGTCGGCGTACTGGTCCTCGAACCGCACCCTCCAGTCGATCGCCTTCGTGCGACCATGCATCTTCTTCCCGATCCCTCGCGGCTCTCCAACTTCTACCCACTCCTGGTGTAGGCCCAGGGTCCTCATCACCAGCCTAAGCCGTAACGGCTCGATCTCGCTCAGGCAATGAACCCAAAGCTCATGCCCGAAGCGAGGTCGGCCTGCTACGACCCACGGCTGGCCCTCGTCGGTCATCCCCTCATAGGGCCTCCATCGCACCTGCATCCATAAACATATATTCATCATCATCATCATATTCGCACAAAAATAAATAACAAAAAAATAAAAAAATCGCACAACATTCATCATGTGTACCAGTGATGGAGGGATGTCTCGGAACTCCCTCTGTAACACCCACAGCTCGTAAGAGAGTGGGGCTCCGAAGACTACCGGCAGCCAGCGCCGTGCTAGAGGGAAAGATCCCTCACCTCCGGGCCGTGGGTCGACGCGTCCCATCGGCATGTACAGATGGCTCCAAACCTGCATCCATGCCTTGCATTAGTGAGGCATTCACATGCATAAAGTAAAAGAAAAGAAAGAAAAAAGATGTGCATACCTGAAGAAAAGGTGAGAAGCCACTGACGGTCGTCTCTCGACCTGTCCCCGTAGACAGGTCAGCTATCAGGTGCGCCAGTAGCGCTGCTCCCCAGGCGTACCTGCCGACTCCCTCTAAGTCCTCGAGGATCCCTAGGAACCGGCAGTTGATGACGTCACCCTTCGTGCCAAGCAATAGCCTCCCGAGCATCAAGAATAGGAACCTCCTCAGGTCTCGGTCTGCCCTCTCCCTGTCGGCTGGGTCCTGGCAATAGGCTGCCCTAGCCCCATCGGTCAACCTCTGAGAAAACTGCTCTAAGGACTCCCCAGATCTGTGCCTAGCATCTCCTAAACCCATCACTGTAGTCAGGTCGGTGCGGAGGATAGTCCTGCACTCACTAGGTGTCTCATAGACCATCTCTAGCCCTAGCAGCCTCTGGGTAAGCTCAGTATAGTCAGGGTAGGTGATCCCGCTCACTAACTCACCATCTACCCTCAACCCAGTAATCCTAGCCACATCCTCTAGGGTAGGAACCATATGACCCCAGGGCATCAGGAATGCCCGGCTAGTCCTATCCCATCTCTCCCTCAAAACCTGGATAAGTGCTAAGTCAGGCCTAATGGGCTCTATGCTAAGGAAGGCCCCGAACCCCATAGCATCTACCCTGGCTCTCTGGAACTCGGGGAGGCCGTAATATGCTGCCCGGACCATGACCCAGGAGATCTGTGTCCTCATCAACCCCTGCATGCATAAAGAAAGAAATTTGGCTTAATTATTTTGATTATTCATGCTGAAATTCACTTAATTGCCTTGGTTGAGATTTTGATGTTTGATTTAATTAACGACCGCCCCCGGGGCGTGGCTTGTTTAATTGGCACCCCTGAGGGGGGGCGTGGTTTCTAAGAGATGTGAAGACCGTATGCATTCATTAATTAACGACCTGGCCTAGGTCGTTGTTTATTTAAGAGACGCCCCTGTGGGGGGCGTGGTTTTGAGGTTAATTTCTAATTTCCTAAAGATTTTTCAATTGACGCCCATCCCAGGGTCGTCATTTGATCAAGTAACGCCCCTGTGTAGGATGTTTTTTTTAAAATGGGTTTTGGGTCCTAATTATTTATTCTGGAATTAAATGAATTGACGACCGCTGGTTTGGTCGTTCTTTGTTGAATTGACGCCCCGGTGGGGGGCGTTGTTTTTCAGGTTTTTTAAAAATAATTAAAGGAAAGCATGCGAACAATTCATGGCAAAGATATTTAAAAATAATTGGAAAAGAAATGCATGGAAATTAACAGCATGGTTGATATAAAAAAAATGATAATTTAAATGGACGACATGCTGCAAGGCGTGTTTTCATGAGGTTAATTATTTCACAGAAAATAAGTTGAATTGATGACCCAGGTCTGGGCGTCTCTCTGTTAAATCGCGACACCCATAAGGGCGTCTTATTTCTGAGTTTCAGGTTTTCTAGCCCGAGGGCTATGGAAATGGAATAAAAATGAAAATAAAATTACAAAAAAATGGAAAGAGGGGTTGGGGGCCTACTTTGTGTCGCCTGGGTTCTGCTAATCCTCCCCGGAGTTGGGGCTGTGGCTGCCGTGGCCGACGGAGTCGGCCGGGGCGAGCAATGGCCGCCGCCGTGGCCGGCGGTTCCTCATTCCCTTCTTCCCCTCCTTGTTCTTCTTCTCCCTCTTCGCCTTCGTCTTCCTCTTCTTCACTTTCATCTTCTTCATCTCCCACGGCCTCGTCGCCGCCGTGTTCTCCCTCATCGCCGGTCACCACCGTCGGTGCCTCCTCGGCCGCCGCGGGGGGAGCCACCTCCTCGACATGGGCGTGTTCGCCCTCCAAGTCCACAACCTCCGGGGCCGAGACCCTTTGTCTTTTTTGTCCACCGCCGGCCATTGCTTAGGGATAGGGGGCGAGAGGGTTTGAGAGTATGAGAGAGAGATAGGGAGTGGAAGAGGGGTTCGGTTAGGGTTGCAGTGGGAGAGAAGAAAGAAAGAGGGATCTGGACGAAGGAAGAAGAAGAAAGGAGGAAAAGTAAAACTGAACGGTCGAAAAGAATTAACGCCTAAGGGGAAGGCGTTTCTTGTTAAAAGACGACTGTGCCGATAGGCGTTACCTATAGAAGAGACGACGATAGTTGAGGCGTTAATTTCTTTTGCATGGGGAACGACAGACGTCGTCAGAGGCATTTAATGGGAATTGATTGACATGATGGGAATAATGATTACCATTTTTGATTAACGACGTGTTTGAAGGCGTGGTTTACATAAAACGTGGCTTACCCTAAGGCGTTATTTTGGGAATCTTTAACGAATACTTTTTGGAATTTGCCTTGTTTTAAGTCGTTATTTAGTTAACGCCTATTTCTGAAGGCGTCAATTTCGAGAGCCGGTTAATGAGAAACGACGTACACTGAGGCGTCACTTTGGGAATTGACGGCATTCACTAAGTCGTTATTCAGAGCAGAATCACAGATTGTTGGAAGAATTGATCAGAAATATGGTAAATTGGTTCAAATCAGAATGTTATTATTGATTATTTAATGAAGGAGATTACATTGCTCTAATGAGCCATTTTGGGCCTCAAACTTCTTAAAGCTATTACATAAGATTTCCACTTATCTCTCTCTTCTTCCAAGTTGTCCACAGGTTGATAAGTCTTGCAGATTTTCCACAGAGCTTGGATTGTAGTAGACTCTTCTCCATCTCCATTGCTGCCGGTGTCCCGTGTCTTGATGGGAGGGAGATGGGACACGTCTTTAAAGTGCCGGCGTGGGAGCCCGAGTTGAGGAAGGCACCGGTGTGAGTTGTATAGCACGAATTCTGAAGCGCCTATGAGTCGAAGGTCTGTCCCGGGAGAGAATCTTGCGCGGAGTTCTTGAGTCTTGAGTATTCCCGGGGCGCAAGTGAAAAGGTTCTTTGGCATTATTTTGAGGTGTTCTCTCCATTCCGCTCTCTTCTTGATTTGAGGAATCCGGTTCACCACTCTATTGCTTATCCCCAATGAGTCGGTCATATAGGAAAGTGGGCTTTTGGAGAAGATTCTTGAGGGTTGTTGGGCCGTCTCACATGGATCAAACTTAAAGTGGAGATCTATCCAACTAGATAATGCTAGCATGCACCCATAAATCGGTCTCCCCATTGCCGCCGAGGTGAGCCCGCTATAGAGATAGGCTAATATCGCCGGTCCCACTCTCTCTCCTTCCCAAAGGCTAACTATTGCGCTTAATTGGGATTCATCCAAGAAGTCTTCCGTGGAGGGGAACAAGATTGCTCCCGCCAAGCACACCACGAAAGCCTTTGCCACTCGTTCCACTTCTTCATCTTCTTTAGCTTGATCGGATCGTTTGTACACCCAAGAGGCAAGCTTTAGGAGATTGATTCCCTTGGTAACTTTGATTTGGTTCACTAAGTTTGGGCTGGGAATTAAATTTGTTAATAGCTCATGTGAAGAAATTTGCCTTGGCATGATGGTCATCTTTTCCTCCTCTCCTTGTTTCATCTTCTTTAAGCCCAAGATCATCTCTAATTCCTCTAATAGAATTGTGGCTTCAAAGGTTGAGAATAAGAATGTATGGGTGGAAGGATGCCATATCTCAGCTAAAGCTCCTATAGCTGCCCAATCAAGATAAATTTGATCATAGTGTTTGGCATGGGTGACTAGGCCTAAGAGGTGCCATCTAGATAAGTAGACCCTCATGTCTGAAGAAAATTTGGAGAGTAAGAGAGGCAGCCACTTGATTTTTGTGAACCTCCTTGCACCTGGAATATTAGGATAAGCCTGTGGAAAGGAGAAAGAAAAGGAAAAGAACAGAGAAGGGATGAGAAGCTGAAGAGAAGGGGAACAGAGAACGAGCCATTAAAGCTTTTTACATACCTGGTTCATGGTAATCCGGTTGCTTAAGTGCCCATCGATCTCAGATAGTCTGAGAGGGGAGGTCTTTGGTCTTTTGATAGCTCTCTCCATCTTTTGAGGCGGTGGATGTCTGCAGAGATAACTCTAACAACAGCACCTGTGAATGAAAAGCAGAGAGGAGGAAGATTGTTTGATTGATTGCCGAGAGATCCTTTCTTTTATAGGAGTTTGGAGGGTCTTGGGGTCGAGAGTAGAGTTCGAATAAGAATGGGCTTAGGCTTCGATTCAGAGGCGGAACCGTATTGTTAATTAACGACATTGGTCAGGGCGTCTCTTTTTGAATTGACGACTTGATATAAGTCGTGTTTTATTTAGCGCCTTCCTGGGGGGCGTCTCTTTCTTGAAATCTCAGTGCAATTAACGCCTTCATTCCAGTCGCCTTTCATGCTTTTGACGCCATGAACTCCAGTCGTTATTTGTTGGTTTGCATATTTAATTCCTCCGTATATCTTGATGAACTTAAGTGCTATCTTTTATATTGGAGTTATGTGATTATGCACTTATGATCATATCATGCTTTGAATTGAGGATTATTTCTGAGGACTGATGAATTTAGGTTGCAGGTTTTGAGGCGCTTGGATCACTCATGGGAGTAACATCATTCTATTCTTGTATTTCTTTCCTGTAAGCATTGTTACTATATAGTATTCTACGCTATTATAGCATATCAAGGACCTTGTGGTTTTGATGAACCTGGAATTTGAGTTCCCCTTCATCAAAAACAGTGATAATTCTAGGAGAATCTTCATCACACGGATAGGCCGTTGAGTCATTCAAGGTCTGGAACGATGGTTCCACTTTCTGAGTTGATGCGCAGACAAACGGGCTTTGGCTTAGTGTCAGCTCAGAGATCTGGATTCTTGACCAAATCTAGATGGCTTAGCAATATTATCCTTGATTATTTTCTATTTTTAGTTTGTTTTATCTTTTTCTTTTAGCCCAGCATGCATCATATAGGACTTTGAGCTTCGTGCTGAAAATCTTCATATTATAGCAATAATGAAGGTCACTCGTTTTTGATTGAGTTGACATGAGATATTCCACTCCAAATCAAGTACTTTATTCTCTCTGAAGCCGCTAAGGCTAGTTCTTCGAAAAATGTCCCTTTGCTGGGTCTTCATCTCAATTCTCTTTATTTTTCTACAAATCCACCTTGGTTGTAGCACGTCCACATTGGCTGGTAACGCTCTCCAATGGTGCCTCCCTGTCGTGCCCACGCGCACATTTTATTTTTAGTATAGTCTCCTGTATCCAGCAAATCGATGTTTTCTTGGAATCACCCGGAGTTGTCTCACTCAGAATCTCAGAAAGATTTCTAATGCTTCGTATCTGAAGCGTGTCACATCACACCTTGGCATCTACTTATCAGTTCATTCCACTTCATTACACTTTCGCTTCATTCCGTCTCACTCCCTTGCAAAGCAGACGCCAAGGCGGGGCAGCTGTAGACACGCCAAAATTGATGCTATGTTGATCAAAACTCATGTCACCATGTAATGAAGTGAACTTCAATATTTCCATAATACAAAGTTTTTCTAATTTTTGCATGTTTTTACGAATTTTCTTGGCATTTTTATAATTAACGACTTTATCTGGGACGTGTTTTAATTAATGGCCTGATCTTAGGCGCGTTTTAAAGAAAGGACGGCTGATGTTGAGGGCGTCAATTTCTGGTATTTTATGAGTCCCACCCAAATTGAAATCATAAGAATTAACGTCCTTCCTTAGGGCGTGTTTTTGATTAACGCCTTTCTCTCAGGCGCGATTTTATAATTTTCAAATAAGGAAGGTTTTTCTTACTAAAATTGAATCCAGGAATTGACGCCTTTGTCCCAGTCGTGTTTTGAATTAACGCCTTGAATCGGGTCGTCAATTTTAATTAACGCCCTTCTGGGGGTCGTCTCTCACCCTTCCGTATTCGGTTTGAACACAGCTTTCCTGGAGAGTTCCCTACCTTGATTAATCACCTTGCTCGATTGGGGAACTAGAGTCCTTGCCATTAATGATCATTGCTTGTTCTTATCCCATTAGAATACGGTTTTGCACCCTATAAATTAGCCCCCTGGGTTGAGCTCGCGAAAGGTTGGATGCAAGAAGGAGTTAGAGAGAAAAAAAAGAGAAGCAGAGCAAGCAGAGCAGTGAGTTAGAATTAGCAGAATTATTGGTTCGTTAGCGTTACTTGTGTAGAAAGGAGAAAACCATAGTTTATCTCCTTCCTTGTGAGGTCTTCTGCTCTCCCTACGGTCATCATCTCCCTCCTGCTGCACTAACCACAGCTGTAGCATCAACGTGGTTTCCCTTTACTGTTGTCAGGAACATCAGGGGCTTCTTTCTATTCGTTTATCTTTATCATCTCATCATCGTTCTGTCGTTGTTCAGCATCATCATATAGTCTTCTCTTGCATTAGTTTTTCTTTGCATCTTCTCCCTTCCCTAATTATCTTAGGGGTTTTAAAATAACCAAAAGGTTGTGGACGCACTTTTCATTCGACGGATCCTCGTCGGCTCCGTTGGTTGGTTTATTAAGTGCGTGGGCGTGCCAGTCACCGAAGTGACAATTTATTCGGGCTCCGAAGAGCCCGTGGTGCGCTCGATCTGACTTCGTCAGACGCCTTGTGTGGTTCGTGTCGGGACCAAATCCCATCGCGCCGTAAAGGTCACGACGTCATTTACATCCCCCATACGAGGGAACACCCTTGATTAATTGCCGAAATTAGGGGCCCTACGGTCGAAAGGAATAATACTAATTGCGCAAGAAAGGGGCAGGAATAGATTGCACTAAGGGTTGAATTCGTGCCATAGGCCGTCGGCCATGTCGGTCGCTCGTGGACCTTTTCATGTTCGGACACGGGTCCGTGATAGAAACGCGACGAGAAAATCGGGGCAAATCCGTTCAAGTGTTTGCCGAACGCACGACGATTTCACTCACAGCCCGGAAGGGTATAGGGACGAGGAACAAATCCGGTCTAGTCGGAATGTCGGCCCGAGATCAGATCTGGGCTTGGCCATGTCGGGATAGCTCCCAAGATCCTGGCCCAACCTGAAAAGGCGGCATTGTTATTCCTTTGATATCGGGACACAGGGGAGAGACGGGACTGCAATGTGGACCCTAGCATTTTTTTTGAGGTTTTTCTTAGTTATATGTTCCTCTCTTTCCTTGTTGTCTATTACCTTTCTTTTTTATGCATTTGTTTTATTGAGTGATTTTTCCTTTTTTATTTATTACTATTATTATTATTTTCTTACCCCCCCCTTTTTACTGTTGTTATTATTGCTACATATTTGGCGTCCTTAATTAGCATAATTTTCATTAATTCATTTATTATCTTTATTGTTATTGCCATGCTATGTATACATATATATATATATATATATACACGTATATAGTGTACCGGCGAAGGGAGATGGGGTGTACCGCTGGGGAATAGAGTGTGCCGCTGGGTGTAAAAAGGGGTGTGCGCTGGGGGGTAACAAGGTGTACCGCTGAAGGTAACGAGGGTGTACCGCTGGAGCTAAAGAAAAGAGTGTACCGCTGGGGGGAGTGAAGGCGTGCCGCTGGAGGTTGGGAGAGGGGTGTACCGCTGAAGGTTGTCTGGGGTGTGCTGTTGAAGACGGGGGATGTTTGTGCCGCTGGAGGGGGATGAGAGTGTGCCGCTAGGGGTAAGCAAGGGGTGTACCGCTGAAGGTTGTTTGGAGTGTGCCGCTGGGGGACCAACGGAGCGTGCCGGTGAAGGTTGGAACAAGCGTGACAAAGGTGCATTCCTCTGTTATTCATTTTAAGGCTTTCTTTCTTCTATCTTAATTCTATGTATTGCCTATTGACTGCAGCTCAAAGTCTGTACATTGGCTGCTCAAAGTCTATACATCGTTCATCGGCTGCAGCTCAGAGTCTATACATTGTAGCTCAGAGTCCGTACATCGGCCAGCCCAAAGTCTGTACATCGGTCAGGCCAGAGTCTATACATCCTTCAGCTCAAAGTCTGTACATTGGCCTATTGACTGCAGCTCAGAGTCTGTACATTGGCTGCTCAAAGTCTATACATTACATCTCAAAGTCTGTACGTTCCAGGTCAAAGTCTGTACGTTGACGCCCGAAGTCTGTACGCTGCAGCACAAAGTTTGTACGTTGCAGCATGAAGTATGTACATTCTAACATGAAGTCTATACATCGCCCATCCCAAAGTCTGTACACTACAGCACAAAGTCTGTATGTCGCAGCATGAAGTCTATACATTGGCTGGCCCAAAGTTTGTACACTGCCGCACAAAGTCTGTACGTTGTCCCTTGGCTGCAGCTCGAAGTCTATACATTGCTTGCTGCTGTGTTTGTGCGTCAATCTGCCAAGTCTATACATTGGGTTCCACTGAGACGGTGGATGAGGGTGTACCGGCGAAGAGGGAGAGGCAATAAGGGGTGTGTGCCGCTGAAGGGCCAGGAGGGTGTGTCGTTGAAGGGCTGTTGGAGTGTGCCGCTGACGACGGGCAGTGTGTACCGCTGAAGGCTTTCTGGAGTGTGCCATTGGAGGTTGTGAAGGGCGTACCATTGGAGGCTAAGGATGGATGTTCCACTGAAGGCGGTTTGGGGTTGGAAATGTCAGGGGGGGATCCACTCTCCCTCTGTTTCTCTTAAGGATTTTCTTTTCATCTTTTCTTGATTCTTGGGTGGCTTTATGCAAATTTTCTTTCCTCCTTATTTTGCTCAGCCTTCTCCCACGGGTCTGACAGCTGGTGTATCAAGTTGTTAATTGGTTCAGTTCTTCTCATGCCATTGACAGTGTTTTGCTTAGTTAGAGAGCTTCACCATTACTAGTTCCATTCGTTTGTTGCTTCCTTTTTGCCCTTTTAATGTGTTTATTATTTTCTAACAAAAATTTGGCAGTATCTCCCCTCGACCCGAGCGTAAGGGAGATATAGGGAACGCGCCCACATGGAGTGGCGGAATCCGACAACTGGAGGTGGGCGCCCGGAGGCAGCAACACCTTTGTGAAACCTCGAAAAACCCAGAGAAAACCGTGAACGGAAGACTTCTAATACTAGACAGAATGGGCTGGGGGTTGGCGGCTAAGGGTGTACCGCTGAAGCACCAGGAGAAGGTGTACCGCTGGGGGGGGGCCAGAAAGTGTGTCGCTGAGGGCCTAAAAGGTATGCCGTTGAGGGCCAAAAGGGTGTACCGGCCAAGGGCCAACGGGGTGTGCCGCTGAGGGCCAAGAAGTGTGTACCGGCCGGGGGCCGAAAGGGTGTGCCGCTGAGGGCCAAAAGGTGCGTACCGGTAGAGGAAAGCCCAGGGATAGACTGCTGGCTACTAGGCGTTCTAGGAGAGAAGGAGGGTTTTCCTCCCCTCAGGCAGGTTGGCGCATAGCTGCTGGCCATAGGGGAGGGCAAAGAACGCGAAAGGCCAAGGATCATACGGGAGCGATCGTATTGACATGGAGACCCCAAAAGCATCGGAGAAATAGAGAGATGGAGGAAGAGACGGACAACACATCATACACCGTGAAAACGGGCGAAAACTAACAAAATAACAAAGAAACCCAAAGAGGGTGATTTTCATTCATGGGGAGCAAGGGGGCCGTAGCCATCCATGTACATTGCTAAGCACGCCCGAGTTAAGGCTACGGGCAAGGAAAGAAAACCAAAATACAAGATGAAGGGAGGAAGAAAACAGGGAAAACCACGGAAGGGAAAGTGTTGGGGATTGAAGCGGGGACAAGCGTCCACTGCTCGTTCCCCGCACCTTCTCCCGTTACATTCAGCCCTCCTTCTCTCTTACTCTCTCTTCTGCCGGGTGGCCGTCGGAGGAGACTCACGCTGGAGCCCTTCTTCTTCTCCCTCCTCTTCTCTTCCTCTCTTGCGTATGTCTCTCCCTCTGTCTGTGTGTCTGTTTCTCTCTCTCTTTTCCTTCTCTTGGAATGGGAGTGCCTTTATACTCCCAGCAGCGGGAGCCTTCGAGCCCGGCCGTCGGAGGCGGGAAGTGGCTCGTGATGATGGGGTTTGACTCCCCCTGTCCTGGCTGCCAGGGGAGTAGCCCGCGTGGCCCAACCGTTGGCTGACACCTCAGGGAGATCACTGCGCGCCAAGGACACGTAGGGCATGGGCAACACGTCGTCTAGCCATTGAAAAGGCTTAACGCTGTGCCGCTGGTGGGCTGAATAAGTGTGCCGCCGGGGGTCTAAAAGGGCGTACCGTTGAACGCTGCGGCGGGGAGCCTGAAACAGAGCACCGCTGAACACCCCTGGGGTGTGCCGCTGAAGACCCCAGGGGGCGCACCGCTGAACACCCCTGGGGTGTGCCGCTGAAGACCCCCCCAAGGGGGGTGTGCCGCTGAAGACCCCCCCCAAGGGGGAGTGTGCCGCTGAAGACCCCCCCCAAAGGGGGGTGTGCCGCTGGGGACATCCTGAGGGGGCGTGCCGCTGAAGACCCCCCCCCAAGGGGGGGTGTGCCGCTGAAGACCCCCCCAAGGGGGAGTGTGCCGCTGAAGACCCCCCCCAAGGGGGGTGTGCCGCTGGGGACGTCCTGAGGGGGCGTGCCGCTGAAGCCCCATGGGGGTATTAAGTGGGCAATTTTAAGCCCGTTGCGAGCACGAGTCGTGGCCCGTTTGATTTTCTCCGAGGCCCATGGATCGTGGGGCCCCCCGGGGGTTGGCTTCTCTTCGCCGTCATGATTCCGGGGACGGCTTCACGGCAGCGAGCATATTTGGGGCGCCCGGACGATCAATCTCTCCGAGGCTTCTTCACTCGGCGCCGTTGTCGATGCGAGGCCGGGCATGATATTTGGATGTGCAATTTTTTGGTGTCCACAAATGCCCCCCACCCACGGGTAGCGCCGGCGAAGGATGAGCCGGGCGGTGCCCGCGGGTGTACTGTTCACTTTTTTTCCGTCGGTGCCGACGGGGTGTCGGGAGCCGACCTAGTTTATGGTTTGTTGGTCTCTTCGTCAGTGCCGACAGGGTGTCGGGAACTGACCTGGTTTATTGGTCTCTTGGTCTCTTCGTCAGTACCGACAGGGTGTCGGGAACTGACCTGGTTTGTTGATCTCTTGGTCTCTTCGTCAGTGCCGACAGGGTGTCGGGGGCTGACCTGGTTTGTTGATCCCTTGGTCTCTTCGTCAGTGCCGACAGGGTGTCGGGAACTAACCTGGTTTGTTGATCTCTTCTTCTCTTCGTCAGTGCCGATAGGATATCGGGAGCTGACCTGGTTTGTTGTCTCTTAGTCTCTTCGTTAGTGCTGACAGGATATTGGGAGCTGACCTGGTTTGTTGATCTCTTGGTCTCTTCGTCAGTGCCGACATGGTGCGGGGAACTGACATGATATGTTGTTCTCTTTGTCTCTTCGTCAGTGCCGACAGGGTGCTGGGAGCTGACCTGGTTTGTTGATCTCTTGGTCTCTTCGTTAGTGCCGATAGGGTGTCGGAAACTGACCTGGTTTATTGTTCTCTTTATCTCTTCATCAGTGTCGACAGGGTGTTGGGAGCTGACCTGGTTTGTTGTCTCTTGGTCTCTTCGTCAGTGCCGACAGGGTGTCGAGAGCTGACCTGGTTTTTTATCTCTTTGCCTCTTCGCCAGTGCCGACAGGGTGTCGGGAGCTGACCTAGTTTGTTGTCTCTTGGTCTCTTCATCAGTGCCGACAGGGTGTCGAGAGCTGCCCTGGTTTGTTGATCTCTTTGTCTCTTCGTCAGTGCCGACAGGGTGTCGGGAGCTGACCTGGTTTGTTGTCTCTTGGTCTCTTCGTCAGTGCCGACAGGGTGTCGAGAGCTGACCTGGTTTGTTGATCTCTTTGTCTTTTTTTTCTTTTCTTTCTCTCTTTTTTTTTGAACCACATTACCGATACAAGCGCCCTTTCGGGTTTTCACCGGTACCGGCCCCCTCTTGCTTTTGCCCACACGCCCTTTCGGGTTTTCACGTGGCGGGGTACCCGATTTTGCCCGTAGCGCCCTTTCGGGTTTTCACCATAGCCGGGTTGTTGCCATTTTTACCCTTGTCCCGGTGTAGGGACAAGTCCGGCGGGGTATCTCTATTTTTTAACCCCATTTTCCTTTTTTTTCTTTTCTTCTACTCCTTTTTTTTTTGACGAGCGAAGGATATGCGAGTGTTGGCTAGGGCACGAAGTCTTGCGCCGGAAGGTAGGGCTCATTCGTTGGCAAGAAGACAATGCCAGCGCAACGGGGGAATTCGTTCCGATTCAGACGTAGGGTCTGTAATGGTAATATTGTGCGGAGTGAGTGGCTAGGGCACGAGGCCTTGCGCCGGAAAGGGACTTATTCGTTGGCAAGAAGACAATGCCAGCACAACGGGAGAATTCGTGCCGATTCGGACGTAGGGTCCGTAACGGTAATATTGCATGGAGAGGGTGGCTAGGGCCAGGGGCCTTGCGCTGGAAAGGGACTTATTCGTTGGAAAGGGACTAGTGCCGACGCAAGGACAGAGGTTCAGCCGATCCAGGCGTAAGGCCCGTGACGGCGGTTTTGTATGATGGGAGGTGGCTGAGACACGAAGCCCTGTGCCGGGGAATGACTTATTTACTGGCGAGGCGGTGACGTCACCGCAGGGGCAGAGTTGCACGAGTAGAGTCGTCTTCACCCGTACGAACGCCCGTCTGCATAGGATCGTGAGGAGGGGATGTTCCCTCGGGAAGATTCTATTATCGTGCCTTATTTACGCACACGTAAATATACATGTGGATGTACGTATATACCTGCATACATAAACATATATATATATATATATATACATATGTATATGTATGTATATATATATGTATGTATATATATATATACTCGTATTTATTCGGCAATCAATTTCCTTTTCCTTGTTGTTTCCTTCTCCTTTTCCCCCTTTTTTCCTTTTATATTTTTATTCCCCCCTTTTTTGTTTATTTTCCTTTCGTCCCCCTTTTTTATTCTCCTCCCTTTTTTATCTTTTTTTTCCTTTTCTTTTTTTTTCTTCTCTTTTTTTGCTTCTTTCCTTCCTTTTTTCTTTCCATATAAAAAGGGGGCGGGGGTGGTTCGAACGGTCGCCCCGTTTCGAATCACCCCACCTCCCTCTCTTTCTTTCTCTTTGGTGACCGAGCGGACGGACCCCTTCCCCCTCCTCGTTCCTCCTCTTCTTCTCCGGGCACGACCACCGCCGCTGCCGTCGTCGTGGTGAGGGCGCTGCCGTGGAGGCACCCCCCCCCTTTTCCTCTTCCTTCTTCTCCCTCACTCGTCCTCTCTTCTCTTCCCCTCTTCAGCCCTTCTTTCTTCTCCTTTTTTTTGTCTTCGGAGAGCGGTGGAGCCCTAGGGCTCTTTCCCTTCTTCTTCCCCTTCTTCTTTTCTGCTCTCTTCCTCTTCCCTTTCCATGTTCGTCTCCGGCGTCGTGGGCGGCCGCCAGTGAGTGGGCATCGGAGCGTGGCGGGGAGCATAGCGCACCAGTGTGCCGGGGAAGGGTGTGTAGGGTGTGCCGGCTAGGGTCCGTATTGGTGTGCCGGTGAGGGCCCATACGGGTGTGCCGGGGAAGTGTGTAGGGGCGTACCGGCGAAGCCTGCCCTCCCGGTGTGCCGGGGAAGACCCCACGGGGCGTGTCGGGGAAGAGCTCCCAGAAGCGTGCCGGGGAAGGCTCTCGGGGGAGCGTACCGGCGAGCGGCTGCTTCAGCTGGTGTGCCGGGGAAGGCACTTTAGGGGCTGTGCCGGGGAAGGCACTGAGGGCGTACCGGGGAAGCCTTGAGGGGCTGTGCCGGTGAACGGCTCGTCTGGGTGTGCCGGAGAAGGGCTTCCCCTAGGCGTACCCGCGAAGGCCCCAGAGGGTGTGCCGGTGAAGCCCACCATGGGTATGCCGGCGAGGGCAACTTCAGGGCGTGTCGGGGAAGGCACTAGGCAGTGAGCCAGTAAAGAGGCCTTACGCCCGGGGAAGAAGATTTTTTGATCGGCGGACTTCTGGTGTTGCCTCTCGGGGCCCACCATGACTTACTGGGGCCGTCACTCCTTGTGGGCGCGCACCCGTGTTTTCCCTTACGCCTCTGGCTTAGGGGAAACTCTACCAAAATTTCGTCAGAAATTGGCAGTATCTCGTTTATTTTATTCGTAGTAAAGTCCCCTTCACAGTTTTTCATTCCCTTTTGTCTGTGGCTTATTCTGGTCTTCCGTTTGTGTATCTTTACAGACCAATGGCTGCCCCAAGCGGGTCTTCTGCTCCTGCTGCTGCTATCGGTGCCGACCTCATTCCGCGGGGTCCAATGTCAGCGGTCACATGGCTCAACGTAGAGGACCTAGACCGAGAGCATGCGGAAATAGCCGCCTTGGCAGAGTCGTCGGGGTCTGACCGGGAGACCATGGACTTCGACAGGCTGGCCAGGGTCGAGGGCAGCTTCACGTTCGACCGGGCCACGGGGGAATACAGGAAGGACTTCCCGAAGGATAGACACCTGGTTCGGTTTCTGAAGAATTTTCGCTCGCGGGAAGGGCGAAACTTCCGGGCTGTGAAGAGTGCCGAGCGGGCCATCCTGCAAGCCCGAGACAGCTTATTATACAGTGTCCCCCGGAGCATCCCAATGTACCTGGTGGGAGAGGCCAGGGAGTGGAAGCCCGTTCTGGGGATCGAGGGGGTGCTGCCAGCCGAAGACAAACTGGTGCGAGCACCTCAATTCACTCCGGCAAAATGGGACATGTCCGCCGGAAAGGTGCACGGCGAGTCGCCCCGATTCGGCTTATTCTTGGCTCCCCTAAAATGGGGCTACAGGGAGGAGCCATTTATCTTAGATTGCCTGGCCATCAGGTTCAAGTATGAGCTGTCGCTGGGCTGGTTCGGGGAGCTGAAGCTTCAAGACGCACACAGCTTCCGTGAAGGGGCGGTGGAGTTTACGGAGTATGTGTTGTTCAACTATGCTCCATTGCTGGTCCGGGTTGGCATTTACCACAGCGTGTACGCCTCTCGGTATGGCTACCCCATTTCCAAGGGTCTCTGCTGTGGCATGATAGAAGTGTTCAGTGCGGAGACCAACACCTTCTACACGGCGGAGGGCGAGACTTCACTTGATTTGTGGAGCCTCAGTCAGCTGAGCGGCCTGCCCATCGACGGGGAGCCTTATGAAGAAGTATGCCTCCCCGATCTGATCAAGGACGAAACCAACGGGGATGGCTATTATTCTCTCGGGTATTCGTACCGGTACCTTATGAAGGCATACCGGGAGTTATACCAGCTGTCACATGGTGGGAGGTAGCCCGCCCATGGAGACAGGAAGAGGGTGCGTCTGACCCTGTGGTTGCAATACTTTTATGATGGGCTGAAGCAATGTGACGAATTTCCTTGCGTCGGGACCGCCGTTGCTCGCAAGAAGCGTGCGAAGCCCAAGCTTGATGTGAAGATCCCCTCCAAAGGGCGTCGGAGCGGGCCTAATCCGATGGGTGTCGACCCGCAGACTCACTGCGCCGCCTATCTCGTGTATTGGCTATGTTCATTTGCCATGCCATATGGGGACGAGACGGTGATTCGGCCAGATGCCATCTACCCGGCATGTCAGATGGCGTGGGGCATCAAGCTGTCCCTGTGCCCGGTAACTCTCTGCTTGATCTACAAAGCGCTGGGAGATATCAGCACCCATCAGTTCCCGAGACAAGCTCGGTACATATGTCTGCTGCATTTCTTCAATGCGTGGGTCTGCTCGCTGTTTCCCGAGTTCGCCCCTCGAGCTCTTCAGGACTGGGGGTTGGTGCCGAGAATGCTGGAATTCGCCAGTGCGGAGCCGGCTTCTACTTCCATGCGGATGTATGACATTCGAGGCCGGCTGACAACGGTTCCCTGGGACGCAGCTGTCACCATTCACTTCTGGACGCTGGCCGCGCACTCGAGCCCTCTGGTGAATAACAAGAGGGAATGCAAGGACGATCAGGTGGATAAGTACGTCCACCCCATCAGCCAGGAGAATGTAGTTCATCCGTTGCTGGAGCCCTAGCTAAGGGACTGGGCGCTATCTATTCGCCCAAGTGTGTTGGTGTTTAGAAAGGGGGATAATGTATTGCTGGAGCCGTACTACCCCTTCCGATTTGGCCGAAACTTCGGATATGATCAGCATATCCCTAGCTATCATGCACAGTTCGGCCTGCCCTCACGGAACATCCGGGGAAGTTTAGTTGCCGAGCACGCCAGGAGCTGGTGGGACTTCTTCCACCGGGCGGACTCTGCCTCCTTCAGGGTGCCAGCCCCGGGTCGTATCCCCAGAGTGACCCAGGATTACATCAAGTGGTGGAACACCCGGACGGCCTTCTATCGATTGCATAAGACCGACTGCTGGGATGGGGCCGAGAGGAGGTTCCTCAGCAGGCAGGCGGTGCCGGTGCTTGACATTGAGCCATATCATCTTCTTCGGCTCAAGAACAAGCAGGAGAAGGAGGTGGCGGCATATATGGCCGCCCGTCGGGAAGCCCGGGACGCGAGGCCGACGCCGAAAGTAGAGTTGCCTCCGGTGGCGAAGGACAACTATGAGAAGACATTGAGGGATCTTTGCCGGATAGGGAGTGACCGTCTGGAGATCATTAATTACCCACTCCCCATGGAGGAGGAGGGCACCCGCGCAAAGAGCTGGCGTCCAGAGAGGGACCTGATCTGCCCATACTGCATGTTTATGAGGCGGGAGGAGAGGAAGCCTGAGAATTATAAGGACACCACATGGCTGTATGTTCTGCTGCGGGTGAATGGGCTGAAGATTGAAGATCAGACGGCCGCCATCCTGGGCAAGCGCCTGCACATCCCGTATTATTATGCCGACGGGTGGGGCATGGACCACTTCAATCTTTTCTCCCACCTCTCTTCGAAGAAGCATGCAGATCTGGATAGCCTCACAGACCGGTGCCAGAAGGTCGAGGACGTATGCTGGCTGGTCCGAGAGGCGGCGCGTCGGGACAAGGAGCCGTCTCTGAGCTACTGGCCAATAACACTTCGGTTGTACACCGGTCCTCATGGTATCTAACCTTTCCATCTCCTTTATTCTCGTCGCTGCGACCTTAGCAGGTGGCCGGATGCTAATCATATGTGTGTGTCTATTTTGACATACCATCCCGACAGCGTGCAGACGGTGGCGTATCGGAACTTCCTTCGGCTCGTCCAGAAGCCCGCCTATTTTGAGGCGGCACTGCCAGCTCCGACTACGGCTCCCCTGCCCAAGGCTGCGAAGAGGTCCCGGGCCAAATCGCATGTGAAGAAGGCGGTAGACGCTGCTAAAGCGGCCAAGCAGCGGGACGCGAAGCGGCGAAAAACTGAGGCGGCTAAGGCTTCGACGACCGCTCCCCCAGCACCACGAGTCCCATCTTTTGAGGAGTTTGAGGTCGCCCGGACCAGGCCGAGCCAACCCGCCGGTTAGCCTCTCCCACCGTCAGTGTGTCTTAAGGGCTCTGTCTTTTTTATTTTTTTTGAGGCAAGATTCTGACACCTGAATGTCTCTTTTTGTCTCAGTCTCTGTGGAAGGGCTCGCGCCCACGCCCATTCCCGACGTGGAGGAGCCGGTTCCTGCGCCCATCCCTGATGTGGGTAAAGCTGCGGCCGTGGTAGGGGCGACCTCGACGCCAACTCCGACTCCCCCACCACAAGCCAAGGGGAGGTCCCGAGCAAAGTCGCCCATTAAGAAAGCATTGGCCGACGCCAAAGTGGCTGGGCGGCAGGGGGCAAAGCGAAGGAGGGCAGAGGTCTCCCCGGCCTCGGCGACCGTCTCCCCGGTGGCTCCCATTCCGTCTTTCGAGGAATTTGACGTCACTCGGACCGGGCCGAGCCACCATGCGGGTGAGGCTTATCGACCGCTGACATCTTTCCGGATTTTTTTTTTTTTTTTTGGGCGAGCCCTTTGTATGCGTGTGACCATTGCCTCTCTTCCTTTCAGACGGTGCGGAGAAGCCGTCACTTGTGCTGATCCCAGGCGAGGGGGCGGCTACGGCTCGCAAAAAGGCCTTGCCTGCCGAGGAGACCCGTGGGTCACCCCGCGCTGTAGGAGCTGAAGAGGGTATTTGTCTTTGTCGGCCCACTTGATTCCTTTCATTCTTTGGGAGCCAACTGGGTTTGATGTGACCCATCTTTCCCTCTCCCTTTTTATATGATAGGCGTAGCTAGGGCAGTTACTAGGCTATCTGGGCCTCGCCTGCATCTCCCGGCGACGCAGCTGTACATGAGGAAAATGCTGAAGTCGGTCGTACCCGCCTCATCCAGCCCGCAGGGGGATGCGCCAGTCATTGACCTCGAAGAGGAGGTCCCTTTGCCGGCAAGGGAGGAACCCGTGATGGCTGAATTTTCATCGGATGAAGAGGTAGACTACAACTATTCCTTCGATGAAGTGGCTTATGACAAGGGCGCATCTGAAGCCTCAGGGCTGCCCGAGCTGGTCTTCAAGGCCCCCTTACTTGCTGGCTCCTTAAGTTTTATGGGGAGGGCTGCTGTAAGTGTGAGCTTGTTTGGGCCGGACCCCGTTTTTCCCATAGTGGGCTAATGACCTCGTTCTTGTTGTCCTCGGATTTTCAGGAGCTTACCCAGCCGGAGGTTGTGGGGAAGGCCGCTTCAGTTGCGCCGGTCGACTGCCGGGTGGAGGCTGATGCGGGCTTGGGCAGGCTAGCCCTTTTATTCAACGCCCTTCAACAGGAGGCGTCCGCGGAGCCTCCGAGTACTACCGAGATGGCAGACGAGCCTCTGGAGGAGGGGGAAATTGCGCCCGAAGGTAGCCTCGTCCCGGTGGTTGAGGTAAGAGCGTGGGTCTTCTGATTCCTTCTACCTTTTGACTTTGCGCGATCTGCTCCAGGCAGCGGGTGGCTAACCATACTCTATATGGTCAGGTGGTGACAGCGGCAGAGAAGACGCCCGGCCGCGCCCGGAAGGCTGTCGCCAAACGGAGACCGAATATTGGCCCCATAGCGGTGGAGGGATTGGCTTCAGTCACGGACTTGGGGGCGGAGAGCCTTGCAGCGCTCGTGGAGGCGGGACGCCTACCCCGACTGATGGTTCCACTTCCGCCCTTCCCGAAGCTCCCGGCCCGAATGGAGGACCCGCTCCTGAGGCAGATATTTGCGAGGCTTCGCGCACTTCTGGAGGGATCCCAGACGCGCGAGAGGAGTTTATGGGCGGCGGCTTCCGGTCTGGCTTTACTCGAAGCCCCTCCTTCGGCCGGAGTAGCGGTGCCTGCACCCCCGCCGGTTGAACTAGTGGCAGAGGCAGGCCGGACAGGGGAAGAGGAGGCAGGAGAGCAGCGGGTAATGGTGGCTCCAGATGCTTCGGTGATGGTCTTACCCATTCCCCCAGCGGTGGTTGGCCAGAGGTCCTCTGTCGAGCCAGGCCGGCCAGGGGATTTGACTCTTGCCCTTCCGTCCTCTTCAGCCGCCGTGGACGCCGATTTGTGGGCGGAAGTGGACAGCACCGTGGAATTCACTCCCCCAGTCGTGCCTTCGGTCAGTCACACCTTGTCGGAGGCGCCAGTCCATCAAATGCTGGTAACGCTGCGGACGATGCTCTTTGCCGACCTTTCCTTATCATACCGGGAGGTACACACCATAGTGACGTAGCTGACCGGGGCGTTACAAGTGCTGGGCTGTCCACTGGGGGAATGGTCGCGATGAGTCTTACTATTACTGAAGTATGTTAAGCATCGCGAGTTCCTCGAGACCCAGGCTCCTGACGAATGTGCCGCCCTTGATGCCCAGGCAGACGAGTATTTACAGACCTTGGAGGCACGGCGTCACGATGAGGAGCGCCATGAGAGGGCTCTCGGGGAAGGCCAGAGCAATGTTCGCTCCCTTAAGAGCCGCATTGTGAAACTAGAGAGTTACCTTGCCGCGGCTAGGTCTGACCTTACCGAAGCCGAAAGAGCGGTCGAGGCGAAAGGCGAGGCTCTGGCCGTTGCCCAGGTCGAGGCGACATCCGTGGAGGCGGAACTTGCTCGACTCGAGGAATGGAGGGGCCGCTTACGCGACATGACAAATTTTCCTTGCGTCGGAATCCTCCCCCTCGAGGACGTCTTCAGGGGTACCGACTGAGCGTTGCACCCCTTAATTCCTTTCTCTTTTCTTTTGAATGTAACACAGGGGTATGCCCCGAAGCTTATATAGGTTGATTTCCTTTTATCTAAATTGAACAACAGATTTATGGTTTCACATGCTCTTCTAGCACGCATTCCCCTAGGGGGCCTCTTTTCTCCTTCCTCCTCTTTCGCGTGTATCGTCCCTTCTCTCTCTTTTTTTGTGCCGGGACGCATCGGGAGGGCGTGAGTCTTTGCGATGGTTCGCTCCAGGAGGACTAGGCAAGAACCCATGTCAGGGCACGGGAGAATGCTCGCCTTCCCAGGGGGAGGACGAGGGGATCACTCCACCGTACCAAACGGGTGACTCATTGGCCTCGCCACAACGTTGGAAAAGCGTACCGGCCTTAGGCGGGGGGTCTCGGTTAGAGATCGGGTTTCCCGTCGTCCAGAGGGGACGGAGAGAAGAGTTTGTCTAATCAATGACCTGGACGAAAGATCCGAGTCAAAGGGGTACTCATCGCCCGGGGAGGACGGAGAGAAGAGTTTGTTTAGTCAATGACCCGGACGGGGAGTCCGAGCCAAAGGGGTACTCACCGCCCGGGGGGGGGGGGGACGGAGAGAAGAGTTTGTTTAGTCAATGACCCGGACGGGGAGTCCGAGCCAAAGGGGTACTCACCGCCCGGGGAGGACGGAGAGAAGAGTTTGTCTAGTCAATGACCCGAATGGGAGATCCGAGCCAAAGGGGTACTCACCGCCCGAGGAGGACGGAGAGAAGAGTTTGTTTAGAAATTTCTTTTAATAGTTCCGTCGCTACGGGGCGACGGCTGAAAATGGGGGGAGTTCCCCCTTTCTCGGCTTCCACTCTTCCCTTGCTCTTGTATCTTTTCTTTTTTTTTTACTTCCCTTTTTTTCTCTTTCTTTTCTTTCTTCCTCTCTTCTCTTCTTTTTCCTTTTCTCCTCTTTTCTCTTTTTTTTCTCTTCTCTTTTCTCTTTTTTTTTCTCTTCCTCTTCTTCTCTTTTTTTTTCTTTCTCTTTTCTTCTTCTCCCTTTTTTTCTCTTTCTCTTTTTTTTTCTTTTTTTTTACCTTCCTCTTCCCTTTTTTTTCACTTTTTGAAAACATGGATAGTGGTCAGGTTGTTTGGACGTCAATCACGCAAATCCGCCCAAAATAGGGCGGAGCGTTATATTATTGATTGAACGGGGGCGCCGGAGCGTGGTACAGTCTCAAGTGCCTTCCATTAAGAGGCGGGAACTGAACTTCCCCCCGATGGTTGACAATTACATAGGCCCCACCTTCGTAGACTTTTTGGACTACGTAGGGTCCGAGCTAGTTCTCATTCAGCTTACCCTTAGGGTTGGCAGCCATGAGATCTCTTCTCTTGACCATGACGAGGTCGCCCTTCTTGAATTCGCGTTCCTTGACAAGCTTGTCAAAGGCACGTGCAATCCGGGCCTGGTAGACCTGAATGTTCTGTTGGGCCTGGAGCCGCTTTCCTTCTAGACTGGAGAGTTCCTCGAGCCTTCGTTCAACGTTGGTCTGCCCTTCAAGGACAAGCCCATGTTGAATGGCAACCCTGAGGGACGGTATCTCCAGTTCAATGGGGACGATTACCTCCGAGCCATATACGAGAGAAAAGGGCGAGCAGCCTGTTGGAGTCTTGTATACGGTTCGGTACGCCCAAAGCGCCTCGTACATCCTTTCTTCCCAGTCCCTTTTGTTAGAGCTGACAGTCTTGGCCAGGAGAGTGCAGAGTGTCTTATTAAAAGCTTCGGCCAGCCCATTAGCCTGTGGGTTGTAAGGAGTCGATGTCCTCCAATCAATTTTATATTTTTCTGCCAGCCGGTAGACCTTCTGGTTGCGGAAGTGGCTGCCGTTGTCTGACACAACTCGGTCGGGCGCGCCAAATCGGAATATGATATTACGGCGGACAAACCTGACCACGATCTCTCCGGTGACCTCCCGTAAGGCGACAGCCTCTGCCCAGTGGGAGAAGTAGTCGGTTGCCGCCAAAATGTAATTGCAGCCTGTGGAAGATGCAGGTAAGGGACCCACGACGTCCGTTCCCCACTGGGCGAACGGCCAACTGGGCGCGGTTGGGTGTAACTGCACGGGGGGCCTTCTGGGTACAGTGGCATGCTCCTGACATTTCTGACACGACTTAGCATATTTGCAGCAGTCGTCGAACATCGCAGGCCAATAATAGCCAAGCTTCTTTATTTCAATCTTCATCTTCGGCCCCGCCTGATGTGCGCCAGCTGTCCCGGCATGGACCTCCTTCATGACCTTCCAGGCTTCTTCAATGGACAAGCATCGGAGGAGTAATTTCTGCTTGGCGTCGGCCACCATTCGGAATAATATTCCGTTTCGGAGCTCATATGAGTCCTTAATTCTGATTAGCATGATCTTCTCTTCTCTCTTCTTGGGCAGCTGCTGGTACTTGAACCACTGCGTCAGAGGGTCTCTCCAGTCAGGTAGGCCAACGGCTTCCGCTGTGGTGACTTCTAGTTCTTCTTCTTCTGGTTCCTCTTCTATCATACTGGGCATCTGGCGCTGATTTATTACTTGGATACTGAGAGATCCATCCGGAGGCACTGCCAGCGAGCTTGCCAGTTTTGCCAGGGCATCGGCTTGTGTGTTCTCCCATCTGACGACATGGCCTATCTTGAGGAGGTAGAACCGCTCCATGAGCCCCTTTGCTTTAGTGTGATAAGGGAGCAGCTCAGGTTTTCGGACATCAAACTGTCCCTGGACCTGTTTGACGACCAGCAGCGAGTCGCCGAACACTTGGAGCATTTTAATCTCCATTTGGAGGGCCACCCGGAGGCCGATGATCAGAGCTTCATACTCTACTTCATTATTTGTGCAGGGCTTGCTAATGCAGCAGGAAGTATGTATAACTTCTCCGTCTGGGGACTTGAGGACGATGCCGGCTCCGGCCCGTACCTTGGCGCGCCCGGACGGGGTCGCTTCTGTTCTCGAGGCCCCGTCGAAGTATAGCTGCCAGACGGCTTGTTGGACATGGTCCACTTCCAGTGTCTCATCCTCGGGTAGCTCTGCGGCCAACGGGGAGTCTTCGGGCACAGGGTGTGCTGCGAAGAAATCCGCGACGGCTTGTCCCTTAACGGTCTTTTACGGCACGTAGGTGATGTCAAACTCCATGAGCAGCACAGCCCATTTGCCAAGGCGCCCCTTCGGGACAGGCTGGGAGAGAATATGCTTGATGGGGTCAGCCCTGGATATTAAGCTTACTTCATGGGACAGCATGTAGTGCCTCATCTTCTTGACTGCGAAGACCAGAGCAAGGCAGAGTTTCTCTATCAGAGTGTACTTGGCCTCCGCTCCCACCAATCTCCGGCTGAGGTAGTAGAGCGCCTGCTCCTTTCCCTCATCATTATTCTGGGCGAGCATTGCCCCCAGTGAATATTCGGTAGCCGCTATGTAGAGAATAAGCGGTCTGCCTTTGACAGGTGCCCCCAGGACTGGCGGGGTCTTCAAGTACTCTTTTAGCTGGTCGAACGCGTGCTGGCATTCGTGACCCCAGCTGAAGGGTGCATTCTTCATCATCAGTCTGTGGAAGGGTTGGCAATGCCCCGACAGGTTGGAGATGAACCTGCGGATGTAGGCTAGACGGCCCTGTAGGGACCTTAGCTCTCTTAGACTCTTCGGAGGGGGCAACTCCTGAATGGCTTTTATCTTGAAGGGGTCAATCTCGATCCCTCTGTGCCGGACGATAAAGCCGAGGAACTTACCACTGGACACGCCAAAGGTGCACTTCATAGGGTTCATCTTCAGCCCATACAGCCAGAGCCTTTGAAAGATGACCCTGAGGTCGCTCAGATGTTCAGCTCTCTTCTTAGTCTTGACAACTAGATCATCAATGTAGCATTCGACCTTGCTATATAGCAGCTCGTCGAAGATCTTGGTCATCGCCCGCTGATATGTAGCACCGGCATTCTTGAGGCCGAAGGGCATCCTCTTGTAGTGGAATATCCCCTTGGGCGACCTGAAAGCCGTGTGAATCCGGTCGTGGTCGGCTATCCAAATTTGGTTATAGCCTGACGATCCATCCATAAAGGACAGGGCCTCGTGGCCGGTGGTTGCATCAATCATCACTTCGGTGATAGGCACCGGGAAGTCATCTTTCGGGCAGGCTTTATTCAGGTCGCGAAAATCCACGCAAATCCTGATCTGTCCATTCTTTTTCTTTACCGGTACAATGTTGGCCAACCAGGTGGTGTATTGGTTCTCTGCCACGAAGCCGACATCTATGAGCTTGTCGACCTCCTTGCAGATCTGGCTGATCAATTCCGGCCTCATACGCCGGGGAGACTGCTTCACTGGTTCCACCGTGGGATCAATGGCCAAGATGTGCTGAGTCACCTCGGGGCTGAGCCCAGGCATTTCTTTATAGTTCCAGGCAAAGTAATCCCGGAATTCTTGCAGCAACTTTATGTATTGTTCTCTCTCCTGTAGGGGCATGAGAGCACTCAGAAAGGTCGGCATGGGGTCACCTTCGGTGCCAAGGTTGATCTCAATCAATTCGTCGACTATGGCCTGGCCGCCATTTTCAATTTCCGGCGGGGCCGACAAATCAACGAAGTCTTGATCTTCATTGTCTTTGGGCTCGAGGATGCCATCCCCCTCTTCTTGTTCCTCATGAAGGGGCGCGGAGGCTGCATTTGTTGCGCATTCCTCTGGGACTATAGCTGCCGGGTCCGCGGGGTCCGCTGGTGCAGAAAGGCACAAGGCCACCTCGGGGTCTTCTGTATAATCATCATAGACAGCTCCGGCGGGGGCCGGGGCAGCCGCATCTTCAGGCGCCTGGTACTGGATGGATAGTGTATAGGCTCCTCTTCTGGGGCTGTCCGCCACGTGGGTGCGTGGTGGGGCTACCACATAGTCTCCCATTCTGAGCTCGTCCCTGTCAATGAGGTTTTGAGCAATGTCTTTGAAGACATAGTAGTCTTCGATGGTGTGGCCCAGTATCTGGTGGTAGGGACAAAACAGTGGGTCCCCGCTTCTTCGGGTGTCCTGCGGCCTCTTGGACCGTGGGAGGGAGACCTTGCTGTAATGGCAGGCCCAGTCAAAGATACCCCGAGTCTTCTCTCTTGGGAAAGAGTAGGGCTTTTGCAGCTTCTCTTGGAGTGTCAGGCCTTGCCTGGTTGGTCGCTCGGTTAATGGGTTTGCCGTGTCTCTTGTCTCCCTTCTTGACCAGACGGGGACATCGGGACTGATGTCTCGGGGTCGAGACATGTAGCCACCCCACGGGCGGAGAGAACCCTGGATGAGGTCGGCAACTAGCGAGGTCAACTCAGCCAGCCGTGCTTTTAACATCTCGATCTCCCGTTGCTGCCTATGGTACAAGGCGTACATGACGGGGTCATATCGAGGGGAATTTGGGACATGACCCATGCTTCTGCTTCTTGCTTCGCCAGCAGGCCGAAGTGAGGGTGCCTCGGCGGTGTGCTCTTGCGAGGCTAGCCTGTCGGAGAGAGAGGGGGTTTTTCCCGTGCAGTGGCGGCGGAGAGGGTTCCAAAGGAACACTTCTTCGTCTTGTGCCTCCTCAGCCGGAGGCCTGGGATATACTTCTTGGTGGGCTTCCCGCAAATCTGCAGCTTCCGCGGGGTCGTCGCCAGACAAGGTCGAAACCGATATCACATCAGTTTCGTAATAATCTTCTGGTGAAAAGCCCAGACCGGGGTGCTTGGTGATTTGTAGCAACCGTCGATCCAGGTTTGGCGGGTTCCACATTCTTTCGAACATTTCCTTCCGGCTGGCGGGTTGATAGGGGGGAATCTTTTGCTTTCTGACCATTCTGGCTGCCTGGTCGATCATGTGGGGGAGTCCCGTAATGGGGACGTGCGGGTCATGCAACTCGTCAAGAAATTGGCAATCATCATCTTCCATGACTGGCTTTTCCCCGGCAACATAAAAGATAGTGGATGGCCCCTCCGGGTTAGGCACTTCAAAGGTCCTCAGCCGCTCGGCCGCTTGACAGTCAATTTTCGTAATGGGCTTGATGATCCCTGGCGAGACTCTGACATCCTCTAGCAGGTCTTCAAGGCAAGGCGTCCCCGGTGTAGAGTAGATGGGGAGAGGGGCTCCCTTAAATACCCCCCCCCCTCTTGTGCAATGAATGGTACATGTGGGGGAGCCACATAACATGGGGGTGGCGGAGGAAACCAACTGCCCGACTCCACTTTCTTCTTTCCCTTGTCTTGGGCGGCTTGGGGAATTTGCTTCGCCTTTTCTAAGTACAGATTGGCATCTGACAGATGACACTCGAACACCTCGAACGGGTGGAGGTCGGCGAAGATCCTGACTTCCTTCCCCTCGCAAGGGTATTTAATGCATTGGTGCAGGGTGGAGGGCACCACTCTGTTCTGGTGTAACCAGGGCCGTCCCAGCAACGCCTTGTAGGAAGTGTTGGAGTTGATGACGTGGAACTGGACCTTGGTGGTGAAATCATCAAAAGTCAAGTTGAATTCTGCAACCCCCATGGGGACCTCACATTTCTGGTTAAAACCAGCAATCTTGACATTTTTGACCTCAACCAGGTGTACGTCAAAGTAGTGCTTTTGGTACACCCGGTAGGGGAGTATATTCACTGTTGCCCCTGGGTCGATCAGGACCCTGTTGATATGCTGGCCGTTCAACTGCCCTTTCATGTAGAGGGGTCTGTTATGGCTGTAGGTGGGCAGGAGCATGTCATCTTCTGTGAAAGCCACGGCCACCTCAGGTGATATCTCTATTAGGCAAGCTTCAAGATGTGCTGGCGTCTGGAGTGCGGCAATGATGGCTTGCCATGTTTCTTCGTCCAAAGATAGCATCTCCCACACGGTAAACCGGGTCGGGATCTTTTTGAGGTGTCTGACTATTCGGTCGGCAGCCCGCACCTTGAGTAATTTCATCTCTTTGGGCTTGCCGCGCCTGCCCCCACCTTGGAGCTGGGGTGTCAGATCAGGGGATGCCTCCTCTGCGGGTCCTGTCACAGCCTGTGGGGCCGGCGGGGCCTCCTCCTTTTCTTTCATGAATTCGGCGAGATTTGGGATGCCGTTAAATTCTTCTTCCGGCTGAGGGAGAGCCGCCACCGGTGGAGCTTGGGAACTACTTGCTTCTTTGGTCGAAGGAGACCCTTGGGAGTGCGCCCGCCCTGCCGTTCGGGCTAACAGGAATTCAGCGAATGAAGGGGTGCCTTGGCTTCTGGCCCCTCCGGGATAGAGACCCGACGGAGGAGGGATCTCGGTGCCTCGGACCTCAGGGCGGGGACCTGGTACGGCTGTTCCCCCCTGAGCATGATGTTGAGGTTATCCTGAGGAGGGCGCCCCCACTTCCTTTCCGACTTGGTGGCATGTTGGGAAGAGGAGACTTCAGCTTGATTCACCTCTGGCGGCTCATGGGGTGGCTCTTCTTCTGTTTCCTCCAGGGAAAGGGCAGTGTCAAATAACGCCGAGAGGGTGTTGCAGGCAACGACGACCTCCTTCTTCTTCTTGCCCCTGGGTCTTCTCTTTTTCTTCTTCCTTCCTGCTGCGGCGGATGGCTACTCTTGGGGAAGTTCAGCCCACAGGGGAGGCTCTTTCTCTGCTTCAGCTTCTGTCCCTGGAGCCAGTTCAAGTGATTTGAACTCCTCCCATGGGACATACTCCTTCAGCTCCACGGGCTGGATTTCGGGCTGTTCATAGTCTTCGAGCCCATCAATAATAGTCTGGAGTCTTTCGACCGCCGGGCTGGTCTTCTTATGCATCCGCATCGGGACGCAACTCTTTTTATTGTGAGTGGGCCGCCTCATGACCAGCCGAGGGGCCGTGTCGTGGCAAACCGGGCTCGCCGGGGGCGGTGCAGGCAGGGGTATCACGTCCCTCAGACGAACTCCGGGACTGGGTCGAGGGACGTGTGCTCTTCTATTCTTTCCAGTTGCAGTCTGCCAACCTCCTTGATCCTGAGCCGGGATCGTGATGAAGGTCTCATAAGTGGCGCGGGCGCAGGCCTCCGCCCACTCCTCAGGCAACTCCTGGTATAGCGAGACCATGTTGACAGTGGAGGTTATGCTCGGTAACTCATGCGGTTGCAGGGGGTCTACTCTATGCTCCCCCATGTCCAGCTCCCCATTCTTGATTAAGGACTCAATAACATCCTTGAAGACATAGCAGTTTTCAATGGTATGCCCGAGCACTCGGTGGTACGGGCAGAAGCGCGGGTCGTCCTTTTTCTTTAGGTCGCCGGGCCTTTTCGACTCTGGCAGTGTAATTTTGTTGTAGCTGGTTGCCCATTCGAATAGGAGCTTAGACTTGTCTCGGGCGAAGGAATACATCTTATTTCTCATCTTCTCCCTTAGTGAGGGGCCCTCCCGCCGTTCTGTGGTTCTGGGCGGAGGAAGGTCGGTAGCCCCCTTGGCCTTCTCTTTCTGCTTTTCAAAAGCCTGTAAATCTAATGTGTGCACCTCAGGGGGAGCTGGCTTCTTCTCGGTCTGCCTGGCTCTTTGGCTTGGCATGGCCGGGGTGGAGGAATATCGGGCCAAAAATGCCTCGATCTCTGCTACCACATTGTTCAGGCGGTCAAATGTCTTGACCTCGGTGCCAATCATCCTTTCCAGGATCTCTTTTTTCAAGTTCTATTTGCAGATCTGCACCGCATCCTCCTAGTGTGGGGGACGCCTGCACCTCATGCTGAGGTTCCTCCATCTCTTGATATAGTCAAGGGCCGACTCGTCATTCTTCTGTCTTGTGGCGTAAAGTTCTGCCACGGTGACCTCCCATTCTGCAACATAGAATCTTTCTTTGAACTTCTTTTGCATGTCGGGCCAGTCGGCGACAGACCCAGGTGGAAGGCCGGAGTACCACTCAAAGGCAAGCCCGGTGAGTGTCGAGCCGAAGAACTTCAGGAGGTAGGCCTCATCAGCAGCCAAGTCCCCCATGACGTTCACATAATAAGCAATGTGCTCCCTGGGGGATCCTTGCCCGTTGAACTTCTCGAACTTGGGTGGCTTGGTGACGCCGACCGGCAACTTCTTCGCAGCATAGTGAGCCGGGTAGGGCACCCTATAGACGTCGAACGGTGTCTGATCCCCGTCGCCTCTTTCGGCCAGTTTCATGTCAATCATCTGTTCCAGCATCAACCGGCTAACTGTTGCTGGGTCGACCAGACTCGGATAAAAATGGGCGGGCTTAGCACTCGGGGTGGCCAGCACGGTCCCCTGGGGGGGCCATGAGGGATCCTTGGGAAGGTGAGGCCTGTGGCGGGGCCGGCGCGGTGCAGTGTGCCTGCTGCAGGGATGCGTCCCCGAGGGGGTTGAGGACTGCTGGAAGGGCTGCTCCTGAAGATTGCCCCCTGTCCTTGGGTACTTCGGGTATGACCTCGGTCTGCCAGGACATTGGGGGCGGTGTGTTCCGCTCATTCAATTACTTTTTAAGCGACTCAATTTCTTGCTGGAAGCGCTGCATCATGAGCAGCATTGCAGGATCAGCTGTGGGGAGACTGAGCATGCCCCCTATTTCTTCAGCCGGGGCGTCCTCGGATGATGTAGAGGGTCCGCCGCTCGTGTCGCCGGTGGTAACCACATTGGCCGTGAGGGCCACAAGGGGCTCTTCAGGTAAGGTCCCATCGACGCCTGTGGGCGTCACGCCGCCTGCCGCTCTCCCTCTTCTAGTAAGGGGTCCCGGCCTGGAGGCAAGTCTGGCCATTTCTTCCGGATCGGCAGGCAAGGCCCCATACCGATCGTGAACTCCTTCCATATGGCAGGTGAAGGTGTGCCATCTTTTGTTTCTCCTCGTCGCCTTCCTGGACGATTTCCCCGGGAACACCAGCCTGTCGAAGACCGATCGTCAGGGCGGCGCTTCCTCCCGAATAGGGGACTGGCGCGGCTCCTCCGAGCGGTTCCTGGATTCTACGCTGGGTGCGGGCCAGGCTCCTTCTTCCTGGAAAGTGGAGGCCATTACCCCCAGCAGTCTCTGGCGGCCGGCGGGGGTGCTACCCGGGCCTTGGAGGTAATTCCTCATAGCCTGCTCGATCCCTTCCCGCTCCTGGTCAGGGAGAGCAGCCTGTGATTGCATGTCGATGATAGCGGCAGGAGGAGAGTAGGCCCTGGGTGCCGGGCGGGCGACGTTGTGTCGGCGCCCGTGGTGGCGGCGGTGAGCTTTCTCGGGCAGCATCGAGGTGACGGGTGCTGGTCGGCAAGCCGGGGTCGTGAGCTCGACCCTTTCATTTCTTCTAGCCCTCCTCGGGCGGGAAGTGCTAGGCCCCGCCTGGCGGGTGCAATGAGTCGGGTCTCCTCCTTGGGGACCCAGACCTGCTTTAGTTTGGCCGGCCTGTGAACCGGCGCAGCCTTCTGCGATGCGGCCACAGCAGTGGGCGTCACCTTCTCCTTCAACTTCTCCAGTCCTTGAAAGGAGTTGTGGACTGGGACAGTCGGGAGGACACGGTCCGGTGTCGCCCGGGACCTCTGCCCGTCCAGGCGGACTCGGAGGGCCCCGACAGTCATAGTCTTTCCAGAATTGGAGGAGCGGCGTCCAGGGCTGGCGCCGGCGTTGCTCCTCCGGAGCCTTCTACGGTGGGATGCCGACCCTTGGTGGGATGGGCCGGTGGTTTGGTGCAGGTGGTGCACGTTGTAGCTTAGCGTCGTTGCTGGGACGCCATTGTTGTTCATGGCCACAGCTCTGCCGGTAGCAGCTTCAGTGGCCCTCGTAGAGAGAGCGTTGATCTGGGACTCCTCGGGCGCCTTCACCTCGAGGATGTTGGCAAAGCCCACCCCCAAGAAGTTGGGGAAGCCCACAGTGGGAGGGAAGCTCCCAAAGTTGAGGGGGACCGCCAGGTAGCCACCTTGGACATGGTTCTCCACGACTTGAGGGCTGCAGGTGACAGCCATCGTCGGGACCATGCTGCAATTTCCTCTCTCTTCTGCATTTGAGAAGGTAACGCATTTAGTATTACAAGAAGGGGGCCGCAGGGCCCCTGATTCTGGCAAAGAGATGAAGGGTGGATCTGTTCCCCCGGGCGTGCCAGACTTGTGGACGCACTTTTCGTTCGACGGATCCTCGTCGGCTCCGTTGGTTGGTTTATTAAGTGCGTGGGCGTGCCAGTCACCGAAGTGACAATTTATTCGGGCTCCGAAGAGCCCGTGGTGCGCTCGATCTGACTTCGTCAGACGCCTTGTGTGGTTCGTGTCGGGACCAAATCCCGTCGCGCCGTAAAGGTCACGACGTCATTTACATCCCCCATATGAGGGAACACCCTTGATTAATTGCCGGAATTAGGGGACCTACGGCCGAAAGGAATAATACTAATTGCGCAAGAAAGGGGCAGGAATAGATTGCACTAAGGGTTGAATTCGGGCCATAGGCCGTCGGCCATGTCGGTCGCTCGTGGACCTTTTCATGTTCGGACACGGGTCCGTGATAGAAACGCGATGAGAAAACCGGGGCAAATCCGTTCAAGTGTCTGCCGAACGCACGACGATTTCAATCACAGCCCGGAAGGGTATAGGGACGAGGAAAAAATCCGGTCTAGTTGGAATGTCGGCCCGAGATCAGATCTGGGCTTGGCCATGTCGGGATAGCTCCCAAGATCCTGGCCCAACCTGAAAAGGCGGCATTGTTATTCCTTTGATATCGGGACACAGGGGAGAGACGGGACTGCGATGTGGACCCTAGCATTTTTTTGAGGTTTTTCTTAGTTTATATGTTCCTCTCTTTCCTGGTTGTTTATTACCTTCTCTTTTTTTATGCATTTGTTTTATTGAATGATTTTTCCCTTTTTTATTTATTACTATTATTATTATTTTCTCACCCCCACCCCTTTTTTTACTATTGTCATTATTGCTACATATTTGGCGTCCTTTAATTAGCATAATTTTTCATTAATTCATTTATTATCTTTATTGTTATTGCCATGCTATGTATACACACACACACATATATATATATATATATATATATATATATATAGATATACACGTATATAGTGTACCGGCAAAGGGAGATGGGGTGTACCGCTGGGGAATGGAGTGTGCCGTTGGGTGTAAAAAGGGATGTGCCGCTGGGGGGGGGTAACAAGGTGTACCGCTGAAGGCAACGAGGGTGTACCGCTGGGGCTAAAGAAAAGAGTGTACCGCTGGGGGGAGTAAAGGCGTGCCACTGGAGGTTGGGAGAGGGGTGTACCGCTGAAGGTCGTCTGGGGTGTGCTGTTGAAGACGGGGGGATGGTTGTGCTGTTGGAGGGGGATGAGAGTGTGCCGGTGAAGGTTGGGGATGAGTACCACTGAAGGGCCAAAGGTGGTGTACCGGCGAAGGAAGGCGGAGGTGTGCCGGTGAAGGGCTAGAGCTGTGTGCCGCTGAAGGGCTTAAGGAGGGTGTACCGGCGGAGGCCTCAAGGCAGTGTACCGCTGGGGGGGGCAAGCCTGAAGAGTGTATCGGCGAAGAAAAAAGGGGGATAACATGAAGTCTGTACATTCATCAGCCCCAAAGTTTGTACATTGGCCTATTGACTGCAGCTCAAAGTCTGTACATTGGCTGCTCAAAGTCTATACATCGTTCATCGGCTGCAGCTCAGAGTCTATACATTGTAGCTCAGAGTCCGTACATCGGCCAGCCCAAAGTCTGTACATCGGTCAGGCCAGAGTCTATACATCCTTCAGCTCAAAGTCTGTACATTGGCCTATTGACTACAGCTCAGAGTCTGTACATTGGCTGCTCAAAGTCTATACATTACATCTCAAAGTCTGTACGTTCCAGCTCAAAGTCTGTACGTTGACGCCCGAAGTCTGTACGCTGCAGCACAAAGTCTGTACGTTGCAGCATGAAGTCTGTACATTCTAACATGAAGTCTATACATCGCCCATCCCAAAGTCTGTACACTGCAGCACAAAGTCTGTATGTCGTAGCATGAAGTCTATACATTGGCTGGCCCAAAGTCTGTACACTGCCGCACAAAGTCTGTACGTTGTCCCTTGGCTGCAGCTCGAAGTCTATACATTGCTTGCTGCTGTGTTTGTGCGTCAATCTGCCAAGTCTATACATTGGGTTCCACTGAGACGGTGGATGAGGGTGTACCGACGAAGAGGGAGAGGCAATAAGGGGAGTGTGCCGCTGAAGGGCCAAGAGGGTGTGTCGTTGAAGGGCTGTTGGAGTGTGCCGCTGACGACGGGCAGTGTGTACCGCTGAAGGCTTTCTGGAGTGTGCCATTGGAGGTTGTGAAGGGCGTACCGTTGGAGGCTAAGGATGGATGTTCCACTGAAGGCGGTTTGGGGTTGGAAATGTCAAGGGGGGGTGTAGACACGCCGTTCTTGACATTACAGTGAGTAAATCTCATATTACACTATGATACCCCAAGGCGGCCTTCACATTTTTAATTACTCTGGTGATTTCCTATTTTTCTGAATTTTTTTAACATTTTTTTGAATTTTTCCGTGAAAAATCTTGGAGGTGTACAGGAGACTGGACGCCTCCATAAATTCATATATATATAAAATAATAAAAATAATAGAAAAATCAAAAAATCATGGAGGCGTCCAGGTGCCTGGACGCCTCCATAAATAAAAATAATTAAAAAATCAAAAAAATCATGGAGGCGTCCAGGAGGCTGGACGCCTCCATCAATGGCAAAAAAAAATGAAAAAAATAATAAAATAATAAATAATATATATATATATATATTATTGAAGGCGTCCAGGCCCCTGGACGCCTCCATCAACCAGCTCACGGGCGACCCCCGGCCATCGACTGACCGTTGCTCAGTCTGTCGTTTGAAGAAAATCCAAATTATGGAGGCGTCCAGGCCCCTGGACGCCTCCATCAACCTGCTCACGGGCATCCCCGACCACTGCCTGACCGTTGCTCGGCCTGTCGTTTGAAAATAATCCAAGTCATGGAGGCGTCCAGGCCCCTGGACGCCTCCATCATTCAGCTCACGGGCGTCCCTGACCACTGCCCGACCGTTGCTCGGCCTGTCGTTTGAAAAGAATCCAAATTATGGAGGCGTCCAGGCCCCTGGACGCCTCCATCATTCAGCTCACGGGCACCCCTGATCCCCGACTATCTGTTGGCTGGCTTGTAGTTTGAAAGGAATCCAATGTCATGGAGGCCTCCAGGCCCCTGGACGCCTCCATCATCCAGGTCACAGATGCCCCTGGTCACTGACTACCCATCAGCATGTCAGATTGTCGTTTAAAAAAGATCCAAGTGATGGAGGCGTCCAGGCCCCTGGACGCCTCCATCCTCCAGAGCTCTATAAATAGAGGCCTACCCCCCTCAGTCCAAGGGTCGAAAAAAAAGGCGCCGGGAGGCTGTCGGATTCTATTCCTAACCCGTGGGTGTTTTGTAGGTGAGGTTCTGCCGGATTCTTGGGTGCCCGTGCTCGCAGGAGAAAGGCCGCCTTCGCCCACCGTGCTCCCGCGTCATCCCTACGCTGTCGAAGCTCCTCAGCCTCGCCATCGACCATCCAATAAGCCATTCTCCTCTCTTCTCTCTTAGTTATCTTGCATTCATCATATCGCAATTTCCACCCCCTTTTGGAGGGAGTCCCTTCCTGTTCCTACGTTGGTATAATCGCCATTCATCATAAGCATTTTCCTCCTACTCGTGTCCGAGAGGGGTTTTAAAAGACAACACCAACCAGGTGTGTGTCCTGCCATCATTTCGTTACTTGCATCTTTAGAATTGAATACTGCACCTTCGTCTTTCTGATCCATTTGTTACTGGTCTGTCATTGTTTTGCAAGGGTAATTGAAGATAACCCTCTCCGTCGGCCGGCCGAAGGGGGAGGAAGAAGCAACCCGCCATTTCCCACTCTCGAGGATTCACGGTCTCCGTACCTTGTACAAGGTACACGCGATCATTTCTTTTCATTGAGGTAACCCCTCTGGCGATCACATCCCTTTAGCATCCTACGTATGCTCTTTTCTCTATTGGCACGTTTCATGCCCCTTATTAGCCTTTAGTCACATCGAGTTTTCATTTTCTCCTCTTTTAAGTGGATCCCTACTCGGCAATCCACAGATTGGCGATCACGGTGGGACCTCTTTTTGCTTTTTTGGGTTACCTTTGAACTCTCGGCACCCACGTGTGCCTCCCTTCTTTCGGCACCCGCGTGTGCCCCTCCCTATTGCGCCCACGTGCGCTACATCATTTCCCTCGTGCACCACGTGCACTCCCCCGGTCCTTTGTGATTACTTCGAGGTCTACGTTATCTCGGCACCCACGTGTGCCCCTCCACTCGGCACCCACGTGTGCTCCCTCCACTTGGCACCCTCGTGTGTCCCCCTTCTTATTGCGCCCGCGTGCGCTGTGTCATCCCCTTCGTGCACCACGTGCACTCCCCTTAGTCCCCTCTTTTGTCATTTTTAAGTCTGTGTTGTCTTGGAAAGTAGAACGGCTATATCTTCCTCTATCTGTTTATTGTTGTTATATTCTTGTTATATCACTGCTATACATCTGTTATATTTGTGTGCTTATCTCTGCTCCATCTGTGTGTTACATATCTTTTATCCAGCACCGCATTTCATGCATTTACCCCCTTTTCTTTCCTTTTTTTACTTTTTCCTAAGGACCACCCTCTCTTGGTGAAGGAAGGACTCTCCGTTCGGGAATTCCTCTCGACGGACTAGAATCTCCTCCACTGGGACCTCCGTAAGTCCCCGACATCGAAGAATCTCATCTTCGTTCACTGGGCCGGTTGTACCATTGAAGTTCTCCGGAGTTAGTCGACCCATTCGTGGTGAGACGAGAGCCCTTAGCTGACACGGTGGTGAAAACAAAAATGAACTAGGGTCCCTATTTTGTGTGAACTTCGGATCTAGTTAAAAACACAAAAAAAAATCATCAAAATCAAAACACAAAAAAGGCGTAAAGGCATCCACTTGTTTGATAATCTCTGCTACCTACTTGCTAGTGTATGTTTTTGCGTTCTGGGAAAACTGTGAGCATGGCTCACGAGTCTTTTGAGGAGAACCACCCTAGTCGTGGTTTGTCAGCCGACCCGCGAGTCTATGCTATGGACTCGGGTCCTTCTCATGAGCCCTCGCATGAGGTGCAGGTTATTGTCGGGGACACGTCCCCACCACAGGATATCTCTTCCTTACTGGGCGTCCTCGCCAACACGGAGCTTACCTCTGAACAGCTCCGGGCCTTCCAGGCCATTCTGAAGGGGAAATCTGTTTCCCCCACGTCCCAGGAATCAACTCCGACCATCGCACCTCTCCAAGAGTCCGTGCAGGCCATTCCATCTCCTTCATTGGCGCAAGCCATCCATTCTCCCTCGCTTCAAGGACAAGCGAGCCAACAACCACCCTCATTCCAGTTCCCGTCACAATCTCGAACTCCCATTGTTCCCCACATACCGCTTCAGCCGGGGCCGACTGTCGGCGGTCCGGTAGCTCCCTCTCATTCGGGGTTCCCCCCTCAAGTCTCCGGGAGACAGTTTCTCCCCCAGTGGCAAATACCACCTTCACCTCCAGAGGAGCTCACCCAATCGCTCCTCAATAGGTTCAATCGCATGGACGAGCAGTTTCAAAATCTGAGAAGGATGGTGGACGTGAAAGCCACCCCGGAGGTTGCTTTGCCAATCCTTCCCGTCATTCATCTTCCTCCCTCCGAAATGCCCATGTACCGCAGATACAATGGTACCGGCAACCCCTTCATTCACCTCAAGGATTTCATGTATGAGTCCTCCTATTGGCAAAACGATCAGAGGTCCCTGGCATACCTCTTTCGGAGATCATTGGATGGTCCCGCGCTAGAGTGGTTCTATTCTTTGGAGCCCCGCGAGGCCGAGAATTTTGAAATAGTCCAGAGAAGGTTCTTGCAGAAATATGGGGATAGGGTCGGTCCCTCACTCTCCATTACCGACCTAGTGGCCGAAAAGATGAAGCCCGACGAAGATTTTGTCCGCTATGCTGATAGATGGAGGTCTCTGGCGAAAAGAATAAGGGATACCCTCTCCGAGCCCGAACAAGTGAAGATGATTGTGTCTAATGCAACCCCACAGTTCAGACACGTCCTGGCCATGAATAAACTTACTACAATGGAGGAACTCTATGAAAGGGCCCGGTACATCCAAACCCAGTTAAAAGACTCCCCCATTATGAACATGTTTGAGTCACCGAAGCCCAAAGTGGTCAGAAAGATAGGCGTTGGTGTCTCGGGCGGAGCCACAGAAGGGGTCGTGACAAATGAGGAAGTGGGTGCGGTCAACAATGCCAACTATGCAGTCAACCCAAGGCCTCCACAAATGCTCCGACTTCCCCTCCAACCAGGTCCTTTCCCTCTTCATCCTCCACCCCGAAATAATCCACCCCAGGATAATATGCCCCCATTACGTCAACCCCAGCAACAACAACCATAACCTTAGCAACAACAACCACCGCTTCAGTACAACCAAGTTCCACCCCCGGGGAACTATGGTCCCCAACAGCAACAAAGGAGGCCGGTCGGTCCCAAGAGAGCATACTATCCACCATTGCCAGAAACCTTAACAGACATTTTTAATGCCCTCATGGCATCAAACCAGCTCGTCCTACCCAGAGAAAGGCCCGTGTGGCCCCCGAATGTTGATACCTCCAAATACTGCGTCTACCACAGGCAGCCAGGACACACAGTAGATTACTGCTTCCCTTTCAAAGATTACATCCACGATATGAATGATGAACATCAAACAGATTGGGATGAAATGAGACGATACGTCGCCGCTCTCAAGGCTAGGAGACCTCCTCATAGGCCACAGCAGCAGCAACCACAACAACAACAACAGCCTCAGTAGGCCCCACAACAACAGCCCAACATGGGCATAATCCAGAATCCATTACCGGAGCACCAACAGCCCGATCATCAGGTTAACCCCATCTCCTCCTTCCCGGAAGTTGGGAGAGAGCAGGTGTGGCACCCAGAAAGTACCTCCATTCTTTCTACCGCCAATCCTATCATCACGCAACACCCTCACCTTGCCCGGGTAGCACCTCTCTCTTATCAACCCGCGTCAGTATCACCTTCACCATTTCCACTACCATTACGCCCTCTCATCCGTACCCTGATCCTCTATCAACCGACACTCTCCACTACGCCTTCACACCCTCTCATCTTCTCCCACTCCCCCACTTTACCATCCGTCTCTACCACATTTACCCCTACGCCTTCTAAACCCCTTATCATCCGTCAACCACACATAACCCCGTCTTTCTCCACCATATCACCACTAATGCCTTCAAAACAACTCATTACCCATCACCCACCTCAAAATCATTGCCCGCTTCAAGCCCTACCCACTTCTACTTCGTCTCCACCTCCACCTTCCAGACCCCTTATCCTTCATAATCCGCACGATATCCCCTCTACCTCCACCACGCCTCCACCTAACAAACCCCTCATCAGAATCCCTGCTCCCGTCATCACCCCTGCTTCATCAACCATTCCTCCAACACTACCCCTCAAATCCCTGTTAAAACCCACTGCTACCCCCACAGAGGTACAAAAGCCGCAGGCAATGGTGCTCCGGAGTGGAAGGATTTTTCACAGGGTTTTCCCCCACAACAGTCAGAATCCTGAGCAATCTCAGCCAGAGAAGGATGATGGAGAACAACCAGAAAGAGCTATCCCTGGAACACAGTATGATCTATTGAAACACTTGGACAAGACGCCTGCTCGGATCTCCATCTTGGAGCTACTTCAAAGATCCACGTCCCACCAGGCAGCCTTAATGGAGTACCTTCAAAGGGTCATGGTGAATGAGGACTGATACAAGAAATATGAAGTGATCTAGAAGGGGAGGGGATGAATAGATCACTGTTTTCAAACGATTAAAAAATTACTGAAGAATGATTCACTTAAAACAAGCAATCTCGGAGTTGAACTCACAAAAACGCAGTGCGGACAATAGCTCGAGTGGATAGAAGGCACACCACAAAATCACCACAGACAATCACACGAGAACCCAGAGGTTTTTAAGGTGGTTCGGTCAGACCTCCAGTCTGCCTACGTCCACCCCTCACTTCAAATCGAAGTGAGGCTTCCACTAGCACCTTCTAGCAAAGTAGACTCAGTCTGCGACAACGGCTGATTCACAGCTTCACCAGGGGAACACCCTCCCCTCTTCCTCCACACCCGGAGGGAACCCTAAGGATGCCAAGTCCCTAGAAACCAGGAAATAATTTCCTCTTCCTCCAACCGGAGGGAACACTAGTGATCTGCAGTCACTAGAACCAGAGACCAAGGTCTCTCTTCCTCTGAAGCCCAGAGGGAACACCTCTTCTACGAGAGGGAACAATACTTCAACCTCTGTTGCGAGTGAACCAGAGAGAACACGTCTATCTCTTCCCCTGAACACCAGGAGGTAACACCGAGAACTTTCAATCAAGAAGGAAAAACATATAAGAAATGAAAACAAGAAAGAAGGAAATCAAAATTCAGAAACTGGAAACAATGTAGCTCAAACTGAGCAGCAGACTTCGGATTTGATCCGTAAGTCAATACCCATCTTCTAATCACTCTTCTGCTCTCTCTTCTCTCTCAACTGGAACACTCTAGTTTCTCAGGGAGGCTCTTTCTCTTCTGCTCTCACTCAAATTTCTTTTCTGTAACCTCGGAGCTCCTCACTTTTCGTAGATGGTGAGGCAGTGCTTTTATAAGCGATCAGGAGGGTGCATGCAAGGCGTGTGCTTCCCGCGCTCGATCCAGAACCTTCTTGCCACGTGCCCTTATAGCATTGGTTCCTTTAGTATTGGATCATGTGCAGCCCAGTCACTGGGGAATATTCTTCCTCGGACCACCTTCTTCTTCTCCTGCAACGAAATTAAAACCATTAAAACTCAGGGCCACAAGAACTAAAACTGCATGAGGTATGTGATAGCAATACGAGATGCACTATACTGAGAACGACACGAGATACACATGATTATTACAGTACGAAATAAGGAGAGAATGACACGAGGTCAGATGAAAACAGCACGAGGTAAAAAGAGAACGACACGAGATACACAAGATTATTACAGTACGAAATAAGGAGAGAATGACACGAGGTCAGATGAAAACAGCACGAGGTAAAAAGAGAACGACACGAGATACACAATAATAAAGCTAACACTACAAAGGGAACGACACGAGGTCAGATGAGAACAGCACGAGGTGAGAAGGAAATAACACGGAGTAAAACGGTAGTAAGACATGCGATCAGAGGAAACCTGGACGAAGATAGAAAGAAGCAACACGAAGACATAAAAACAACATTAAGACACAAACACAGAAGATAACACGAAGACATAAAACATAAAAGATAACACGAAGACATAGAACACGACTCGAATACAAGATTGCTCGAACTAACGAACGACTCGAAGATGAGGACACCACGAAAACAACATGGACTGAAACCAACTCGAAGACGAAAATAGAAACCGACACGAAGTGTGGTCACAAAGCAAGAAAGACACTTGCAACGTACAGCCTTCATATGGTGTGAGGCGATGTGTAGACTTTGCGTTCAACAGGATGTATAGACTTGGAATGGCTTCAAGGCAACAATGTACAGACTTTGAAATAAAGAGTGTACAGACTGAGAGTTCAAGGCCACGATGTATAGACTTTGCCCAAGGAAACGAATGTGTAGACTTTGGCTTGGGACGAAGGTAAAGATGAGGCTGTATAGACTTGGAACGAACATAAGACTCGAAGACATAGGGGTGACACAGAAGGAGCGACACGAGGTGGCACAGAAAATAGCACGAGGTGCTGCAGTGTTCAGCACGCGATGGAACAAATAACGACGTTCAAAATGGACAACACGAAGTGTAGTAAACACAAATAACACGAAGTAAGAAAGCAACAGTACGGACATGCAAGGTACTACCTCATGGCAGTTTTCCTGTTAATCAAGAAAATTTCAAATGCATAACATTACTCAAGATATCTGATTAAAAATGACAATATTTAACATAGTGATGCTCATCATCAAAACACTAGGAAAGTCACAAAAATCCAACAATCTCCCCCTTTTTGATGATGGCAACACTATATTAAATAACAGAGATGAAGTGCAATGAGATTATATGAAGATAAGTTGTGAAGATAAGCAATGCAGACACACAACACACTCGCCTCCTCTGACGAGCTCCCCCTCAGCAAAGCAGACACACAACGCACTCGCCTCCTCTGACGACTCCCAAGAACTCCCCCTCAGCAAAGCACAAGTAAGACACTCTCCCCCTTTGACATCATCAAAACTAGGGGCAGGTCTGAAGATATCACGAAAAGAAAATTGCTGACAGTGGAGAGAAAACAAGAGAGAGTATGGCTGATAAAGGAAAGTTATTGAAATGTTTAGGCAATTAAGAAAGCCATTAATTTTATGTGAGGATTTTGAGGATCAGTTAGTCAGACTGTGTGCAAAATGGTGAATGAAGATTCGCTCCAAACACAGAACCAGATTCTAAGCAAGTAAGGTACAAGATACCAGTATGGTCAGAGTAAGTCTTTACTCAGAGAGTATAAAGCAAGGAAGTCAGGAAAACAAGGACCTGTGGTATTGAAAACAAACAAACCAAGACCTAAAAGCCAAGTGAACAGGATCTTGATACCAAGAGGGAGAAAATTTATCAAAGATGGTCAAGATCAAAGGTAAATCTGTCAAGTACACCTTTGACATTAGGGAGACACCTTGTTTAGAGGCAGGAATCCCCAGTTACTAGGTGGCAAGACCACATTACCCCTTCTGACAAGAGGACAGAGATAGTATTCTAACTGGTGTTGACATTAAGGTGACACCTTTACCAGAGGCCAGACACCCCAGTTACTAACCAGTTATGTACCATAGCTCTGTATGATCAAGACAGCTAATTAAGCCTGATTTATACTGCCATCTCATGACATGGGATTCTTTCACTTCATTGATGAAAGTCACAGTTTCTCAATGAACAGTTAACAAGGTTGTTAAAACTTCTTTCATGAGTTTTTCATTAAATTGCACTTGAAACCTTGTAAATTAGTCTAGATTCTGTTTGAGAACAATACACCAGCTCCAAAGTTTTTTTCAGACAAAAACACTATATACCTCATTTCGGACTTAACTAGACTAAGTAGGTATGCTGTACTGGCTAGATCAGAAGTCAGTTACAGTGTAAGAAGATAGTCTTGAATTCAGATTTTGATCTCAGTGGGACTAACAGCTAAAATTCTAACAAGAAATTAGATGATCAGTCTTAACGGATAAAACATCCAAAATTTTCTTTTATACACCTACTCAAACTGATTCTCTTATAAGGTCAGCAAAAGTCCGTTCAAAGTATGTTCAGATTTGGCCAAAAGAGCATGACACCTATTATTAATCTAGCTCCCCCTGAGACCTTGACTCCAACTCAGACTTAATCAAGACAAACCTCAAAACACCTCAAAGAAAACAAAGTGATATCAATCAATACGAGTGAATCAGCAAACACTCATAATGAGGTTATTTTCAGCAACAGACAATGAGCATAGATAAGCATAAGAGCACATGACAGATTATTCAGAGATCAATTATTCAATCATGAAATCCTGTAAATACCTAATTCTCTGCGCAATGTGCTAAATTTTTCAGTATCCAGTGGCTTAGTGAAAACATCTACAATTTGTGAGTTAGTGCCAACATGGATCAACTCAAAGGTCTTCCTAGCTACTTCATCTCGAATAAAATGATGCCTGATTTCGATGTGTTTAGTTCGAGAATGAAGTACAGGATTCTTTGCAATGTTTATTGCACTAGTATTGTCACAAAAGATGGAAGTGCAACCTAGCTCAACTGAGTAATCCAGAAGCTGGTGTTTTATCCATATAACCTGTGTGCCACAGCTCCCTGCTGCCACATACTCAGCTTCAGCAATAGAAAGAGCCACAGAGTGTTGCTTCTTGGATCCCCAAGAGACTAGGCACCCTCCTAAAAATTCGCAGTGACCACTAGTACTTTTCCTGTCCAATTTACATCCTGCATAATCTGCATCTGTATATGCAATGAGATCTAAACTACATGATGCAGGATACCAAAGACCTAGATCATGGGTAGTAGATAAGTATCTAAAGATTCTTTTTACAGGTGCCAAATGCAATTCAGTAGGCCTAGACTGGAATCTGGCACACATCCCTACACTAAATTGAATGTCAGGCCTGGATGCTGTTAAGTAGAGGAGTGAACCGATCATACCTCTATATAATTTAGCATCCACCTCTTTACCTTTTTCGTCTGAATCCAGTGAGGAGTTGGTGCCCATGGGTGTTGAGATAGTCTTGAGGTTGGTCATTCCAAACCTTTTCAGCATCTCCAGAGTATACTTGGTTTGATTTATGAAACAACCATCCTCCATTTGTTTGACCTGCAGCCCAAGAAAATACTTTAGTTCGCCAACTAAACTCATTTCAAATTCATGAGACATAGATTCAGAAAATTCTTTACACAATTTTGAATTGTTAGATCCGAAGATGATATCATCAACATATACCTGGACCACTATTAAATCCTTTCCGAGATTTTTGGTGAAGAGGGTTTGGTCAACCTTACCTCGAGTGTAGCCCTTGCTCAAGAGGAATTCAGAAAGCCTCTCATACCAGGCTCGGGGAGCCTGCTTCAATCCATAGAGGGCTTTATTCAACCTAAAAACCATGTTAGGCTGAACAGAGAAATTAAAACCTGGAGGTTGTTCAACATATACCTCTTCCTTCAATACCCCATTTAAGAATGCGCTTTTGACATCCATCTGCTGCAGCCGAATGTTCCTAGAGCATGCAAATGCAAGCAGAATTCGTATAGCTTCCATCCTAGCCACTGGGGCATAGGATTCATCAAAATCCACACCAAATTCCTGACTGTAGCCTTGAGCTACAAGTCTTGCTTTGTTTCTAGAAATAGCTCCATTCTCATCAACTTTATTCTTGAAAACCCATTTAGTGCCAATGACATGAGTGTTATCAGGTCTGGGAACTAGTTCCCATACAATATTTTTCTCAAATTGATTTAATTCCTCACACATGGCGGATACCCAAGAATCATGTTTTAAAGCTTCTTCCACAAATTTGGGTTCCACCTGAGATACCAATGCAGCTAAATCATGTTCTTGGACAATTCTAAAATGAGACCTTGTCCTAGGAGGATCATGCAAATTGCCTATGACATTTTCACTAGGGTGGTCTTTGTGAAATATTATCTCACATGAGGGTTCACCTACCTCAGCTGCTCCTTCTTGCTGTGAGTTTTCTGGTTGAGCAGCTGGCTGCATCTCTTCTTCTTCAATTCTCTCCAAGAAATCTCCCTCATTAGATGGCTCCCTGTCATCATTCATCACTTTGTTAGAGAAATCATTTTCATCAAACACTACATGCGGTGTTTCTTCAACAGTTTGATCATCTTTATTGAAAACTCTGTAAGCCCTTGAGGTTTCTGAATATCCGAGAAAAATTCCAGGAGAGCTTCTAGCTTCAAATTTGTCCAAACCATTTTTACCATTATTGTGAATAAAATATTTGGAGCCAAAAACTTTAAAGTAAGAAATGTTTGGCTGCTTACCCTTGAGAAGTTCATAAGGAGTTTTCCTATGAGTAGGTCTTACCAAGGCTCGGTTTAAAATGTAGCATGCAGTATTCGCAGCTTCAGCCCAAAATCTCCTTGGAAGTCCACTCTCAATCAGCATAGTCCTGGCCATTTCAATTATTGACCTGTTTCTTCTCTCAACAATTCCATTCTGCTCCGGTGTCCTGGGAGAAGAGAATTTGTGAGTCACTCTCTATCTTGAGCAAAATTCAGAAAATGAAGAGTTCTCAAACTCTCCTCCATGGTCAGACTGAATTGTAATGATATTATGTTCACCTTGCAGTTTGATTTTATTGAAAAGTTCTTCAAAGTGAACAAAAGCATCATTTTTATTTGCTAAACCAAATAACCAAGAAAATCTAGTGAAGTCATCAACTATGACTAATCCATATCTCTTACCTGACAAACTTTGTATGCGAGTAGGACCAAAGAGATCCATGTGCAAGTGCTGCAGCGGTTTACATGAAAGACCCTCAGTTCTCAACTTAAAAACTGCACGAGTCTGTTTACCTTGTGCACAAGCATCAAATAGCTTGGACCCTAACTGAAATCTTATTCTGGGCAAACCTCTAACTAGGTTATGCTTAGACAGTTTATTCATTGTAGACAAACTAGCATGGCCTAGACGCCTATGCCAGTCAAAAGCAACCTATTCAGAGTTAGCAGACAGGTGCAGCCCAGTCACGCTCCTCTTCAGCACGGACCGCGCGGGCCACCACACTGGCAAGCTGCTCCTGGAGGGAAGCGATCTCCAGAAGAAGAGCCTGAGGGTTGGAAGACGATCCCCCAGCCATCCCTACCATTGTTTCCTGCTGAGCACATGAAAACAGATAGATGACAGCCGTCGGTTAAATTCTGGAATTTCATGGCGAGAATAAAAATTTTGGGGCCCTACTGTCACCTCTGTCCGTCTCCCAGGCTGAAGAGCCTCCACACAGTCCCCCCTTCGCTGCTATAGGAGGCCGCCACTACCCTGCACCGGTACGCCACCTTGTTGTCCAGGGGTGCGCCGGTCCTCGAGCTTCCCCTTACCGCGACTCTCTTTCCTGACACGGCCCGGCTCATCCGCGCTCGCCCACTCGTCAGCCAAGCCCGGGATTCTTGCCGCACCCTGCATCAAAGAGGGAGGTCCCCCGTCAGTTAACGAGAACGCGTCCCCTGTCAAGGACGTGCCCATCATGTGAGTGCCGCCCTTGCCAAGCCCCTTCCACTCCCACACCACGCACTCCGAATTCAAAACAAGTCATAGAGGGAGAAACCGAAGCACTCACCGAGCCGCGTTCGCCTCCTTCCTTGCCGTCGGGCCCCTCGGGTCCCGCGAGTGCTCTAAAAGGCCCTTCCACTTCCATTGATGCCTCACCGTGCTCATGCACATCCCTCCTCGGGCGAGGAGTCCCTCGACCCTCTCTCCCTTCACCACGATCTGGCCCACCGAACTCCATCAGTCGAGGAGGGAAGAAGACGAAGATAAGCGAGTGAATCTCGGCGGGGGGCGGGCTCATTTGCGGGTGACGCACGGAAGAAGAAAGGCCGCCTCGCGTTTTAGATTTGGATTCAAAGATAAGACGCGTCCCGGTGCCTGGACGCGCCCAAAAGGGGAAGAAAAGAAACATGATCCCTCTATGCAAAGCGATCGTCCCACTCAGATGACCCTCAAGGTCGGAAAGTTGCCTGATCCCGCCACTAGGTCTGCCCCTCTTCATAACGCGGGAAGACTCTCCTTCCATTCTGAAATCCCTAGATTCCCCTCTCCTTCTCCTCCTGAACTACCAAAACTCCCCTTGGTACATTTGAGTAAACTAACCTAAGGGAGGTACTTATAGGAAAGGAGAGGTGCTACGGGACGGAACATGTCACATCAGTGGTCAAGTTGTCAGTGTTTTGTCTGATATCCTTGTACTGCGGTGCAATGCTGTTATATTTCTGTTGCTGCTTTCTGATGTATTTAATCTATGATGGTCTATGCAGGTTTTGCTAACGGACGCCTTTGCCCTATCTTATGTGCCATCCTTCAGTGTTTGGTTCCCCGTGTCAAGCATCATACTATATGATATTTACGCTATTAGAACACGTCAAGGACCTTGCGACTCGAACGGATCTGGGATTTGAGTTCTCCTTCAACAAAAACAGTGATGATTCTAGAAGAATTTGGGTTGTACGGATAGGCCATTAACTGGTGACAGTATGGGGACGACGGTTCCATTCAGTGAGTTGGTGCGTGGATAAACGGGCCCCAGCTTAGTATCAACTCACTGGATCGGTATCCTAACCCGTTCTTAACAAGTTGACAATATTATCCTTGGCTATTTTCTATTTTAGTTTGTTTTAAATTTTTCTTTAAACCCAGCATGCATTCATGTAGGACTTTGATTCCATTGTGGAAAATCATTCAAAGTAATTCGATTGCGAAGGTCGCTGTGCTTAAATTCTTATAATATGAGATATTCCATTCCGAATGAAGTACTGAGTTTCCTTGAGACAGCCCAACGCTGTTCTTCCAAAGGAGACCCTTGTTTGGATTGATCCTCAAATATTCCTTTACTTTTACTCCATTTGACCCATCTTGGCCGTAGCACTTCCACATTGGCTGGTAACCGCTCCCCAAGGTGAAACCTGCAGGTTTACGACCCAGGTACTTCCACACAGAGAAGTTTGTCCCTTTTTCTACTCGTGCCTGAGCGCACATTTTCTCCTTCCTTGTTTGATTTCCGTCCAAACAATTGTTGAATTCGAAAGACCTTCTCCTAGGTCGTCTCGTTGAAAACTCTGAAAACATTCCAAAAATCGTAATGTTGAAAGCGTGTCTCATCACACCTTGGCATCTACTTTTCAGTCCATTCTCACTCCATTCCACTTCACTTCAATGCCATTCCACTACGTGCCACTCCCTTGCAAAGCAGACGCCAAGGCGGGGCAGCTGTAGACACGCCGTTCTTGACATTACAGTGAGTAAATCCCATATTACACTATGATACCCCAAGGCGGCCTTCACATTTTTAATTACTCTGGTGATTTCCTATTTTTCTAAAAAAATTTAACATTTTTTTGAATTTTTCCGTGAAAAATCTTGGAGGTGTCCAGGAGACTGGACGCCTCCATAAATTCATATATATATAAAATAATAAAAATAATAGAAAAATCAAAAAATTATGGAGGCGTACAGGCGCCTGGATGCCTCCATAAATAAAAATAATTAAAAAATCAAAAAAATCATGGAGGCGTCCAGGAGGCTGGACGCCTCCATCAATGGCAAAAAAAATGAAAAAATCAATAAAATAATAAATAAAAAATATGTATATATATATATTATTGAAGGCGTCCAGGCCCCTGGACGCCTCCATCAACCAGCTCACGGGGTCTGTCGTTTGAAGAAAATCCAAATTATGGAGGCGTCCAGGCCCCTGGACGCCTCCATCAACCTGCTCACGGGCATCCCCGACCACTGCCTGACCGTTGCTCGGCCTGTCGTTTGAAAAGAATCCAAATCATGGAGGCATCCAGGCCCCTGGACGCCTCCATCATTCAGCTCACGGGCGTCCCTGACCACTGCCCGACCGTTGCTCGGCCTGTCGTTTGAAAAGAATCCAAATTATGGAGGCGTCCAGGCCCCTGGACGCCTCCATCATTCAGCTCACGGGCACCCCTGATCCCTGACTATCCGTTGGCTGGCTTGTAGTTTGAAAGGAATCCAATGTCATGGAGGCGTCCAGGCCCCTGGACGCCTCCATCATCCAGGTCACGGATGCCCCTGGCCACTGACTACCCGTCAGCATGTCAGATTGTCGTTTAAAAAAGATCCAAGTGACGGAGGCGTCCAGGCCCCTGGACGCCTCCATCCTCCAGAGCTCTATAAATAGAGGCCTACCCCCCTCAGTCCAAGGGTCGAAAAAAAAGGCGCCGGGAGGCTGTCGGATTCTATTCCTAACCCGTGGGTATTTTGTAGGTGAGGTTTGTAGATTTGATTTAAAATCCACACTTAAACAAAAAAATGATAAGAATAAGCAATAAAAATAACAATAAAATAGCACGATGTGCTAAAAGGAGGTTGTGATCGCCAGAGACGCGAAGGTCTCAAAGAGGAGATTGATATGGGGAGATGATCGCAAAATACCTCAAAAGATGCGGGGGATGTGAGTACTCCTTTTCTATTCAAGATCGGCCGGCCGACGAAGAGAGTCTTTTCAATTAATTACCCTTGCAAAACAAAGACAACAACACCAAAAAGATATGGATTAGAAACAATGGTGTAGCATCAAATTCAATAAAAATATAGGTGAGCATGAAAAATATGAACAATACACACCTTAAGGGGATTGCCCTTAAACCCCTATGCAATGAGGGTGTGGGAGATATGAATGCATGTAAAAAAAATATAATGGGGAAAGAGTGCAAGAGATGCACTAAAGGGGAGATCTCAATATGGTTGAGAGAAAAAATCAATATAAGATGAAAAGATGCATGCATGTGTAAAAATGATCTAACGAACAAATGAATATAAGAAATGAGGGGAGAGAAAAGACGAAAATCTGTTTGCTGTGCTCCTTGGTTTTGATCCTCAACGGGGAAGAAGTTTCAAAAGGATGGGGCTTTGTTGTTGGAAGAAGATCATCCTACCAAGCACCTTCAGCCGATCGGTTCCTGTAAAGAAAAACACAGAAGAAAGAGACAGAAGGTAAAGATAGAAGAGAAGATGAGAAGAAAGAAGAAGAAGAAGAAGAAGAAGAAGAAGAAGAAGAAGAAAAGACGGAAGATGAAACAGAAGAGGAAAAACAGAAGAAGAAGAAGAAGAAAAAGAACAAAAAAAACGAAGAAACAGAAGAAGGAGGAAAACAGAAGAAGTGAACGAAACAGAAGAAGGGAAAGAATAAGAAGAAGAAGGAAAAGAAAAAGAACCTCCGGAACCCCGTCAAAGAATCGATTGGGCCCTTTAAATAGGGTTCAAATCAAGGGATAAACAAAGGTAGGAGATAACAATAGTGGTGTTTATCAAAGCAAGAGTCCAATCGAGCAAGGTGGCTGAACAAGGTAAGGCTCTGCGAAGGAAATGTGGAACAAGGCAGGACTCCGGAGTTGAAACACGACATGTCCTAGGGCGTTTCTTAAAAGACGACTTAGATTAGGGCGTTAATTTTAAAATATTCAAAATAGGACTATTTTTTATTTCTTAATATTACTTTCCCATTTTTTAGGTGAAGGTGCATCTCGTCGCCCTGATTCCAACGACTATTTTTGCGTATTTTTCTGACACCCGGAAGACCACCAAATCTCCTCTGGAAGGGAGTTAAAAAAAATTAATAAAATATTCAAATGAAAGTGACGCCCTCCCCCACCGTCGTTTCTTTGAATTTTCGAATTTTTATTTTATTAAAAATTGAACTAACGTCCTTTAACATGTCGTTAATTTTCAAAAATTCTGAAAAAGGTTCAAAAAAATCTTGAAAAATGGGAATTTGAGATAAAAAAACGCCCTCACTGCAGTCAACTATTTTATTTTATTTTTTTTTAATTTTCTTAAAAACGAAAAGACTCCCTCCTTCAAGTCGTTATTTCATAAAAATGTCCAGAAAATTCAAAAAAATCCAAAAAAATCTAGAAAAATCTAGAAAAATCCAGAAAAATAGAAAAAGAGGAGGAAAAGTGAAAAATCCAAGAAAAGTGGGAAAAACCACTCAAACGCAGCTAATTTGAGGGTCAAATTAGGCCATTACAAGGTAATATGAGATGTACTCATAGTAACGTCAATTTTGGCGTGTCTACAGTTGCCCCGCCTTGGCGTCTGCTTTGCAAGGGAGCGTAGCAAACTGAAAAGTAGATACCAAGGTGTGATGAGACACGCAATCAACATCACTTGATGAGAATCAAATCAAAAGCACGAGATGAAGCAAATCTCGGGAAATTCAATGAAATCAACAATGTTTGGATAAAAGGGGAGTTGTGCACGCGGGCACGAAGGAGAATGATCAACTTCCAGCGTGGCGGAAGTACCTCAGGTCACAAACCTGTAGGTTTCACCATTGGGGAGCGGTTACCAGCTAATGTGGACGTGCTGCAGCCAAGGTGGATCAAAGGGAAAAGGATTAAAATAAGATGATAGAAATCCAAACAAGGAGCTTTCGAGAAAATGACCCAAAACAGCGACAAAACGCACTGAAGACACAATTCGGCATGGAATATCTCATATCTGGAAAAGATTAATATCAATTCAACCCTCAAAGTCAGCTCATCAGAATGATTTTTCACAATTGTTTCAAATTCCTACATGAATGCATGCTGGGTTTAAAGGAAAAATAAATCAAACGAAAATATAAAATAATCAAGGATAATATTATTAAACTGTCGAGACTGAGTCAAGAAACTCATTCTGCGAGCTGATACTAAGCCGAAGCCCGTTTATCCGCGCACCAACTCGTAAAACGGAACCATCGTCCCCAGTCTTGGACGGCTCAACGGCCTATCCATATGGCTAAGACTCCTCTGGAATCATCATTATTTTTGATGAAGGGGAACTCAAATTCTAGATTTACCAAAGCCACAAGGTCCTTGATATAATCTAATAGTGTAATAACATATAGTAGAATGCATACAGGGGGATGGTGATAACAATAAACATGGTGGGGCTGAGATGAAATAATGTGCAAAACACCGTGGGTCTTGAATGATGATGCCCAGTCGGTGGGACCAAGAGCTTCTTATCCTGTGCTCAAAAATTCATTAGCCAAGATATAAAAGATAACAAGCAATGAATAAGGCATTTAAAGCATAGCATCCAAGTGTGCACAGCATGAATAGCATGAATAAACATTGCAAAGCATCATTGCAAAACATCATTGTTTGTTGTTATGTTATGAGGATGACAATCTGGGCAATCAAAATTTGGAGTTGAATGTTTGAAAATCGAGAAAATGCCCAGCGGGAAATGATCAGGAAAATTAGCAGGAGTTGATTGAAAGATTTCAGAATGAATAATCAGGAGATATAAACAGAATGCCTGGGGAGATGTAATCAAAGGGAGATAAGCAAATGCCCAGCGGCAAGTCATGAGAATATCGGGAAGAATCAATGGATTGATAATAATAAGTGGAAAGGGGACTCATCCCGTGCTCTTGGTCCTTGCAAAATCGTTCCTGCAAAACACCATCAGAAAATACAATGTAATATTTTTGGAGTTTTGAATACGCAAATTTTTATGAGTTTTGTGAAATACTCAAATTTTTATGAACTTTGGAGTATGCAAATTTTTGTGGAATTTTAAAAAATATTCAAATTTTTGTGGAAATTTTGTCAAGAAATATTCAAAATTTTATGGGTTTTGGCTTAGACATTGCAAATGCAGCATCAAAGGGTGTTTCTGAACCACTGACTAGGGGTTCTCGTTCCTTCCCTTTTCGCTAAAAAAATTACTCAAAGCCGGGCGTGCATGGAAAGTGGCGTCCTATAACCGACCGCCATTAATTAACGGTGCCCCTACCAAGGCCATACCCGAGAAACATTCGGTCTTGGAGGAAGAAGAGAAGAATAATTGGAGATAAGCTTTATACAGGATGGGAAATATCAGGATTTGAATTCCTTCCAAGGTATTAACCCTCAAAGAGGTAGTCTATTGTGCCGGGGCTTTGTGCCTTTAATTTTTAGACCCATGACATGCATACGACCAGGGTTTTCCCTGCGGGGACTTTGCCCTCTTGACATGCCATAATTCATGATTTGCAATTACCAAAATTTTTGATTTGATTTTCATAATAGCCCTTTTTGGCGAGATATGTATCATATTGATTCTTCTTTGGGTCAAGACTGCCCCTATTTGAGACTCCTCTCATATTGGGATTTACCAAGGTCGGTCATCTCATCCGTCAACCTCCTGCCCCTGCATGCGGCCGAGTAAAGAAGAGAAAAAGACTTTCAGAATACTCATGGCATGGCCAAGGTAGCAACGGTATTTTAACAAAAGGAGCCGGCTAAGGACGCCGTGAAGTGTGTGAAATGCCCAACTGAGGGTTACTCTTAAACAAGCAGGGAGAGAATGTTGAATTCCCAGGGTTCTTTATCAACCAAAGTGCTGCGAAAGCAAGTCTAAAGACTCTTTTTAAAAATGAGAATTCAAAAGTTTAAGATAAAGGTTTAAAAACATCACTCTTAATCCTGCTAAGAAGCACTTTCTTTTGAAAATCATGCGTGAAGAAATGGGGAGATGATATTATAAAAATGCTTACTTATGCCAACATGTTACCTTGCAACCTTTGTTGAAGCAGCTGCTGCTAGAGGTGATCATCATGGGATTTGTCCTCTTTAGCAGAAAAAAGATTGGAAGCAAAGGATTGAAAGTGGCTTAACAAGACGGAATGGTGCCCAGACCAGACTCAGACGAAATAAGGAGAAAAGGAAGAGAGGCGAGGGCTAGAACTCCCTCACTAAGGCGCAGAGACCCTGATTACATGGAACAGTCTACAAAAGAAGCGGAAAATTAGGAGGTGGAGTGAGGAATAAAGCCTCTAAAACAATGGGAGAAAGGGCAGATGCCCAGAGCAATGGATGTAGAAGAAGTTGGGTCGGACCCAGGATCGGGAGGAATCAGAAGAAGGAATTGGTAGATAGAAAGGGGCGGATCCGGAGGGTCCGGAGGCAGAGGAGAATCATGGGAAGACCCATCCGGAGGCTCCGGTGGGATAATAAAGGAAGGGACGCGATGCCCTAGAAAGAAATATGGAAAAAGATGATGGAAAAGGAAGAAGAAGATGAAAGATGTGATGTTTTGGAGGATTAGAAAGATGAATCGGAGGAAAGATGGGGGGTCCGGAGGTTCCGGAGGAGGAATAAGTGGGAAAGGGGCGGCGTGCCCGAGGGAAAAGGAGAGGAATGAAGGAGAATCAGGAGGAAAATCCGGAGGTTCTGGAGGAATGCAATGGAAAGGGGCGCGATGCCCGGGGGAAAGGTCCGGAGATTCCGGAGGAATAAAATCAGGAAGGGAATGAGAATCCGGAGGTTCCGGGGGAATAAGAGAATGGAAAGGGGCGTTGTGCCCGAGGAAAAGGTCCGGAGGTTCCGGAGGAAGATAATGAAAAGGGGCACGATGCCCAAGGGGAGAGTCCGGAGGATCCGGAAGAACAAAGTGGAAAGGGGCGCGGTGCCCCGGGAAAAAGTGGAGAAAATCAAGTGGAGAATCCGGAGGTTCCGGAGGAATGAGATGGAAAAGGGCGTCATGCCCGATTAAAGTGGATGAAGATGAACAAGATGAGAATTGCGGAATGTCCGGCGGTGCCGGAAGATGGTGGAGATACGGGTTTGAAAACCCGGGAATCAGGAGGTGCAGATGTATGCAAAATGATGGATGTGATGTGTGCAATGAATGGAATGAATGAATGAATGAAAAATGCATGAAACTTAAAGAAGATGATGAATATGAAGGGTGAGAGGGGGAGATCCTCCTCTTTTCCCTTGGAGTGGCCCATGAAGAAAAGGTGATGGAAATGGATGAATAGAAGATGGAACAAATAGGAGATGGCCCCTTAGAGCCAAGATAACTGCCCCTCCACGGCAGTGAACATGTACGACCAATTGGCCCAATAAAAAAAGCTTCAATAGTAAAAGACAACTCCCTTGGAAAGCAAAGATCAATAATGTGGGGGAGTTGTAGAGTTGGAACGGGAAGCATTGAGTTGCCCATTGAATGTGGTGTATATGGAGTGTTAAGCAAATAGGGCAATCGCCCCTTGTATGGAATAATGAATTCTGGATTGGAAAGTTTGAACAAGGGGTGCCCTGCCCGGCCCTCAAATGGCGTCAACGCTTGGCATTCTCTGAGCAATGGCGGCAACTTGGCCTCTTCAATCGTACTCGGCACAATAACCCGGATTGGCATCCGAAAAATGAATTCTTGAATCTTGAATGGCACAGTCGTGGCCGAAGTCTTCTTGCCCAGCTTTTGATCGTCTTCGGCACGAGTACTTGTAGCAGCGCTCCCCTTCCGAGTAGTAAAGGGAGGTGAGGCGGAGGCGGAAGGCTCCGTGGATGATGGAGGTATAACGGGAGGTGTTGGCAAATGAGTGAGTGGAGGCGGAGGTTCAAACACGTCGAGCTTCTCCCTTTGCTCGGAAGCAGTCGGGGTTGGCTCGAGTGCAAAAAGGGGTGGATCCTGCTCAGGATTAGCCATGGGTAAAGGTGAAAGGCTATGTGGTGGAGGTATAGGCAAAATGGGTTTTGGGGTTAAAGGCATAATGGAGGGTAATGGTGGGGAAATTGGGGAAGTGGAGGCCGAGGTGGAGGCTAATGGCATAATGGGGGGAGGTGTAATTGGTGGAGGTTTGGCAATTGGTGGAGGTTTGTTGCGGAGAAAGCGCCGAACGGGGCGAGCGGTATTAGTAGTGGGGAGAGACTCAAGATGCGCCGGCGTGGGTGATTGGAGTATCGACCCATCCTCGTAGCACCATGAAGTCTCGGGAATAGGAGTTGGATTAGGGACGATGGCTTCGTCCTGAGCAGGGGGTTCATCAAATGAAATTGGAGGGAGCGGGAAACGAAGGAAACTTGGAAGGGGTGCTTGCATAACTTCATCGTCGTATACCGGCTTGGATTCTTCAATCTCCGGTTCTTGCTTGCTTGGAGTGCAGACGCCGTAGTCGTCCATCCTATCCTTCCATTCTCTCTCCATTCTTGTAATGTCATCCAAAGCCGCATAGAGAGGATTAACTGAAGTAGGAGGAGCGGGCCGTAAACTTGTAACCCTCATTAATTGTTCCTCCATGGAAGCAATCTTATCAAAAATCTCTTGCTGGAGGGGCGTAACATGAGCAACAGAGGGTCGGCAGGGCCTTGAAGGAGGGGCCGTATAAGAAGGCCGTGGAGGGGAATTAACGGGATAACCCGGATGGGTCGGATTACAAGGAATAAAAGGGCCTCGGGGCCGTGTTGGAGGAGGAATAGAAGGAGGCGGGTGTCGGACCACCCGAGGAGGAGTGTGAATAGAAGGAGGCGGGTAATGGGCTACCTGATTGGAAGAAGAAGGAGGTGGGTGATGGGCCACCCGTATAGGAATAGAAGAAGGAGGAGATGCATGAGATGAAGGAGATGCACCCTCAACGGCAGCCTTAAGGGCGTGGATCTGTTGAGGGGTGAGATGATCTAATGCATGCAAGATTTGGAAGACCCTCTCATCGTTGGGAGGAGACGGTCCCGGAGGAATAGTGGCTCGAACTTGAGTTGGGGGACCATAAGAATGGACATTACCCATGGGTCGGGCATGACCATAAGAATAAGGACGTGGTCCCTTGAAAGAATGGTGAGGATTTTGATGAACATGTTGAATTTGAGGAGTGTAAGAAGTGCTAGGTTGTGCATCCTCATGAATGGAATTAAACACGTTATTTTCCCAATTACGGTAAGCCATCATATAATCAAAGTTCACAATAATATGCAAAGAAGCACACAAGTTGGAATGGTTACCGTGATTTTGATTGTTTTAAACCTTGGTGAATTAATGAATTTTAATAAAGTTTGGAAAGATTCACACAAGGGAGGATCCTAGTTTCAATATGATTTAACTCCAATGCCAACTAGGAATCCTCTCTCACCGTGTAGGCCAACTAACTCGAGACTCCAGAAGGGTACAACCTGCCCAGCGTCCGTGAGGGAATCCACGGGTGCGGGGACTTACGGAGGCTTGGTTTAGGAATTTCCAATCCAAAGAGACGGAATGCTGAATGGAGGGTCGTTCCTTCACCAAGGGGGTGTGTGGCTCCTAGATATGTGGAGAGAGGAGGTCTCCCAAACCAATGCAATATGAATGAATGCAACAGATATAATCAAAAAAATATAATACAGTGATGAAGAAGGAGTGCGGTAAAAACACAGGCAAAAGACGCCCTGGGGCAGGGCGCTATAAATCAAAAGACGCCCTGGGGCAGGGCGCTACCAATGGAAAAGACGCCCTGGGGCAGGGCGTGAAACACTGTGGGGAGATGCCAACCAAGTCAAGAAACGCCCCGTGGTGAGGCGTTACAAATAAAAGGACGCCCTTGACCAAGGGCGTCAAATCATGAAACAGCGCCTTGGTGTGAGGCGCTAATCAAGAAAGAAACGCCCTGGGGAAGGGCGTGAATTCAACAGATCACCAAATATAATAAAAACGCGTCCTGACAGAAGGCGTTAAACAGGGAAAAGGCGCCCTATGCTAGGGCGTTAACAAAAAATGCGCCTCTGTCAGAGGCGTTAATTGCCTTATTCCAGAAACTCTTCACGGCCAACAATAGCAGAGAAACACTCACAGAGTCAATCACAGTCAATCAACAAATATGAATATCAAAACATAATCATGCTCATCAAATTTTATTTTTTTGGATAAAGTGGGATTTCAAAAAGAAATCTATCAACTGACAGATCACAAGTGGGACAAGAAAACAATGGAGGGTGCCCGAGGGGCACAAAGGAGGGGTACCGTGGGTACCAATAGGAAAGGGCACGCGAGGGTGCCAAGGGGAAAGGGGTAATCAAATGAAAAATGAAAAGTGTCCCACCGTGATCGCCAATTTGTAGATTTGATTTAAAATCCACACTTAAACAAAAAAATGATAAGAATAAGCAATAAAAATAATAATAAAATAGTACGAGGTGCTAAAAGGAGGTTGTGATCGCCAGAGACGCGAAGGTCTCAAAGAGGAGATTGATATGGGGAGATGATCGCAAAATACCTCAAAAGATACGGGGGATGTAAGTACTCCTTTTCTCTTCAAGATCGGCCGGCCGACGAAGAGAGTCTTTTCAATTAATTACCCTTGAAAAACAAAGACAACAACACCAAAAAAATATGGATTAGAAACAATGGTGTAGCATCAAATTCAATAAAAATATAGGTGAGCATGAAAAATATGAACAATACACACCTTAAGGGGATTGCCCTTAAACCCCTATGCAATGAGGGTGTGGGAGATATGAATGCATGTAAAAAAAATATAATGGGGAAAGAGTGCAAGAGATGCACTAAAGGGGAGATCTCAATATGGTTGAGAGAAAAAATCAATATAAGATGAAAAGATGCATGCATGTGTAAAAATGATCTAACGAACAAATGAATATAAGAAATGAGGGGAGAGAAAAGACGAAAATCTGTTTGGTGTGCTCCTTGGCTTTGATCCTCAACGGGGAAGAAGTTTCAAAAGGATGGGGCTTTGTTGTTGGAAGAAGATCCTCCTACCAAGCATCTTCAGCCGATCGGTTCCTGTAAAGAAAAACACAGAAGAAAGAGACAGAAGGTAAAGATAGAAGAGACGAGGAGAAGAAAGAAGAAGAAGAAGAAGAAGAAGAAGAAGAAGAAGAAAAAAAAAGACGGAAGAGGAAACAGAAGAGGAAAAGGGGAAGAGGAAAAACAGAAGAAGAAGAAGAAAAACTGGGGGAGAAGAAGAAGAAGAAAAAGAACAAAAAAAAAACGAAGAAACAGAAGAAGGAGGAAAACAGAAGAAGTGAACGAAACAGAAGAAGGGAAAGAATAAGAAGAAGAAGGAAAAGAAAAAGAACCTCCGGAACCCCGTCAAAGAATCGATTGGGCCCTTTAAATAGGGTTCAAATCAAGGGATAAACAAAGGTAGGAGATAACAATGGTAGTGTTTATCAAAGCAAGAGTCCAATCGAGCAAGGTGGCTGAACAAGGTAAGACTCTGCGAAGGAAATGTGGAACAAGGCAGGACTCCGGAGTTGAAACACGACATGTCCTAGGGCGTTTCTTAAAAGACGACTTAGATTAGGGCGTTAATTTCAAAATATTCAAAATAAGACTATTTTTTATTTCTTAATATTACTTTCCAATTTTTTAGGTGTAGGTGCATCTCGTCGCCCTGATTCCAACGACTATTTTTGCGTATTTTTCTGACACCCGGAAGACCACCAAATCTCCTCTGGAAGGGAGTTGAAAAAAATTAATAAAATATTCAAATGAAAGTGACGCCCTCCCCTACCGTCGTTTCTTTGAATTTTCGAATTTTTATTTTATTAAAAATTGAACTAACGTCCTTTAACATGTCGTTAATTTCCAAAAATTCCGAAAAAGGTTCAAAAAAATCTTGAAAAATGGGAATTTGAGATAAAAAAACGCCCTCACTGCAGTCGTCAATTTTATTTTATTTTTTTGTTAATTTTCTTAAAAACGAAAAGATGCCCTCCTTCAAGTCGTTATTTCATAAAAATGTCCACAAAATTCAGAAAAATCCAGAAAAATCTAGAAAAATCCAGAAAAATCCAGAAAAATAGAAAAAGAGGAGGAAAAGTGAAAAATCCAAGAAAAATGAGAAAACCACTCAAACGCAGCTAATTTGAGGGTCAAATTAGGGCATTACAAGGTAATATGAGATGTACTCATAGTAACGTCAATTTTGGCGTGTCTACAAGGTTCTGCGGAATTCCTGGGTGCCCGTGCTCGCAGGAGAAAGGCCGCCTTCACCCACCGTGCTCCCGCGTCATCCCTACGCTGCCGAAGCTCCTCAGCCTCGCCATCGACCATCCAATAAGCCATTCTCCGCTCTTCTCTCTTAGTTATCTTGCATTAATCATATCGCAATTTCCACCCCCTTTTGGAGGGAGTCCCTTCATGTTCCTACGTTGGTATAATCGCCATTCATCATAAGCATTTTCCTCCTACTCGTGTCCGAGAGGGGTTTTAAAAGACAACACCAACCAGGTGTGTGTCCTGCCATCATTTCGTTACTTGCATCTTTAGAATTGAATACTGCACCTTCGTCTTTCTGATCCATTTGTTACTGGTCTGTCATTGTTTTGCAAGGGTAATTGAAGAAAGCCCTCTCCGTCGGCCGGCCGAAGGGGGAGGAAGAAGCAACCCGCCATTTCCCGCTCTCGAGGATTCACGGTCTCCGTACCTTGTACAAGGTACACGCGATCATTTCTTTTCATTGAGGTAACCCCTCTGGCGATCACATCCCTTTAGCATCCTACGTATGCTCTTTTCTCTATTGGCACGTTTCATGCCCCTTATTAGCCTTTAGTCACATCAAGTTTTCATTTTCTCCTCTTTTAAGTGGATCCCTACTCGGCAATCCACAGGGGGATCCACTCTCCCTCTGTTTCTCTTAAGGCTTTTCTTTTCTTCTTTTCTTGATTCTTGGGTGGCTTTATGCAAATTTTCTTTACTCCTTATTTTGCCCAGCCTTCTCCCACGGGTCTAACAGCTGGTGTATCAAGTTGTTAATTGGTTCAGTTCTTCTCATGCCATTGACAGTGTTTTGCTTAGTTAGAGAGCTTCACCATTACTAGTTCCATTCGTTTGTTGCTTCCTTTTTGCCCTTTTAATGTGTTTATTATTTTCTAACAAAAATTCGGCAGCATCTCCCCTCGACCCGAGCGTAAGGGAGATACAGGGAACGCGCCCACATGGAGTGGCGGAACCCGACAACTGGAGGTGGGCACCCGGAGGCAGCAACACCTTTGTGAAACCTCGGAAAACCCGGAGAAAACCGTGAACGGAAGACTTCTAATACTAGACAGAATGGGTTGGGGGTTGGGGGCTAAGGGTGTACCGCTGAAGCACCAGGAGAAGGTGTACCGCTGGGGGGGGCCAGAAAGTGTGCCGCTGAGGGCCTAAAAGGTATGCCGTTGAGGGCCAAAAGGGTGTACCAGCCAAGGGCCAACGGGGTGTGCCGCTGAGGGCCAAGAAGTGTGTACCGGCCGGGGGCCGAAAGGGTGTGCCGCTGAGGGCCAAAAGGTGCGTACCGGTAGAGGAAAGCCCAGGGATAGACTGCTGGCTACTAGGCGTTCTAGGAGAGAAGGAGGGTTTTCCTCCCCTCAGGCAGGTTGGCATAGCTGCTGGCCATAGGGGAGGGCAAAGAACCCGAAAGGCCAAGGATCATACGGGAGCGATCGTATTGACATGGAGACCCCAAAAGCACCGGAGAAATAGAGAGATGGAGGAAGAGACGGACAACACATCATACACCGTGAAAACGGGTGAAAACCAACAAAATAACAAAGAAACCCAAAGAGGGTGATTTTCATTCATGGGGAGCAAGGGGGCCGTAGCCATCCATGTACATTGCTAAGCACGCCCGAGTTAAGGCTACGGGCAAGGAAGAAAACCAAAATACAAGATGAAGGGAGGAAGAAAATAGGGAAAACCACGGAAGGGAAAGTGTTGGGGATTGAAGCGGGGACAAGCGTCCACTGCTCGTTCCCCGCACCTTCCCCCGTTACATTCATCCCTCCTTCTCTCTTACTCTCTCTTCTGCCCGGTGGCCGTCGGAGGAGACTCACGCCGGAGCCCTTCTTCTTCTCCCTCCTCTTCTCTTCCTCTCTTGCGTATGTCTCTCCCTCTGTCTGTGTGTCTGTTTCTCTCTCTCTTTTCCTTCTCTTGGAATGGGAGTGCCTTTATACTCCCAGCAGCGGGAGCCTTCGAGCCCGGCCTTCGGAGGCGGGAAGTGGCTCGTGATGATGGGGTTTGACTCCCCCTGTCCTGGCTGCCAGGGGAGTAGCCCGCGTGGCCCAACCGTTGGCTGACACCTCAGGGAGATCACTGTGCGCCAAGGACACGTAGGGCATGGGCACCACATCATCTAGCCATTGAAAAGGCTTAACGCTGTGCCGCTGGTGGGCTGAATAAGTGTGCCGCCGGGGGTCTAAAAGGGCGTACCGTTGAACGCTGCGGCGGGGAGCCTGAAGCAGCGCACCGCTGAACACCCCCGGGGTGTGCCGCTGAAGACCCTAGGGGGCGCACCGCTGAACACCCCTGGGGTGTGCCGCTGAAGACCCCAGGGGGTGCACCGCTGAAGACCCCCAAGGGGAGTGTGCCGCTGGATCCCCATGGGGGCGTGCCGCTGAAGACCCCCCCAAGGGGGAGTGTGCCGCTGAAGACCCCCCCAGGGGGGTGTGCCGCTGAAGACCCCCCCAAGGGGGGTGTGCCGCTGAAGACCCTCCCCCAAGGGGGAGTGTGCCGCTGAAGACCCCCCCCCAAAGGGGGGTGTGCCGCTGGGGACGTCCTGAGGGGGCGTGCCACTGAAGACCCCCCCCAAGGGGGGGTGTGTCGCTGAAGACCCCCCCAAGGGGGAGTGTGCCGCTGAAGACCCCCCCCAAGGGGGGTGTGCCGCTAGGGACGTCCTGAGGGGGCGTGCCGCTGAAGCCCCATGGGGGTATTAAGTGGGCAATTTTAAGCCCGTTGCGAGCACGAGTCGTGGCCCGTTTGATTTTCTCCGAGGCCCATGGATCGTGGGGCCCCCCGGGGGTTGGCTTCTCTTCGCCGTCATGATTCCGGGGACGGCTTCACGGCAGTGAGCATATTTGGGGTGCCCGGATGATCAACCTCTCCGAGGCTTCTTCACTTGGCGCCGTTGTCGATGCGAGGCCGGGCATGATATTTGGATGTGCAATTTTTCGGTGTCCACAAAGGTGCACACTTTATGCTTTATATTCATCATCCTATTGTTCTTTTGAATTGATACTACACTCACGTTTGGCTGATCCCCTCTTTTCTTTACTTGTTTGTGTCTTTGTTTAAGGGTAATCAAGAGGAAAACCCCTTCATCGGCCGGCCGGTAGAAGGAGGAGGAAGGAATCTGCATCCATCCCGCATCTTCATCTTCATCAGGTATTCGTGATCATCTTCTTTCTTCTTGAGGTAACCCCTCTGGCGATCACACTCCTTATTAGTACTACGTGCTCCCTCACACCCCCTTTTTATCATTCTCTCCATTCTTCATCTTATTATTATTTTTGTCTTAAAAGTGGATTTTCCATAATCTACAGCGAGTCGGCCTCCAACTTCCAGTTTCCAGTCCTCCAGGTCAACACCACCCTATGGAGTGTCCCCCAACTTCCAGTCTCCAACTAGTTGGGTCAAAATGCCTCATTTAGGCAGGCCTCTAGTACTCAGCATTCAACATCCAGCTTCCAGTATTCAATTTCCAGTACTCAGTTCCCAATATCCAACTTCCAATATCCAGTTCCTGATACCCAGCTCCAATATTCAGCTTCCAGTATCTAGTTTCTGGTACCTAATCCCATCTAGCTCCAGTACCCAGTTTCCAGTATCCAGCTCCAGTACCCTGCTTCCAGCATCCAATTCTAGTCTCCTGTTCTAATGTCCAGATTCTAGTATCTAATTCCCATATCCAACTGCCAGTATCCAGCTCCCAGGATCCGATTCCCAATATCTAGTTTCTAACCTCCAGTGCTAGTTCTTGCAACATGCCAGCACGCCTCACCTACGCAGGCCTCCAATATCTAACTTTCAATATCAGGATTAAGTATCCACCTTCTAGCCTCTAGTCCCAGTATCTCACTTTCGGCTTCCAAATCCCCAGTCCCCAGCTTCCTATATGCAGTTCTGATACTCGGTTTCCAGTATCCAGTCCTAGCATCCAACTCCTAGTATTCGGTTCGCACACCGAGTTTCTAGTACCTATTTCCACTGTCTACCTTCAGCATCTATCTACAGGGTCCAATCCGATATCCATATTCTAACATCCCAATCTTGTATCTAGCATCCAGTATCCAGCCTCCAAAAGCCAGTTCGAGCACCCAGTCGCCAGTATCCAGTGCCAGCTTCAGTATCCAGTCCCAGTGTCCAGTCTTCGCTATTCAGCTCCAGTCCTCGGCTTCAATAGCCAATTCCATTATTCGGATCCTAGTATCCGGCCCCAGCCCCAGCCGCCAGCATCCAGTCTCAGTATCCTGTTCCAATCCCAGTTCCCAGTCCCCAGCCCCAAGTGTCCAGTTCCAACATCCAGTCCTTAATCTCCTGCTTCTAGCTCCCAGCTTCCAATAACAAGCCAGAATGCCTCACCTAGGTAGGCCTCCAGTATTCAATCCCAACCTCTAGCCCTAGTATCCAATTCCAGCCCCCAGTTCCCAACATCCCACTTTTGATTTCCCATCTCCGAATGCAGTGTCCAGTGATGGGGCCAGCACGCCTCATAGGGGTAGGCCCCAGTCTCGGCTCCCAGTACCCAAATCCTAGTTTACCATCCCAGCATCCAATATCCAATTTCCAGTTTCCAGCTCTTAGTCCCAGTGTCCAGTCTCCAACGCCAGTATCCAGTTCCCAGTCACAGCCTTCAGTCCCAGTACCCAGCAGCCAGATCCCAGTCTCCAGTCCTGATGTCTAGCCCTAATATCCAGCTCCCAATCTCTAGTTTCCAGTCCCAGTGTCCAGTCTCCCATCCCAACATCCAGTTCCCAGCCTCCAGTTTCCACCTCTCAGTCCCAATACCCAATCACCAGTCCCAGTATCTAGTATCCATATCCTAATCTCTAGTCCTAATATCCAATTCCCGGCCTCCGAGTTCCCAGTCTCCAGTTTCGATGCCCAGTCACCAGTCCTAGTATCTACTATCCAAATCCTAACCTCCAAATCCAGTATCCAGTTTCCAGTCTCCAGCTCCTAGTTCCCAGCCCCAGTACCGAGTCTCCAGTCCCAGTATCTAGCCTCCAAATCCAAGTCTTCAGTACCAACATCCAGCTTCTAGCCTCCAGTTCTCAGTTTTCAGACCCAGTACTCAGTTTCCAGTATCTGAGTCACGATCTCTAGTCCCAGTATTCAATCTTTGCCTTCCAATCTCCAGCCTCTGACCTCCAGTTTCTAGCAATAGACCAACATGCCCTAGCCAGATAGGTCTCCAGTCTGAGTACCAAGCTCCCAGCCTTCAACTTCCAGTTGCCAACAACATGCCATTTCACCTCGCAGGCGGACCTACAACAACAACCACATGAACCAGTCAAGATGCCTCACAGACAGATATCCCTCAAAGGCCCATCCACGGCAACCCTAGACCAATGCTACCCCAAGGGTCAGTCTATCACACTCTCCGATCATTACACCTCAATGGTCGACCAGTAACAATTCCTTCAACAGCACCTCAGCGACCAGCCGATTGGGGCTCCCAGTCAACATACCTCAGCGACTAGCCGATCGTGGCTCCGGGGCAATATATACCTCAGCGATCACCCGAGTAGAATTTCCAGTCAATATACCTCGGCAGTCAACCAGCACACTAATAGGTACTATCCACCACACTATGATGATTATGTGTCTAACATCATTTGTGGTCGTTATACTCTTCAAGGGTAGGGCAACCTCAACTTCGGCTATTCCACGACGACGGTCAGCCGGCAGCATCAACATTCAGCCATACACCGCAAGGGCCGGCCAAATATGATTTCAAGCCAACGCGCCCCTCAAAGGGCAAATCCAGCAACTTCAGGCCAAGACGCCTCGTAGAGGCAGGTCTCCAGCAACCTCAGACCAAGACGTCTCGCCGAGACAGGTCTCCAACAACCATAGACCAAGACGCCTCGTCGAGGCAGGTCTCCAGCAACCTCAAACCAAGACGCCTCACCGAGGCAGGTCTCCAATAACCTCAGATCAAGACGCCTCGCCGAGACAGCTCCCCCGCAACCATAGACCAAGACGCCTCGCCGAGGCGGGTCTCCAGCAACCCCAGGCCGACATGCTTCCCCGAGGCAGGCCCTCAGCAACACCCGGTCAACGTGCCTCACCAAGGCCGATTTTCAGCAACACCAGGCTGACGCATCTAGGTGTGGCAGGCCTTCACCGACGACGGAGTGGTACGCCTCGTCGAGGCAAGTCTACAACAAAACTCCAGCTGCAACGCCTTAGAGGTGTGACCAGCCCATCCCATAGGACGGTCAATGTCATGCCTAGACAATGCACCCCTACAGGCGGTCAACGAACGATGCCAGAATCCCACGAAAAAATCAACCACCACAGCAGTGGTAGGCCGCTAGCGACCAACCACAGGCTTCACCACAAAGCCTCGGTCAAAGTAGCAGCCGTCTCGTCGCCAGCCAGTAGTCCCAGAAGCCGAGGGATATGTGGCCCTCCGATTCACAACACTGGGGAGTCTCGAACCCCCCCTACGCAGTATCGTCGGCTACAGTCACGCTCACAGGAGAACAGGCCAAGGAGTGAAAAATACTCATAGCACCCCTCGACTTAGACAAGGTGGAAAACCTTAGAAAACACAAATCTCAGTCTACAAGTCCACCTCCGGGGGCAAGACATGCCCGCCAGTGCAATCTTAGATGACAAAAGGGAGCCACAAGTGGTCCCCCACTACTCACCAGCCGCCCTGCGAGTTGCGAGGGGCTCGACAGTCCTGGCTTCCCCTGGGCACCTCTGCCACAAGCCCAACACGTGAGATTAAACAAGAGTGGAATTCCTAAAAAGGTGACTAACGGGCTACAACTTCAAGTACCTTGCGTGTATCCAATACACGCTACCTCCACCAACTCCATGCCCTCAGTGGCTTTGGCAAACTGCCCACCAACAACCCAGATCTTTTCGGAATCCAGCTCTACAACCTCCCAGACTCAAGGGTCTTCCTCAGACGTGCCACCGTCGCAGGGAAGACCGCAACAGGAGCATCAACTCTCAAAACAAGTAACTCCCACAACGTCGACAAGGTTGGGAGGAATTAAGCTTGCGAGGCGCACGGGCCGCATGCCGTCATCCTCGCCTTCGACGTACGCCCCGTGGGGGGCATTTGTTGTATCCATATATTTCTTCAGTAAAATATCAGGGAATAAGGGCTCGGGAATTTTCCCAAACACCTTCAAGGCGTTAGTCACCCAGCCCTTTCCACATCACTTCGGGCCCCACCAAGGGTCCTCACCAGCCCGCCGTGACTAACGGCATCCTCAACAATTGATTGGGGCTACCCCCGATCACCCAGTTTGCGGGTTTACCTGCCTTTAAACAAGCCACCCGGGCCAACCCCGGGGGTGCCCAGACTACAAGCCACAACACGTGGCACCCAGCAACAAGGTCGGGGCCCACCCCAAGCTGCTATCCTCCAACCCTCCAAGGTCAAAGGAAGACTCATCCAAGTCAACCATAGACTTTGGAGGCCCACAGCACGCATATACGGCACACACACGTGTGTCAGGTATTTCCTCGAACACCTTGTGGGCGCATATATCCCAGCCCTTCTACAGCGAACTGCGGGCTAGCTCGTGACTCCAACACACCAGCCGAGTTCTACAACAACCCTTTAGCAAGTCGGGGCCACCCCCGACCCTCAGACACACGGCGATGAGCCATTTATCTTTAGCTCACGGGCCAACCCGGGGCTACCCTGCCAACCCGCCGTGCAAGGCGGTACGCACCACGAGGCTGGGCCCGCATACCCAAAGTGCCTCTTCTCAGCTCCCACAAGCTCCTACCCTCAGCTCGGGGCCAAATCCAAGGCCCGTCGGTCACGTACCCAAGCCGGTCAACAACCTGAGGGGTGTCGGGAATTTACCCGAACACCTTGCGTGCGACAACTACAACTCGACAATGACAAGCCCCCACGGGTTGATCCCAGCACACCGGGGATTCCTCTCTGCGTCCTCATCACATCGAGCCCTGGCTTGCAGCCACAAGCCTCCAGACGAGGCTGGAACGGTCGTTCTCGCTCACCCGCGTAGGTCTGTTTCCAGACTGACATGCAGGATGTCCCTTATCTTATGAAATTCACCTCCATCAGCGTGTGTTGGCACCTAAAATATGATCATTGGCGACCAAGCCAATAAAGACGAATGACCCGGCCCACCGAAGCACGGAAGCCGATGCAGATCAACACATCGAGGATCTCTCAAGCTGCCAAAGCCTCGAGTCATTCCGTATGGACGTGGGAACTTCACCTCAGGAGAGCCGAGATGAATCTACAACCAACTGGCAGTGCGACCAAGCCTTCCCAATGAACCGGCATCGACTTTGTCGTGCTGCATCCACTACACCCGTTGTCCGACCAAGGTCGACAGTCTACCCGGTGGCTACCCACCTCATGAAAGGCTCTCCCGAGGATAAAGGAGTCCCCCCGGCTTCCCGAAACGGAGAACCGAAAGCTCTGACGGCGGAAGATCCCGATCGCCCGGCATGGGCACGGCTTCCCGTCAAGATGGGCCCATTAGTGGCCGAATGATCGCCCGGCTCAGGCGGAACTATCTCCCGGCTATCTAACCTCCTAGAAAGCTCTGAGTACGAGCCAGGCCGGACCAACAGCATGGATCGTAGAGCCGAAGGCCGTGCCGGTAGAAAGCCCGTACGATCAAGATAAAGCTATTCGGAACCTCGAGAATGGCCGTACGTCAACCGTGGATCTTCTACAAGACATCTCGTCGAAGTTTCGAGGAGCATTGGCAAGATAAATGTTCACGGTGACCCCCGGAATCATCCCCGGGCTCATCAACTGGCTCGAAGCCCATGAGGAGCATTAGCCCGGCGCGCCCTAAACCGGCGCGCCCCAAGCTTGATGCCCTCTATCCCGGCGCGCTGAACCCCATCCATGGCTTGGCTATTCCGGCGCGCAAAGGCCCATGAAGCCTTTCCCGGCGCGCAGTTCTTCACGCCGTATGAGGCTTGGGGCTCGATCATGTATATATACAGATGGCTATTCGAACCAAAAGGGGGGGCTGATTTGTTTTAGGGAGGTGGCGGATTGTTTTTGGGGGATCGACTTTCAGCCCTCTGATCGTTTTCGAGAGGGAGGAGGGGGCTTCCTTTTTTGCTTGAGGTACAGAGAGTGAAGGTTTCTCGGGAGCAGTGACCGCCGGCCATCCTCTTCGGCTGTGATACTCTGTTTCCGGAACAGGTGGGCACGGGTGTTGATCTTCTCCTGCTTTCCGTAGTTTTCTTCCTCGAAACTCCTATCCGTCGAATGTAAGCGAGGGGGGGGAAGGAGCGACAATGAAATGAGTCGATTCTCCTCCCCCCTCTACGCGATCTCTTCTGATTTTCTTCCTCCGTTATCGCACCGTGAATGTCTTCTGTCTCTGTTGTCTGCGAACGGCGATCAAGTGATGGTGCCGGGGCTGTACTCTCGCCATGTAAATGTTAAACCCTTCCCATTTTTTTGGAATGGTAACGTATGTGCGTGCGTGTGAATGCTTAAATCAATGAATCGGGTGAATGATCCTCCCCTCTCTTTCTCTATCTATGCTAACGCGTCTGTCTGAGTTCTTCTCTGCATCACTCTAACCTTGGTTTCTCCGAAGGTTGCATCGTGCCCCGACTCGTCGTGGGCTATAGAAACACCCCTCCCCGGGGGCTTTTCTTTGATTCATTTTTTTGTTGTTATGCTTGATTCAAGGGTCTTTGCACCCCTTTTCTTCTCGGAGGGAGCCGTGCCTCTGCGCGTGTCTCTGGCCGCTCCACACAGGGTTTACCTCCCTGAACATTGCTTTCTAGCTGTTCGAGCATATGCCCCTATTGCGTGCCTGTCTAACTTATGCCCTTATCACTTGTTCTTCATGGTCATCTGCATCGTTCCGAGGTTTCCTCGTCGTTTTGATCACCCGGGGAGGGGGACATTCCCCCGTTATTTCTTGCAATTGCTGGGCGACTGAGGGGTCTACCTCTCCGTGGTAGGCGCTTTCTCGAAGCCATGGCTAATAATGATGGGGATCCAGGTTCAACGAACTCAACCCCGATAGATCATGAGCCGATCGAGATCAAGGGAGGTGTGCTCTTTGTAGGATAGCCCTCGGAGTCCCACTCTCCAAATGGTCAGTCCCTCCATGGGATGAATCACCGACTATGGGTTCTCCACCCCTCGCAGGCTAGCCCTCGGGGCATCGTTCCCATCATCAGTGACTTCGTCCCTCTGTCTCTTCCCTTAAGGAGCTTTGGTGCCCCTAGCAGGTTTGTCCTCGGGGTATTCTATCCAGTAGGGTATGCTGGCTGCCTTCGTGTAGACCGGTGATTTAGGGGCTCGCTCCATCAGTGAGTGTGACCCCGATTCTCCCCTGCAACTCTTCTTGTTCAGGAGAGATGCTGTCAAATTTTAGACAGATTCTAACTAAATTGGGTTAATAAAGTGATTGTTCTGAATTTAATCAACCAAGTGCTCGAGTATGAACCTCGCACTGGTTTAGTCTTCATCTCCAGAGGGCTCAGAACTTCAATTTAATAAAGAACTGGCCTCAATGGCCTCAAGATCCCCTGCGTGGGCTTAACAAACTCAAAAATGTCCAAAACTAGCGTTAAAACGGCGCGGTACCTCCCGGCGCGCCCTAAGCCGGCGCGGTACCCCCCCGCGCCGGAATAAGGCCACACTCATTTCCAACTTTTTTTCCTTTGCGCCTTTCCGGCGCGCCCTAACCGGCGCGCCCCCAAGCCCTTGCGCCCCGTTTCAATACACATGCTGACCGCGCCGTATTAACCACTATACCTACGCGTGACCGCGCCGTGTAAGCGTTCTTATACACTTGTAGTCACGCCAATTTTGAAGTGTCATGCCACTCTAGTGATTCATTCACCCCGGGTAAGTCTCGTCTCTCGAGGTGATGTCAATAAGCCGTAGTTGGTGAATAAAAAGGAGGGCCAAGCGAGCCCGAATCATGCTATCATCGTACTCATTGTCATACCTGTTAAGCGTTTTGCTTTCGCTATTACACTTGTGTCGTCCTTCTTCCTCTCGATGAAGGGTAATAAATGTGGCTGATCGCCACCGTTTCATAACACTATCGTCATGTGCAATCTAGGCGTGAATGTCTTGTGTGCATGCATGCATAGATCCTCGGGTGTATTAAATGGCATCGACAGAAGACCGGGTTACGCCCGGCCGGAAGTCTTCGCCATGCGTGATGGTGGTCTTCGGACCTACGTCCTTTGCCACGTACCGAGGATCCATAATTCCATGAACTATGCATCTTCTATACGATAAACATGTGCATCCTGTATGTCTTCGTCATGATCACCCTGTAGCTCTTTTCTTAATCCGGCTTCGACAGCCCGCTATCTCGGCAATTAATCAAAGGTGTTCCCTCCTCGTGCGGGATGTAATTAACGCCATGACCTTTATGGTATGGCGGACTGCTGGTCCCGACCGAACCTCACATTCGCCCGACATGGGTCAGAATGAGCGCACAATAAAATTGTCACTCATGTGACTGGCACGCCCGCGTCGTCAATCAGTCAGTTGACTACCAGTTAGCCAAATGGCTTATCGATACGCGAACGAAAAGGGAAAGAAAGAAAACGCTGAAACAACGAGCTATGTATTTGGTTCTTATTTTTGGTGGAGAGATAGTCCTTTATGTCCCCTTTGCAATGAGTCATCACTCATTCCAATCGAACATCAGATCAGGTCGTGGAGGCATTTCTCGCCAGACTGCGTAGTCCGGCCAGACCTGCTCAATCCAAGGATGACCTGCCAATTGCGAATTCTCTCCACACAGCTATGAGTTGTGGTCGGACGTGATTCTTGGTGACAAGAGACCTCTTCCAGTCCTCTTCGCAATGAGGGCTCACCCGCTCCGATCCGACATCGGAGTTGATTGTGGTGCCCATTCTCTCCAGCGCGCGCAGGCTGCGGCCCGCCTGCCTGCAGACCGGTGCCAAAGCGACCGCACCCAGCAAAATAAAAAATAAAATAAATAAATAAAAATAAAAAACTCATTTCTCTCTCCTAGAAAAAAACCCCCCATTCTAGTTCACCTAAACCCCCCTGGGGAGGGGTTTAGGCGGACCAGACCACGTCCCTGGGCTAGTCCGCCTAAACCCCCAATAAACAAAAACAAAGCTTTTTTATGAAAAAAAAAAACCTAGCCCTCCGGTCCGCGTAAACCCCCCATGGGGGGGGGGGGGTTAGGCGGACCAGACCAACCCCCTAGGCTGGTCTGCCTAAACCCCCCTGGGGAAGGGGTTTACGCGGACCAGACCAACCCTCTGGGCTGCTCCGCCTAAACTCCCTCCCCCACTTCGAAAATGATAAAAAAATGTTTTCTTTAAAGGGTTTAGGCGGACCAGAATTTACCCTCAATCCAGTCCGCCTAAACCCCATGACTCTTCATCTTCCACTATAAAAACCCCCCATTGGCTGGGCAAAAAAAAAAACAAATGAGGATATATGGAGCTCACCCCCCGGACTACAAAGGCACGCGAAGGAATTGGTTGGTTGGCTTTGGTTCGCTAGGCTCGCGCCGGGGGCATGTCGCATGATTGCCACCCCCCGGTGTCTATCCAAAGCATAAACCTTCTCCAAGGCGGTCCCCTGCTATGAGGAACGCACCCTAGATGCTGTCTCGATCATCATGCATGACCCCATATCTTGCTTGATGAAAGTGCTCTGCCCGAGCCCTATCTCGATGTTCATGCACGGCCCCAGACGTTGCTTGACGAAAGCACCTTGCCCGAGCTTTGTCTCGATATTCGTGTATGACCCTGATTCTGTAAGATGAAAGGACCCGATCTGGCCCATGTCTCGATGATCGTGCGCCACCGTGGGATCACCTCGATGAGCGTGTGTTTGCGATCATTTATTTTACCAGGGGTATTTTGTTAAGTAGGTCCCTGACTGTTTGAGACGAGATTTCTATTCTGTTTGTTGGTTTATTTCACGTATCGATCAATCAATTAACTGACTGGCAATTAACTGACTGATTGACTGCGCGGGTGTGCCAGTCACGTACGTGACAAGTTTATTGTGCGCTCGTTCTGACCCGTGTCAGGAGAGAGTGAGGTCCGGTCGGGACCAGCAGTCCGTCATACCATAAAGGTCATGACGTTAATTACATCCCCCATGAGGAGAGAAAACCTTTGATTAATTTCCGAGATAGTGGGCTGTCGAGACCGGAATAAGAGATGCAGAGCATGCGAGTGGTCATGCAAGATGCTACGATCGACTACACACAATTTATTAAGGCGGACCCTCGGTACATGGCGGAGGACTTAGGCCCGAAGACCACCATCACGCGTGACAAACTTCCGATCGGGCGTAACCCGACTTTCCGTTAATGCCATTTGATATACCAAGGGTGCACACACTCAGGCATGCATTGACGTGACATGAATATTCAGACTAAAGGCATGACGGCAACGATACGAAGCAGATCAATTCAAGCTTAGACAAGCTAATTTATTCAATTTATTGATCAAAAGGTTTACTTCATTCTGTTATTAACATTGGGAATCACCCCAGAGACGGGGAGGGGACCGGAACGGCACAACGGCATGATTCGGAATGAAATCGGCGTGGTACGCGCAGAGAAAGGCTTAAAATACTTGAAACGGCGCCAGAAAACGTAGGTAAAGGGCTTAAAACGGCGTGGGAACCGTAGGTGTAGAAGGGGGGTTAAAACGGCGTGACCCCTTTTGGGGCGCGTCGGGATGGGGCGCATCGGGATGGGGCGCGCCGTTTTAGGGCGCGCCGTTTTAAGGCGCGCCGGACGCAAACGGCACCGGTTTAGCCCAATTTTATGGAAACCGATGTTTTATTTGTTATTTCTTGGGTTTGTTAGAACACTTTGGGAAACTTTGAAGGTTTATTTAAGTCATTTATTCAAAGGATCGCCCCGGGACATCCAGAATCCGAGTCACAGGCACGCGCGAGGTTCACACTCGAGCGCGGCGATTGTTCCGAGTCAGACTCGTTCGAGCCGGAATTTCGGTAGCATCTCCCTGTCCCGGAGGATTGTCGGGGAGAAGCGGGGTAGCGGAGCAACCCCTGAGGGCCGGGTGGCACAACGGCGGCCGGCAAAACCCGAACGGAAAGAAAAACCCCGAGGTCCAGCCTGCTAGGGGCACCAAGTCCGTGGGCGGCAGTGAGCGGGTGAGTCGACTCATGACGGGAGCGAAAACCCCGAGGGCTAGCCTACGAGGGGCACGCGACCTGAGTTGACTCAAGGCTCGAATCGGGATGACCGGTAGAGAGGGAAAACCCCGAGGACTAGCCTACGAGGGGCACCCGTCCCACGGCCACCACAAGGTCCGTGAAGGACTGTAGATTTTAAATGTCAGGATTAAGCCAATTTTGATATTCACCCGATAGCCAGTAAGGACACTCATCATTAATGGATGAATTCCCATGACCAAGTGGTGGCTTGATGAAACAGTGGGGGTATATTCCCCTCCCCGGATTAGTGAGATGGGCTAATGGATTTAACCCTCTCGAATGAGCATGAACCGTATACAAACGATGAGAATGTAGATGCAGCTTACTCAGCCAGATTCAACATATTCAATGACAGGGAATGCTGTCAGCATGCGAATCCATGGACAGAGGAATAAATGGATTAACCATTCGGCCACGAGGACGATCTCTTCACCTCTGGACAACTGAGGGATGCGGAGAGGCTCGATCGAAGCCTCCTGGTGCCATGATGGGTTGAGGGGCATATACGGATATGCCCTCAGCCACAAGACCATCGAGAAAGAAAGGAAAGAAAAGTAGAGCCAAACACGGCCATGGCGTTAACGCGAAGACCCCGGGGAGGGGGGATATCGTTGTAGCCCGGGGAGTCCGAGGGCGTATGCATCAGAGGAAAACCACGGCGACGATCGTTCGAACACATTTCATTCTGACGCCATGGGCATCGGGGCGATGCGTAAACACACTTAGCCCATTTCCGGCGCCGGCACTGTTGCACGGCGCCGCTTTAGCGGCCAAGAGAAGAAATGCGAAGGGGGAAGCAGAAGAGGCGATGCGATGGAACAGAACCATTCACGCAAATAAGGCATTCATTCATCCCAGTCAAGAAAATATTACAAGTTCATATGTCGGTGCCGGCATTGTAGCACAACAACACAACTATCAATTGCAGGGAAGCCTACAGAAGGAGAAAGAGAGAGAGATGGTGAAGGGGGAGGCGGGCTCATATCATCGCCCCTCCCCCTTTCACTTACATTATGACGGAAGAAGAAAACAGACGAAGGAAGATCGACGGAAAACACCGTGACCCACCTACGAAAACAACAGAGGAACTCTTCTTCTCCGACGCCGATGAACTCGTGCGCAGCAGAGGGCGACGGCGGCACGGTGGGGGACTCTCTGGGAAAAATCTGTTGAAGTTAGATGGAAGGCTCTATCACCACAGGATATAGATCTAGAGGGGGGGTGAATAGATCAACTGGCTATTTAAAAATTAGGCCTAGAATCAAATGCGGAATTAGAAGAACACTAAACGAACACAGCCAATGCATCGAATGAAACACACAAGATCTGCTGAACAAGCAATCAAACACACGAGAGGCACAAGGCTTTTAGGTGGTTCGGTCAATCCGACCTACGTCCACCCCACATTCAACTCGAATGTGGATTACTGCTGATACACAGCTTCAATCAGCTAGGCTCTACAGCTTGCCAACAACGGCTGGGGCTTACAGCTTATCCCGACCAGAGGAACACCCTCTGCAACAGCTGAGCTTCACAGCTTGCTCTACTGGGCACTACAGCTTAGCCGACCAGAGGAACACCTTTGCAACCCGCTGCCTCACTGAAACCGCTAACTAACAGCTTGATAGAACAAGAGTTTTCAAAGAGAAAATAGCAAAACTGAAAACAAACAAAACACACAATCGAATGGAAGAAAACCAAAACGACTGTAGCTCAAGGTTGAGCAATATTAGCTCTGGTAATTGGACCAAGAGACTGATTCACAAGCTCTCACAATAACTCTCTCAACTCATCTCTCTTTTTCTTCTTCTCTCCCTTTCTTCTTCTCTGCTTTTCTTCCTCTCACAGTGGATCTCAGTGGCTGCTGCTTCAGACTGGATGTATAGACTTCGCCAACTTCGATCAGCCTTTACAGAAGATGAAGACTGCTATATATAACAGCAGCAGGTGGATAAGGGCGCGTGGCTTCCACGTTTTCCCGCCCAAAGAATTCGCCAGATCCGAGGTAATTCTATCCATGTGTCAGCATCTGCACACCTCGTCCTCCTGGGATCACGAGCCATGTCAGTAATCTCAGTAGAGAATCCCTATCAGACAGAGTATCGGATGATCAGATTACATAACAACTCTATATAGACTTATCAGAAGAACTGCATTGTATAGACTTCATATAAGTGAAAGCGATGTACAGACTTGCTGTATGAAGCAACCGCCGTACAGACTTAGGTGATATGAAGACTGTCAATGTATAGACTAAGTGAAGATCAATGCAATGTACAGACTTCGCAAATGAAGATGCAATGTGTAGACTTCATGAATGAAGATGCAATGTGTAGACTTCATGAATGAAGATGAGCGATGTATAGACTTCACGACTGATGAATGCAATGTATAGACTTTGCAAGATGTGAAGGAGTTGAGTGTATAGACTTCACGATGTGAAGACTTGTCAACAAAGGACTGTACAGACTTGAGGTGAAGACCGATGTATAGACTTTCTAAAGGAATGGCTGTATAGACTTGAAGCAATGGAAAACATCGACTGTATAGACTTTGAACTGCAACGTAGGTAAAGGCATCGATGTATAGACTTCGAAGCTGAACGTAGGTAAATAACCTAATGTGCAGACTTTGAATCGCAACGACGGAACAGATGCCAATGTCCAGACTTTGGCAACAGCGATGTACAGACTTGGCCAAACAGTCCAATGTATGAACTTGAGGCATGGAGGCCAATGTACAGACTTTACCTCGTGCAAGCTATAGTGAATGAATGTATAGACTTTCCACCGACCAATGTGTAGACTTTGCAAGCCTAAGACGCTGAATGAGACGGTGGGTGAGACGGTGCAGCTACAGTGGTGTATAAACTTCATGAGACGCTCACTGTATATACTTAGCACCGACAAATGTATAGACTTTGGAGTCTGAGACCAATGTACAGACTTTGTAAAACAGAAGCCTGTATAGACTTGGAAGATCAAGACGCTAAGGAAGACGGTCATTGTACAGACTTAGATGCCATTGACAAATGCATGCTACAGTCCAATGTGTGGACTTACATGAGACGCTCATTGAAACGCTCAACGTACAGACTTCGCCTGACACCGTCCAATGTACAGACTTTGCCTTAGACTCTAAATGCGACGGACAGTGTAGAGACTTAGCCAATGCAATGAGTTGACGCTACAATGTATGTCAATGCAATGAGTTGACGCAGTCCAATGTACAGACTTTACTCTAGCAGGTAATGTAGCAATGTCTATACATTGATCTTGACGTGCAGTGTATAGACTGTGCAATGCACTGTGGATGTATGGACATTGCAGCGACGGGCAATGTGTAGACTATGCACAAACAGATGAGTCGACTTATGAGAGCAGGGGGTCGACCCATAACAATGTATACACTTTGCAATCGACAGGCAATGTATACACTTGGTGACTTCGCATATTATGCAATGTGCAGGCTTGAAGTTTCACATGCAATGCAGTGTGTAGACTTTGAAATGCCTGCAGCTGTGCAATGTGCAACTAGTGTATGGACTTGTCGTGCCTACACATGGCGTTGTACATACTTGCTACCTGATGCTAATGTGCAGACTTTGATACTTTGAGTGTGTGTTCAGTGTGAAAACAAGATGAAATGCATAGAACACACAGACAATCTGATAAAGTAATTTCATCAAAACATAAACAGTGTTGCCAATCAATCAAAACAATGTGTTGCCATATGAAGTGAAGTTACATGTCAACACCATCAACACATAGGAGTCACAACAATCTCCCCATTTTTGATGATGGCAACCCCCTATCATATAGAGTAGCAACATCCTGTCATACAGATGCAATTTTTGATGAAGGACATGATTTCTTATTCAGATTGTTATGCAGATGCATGTAGATGCTATGAATGACATGATGCATGCTACAAAATGTAAGCAACTCCCTGCTAACAAAATTTCCCCCTTTTGCCATACCATGATGCAGATGCATACACTCCCCCTGAATGCAGAATTCTCAATTCAGAATTCTCCCCCTGAACTGAAGGAATGAATTCAGACAATAAATTCAGACAATATTCTCCCCCTTTGCCATCAACAAATAGGAGGGAAAGTGAGTGCAATGGAAGGAAAAAGAAGGTTCAGCTGACTGGCATTCTTAGCAAGTAGTTCAGAAATTAAGCAACTAAAGTACAGAACCTTCAGTCATATGAACTGAGAAACGGCTTAGAAATTGAAATTCTGGTTTAAAGGTTATAAAAATGAGAGTTCATGCACTACAGTCATTGGATAAGGTAGATGTGCATGATAAAACAATAAACCAGAGTCATATTTTTATGAGAGATTCAGTTTCAGAATATCTTACTTTCATAGACTCAGTAAAATGTGTTAAGATAAACCATGTCATGTATTGAAATTAAACAATTGACATCCATGAAATTTATTTGAAGGAACAGCATTTTCAATATTATTTCATTTAGGGCATTCAGGTACCAAAAGTCTTTTTGCGTAAGGGTATACGTTTATCAGACGCCAATACCCCTAGATACTCAACATGATGGACCATCTTGCCTATGATCAAAGTCAATAGAATTGATTGACACCTTTTTGTGTGAGGGTACACGTTTATTAGACGCCAGTTACCCCCAGGTACACCGTGAAAATAACCTACTGTTTTGATCATTTTATACAGAGATAGCTGATACACCTCATGACATGAGTGGTGACCACTTCTTTGATGGATCACTCAGTTTCTCATTTACCAGTCATTGCTCTGTCAATGCTATTTTTCAAATAATTTTTAATGTTTTTCAATATCTTTCTTAGCTGCCCTTTATTTGTTTCAGAATGACTTGTTTAAGGACAATACACATACTTAGCTTCTCTAACATGATTTCAGATGAGTTTTCAGATTTCAGATATAATTAGCTTTGTCTGACATGAAATAAGATAAGGGTTGAGAGGTTTATCAATTTTCAGCATCCTTATTTACAGATTGTAGTCTTTCAACTCTAAAGATTATAAATTTAAACCATTAAGTCAGTCTTTAAGCAATTAAAGTTCTTATGAAAGAAGAAATCTGTTTTCTATTGCTTAATATTAGAACTGACTAAAAGATTACCATACTGTCAGACTCAATCATTCAGAGTCAAGGATTGAATAGACAGCGTCGACGCTGGGAGTTCAAGGCGTCTACGCATCAGTTGAAGAGACAACAGTATAAGACACTGAGATAGTGTCAGTGCGTCGACTCCATGCTATTGCAGCGTCAACTCATCAGAATAATGAAACAGAGATATTCACAGATCTAGTTCACTGCGTCAACGCCACATTATAGCAGCGTCGACGCAGCAATTCACCTTGAAATTCTGACAAGACTCCCCCTGTCTATATGCATGCAATTTTTGCAAAAGATGACAGATCAGATGATTCTTGAAGTTCATGCTTACTCAGACTATCTTATCGTGCAGTATGACCCATGCAGAAATATAGACATATCATGCATCTAGACATATATATGCAATGATGATCATGAGTGCAATAAAAAATATGAGAGTCATGCATTATCATAAGTCTGTTGCACAATGTTTATTCAATCTATCACCAGCAAGTCCAAATCAGAAGTTTATTCAAAGTAGCTCAAAAGTTTTATTCAAGTCAACAAAGAGTTCATTCATTATGCTGAAATTTACACAAGTCAAGTTCTCTTCTAAAAAATTTAAAATTTTCATTTCCAAGTGGCTTAGTAAAGATATCAGCAACTTGTTTGTCTGTTTCAATGAAGTCCAGTTCAATTTCCTTTTTGTTCGCAGCATCTCTTAGAAAATGATGTTTTATTTCTATGTACTTAGTCCTAGAATGATGAACAGGATTTTTAGCAAGGCATATGGCACTAGTATTATCACATAGAATTGGAATACATTCCAGTTTTATCTGATAATCATCTAGTTGGTGCTTAATCCAAAGTACTTGGGCAGCACAATTACCTGCTGCAACATATTCAGCCTCAGCTGTAGACAAGGCTGCAGTGTGTTGCTTCTTAGATGCCCAAGATACTAGACAACCACCAAGGAATTGACAGTAGCCACTAGTGCTTTTTCTATCTACTCGACACCTAGCATAATCAGCATCAGTGTAAGCTAGAAGCTCTAACTCACACCTAGCAGGATACCATAATCCTAGCTCTTGGGTACCTAGCAGATATCTAAAAATCCTTTTCACTGCTTTAAAATGATTTTCTTTAGGACTGACCTGAAACCTAGCACATAATCCTACAACGAATTGAATATCAGGCCTAGATGCTGTTAAGTAGAGAAGGGATCCGATCATACCTCTGTATAACTTCTGGTCAAATGGGTTACCTTTAGTATCTTCATCCAAGCTCGTAGAGGTACCCATTAGAGAAGCTATCTCTTTAAGGTTATCCATCTTGTATTTCTTGAGTAGATCCCTTGTGTACTTGGACTGAGTGGTGTAACCTGCAGTCCAAGAAATAATTTGAGCTCACCCATTGAGCTCATTTCAAACTCATTAGTCATTGTTTTAGAAAATTCCTCACACAATTTGGGGTTAGTTGACCCAAAAATGATATCATCCACATAAATCTGTACAATAAGAATTTCAGAATGACTCACCTTTGTAAACAAGGTCTGATCAACTACTCCTCTAGTGAAATTTTGATTAGTGAGGAACTTGCTCAACCTGTCGTACCAAGCTCTGGGAGCTTGCTTAAGACCATAGAGAGCTTTATTTAATTTTTAAACATGATTAGGGAAATCTAGACATTCAAACCCAGGGGGCTGTCTAACATAGACATCCTCATTAATTTCCCCATTCAAGAATGCAGATTTTACATCCATCTGCTGGAGGATTATACCTAGGGAACATGCATAATCTAATAAAATTCTAACAGCTTCTAATCTGGCTACAGGGGCAAATGACTCTTCAAAGTCAATACCAAACTCCTGGTTATACCCCTGAGCAACAAGTCTGGCTTTATTTTTAACAATATTCCCTAATTCATCAGATTTATTCCTGAAAACCCACCTAGTCCCTATGACTGTTACATGATCCAGAGGTGGGACCAAGTGCCACACCTTGTTCCTGTCGAACTGATTAAGCTCCTCATGCATGGCATTAATCCAATGCATATCCTTGAGGGCACAGTCAATGGACTTGGGTTCAATTTGAGAGACAAGAGCATATCCATTTAATTCATCCTGAATTCTAAAGTGACCTCTAGTTCTAGGGGGATCATTCAGATTGCCAATGACATTATTCACAGGGTGATCTTTAAGATATCTAATATTAACAATCTGAGTTTCAGGAATTTCACTTACCTCCCCCTGAACTTCAGGTTCTTCTTCATTTTGCTCTTCTTTATCTTCCTCACCATCAGACTGGTCTGCAGAGTTTTCATCTTTCAAAATGTTCCCATCTTCGTTCCTGCAATAACCATGGTTAGTTTCCATCAAGGTTTCATCAAAGATAATGTGTGGAGATTCTTCAACAATTTTTGAGTTTAAATTGAACACTCTATAAGCCCGGGTGTTTTCAGAATAACCAAGGAAGATTCCTGGTTCACCTTTTGGCTCAAATTTATCAAGGTCCCTCTTGTCATTTATATGTATAAAACATTTACAACCAAAGACCTTGAAGTGGGCGATTGAAGGTTTCTTACCTCTCAAAATCTCATAAGGAGTTTTCTGGGTGGAAGGTCTTACCATTGCCCTGTTAATTACATAACAGGCTGTGTTGAATGCTTCAGCCCAAAATTTTCTTGGCAGTTGACCTTCAACTAAGAGAGTTCGGCCCATTTCCACTAGAGTTCTGTTCCTCCTCTCGACAACACCATTCTGCTCAGGTGTCCTAGGTGAGGAGAACTTATGATGAATCCCACTTGACCTGCAAAATTCTTCAAAGTGTGAGTTTTCAAACTCACCTCCATGATCAGTCAAAATATTTTCAATTTTCTGATTTATTCTTATACAGAACTCCTGAAATTCTGAGAATGCATCACTCTTATTAGATAAGAAATAAACCCAAGTATACCTAGAAAAATCATATATTAAGATAAACCCATACCTCTTCCCTGATAAACTGACAGACCTGGTTGGCCCAAATAGGTCCATGTGTATCAGTTCATAAGGTTTAGTGGATAGGTTTTCTGTCCTAGATTTGAATGATTTTCTAGTCAACTTGGACTGAGTGCATGCATTACAAAATTTATTGTCCTTTTTAAAAGAGACTTCAGGGAGTCCTCTAACTATGCTATGCTTGTTTAGTTTATGCAAAACAATATAACTCGCATGGCCTAACCTACGATGCCATAAAAATGCTAAATCTTCTCTACTGGCAGTAAGACATAGGTTAGAATGCTGAATATCATCTAAATCTATCATGTATGTGTTATTTTATTCTTTTTCCAAAAAATTTGACAATTTCAGAATCAGGTTCAAAAACCTTGCAGCATTGAGAATCAAATAAAACCATATGACCCTTATCACACAACTGGCTGATACTAAGTAAATTGTAAGCTAACCCTTCAACCAGCATAACATCATCAATGCAGCAGGTAGAACACTTACCTACCTTACCTGATCCAATGATCCTACCCTTTGTGTTACTTCCAAAGGTGACAAGGCCTCCTAGCTTTTCAGTTAGCATGTAAAACTTGGCCTTATCTCCTGTCATATGCCTGGAGCAGCCACTGTCCAAGTACCACAAGTTGCTCTTGGCTGCCAGGCATACCTGCACACATAATTAGGGCAAAGAGTTTGGAACCCAAGTCTGATTGGGCTCCAGAGAAGATGAAAAGCAGTTAAAACAAGAAAGCAGATTTTTAGGAATCCACATTTGTTTGAAGCAGTTCTGTTCAGTGGATTTTCCAGATTTCTTTTTATTTTACCTTTTCTTGTTTTTCTTGATTTTCTCTTTATTTGCACCAACAGAGTTATTCACAGAATTATTGTTGTTGTGCCAATGCTTCGGCCAGGTTGCATTCATAAAGTTTTGGCCATAGTAGTTCCTTGGCTGGCTGTGGAAATGTTGGTAATTCCTAGGCATCCGACTACCATACCCATTTTCCCAATTTCTGACATAGGGTCTGTAAAAGTGTGTAGGTTGATGAACATACCCTGTATGCATCCCTTGAGTTCTAGTCCACCCACACCCATTAGGATAGATTGGCTGTGTGGGATAGTAGGACTGAACTCTAGGTGGATTGAATTTGTTGGGCTGACTTCTGAAAATATTTTGTCTTCCCTGCACCCTTGACCCTGCTGACCTATTCATAGGTTTTGGTTGGGTCCTTTTCTGTGATGATGGTGGTGAAGACTTTTTGGCATTGACATGGGGTTTGTTTACCTGAGCAGTCTAACCCCTAACCTTGGGTTGAGCACTAGAGCTAGGTTTGGAAGTCCCAATTCTACTAGGCTCACCTACTTTCTATTTGCCCTTCTCCTCTGCATTTAGCCTTTTCAGATTCAAATTTATCTTTACAGCATTATTAGAATTCATGTTGATCAGAGGTCCTTTCTCCTTTTGTGCAACAAAGGAAATAGTTTTCATTCCAAAACTTTTAGTTGCACTAGAGTTGAATCCTAGGCCTTCTCTTCTGAAATTTACCTTTGACCCCAATAATGCATCTAAATTTTTAGATCCTTGGGTCATTTTCTCAATTATTTTTAGCTTATCCTCATTATCTTTCTGAGCTTCATCAATAGATTTTTTCAACTCATTATTCACATTGAGGACAACTTCATATTTTTCAGAAACAATTTTTATCTCATTTTCATAATTCTGAATTTTCAGTTTCCATGCATCAATTTCATTGTCTAATCTCACATTTTCTTCCTTAGAAATTTTCAGTTCTTTATTGATTTCTTCAAATTCAGAACATGTGAGTTTCAGCTCACTATTCTCAGTTTCTAAGCAGGCAATTTTATCAGACAGTGAAGTATCATTTTGCATGATTTTAATTTTTCTTCGTAGATGCCTGTTTTCTTTTCTGACCTCATCTACTCTATCAGCAAGTTCATCATAAGCAACCATCCAATCAGTAATAGTAAAATTTTCATAGCGAGAGGATACCTGTAGACACGCCAAAATTGACGCTATGTTGATCAAATCTCATGTCACTATGTTGACGCCCCAAAGTGAACTTCAATATATTCATAATATGAAGTTTTTCTATTTTTGTGCGTTTGTGATTTGTCTTTGCATTTTTGTGATTCGCGACCTGAAGAAGGGCGTGTTTTAAAAAGCGAGCTTATCTAGGGCGTGCTCTTAAGAAAGGACGACCAAATATGAGGGCGTCAATTCCTGGTATTATCCGGTTTCAAAATAAATTCAAATTATTGATTAACGTCCTTCCTCAGGGCGTGTTTTCAAGTAACGCCTTCATCTCAGGCGTTTTCTCATAATTTTCAAATAAAGTAAGTTTTATTGCCAAAATTAAATCCAAGAAGTGACGCCCTTCGTTGTGGTCGTGTTTTGAGTAGCGTCTTGATGTAGGTCGTCAATTCTTGATTTGACGCCCTTTTGAAGGTCGTGTTTTATCCTTCGGTGTTGTGTTTGAGTATGCCTTTCCTGAGTAGTTCCCTGCCTCCAATGGTCTCCTTGCTCGAATTGGAGTTAGAGTCCTGCCTTCTTTGATCATTGCCTATCCTTATCTTCCCAAATTTGAGCTTATCTTCGATTGAAATCCTATAAAAGGATGCTCTGGTCGATCTAGACAAGGGTTGACGGGTCAGAGAGTTCACAGGTTAGACAGAGTTAGAGAGGTTACAGAGTTTACGACGAGGTTACGATCAGAGGTTTACGGGTTACGAGATCAGAGTTACAGAGCTTCATCTTCCTCCTGTGCGATCGTTTAGAAAGGCCTCTGCTTCCTCTGCTTCCGGTCAACCGCGTCCACCTTGGTTCCCCTTTACTATCGTCAGGGACAGCAGGGTTTTTTTCTTTTATTCTGTTTGTGTTGCTTCGTCTTCATCAATCGTTCATCACGCCCACTGTGTTATTTTCTTCTCTTTTACATTAGCTTCATCATCACTGTATTCTTTTCCCTTTTTACGTTAGCTTCATCATATCTCCTCTTTCCCTAATTCTTTAGGGGTTTTAAAACAAAAAAAGAAAGGTGCGCATGTTTTGTTCTTATTTCATCATCATATCATCTTTGGGAATTGATACTACATTCACTTGGCTGATCCACTTCTTTTGCTTGTTTGTTTTGTCTCTTTTGCAAGGTAATCAATAAAGGAAAACCCCCTTCATCGGCCGGCCGATTGAAGGAGGAGGAGGAATTCACAATCCATCCCACGTTCTATTTTCCACCATGTATTCGCGATCTTCTTTGTTTCTTCTTGAGGTAACCCCTCTGGCGATCACCCTCCTCAGTAGCACCACGTGCTTCTTTTTTTCATTATTATCATCATCTCCCCTTATTTTTATTATGCTTTCTCATATTTAAATTACTCCTCTTCATCATGTGTGGATTTATCACGATCTACAAATTGGCGATCACGGTGGGACATCCACTGTTTGTCTTTTGATTACCATCTCCTATTGGCACCCACGTGTGCCCTTTCCTATTGGCACCCACGTGTGCCCTTTCCCCTTTGGCACCCACGTGTGCCCTTTCCCCTCGGTACCCACGGTACCTCTCCTTTTGTGCCCCATGGGCACCCTCCACCGTGCACACTGCACACTCCCGGGATCAGCCAGTTTGTGATTGTTTGATATATTTCCTTAATTAACGCCTCAACCAGAGGCGCTTTTTCTCTTAACACCTTCATCCAGGGCGTTTTCTCTCTGTGTCACGTCTTCTGCCAAGGCGTCTGTTATTAGTCTACTGCTTTTATCATACTGCCTGTGAATTCACGCCCTGCCCCAGGGCGCCCTTTTACTGCATAGCGTCTCACATCCAGGCGCGGTTTCAGATTTGACGCCCTCTCACAGAGGCATCCTTTTCGATCATAGCGCCTCACCCAGAGGCGTGTTTCGTTTTCTCACTGTTGGCTCGTGGGCCACCACAGTGATTCACGACAGTGACTCTGTCGTCTCTTTAGTTGATAGCGACCTGCCCCAGGTCGTCTCTTTCCTGCGTTTTTACAGAAACCTGCTTCTTGTTGCTGTCTGTGATTGTTGGATTGATTATTGCCTTGCTTGCCTATATTGCTGTGATCTGATCATATCATTTTGCATCTTGTGGCATTTGGTTGAGAGACATCCTCTCTCTACACTAGGATTCCACACACCTCTCTTGGAATCGGGACAACCCTCCATTGAGCACTCCGTCTCTTTGGACCGGAAATCCCTTTTCCAAGACCTCCGTAAGTCCCTGCACCCGTGGATTCCCTCACGGACGCCGGGCTGGTTGTACCCTTGAAGTACCCGGAGTATAGAGAACCTATCGTTGGTGAGGAGAGAGAAAGAACCTAGTTAACCCAGAGATCTCTTGGATAAACTAGGTTTCACTTTGCAAACGAGGGAATTATTCTGCAATTTAATCCACTCTAATCTCAAGCGTAACACTAAAATTTTACGTTCATCTCAACGTGATTGCATAAATTTGGTTGGATTGATTTGCTTAAAGTTTGCTTGGATTGAGTGCTTTTTGGTGTGATAACCCCTTTCATAAAAGCTTTCCCCTTTCTTAAGCATGCAACTCCGTTCAGGTAAGATCATCAACATGGCAGGCTACGGGTATTCTTATGATGATGAGGATGAGAATGTTTTTGGTCAATATGAAACCCCCCTCCAAGATTCCATTTATCATGAGGGAAATTACCCTCCTCCTCAGTCTCATTATCCTCAAGTCCATGTGGTTGATACCACTCCTCAAGAGGTTGTGCCCTCTTCTCAGACTTTGCCCTCCAACACTTCGGGGAACCCTTCCCCATCCTTCAATGTCACGGATTTAATTAATGCTCTATCTCAGTTGGATGATTCCCAGCGGCAGGCAGTCCAGGCCGCTTTGAAAGGGAAGTCTGTTCCTTCTTCATCCTCCAATCTCCCTCCGGCCGAGAGTGGCCATCACCCCGTTAATGACCAAGCGGTCCTGCATAAACCTCCTTCCCGTCCACCAACGCCCGGTACGGCCATGCCGGCCCAACAGGCGAGCCATTCTGCGGTTAGGCACCAATTCCTCCAACCTCCCCAAATTTTACGGACGCCTATACCGCATTCTTTTATTCAAAATCCGGCCCCAGTCGAGTCCGACACTAATGTTCTACTACTTCAGAAGTTGGCAAGCATGAAAGAGCAACTGAAGAAGGTCACTACGGCTAAGAATGCCCCGGAAATCTCGCTCCCTACATTGCCAGTCTTCCACTTACCACCATCTGAGATGCCGAACTTCCGGCGATATAATGGGACTGGTAACCCCTTCATTCATTTGAAGGATTTCATGTACGAGACCTCCTTTTGGCAAGATAACATGGCCTCTTTGGCTTACTTATTTAGGAGATCTCTGGAGGGGCCAGCCCTTGAATGGTTCTATTCATTGGATCTGCTGATGCCAGCGATTTCGATATTGTTCAAAAGAAGTTCTTGCAGAAGTATAGAGACCGGGTCGGACCCTCCCTCTTAGTCACAGATCTGGTTGCAGAAAAAATGAAGACCGAGGAGGACTTCATCATATTTGCTGATAGGTGGCGTTCAATGGCCGAGAAGCTAAAAGATACACTGTCGGAATAAGAACAAGTTAAGATGATAATTTCAAATGCAACTCCTCAGTTCCGGCATATCTTGGCCATGAACAGATTAACAACCTGTTAGCGCAGCAAGAGTGATATAGAAGGGGGGGGATGAATAGATCACTCTCAATTTGCAAAGCTTAGGCAAGAAAATAAATCTACTGCTTATGCCCCTTCTAAACTAGCACACAGAATTGCAAATGCAGATACCACTCAAGATCAAATAAGAGAATGATGATGAAGAGCTGAGCAAACAAATAGTCGAAGTGACAAACAGATAGAGAGCGCTGATAAAGACCGCAAACCACAGAGAAGACAACCGGTTTTTTAGGTGGTTCGACTGCAGTCAGCAATCTACATCCACCCCTCACTCCAACTAGAGTGAGGATTCCACTAGCCACCGCTAGAGCATAGCAGACTCAGTCTGCGAACAACTTACTGCCAAACAGCTTGAAAACCCAAGGGAGACAAATCCCTCAACCAAGTTCTGCCACCCGCAGAGCTTGAAACCTGTTCTAGCACCCAGCATGAACAGAACCGGAGAGTGCCTCTCCCTTCCTCCACACACCGGAGGGAACCTGCCAATGACAACCCGTCACTAGCAACACCAGAGATCAACGATCTCTCTTCCTCTGCAACCCAGAGGGAAACCGGAGTTAGACTCCCTTCCTCCACATACCGGAGGGGAACAGATAAGAATTACACGAAGAACACATAAAGAAAATCAAAAAAGAAACTAAAGACTGATCGAGAAAACATTCGATACTGAGAGTTAATACAAATGTAGCTTCCTGGGAAGCAATTTCAAAAACCAGATACTGCAAACTCTCTTTCTCTCTTTCACTGCTATCTCTCTTTTTCTTTCTCTTCACTGCTCGATCGAGCCCTCTGTAATTCTACCTTTTCTTTCTTGGCTCTGATCACCCTTCATCGGTGGGCGAAGGTTTCTATTTATAGCGGCAGCAGGTGGATAGGGCACAACATGCGTGTGGTTCCCACGCTCGATCCAGAACCTTCCTGCCACGTGTCCTCATTGGGTTGGTTCCTCTTGTCTTGGATCACGTGCAGCCCATTTATTTGGGAGTATTCTTCCTCGTACCTGTAAGGAGATAAAAACCATTAACACGCTGTATGGCCACTAAAACTAAAGCTGCATGAGGTATATGATAACAACACGACGTGACAACTACACGAGATAAGAAAAGAACGACACGAGATACAATGGACAAGACTGACACAATCAAGGAAGGTGACACGAGGTCAGATCAGGATAGCACGAGGTCAGAAGAGAATATCACGGAGTGAAAGCAATAGAAGAACACGCGATTTAGACGAAACCTGGACGAGGTTAGAACGAAACAACACGAACTAACAAATGGCAACAAAAGATGACACGAAGTGAAACAACACTTGAAAACATAAGAAAAACAACTCGAGCATAAAATAGCTCGAATGAACGACTCGAAGATGAGGCGACACGGGCTGACCACGACATGAAGACAAATAACAGAAACCGTCACGAGTTGAAAAACAACACGAAGGCGAAACACAGGAATTGACACGGAGTATGGTCAAGGCGAGAAGGACATGAAGTCTAAAGAGAAAAATAGCACGAAGACAGAAGAGTGACACGGCTATCACGACACGTGGTGAAGCAGTGACACTAAGAAAAAGAACGACTCGAGGGACAACAGTAAGTGACACGAAATTAAACAAGCAGACATAAAAGATGACACGAGATGAGCAACTAAAGGACAGAGAGAAACGACACGAGGTTCACAGAGAAGCGACTCGGAGTTCGTCAGAACTATTCGACCTTCTTCAGTAACACGACACGAAGACAGAGATAACAAAGAAACGACTCGACCTAAGGACGACATGGAGACAACACAGTCAGACTCGACTTGAGATGAAGTGAAGTCTGTACAGACATGAATGTTCACAGTGTATAGAATTTGAAGCAAGTGACCAAGGCGATGTGTAGACTTTACCCAATGTATAGACTTGGTGGTCTTGAACGTAGGCAAGGCAAAGCAATGTATAGACTTGCTCAAACGAGTGAACAGGTCGATGTACAGACTTGGCCAATGCATGAAGCACAGTCCACTGTATAGACTTGATGCCTTGAAGGCAATGTACAGACTTTGAATGAGACACACATGAGGACGATCCAGTGTATAGACTTTGAAGAAATAGGGGTGACACGAATAGAGAGACACGAGATGGAACAGAAAATAGCACGAGGTGCTGCAGTGTTCAGCACGCGATGGAACAAATAACGACACGAAGTGAAGTGAACACAACCAACACGAAGTATGAAAAGAACAGTACGGACATGCAGAGTATCATCTCATAGCAGTTAATCCTGTTAATCATGGAGAGTTCGAATGCATAACATTACTCATGATATATATCTGATTTAGAAGACAATATTTAACATAGTGGTGCTCATCATCAAAACACTAGGGAAGTCATAGAAATCTAACAATCTCCCCCTTTTTGATGATGGCAAAACTATATTAAATAACAGAGATGAAGTGCAATGAGATTATATGAAGATAAGCAGTGAAGATATGTAATGCAGACACACAACACAGTCGCTTCCTGTGACGACTCCCAAGAGCTCCCCCTGATGCTCCCCCTGAACACAACAACTGATTTCCTTTGACTAGATAACTCAGGGCACTTATACTTATCTTTCGCTCCCCCTCAGCAAAACACAACAAAACACAACTCCCCCTCAGCAAAACACTCTCCCCCTTTGACATCATCAAAAAGAACTACAGAGTGTGTGACAGTGCTGGAAGCATGAAGAATAAGAGTAGTAACTTCTTAGTGCAGAAAGTCACGAGGAGGTCTTAAGAGAATAAGTGAGTTGCTAATCTCAAGAGAAGATTCTTTAGATTTCAGTACACAATAGAGAAGTGGAATGATAGACAAGTGTATCATCATACATAGTGGATGATTTAGAGTAGGAGTTCACAAGTATGGCCAAATATAGCTGATCATTCAACTATTCCACAAAACAGCTAGACCCATAATCAGAGAGGTGTTCTCAAGGTATTGAAGACAAGCAATCCATTAGTTGCATAACAACAAGGAATTTTTGTTGGAGATGATTTTCAACAAGATCAATGAGTAAGTTGGTAGTTCACTTCCTTTGACATTAGGGAGACACCTTGATTAGAGGCCTGAATCCCCAGTTACTAAGAGTGAGTACCTCATTACTTCCCCCTTTTTTTTAATAAGGAACAAAGTTAGTAACTGTGGCTTTTGACATTAGGGAAACACCTTGATTAGAAGCCAGAGTCCCCAGTTACTCACCAGCAATCCACCATTGCTCTGTCATGACTTTTCATTCATTTTAAGCATTTGACACCTCATGACTTGGGAGAAATATTCATTTCATTGATGAAGCTCCCAGTTTCTCAGTGATCAAAACAGAACATGTTTGTTCAGTTAAGCCCTTGAGTTAAAGAGATAGAATGATTGAAGACAATACCAAAAAGGACTTTTCTTGAATTGAGTCTTGAAGTCTAGATTTCAAGTTGATTGGGTCAGATATCAAGACATACAAGTTTTTGGCCTGAACCATAATCAATGACAATGTAGGAAGACATACTTTATGCAATTAGTCCAGATCTCTGAAGGAGTACCAAAAGAAAGATTCTTACTTGGAGATAAGAGTCACTGACTTATAGACTTAAGAGATAAGTGACACTCTACTGTCTGAGAGAACCACTCTAGATCAGTCATGCAAGACCAGCAAAGTTACATATCTGGACAGCCCTTTTGAATCTGTCAAAAAAAAAACTTCTCTTCTCACATCACAACTCAGTTCCCCCTAATACATAGCATACCTCAATAAACCATTCCAGCAAAAAAATCTCAAGGCTTCCCCTTACCTAGAGCATTCTGAAAGCTAATCAGTAAAGATTCTGAACTCCCCCTTAAACCAGCATGAAAGAAGGCTAAACATCAGATAGACACAACTCCCCCTCACAATAAGGACAGGCTTCATAATTAAGACAATTTGTATAAGCCTAATTCTCTTCTCAATGTGGTGGATTTTTCATTATCCAGAGGTTTTGTGAATATGTCAGCAATCTGATTATCTGTGCCTACATGAATCAGTTCAAAATTATTCTTAGACACCTCATCTCTTATAAAATGATGTCTTATCTCTATGTGTTTGGTTCGTGAATGCAAAATGGGATTTTTAACAAGATTGATGGCACTAGTATTATCACAATAAATTGGTGTGCACCCCAGGTCTACTTGGTAGTCCTGAAGCTGGTGTTTAATCCATATTACTTGTGTTCTACAACTCCCTGCAGCGACATATTCAGCTTCTGCAGTGGAGAGGGCCACAAAATGTTGTTTCTTGGAGCCCCAAGACACTAAACACCCATCCAAGAATTCACAATGGCCACTAGTGCTTTTCCTGTCTAGTTTACAGCCTGCATAGTCAGTATCTGTGTATGCTACTAGGTTAAGTGTGTGAGATGCAGGAAACCATAAACCAAGAGAGTGACTAGCTGACAAATATCTGAAGATTCGTTTAACTGCAGCTAAGTGTAGTTCAGTGGGTCTAGACTGATACCTTGCACACATTCCTACACTGAATTGTATATCAGGTCTAGAGGCTGTCAAGTAAATAAGTGATCCAATCATACCTCTATAAAGTTTGGCATTTACTTCTTTACCTGTCTCATCTGCATCCAATGATGTATTGGTGCCCATGGGTGTAGTAATGTGCTTTAAGTTTTCCATGCCAAACCTTTTGAACAGTTCCATTGTGTATTTGGTTTGGTTGATGAAGCACCCATCTTCTAGCTGATGTACCTGCAATCCAAGAAAATATTTTAGTTCTCCAACCAAGCTCATTTCAAATTCAGCAGACATCATGGTAGAAAATTCATCACATAGTTCATGCTTAGTTGATCCAAATATAATGTCATCTACATATACATGAACTATGATGAGATCTTTATTCATGCCCTTGGTAAATAAAGTCTGATCAACTTTACCTCTTTTGTAGCCCTTGCTGATCAGAAATTCAGACAATCTTTCATACCAAGCTCTTGGAGCCTGCTTTAGGCCATACAAGGCTTTGTTTAACCTGAAAACTTGGTTAGGTTGAGGAGAATATTGAAATCCAGGAGGTTGTTCAACAAAAACTTCTTCTTTAATAACTCCATTTAAAAAGGCACTTTTAACATCCATTTGTTGGAGTTTTATGTTCTTTGAGCATGCAAAGGCAAGCAACAATCTTATAGCTTCCATCTTAGCAACTGGTGCATAGGATTCATCAAAGTCTACATCAAATTCCTGACAGTAGCCTTTGGCTACTAGTCTGGCCTTATTCCTCGAGATGATTCCATCTTCATTCATCTTATTTTTGAACACCCACTTGGTTCCTATGATATTTATACCATCTGGTCTTGGGACAAGCTCCCAGACATTATTCCTTTCAAAGTGACCTAATTCCTCACTCATAGCATTGACCCATGCTTGATCAGCTAAGGCCTCTTCTACTGTTTTGGGTTCAATTTGTGAGACCAAAGCAATTAAGTCATCATTATTCACATTTCTAAAATGAGACCTAGTCCGAAGAGGATCTTCAGGATTGCCTATGACTTTATCTAAAGGATGGTCTTTAAGAAATCTGATATTTGTTGAAGACTCACCTGTTTCTCTTGGTCCTTCCTGATTGGGGGAATTTCTTCTTCTTGTTGGTTTTCCATAAAATCTCCACCATGATTGGAGTCCCTGTCAAGATTTTCAACATTAGAAACATCTTTCTTTTCACTAAAAAGAATGTGTGGAGATTCTTCCACTTTCTGATCTGATACATTAAATACCCTATATGCCCTTGACACTTCAGAGTAACCCAAGAATATTCCAGGTGAACTCTTGGCTTCAAACTTGTCTAAGTCCTTCTTATCATTGTTATGAATAAAACATTTTACTCCAAAAATTCTGAAATGAAACAAGTTTGGTTTCTTACCTTTTAGAAGCTCATAGGGTGTTTTCTTGTGTATGGGTCTTACCATGGCCCTGTTGATTATGTAGGTTGCTGTATTGGCCGCTTCTTCCCAAAACCTTCTAGGTAACTTACTTTCAATCAACATGGTTCGGGCCATTTCCACCACTGTTCTATTTCTTCTCTCCACGATCCCATTCTGTTCAGGTGTCCTGGGAGAGGAAAACTTGTGAGTTAGTCCTTCTTTGTCACAAAGATCAGTAAACATGGAATTTTCAAACTCACCTCCATGGTCAGATTGAATAGAACTAACCTTATACTTCTCTTCTTGTTTGACCTTATTGAAAAACAGATTAAACTTTTGAAATGCATCACTCTTATTTGCTAAGAAAAATATCCATGAATATCTGGAGAAGTCATCTATGATGACATAGCCAAACCTGTTACCATTAAGACTCTAAGTTCTAGTTAGACCGAAAAGATCCATATGAAGAAGTTCCATTGGTCTAGAAGACAATGGCTCAGATCTTAATTTGAAAGAATTTCTGGTCTGTTTGCCTAGAGCACAGGCATCACATGCTTTTGATATTGAGTTGAATTTAATTCTAGGCATGCCTCTGACTAAATCATACTTGACCAATTTATTTAAAGTTGAAAAGCTAGCATGACCTAGACGTCTATGCCATTCAAAGGCATCATTTTCAGAATTGACAGATAAGCAAATAGTAGATTCAGAATTCTCATCTAAGTCTACAATGTAGACATTATTAACCCTGTTGGCTACAAATTTAACCATGTCAGAATTCGTTTCAAGGATTTTACATGAACTATCATCAAATACAACCCTGTGACCCCTGTCACATAATTGGCTAATGCTAATCAGGTTGTGTTGAAGCCCTTCCACAAGTAATACTTTTTCAATGGAATTTGTGGAAGACTTACCTACTGTGCCAACTCCAATTATTTTACCTTTGTTCTTTCCTCCAAACTTGACCAGACCCCCTGGCTTCATCTCTATCTTGTTGAACTTGGATCGGTCTCCTGTCATATGCCTGGAGCAGCCACTATCGAGGTACCACTTGTTGTCTTCAGCTGCGAGGCCGACCTACACAAGTATATCAAGCAGAGTGATTTGGAACCCAAGATGAGTTGGGTCCAAGGACATTGTTTAAATCTCTGATCAAGTGTTTAGGTATCCAGATTTGTTTCAGCATGGTTTTCTCTGGCACCTTCCTTTCTGATTTTTTAAAGTTCAATCCAGCTGAACTGGAGGAGTGAGTTCTATTCCTTTCATTGGTCTTCCTATTCCTAGGAAATTTCCTGTAGGCTTGTTGATTGGCATATCTTTGACCATGAAAGTTATTCCTCCAGTAGGTCTTGTTTGGACCCATCTGATTGTTATAATTCCAGCTTTTATTCTGATTTATTTTCTTGGTCCAGCTACCATTTGTGTTCTGGTGAATGGACTTAATGTTATTTTTCATAAAGTTCATTCCAATCTTAAATGGTTGTCCAGTACTGGTTTTTGTGTTTTCTTTAGGACTTTGAGTTTCCTTAGAGTTGTTTGAGCTGGATGATGTGTCCAGCTTTTCTTTTCCCTTCTCTGGACAGAAGGTGATGGTCTTGAATTGCAAGGGTCTCTTGTTGGTTGGGTCATAGCCTAGACCTTCCTTATTGAAATTGACCCTAGTCCCTAGTATAGCATCTAGGCTAGTCTTTCCTTGGACAAACTTTTCTAAGACTTTCTGTTTGTCTTCCAGCTCCTTTTGAAGATACTCAGAATTCTTTAGGAGTTCAGCATTTACTTTCTTCACAGCTTCATATTTCTCTGAATTTACTCTAATTTCATTCATGTCTTCTTCAATTTTAGCTTTAAATTCATTGAGCTGTTTTTGACTTTGTTGAATTTCTCCCTTAAGCTTATCATTCTCTTTCCTTAGTGAGGTCATTTCTTCTAGTTGTTCTTTTAGCTTTTCATTTTCCTCACATACCAGAGTTTGTTCTTCAACATTTGTGTTAAATTTTCTTTTCAGAACTCTGTGCTCTTTACTAAGAGAATTAAATTTATCTAACAAATCACAATAAGCATCCTCCCAGTCATCAATTGAGAAATTTTCAAAGACATTTATTACCTCCTCTTCACTGTTTGCCATAAGGCAAATTCCATCTTCATATTCTTCTGAGGAAGCATCTTCAGGGTCTTCTTCTTCCTCGCTCCATGTGCAGACCATCGCCTGTGGCTTCTTCTTCTTCTGCACCATTATATTTTTCTTCTGAAGATAGGGACCCTTCTTCTGGAGGTCTGGGCATTCGCCTCTCATGTGTCCCTGTTTGTTACAATTAAAACAAGTCAGTTTCTTAGGATTTCTATCCCTGTAACCGGTAAATTCAGCATTCTTGTTAAAGGGTTGTGGCTTCTTCTTCCTAAAGGTCTTTCCCTTTTTCTTCAAAAATTTTCTGAACTGTCTAGTGAGCATTGCCTGCTCCTCCTAGTCGAGATTTGACAGACCTTCAAGCTCAGACTCGGACTCAAGGCTACTACTGCTGCTTCCACTGTTGCTACCCTTTTTGCGGGAAGCTCTTAGGGCTACATTTTTACCCTTCCTCTCACTTCCTTCTCCACCTCCTTGGAAATTCATCTCATAGGTCATCAGGGATCCTATGAGTTCATTCACAGTTAAGACAGTCAAATCTTTTGACTCCTCAATCACAATGGCCTTAGTGTGCCATGCCGGGGATAAAGATCTAAGGATTTTCCTGACTATATCTGCCTCAGCAAGATCCTTCCCTAGCCCTTTAAGAGTGTTAGTGATCAAGGATAACCTGGCATACATTTCGGTTATATTCTCATCAGCATTCATCTTAAACATTTCATACTTAGAAGTGTAGAGGTTTACCTTCGAGGCTTTCACTTGAGCTGTACCTTCATAGATCAATTGCAGCTCATCCCACATTCGCTTGGCAGTTCTGTATGCAGATATGCGAGCATATTCTTCTGGATGAACAGCACACTGGATTATGTTCAGCACCGTCCAGTTGAGTGACGAGAGCTTCACATGATCATCTGTCCAAGCATCCTCGTTTGGTGGCAGCTCATATGGCCCCACCGTGATTACTCTCCACAATTTATGACTCTGAGCTCTGATGAACACTTCCATCCTGTTCTTCCAAAACAGATAGTTACTACCATCGAAATAAGGAGGGCGACTAATGGATTGACCTTCGGCCATGAAGGTTCTAGGACCATTGCCATTTGCTTGATTGTTCATCCACATGGCGTAAACCTGCTCTGATACCAAATGTTAGCGCAGCAAGAGTGATATAGAAGGGGGGGATGATTAGATCACTCTCAATTTGCAAAGCTTAGGCAAGAAAATAAATCTACTGCTTATGCCCCTTCTAAACTAGCACACAAAGAATTGCAAATGCAGATACCACTCAAGATCAAATAAGAGAATGATGATGAAGAGCTGAGCAAACAAATAGTCGAAGTGACAAACAGATAGAGAGTGCTGATAAAGACCGCAAACCACAGAGAAGACAACCGGTTTTTTAGGTGGTTCGACTGCAGTCAGCAATCTACATCCACCCCTCACTCCAACTAGAGTGAGGATTCCACTAGCCACCGCTAGAGCACAGCAGACTCAGTCTGCGAACAACTTGCTGCCAAACAGCTTGAAAACCCAAGGAAGACAAATCCCTCAACCAAGTTCTGCCACCCGCAGAGCTTGAAACCTGTTCTAGCACCCAGCACGAACAGAACCGGAGAGTGCCTCTCCCTTCCTCCACACACCGGAGGGAACCTGCCAATGACAACCCGTCACTAGCAACACCAGAGATCAGCGATCTCTCTTCCTCTGCAACCCAGAGGGAAACCGGAGTTAGACTCCCTTCCTCCACATACCGGAGGGGAACAGATCAGAATTAGACGAAGAACACATAAAGAAAATCAAAAAAGAAACTAAAGACTGATCGAGAAAACATTCGATACTGAGAGTTAATACAAATGTAGCTTCCTGGGAAGCAATTTCAAAAACCAGATACTGCAAACTCTCTTTCTCTCTTTCACTGCTATCTCTCTTTTTCTTTCTCTTCACTGCTGGATCGAGCCCTCTGTAATTCTGCCTTTTCTTTCTTGGCTCTGATCACCCTTCATCGGTGGGCGAAGGTTTCTATTTATAGCGGCAGCAGGTGGATAGGGCACAACATGCGTGTGGTTCCCACGCTCGATCCAGAACCTTCCTGCCACGTGTCCTCATTGGGTTGGTTCCTCTTGTCTTGGATCACGTGCAGCCCATTTATTTGGGAGTATTCTTCCTCGTACCTGTAAGGAGATAAAAACCATTAACACGCTGTATGGCCACTAAAACTAAAGCTGTATGAGGTATATGATAACAACACGACGTGACAACTACACGAGATAAGAAAAGAACGACACGAGATACAATGGACAAGACTGACACAATCAAGGAAGGTGACACGAGGTCAGAAGAGAATATCACGGAGTGAAAGCAATAGAAGAACACGCGATTTAGACGAAACCTGGACGAGGTTAGAACGAAACAACACGAACTAACAAACGGCAACAAAAGACGACACGAAGTGAAACAACACTTGAAAACATAAGAAAAACAACTCGAGCACAAAATAGCTCGAATGAACGACTCGAAGATGAGGCGACACGGGCTGACCACGACACGAAGACAAATAACAGAAACCGTCACGAGTTGAAAAACAACACGAAGGCGAAACACAGGAATTGACACGGAGTGTGGTCAAGGCGAGAAGGACACGAAGTCTAAAGAGAAAAACAGCACGAAGACAGAAGAGTGACACAGCTATCACGACACGTGGTGAAGCAGTGACACTAAGAAAAAGAACGACTCGAGGGACAATAGTAAGTGACATGAAATTAAACAAGCAGACATAAAAGATGACACGAGATGAGCAACTAAAGGACAGAGAGAAACGACACGAGGTTCACAGAGAAGCAACTCGAAGTTCGTCAGAACTATTCGAGCTGCTTCAGTAACACGACACGAAGACAGAGATAACAAAGAAACGACTCGACCTAAGGACGACATGGAGACAACACAGTCAGACTCGACTTGAGATGAAGTGAAGTCTGTACAGACATGAATGTTCACAGTGTATAGAATTTGAAGCAAGTGACCAAGGCGATGTGTAGACTTTACCCAATGTACAGACTTGGTGGTCTTGAACGTAGGCAAGGCAAAGCAATGTATAGACTTGCTCAAACGAGTGAACAGGTCGATGTACAGACTTGGCCAATGCATGAAGCACAGTCCACTGTATAGACTTGATGCCTTGAAGGCAATGTACAGACTTTGAATGAGACACACATGAGGACGATCCAGTGTATAGACTTTGAAGAACTAGGGGTGACACGAATAGAGAGACACGAGATGGAACAGAAAACAGCACGAGGTACTGCAGTGTTCAGCACGCGATGGAACAAATAACGACACGAAGTGAAGTGAACACAACCAACACAAAGTATGAAAAGAACAGTATGGACATGCAGAGTATCATCTCATAGCAGTTAATCCTGTTAATCATGGAGAGTTCGAATGCATAACATTACTCATGATATCTGATCTAGAAGACAATATTTAACATAGTGGTGCTCATCATCAAAACACTAGGGAAGTCACAGAAATCCAACACAACCATTGAAGAGCTCTATGAAAGAGCTCGTTATATCCAGACGCAGATGAAGGATTCGCCCATTATGGGCATGTTTGAGCCAAAGCCACGGCTATTCAAGAAAACCACAACTGTCAACAATAGCGGGCCCACGACGGAGGGCACTATTGCAAATGAGCATGTTGGCGTAGTTGGCAACCCCCACCAAGCTAACCCATGACCTAACCCACTTCCACCACAAAACCCCCATTTCAACTCCACTCCACAACGCCAATTCGCACCCCAACATTCCTTTGCTTCACCGCCAAGCCAAGCACCCCGCGCTAACCCTCCGGCTCCGCAACAGTACCACCAGGTACCACCACCTACCAACTATGGCCAACAACAACAACAACAGAGACCACCACTTGGCCCCAAGAGAGCTCACTACCCTCCATTACCAGAAAGTCTCCCGGATATTTTCAATGCTTTAATGGCCGCCAATTTGCTCATGTTACCAAGGGAAAGAACAGTGTGGCCCGCTAATGTTGACACATCCCGTTACTGCGCTTTCCATCGCGCGCCTGGTCACAACCTTGATCGTTGCTTCCACTTCAGAGATTACATTTATGACCTAAATGACCAGGGTGACATCAATTGGGATGAGATGAGACAATTCATCGCCACCATGAAAGAAAGAAGGCCTCCTCGACAGCAACAGGCTCAGCAGCCACAACAACCAGCTCCACAGCAGCAACAACAAGCTCCAACGCCTCAGCACGATATGGGGATTGTCCACAATCCACTGCCGGAACATCCGCCAAACCAGCACGTAAACCCTGTCACGTCTCTCTATGAGGTGGAAAGAGGGCAGGGATGGCATGAAGAAAACGCCTCTGTCGGGGCACTGCATCACAATCAACCTCCGCGCCTCTTGCGCACCCCTTCTTCTTCTCCTACCCCTCAATTGGGCCGGTCTCTCCTGTGCCCCGTTAATCCACCTACCTCCGCCTATTCTCCGACCTTGCCGGTTCGCCCCCTTCTTACACGCTTACCACCTCCACAGCCTACGCCACAACAAAACCCATCCACCACCAACCCTTCGCCATTGCCACCTAGGCTACTCCTCATCCGCCCATCGCCAACGCCCACTGCACCCGCTACCACTACTCCTTCACCGGCAAGGATCCCCCCACCATCGGTTCCACCACCTTTTGTACCCAGAACTCTTCTCATTCCACCCCCCACCAATTCACCCCGCATTCGGGTATCCCTTGCTACTCCTACGCCTCCTACCAGGGCACCAACACCCCCTACGGGGATTCCCTCTGCGGGAACTCCCACTCCACCACCTCTTAACACCAACACACCTTCTTCCTCTGCTAACCCTCCTCCCACACTTGCCCCGACAGAGGCACGTCAAGGCGTGGCGCCGCTCCGCAGTGGACGGATGTTCCACCGTATTTTTCCACAGAGAGAGTTAGAGCCCGTGCAAGGGCCGCAAGAGCAAGAACAAGAACAAGAGTCAGTGCCAGGGACTCAGTATGATTTGCTAAAGCACTTGGACCGAACCCCAGCAAGGATTTCAATCCTGGAATTAATTAAAAGGTCCACTACTCATCAGCTAGCTTTGAAAGAATATCTGCAAAAGGTGATGGTCAATGAGGACATTCCAGTTGAGCAGATAGTCACAGTTTTAACGCCCACTAGCAGTCAACCGGCAATTACTTTCCATGAACATGAACTGGCGCCACTCCCAGCAAGAAAGTACGCTCTATGCATCACAGTTGACATCAATAAGGTGACTGTTAAGCAATGTCTGGTGGACACTGGGGCATCCATCAATGTCTTGCCACCCAGCACCTTGAAGTTGTGTGGCATTCCGGAAAGCCAAATTCGACCGACCACTATCACAGTCACTGCATATGATAACACGAAGAAATCTCCTATAGGCATGATTACGTTAAAAGTAAGTTTGGGTCCTGCCGCCATCACAGCAGATTTTCACATTCTGGATATGGATCCGACATTTAATGGCATTCTGGGACGCCCCTACATTCAGCAACTCGATGCGGTGCCCTCCACAAATCACCAATGCCTTAAATTCCCACACAAGGGCCGCATTATTAAAGTTACCAGTATGCCAATTCTACCAGAGGAGGATATCCACGTTGCTTCATCAGTTCCATCCATGTGGCCGGCCAACAAGCCACTATTATCTGTGCTGGACATACCTTGCCCACGACCAATGCCAGAAAAAGTCACAATGGTTGCTATGACACCCCTGCCTCCCAAGGGGAAAAAGAAGAAAAGCATTATGAACACCTCTGGCTGGAACATCTTAATGAAAATGGGGTATCAAAATGGCAAAGGTCTGGGTGCCAACTGTCAAAGCAGGATTAGGCCTGTTAAACCTCAGAAGCTGATTACACGAGGTGGCCTAGGTTACAAAGGGCCAGGCAAAAACAAAGATGAACCATGGGCATTTATGACATCCACATTAAAAACAGATCGTCAACCGCTCACTTGGACATTGAAGACACATTTTGTCACAGGTGGCTTTCAAAATAAGGAGCAGACTACCGTAATTACTTCCATATTAGACTGTCAAGATGTTCATGCTAGACAGTTTGCTCGTCATATTGCCCCGTTGGCCACATACAAAGCCTTGGAGTCCTTAAGGCCTGACAAAAGAAGAAAAATAGATGATCCAGAATGTGACTGGTACAGGTGGTTCGATATGCAGGATATTACTATTTCCTTGAGCCGCCTCTTCATGCCAACTGATCCGGAATGGCCGCCATTAATACACCAATTGATTGAAATGCCAGCTGCAATTACAGATAAGAGGCAGCTGCTGAGTGACTACACTGATACTGGAGAGCCAGATGTTCCGTTTGAAGAAGGTTTCACCGTGGACAGACTGTGGGCCGGCCTCTTTTCCCTCACTTCCATGCATCCATCTGTGCTTGCTTCTCTATATTCTCATCGGTTTGGTTGCGTGCCAAGACCGCCTCCGATTATAATCAACCTGTCTCCAGATTCAATCCAAATTTCTCTTACAATTCCTTCTTCGCTCCTCGAGCGATTTTCTAAACTCTCCATCACGTCCCCGCGCGGGCCATCACTGATTCAATCTTTCCCTGATCTGGCAATTTCCACTCCTCCTACTATCCTCCCTGCACACTGCTTTCTTCTTGAAACAGAAAATAAAAATGAAGAAAAAGACAAAAATGAAAAAAAAACGCCAAATTCCCAACTTTCTAAACCTTCATTTCTGTCGAGGAGACCTCCTATTTCTCTTCTGAGAGCGTCCCGACCCAGGGGCCGCTCCTTCAAGATTCATTGCTAAATCTTTTCTCCCCCTCTGGTGAGGGGACTTCCTCTGTATTACCTCTTGTATCCACTTTTTCACCTCCTTCCCTTCCTTCTTCTAATCAAGCTAGTTGCTCCTCCTCTTCTTCTGCTAACGCTAAAATTCAAGGGGTAGATTCACATAAGAAGTCCAAGGGTAAGCAGATTCCCCATAGGTTTCTGTTGGAGTTAGCTATCAGATGCCAGGCTTGTTTAGCTCTCCCTGAATTTGTTGAGAATCCAATCATCCTGCCAGAGTTAGAATATGAGAATGCTAGTGTTTCTTATGAGGGTTTGGGTGTCTATGAAATTATGAATGATGAAGACCCTATTGAAGAGGGGGATGAAAGTTATGAAGAATATAAGGAAGAGGCTGATGATTTTGCTAGTGGCATGAGGCGATTTGATGAACCATCAGCCTCTGTAGAAGAGCCTACCAAAGAAATTAATTTGGGTGCCAAGGAAGACCCTAGGATTGTCCTCATAAGCAAAAATTTACCGCCCTCCGAAGAGGAGGCGCTCATTTTGGTTCTGCAAGAATACAAGGACACGTTTGCATGGAGTTATGAAGATATGCCTGGTTTAGACCCTGCGCTCGTTGAACACCGCCTTACACTTAAGCCAGGATCTGTGCCGGTCAAGCAACGGTTGAGGCGTTTCCACCCTAATATGGCTTTAAAGATGAAAGAAGAGGTCGACAAGCTCCATAAGGCTAGATTTGTTAGAGTTGTCCTCTACCCCAATTGGGTGGCTAACATCGTCCCGGTTATGAAGAAAGATGGAAAAGTTCAGATTTGTATAGACTTCCGGGACCTCAACCGTGCGTGTCCTAAAGATGACTCCCCCCTCCCTCATATTGATGTTTTGATCGATAATACGGCAGGATTTGAGACTCTCTCGTTCATGGATGGCTTCTCAGGTTACAATCAAATTCGTCTGGCTGAAGAAGATCAAGAGAAGACATCATTCACTACACCATGGGGTACTTATTGTTATGTGGTCATGCCTTTTGGACTTAAGAATGCTGGAGCCACCTATCAGAGGGCTATGATGGCGATTTTTCATGACATGATTCATATTTATATTGAGGTGTATGTGGATGACCTGGTTGTGAAATCAAGGACAAGGATTGAGCATCCTGGGGTTCTAGCTAAGGTCTTACAAAGATCACCAGAGTATCAATTAAAGATGAACCCCAAGAAGTGCGTATTTGGCGTTTCTTCAGGGAAGTTGCTTGGTTTCATTGTTAGTAAGAGAGGAATTGAAGTTGATCCCAACAAGGCAAGGGCCATTAGAGATATGCCTCCTCCCAAGAATTTAAAGGAAGTTCGAGGATTAATCGGGAGGTTGTAATTTATTCGCCGCTTTGTCTCCCAGCATTCACAAAGATGTTGGCCGTTTTACGAGCTTACTAAGCCGGGAGTCAAGTTTAATTGGGATGACAAGTGTCAGGCAGCCTTTGACGGATTGAAGGATTATTTGGCCAATCCTCCTGTCCTGAGGCCGCCAATTCCAGGCAAACCACTTATTCTCTATGTCTCAGTCCTGGATGACTCTGTAGGTGCTGTCTTAGCTCAAATGGATGAAGAAAATAAGGAGTGGGCAGCATACTATTTGTCTAAACTTCTTAACCCTTGTGAGCAGAGATACTCAGCCATGGAGAAGACTTGCGCTGCTTTGGTCTGGGTAGTTCAGAAGTTAAAACACTATTTCCTAGCTCACGAGGTTCACCTCATTGCTCACATGAATCCGATTAAATTCCTCCTTGAAAAATCTGTCCTCACTGATCGATTAGCACGCTGGCAAAGCTTCCTTTCTCAATTTGACATCACTTACATTCAACAAAAAGCTATCAAGGGTTACGCCATCGCCGAACACCTTGCTCATCACCCTCTCCCCCGCTTTGATCCTGTCAATTCGGAGTTTCCAGATGAAGAACTGATGTCCATTAATCAACCTCGTGATCCCATGTGGACGTTACATTTTGATGGAGCTCTAAATTCTCAAGGAAGAGGGATCGGCATGGTTCTTTTAACACCAGAAGGGGTCACCATCCCATTTGATGCTCGGCTCACTTTTCCTGTCACCAACAATATAGCTGAGTATGAGGCTCTTCTGGCTGGTCTTCAAACCGCTCATCGATATGGTGTCACCCATTTGAGGATTGTGGGTGATAGTCAGCTCATTCTGCGCCAGGTGCTGGTCAAGTGCCGCACTATTAATCCCAAGCTCAAACCCTACCAGGAACTTGCTTCAGCTTATGCCAAACTCTTCACCAAGTTAATTTTTGTCCATGTTCCTCGTAGTCAGAATATCTTGGCTGACGCCCTTGCTTCTTTGGCCTCTGCTTTAGTCTTCCCTCCTGAGCGTGATTTTCATGTTCCACTAATTCATCAGCGTGACACTCCAGCTATTAAGGATCGTGCATTCATCGATGTTAGGGATCAAGTGCTTGAAAGGGTTAAGCAGAAGGAATCTCTTAAAGGCAAAGAGGTCATGCTTTTGGATTGGCAAGAGGAATTGGCTGACGAAGAGAAGCCTTGGTATTATGAGATTGCCAGATATTGCAATGATCAGTCCTATCCCGAGGAAGCCACTGCAGAAGAAAAGAAAGCAATTAGAAGAGTGTCTCAGCGTTATGTTTTGGTTTGAGGTGTGCTCTACAGAAGAGGGCTCACCGGTGTTTTGCTAAGATGCCTCGACGATGATGAATCATGGAAGGTTGTGGAAGAGGCGCATTCAGGAGTGTGTGGTGGTCATGTGAACAGCCAGATGCTATCTAAGAAGATTCTTAGGCTAGGTTTCTATTGGCCAACTCTAGAAGAGGATTGTTCCATCTATGTTCGAAGGTGTGTTAAGTGCCAACTGCACGCCGACAAGATTCATTCTCTTGCTTCTTCACTCCATCCTACGTCCTCCCCATGGCCTTTTTCCATGTGGGCTTTTGATATCATTGGACCTCTTGGTGATTCGAATCTCCTGACCAAGCAAAAATCATTCATCCTCACGGCAACGGAGTACTTCACCAAGTGGGCAGAAGCGGAGGCTTACGTGGATATTAAAGCGTCAACCGTCTGTAAGTTTATAATGAAGAACATCATCGTGAGGTTCGGCATCCCGAGCACCATCGTCACCGACAATGGACCTCAATTTATCTCTCAGGAAATCAAGGATCTCTGCAACAGGTACAACATTGCATTGCATCATTCTTCTCCCTATTATCCGCAGGGCAATGGCCAAGCAGAGGCCACTAACAAAACTTTGATAAAAATTGTCAAAAAGACGTGTGAGGCTAATAAATTTTCGGATTGGCCAGACAAGCTAGTTGAAGCTCTCTGGGCCTATCGCACTTCCATTCGTACCCCCACTGGGCAAACCCCTTTCGCCCTTACTTATGGAATGGAGGCGGTAGTCCCTTATGAGATTCTCATTCCCTCTTTACGAGTACAATTGGATAAGGAATTTTCTATGGATGAACGTCGTGATTCACTCCTTGCCCAATTGGAACTCCTAGATGAGAAGCGTCTGGTTGCCGCTGAGCATGCGCGCGTTTATCAAAACAGGCTCTCGCATTTTTATCAAAAGAAAGTAATTGAGAGAAAATGCAAAATCGGTGAGATGGTAATTAAAAGAGTTTTTGTAAAACTCGACGGGCCCCGCTCAAAACTCCAACCCAATTGGGAATGACCGTTTGTTATAAAAGACGTTTTTCCTGGTAATGCTTATAAACTGGTTAATGCTGAAGGAGAAGAGTTAACTCACCCTTGGAATGGTTTGTATCTTAAGAAATACTACCCTTGATTCAAAGATCCAAAAAATATATATATAGAGAAATTTTTAAAACAAAAAGAATGAAAATTGATTCAAAAAAAAATCCAAAAACAAAGTGGAATGTCTCCAAAAAAACCAAAACAAAATAGAAATTCCGAAAAAAGCAAAAATAATAAGAAATTCTTCAAATCAAAAGAAATCAAAATTGGTGCCTTGGCACACGAAGGATCAAGGTCCGAAAAGTCAAAATTCAAGATTCATTCATCAGTCTTGCTAACTTAAAAGGGGATTGACACCCACACACACTACACGCTTTATTCTTGAACTCAAGCAGTGCAAAATCCGATGGGAAGTCAAAAACCTGACTAAAAGTGAAAGACAATACCCGTTCTTTTCTTCTTCGGCCCATAAGGGAGGAAGGGAGACCTTGGGGTAGACACGCCAAGCCTATCCGCCGCCCTAGTAGGTGGAAGTCAGGGCCCAAAAGGGAGCAAATGTCATAAAAGCTCAAGTACAATTAGGTTTATTTTTATCAATGCAAATCAATTCAAAGTCAAGTTGTGAAAAGAAAAGCATGTCAAGAGGGCAAAGTCCCCGCAAGGAAAACCTTGGGCGTATGCGTGCAATATAAATGAGCAAAAAGGCAACAAATTTCCCTACGCCAAAGACCGAACCCCAACAGGCATAGGGTAGGGGAGGTAACTTTACCTTGAGCATCTCAGAATCCCTTATGGGCTTCCCTTATATTTTCTTCCATCCTTTCTATGTGGTAAGTCACGAACTGGCAGGATGGTCAAGACGGACTTAAGAAATTGCACTGTGCGAAATCTCGAATACAAGTCAAATATGATCACGTCAACTCCCTTTTAATTACTCAAGAAAGGTTAATGAATTTTAGATGGTGACCGTGTAGGACCCGTGGTCTTGATAGCCTTGTCAACCTTTTTTGCAGAATAATTCAATTAACGCCTTTGGATAAGGCGCTTTCTAAAGAATTAACGTCCTAAATTAGGTCGTCTCTTATTGAATAGCGTCTCTGAGCAGGTCGTGTCTTTCTCAAAATCAGATTACCTTTTCAAATTCACGCCGTCTTCTAGGGCGTCTTTATTAGAACCACGACCTATTCTAAGGCGCGTTTTTCAGAAAAAATAACAAAAAAAAATATATAAATGAGAGGAAAAAAGAGAAAAAAAATGCATTTCTTCACGATGTGTGCTTGCATTCTTTTGCATGGGCATCTTTTATTTATGGTTCGCATATGCGTGCTTGCATGATGCATCTCCCCGTTATCCGTTATTTTATTTACCTTGTTTGATTAAAGGCTTGGCCCCTTGACCCGTCATTAAGGTCAAAATATTGATACCCCTTGCTTATCGAGCAAGGGGCCAAGTCGAACAGATGAATTAACATGTTTGTTTAGAGTTTGGATTACAGTCACAGGTACAGGGCAAAGCAAAGTAAAGACGAAGAACGTGGAAAGAGGAAAGTACACACCCACAAGGCTACAACTACACAAGTGCTCAGGTAACAAAAAAAATGTGTCAATCTCATATATATATATATACAGCATGAATGTCTGAGTACAGGTGTGAGGGTGGAGGAGTACAAGTAAGTCTCTCAGCTCTCGCCTCCACCCTCCTCTCTCCTACTCTCAACCTCCTCCTCGCCGTCCCGAGCTGGTGCTGGTGGAGGAGGCATGGGCCCCCGTGAAGAAGCTGGAACCCGAACCTGTCCCCCTGCCTCGCTCCTCTCTCGAAAGGAAGAGCCCGCCACAAAGGTGGAGCTGGTGAAGGAGTACCCCACAGCCCGTGCTCGGTCGCGCCCTCGTTAGAGACGCTCCTCGGACACTCGTAGCCGCTCCTGAGAAAGGATCAACTGGGTCCTCGAATCTGCCAGCACTCGCTCGCGTGCTGCTATCTGCTCCTGGTACCGAGCACGCTCCGCCTGGTACTCCTCCCGCTCACGAGCACGCTCCTCGCGCTCCCGGGCACGCTCCCGTCTCTCCAGCTCAAGGGCCACCCGCAGCTGGGCCACGTCCTGAGGCAGCTCCTCTCGACGCCTCAGGGACCTCTCTAGCTCTGAGATCCGCTGATCACGGATCGCCAACTCGGTACGTACCGCCTGAAGCTAAGTCGTTTGCAAACAGGTAAGCAAATCATCAATTCCGTAATTAAATGCAATGATTCAGTAATCTAGCAATACAAGTAATACATGATTGAACCACTCGCCTGTGTGCTCGTCGCACGGAAGCCCTCATCAACGCAGGTAAGAGCGGCTCGAAGCTCCTCAGTCTGTAAAATGAATTTCATCAGTGCACAATTATATAATCAATATTTGAATGGATTTGTGTTTTGGAATTTACCCGTGAAGCGAGATCGCGCTCTGCTGCCTCGGCTCGTGCGATCGCCCCGGCTAGCTGCTCTGTCAGTGCAGTCACCTCTGCACTGGGTCCTCTCGAGCTGGAGGCCTCCCCTGGGTCTCTCCTCACTGCTCCCTGCTGGGCACGCTGCATTCATTAAGATCGTCAGTGGCTAATCATCAATAATTCAACAAAAAAAATACATTTGCATATAGAAATAATTTAAACACTCACCAGGGTCTCTAGGTCGGCCCGTGTGGCGGCCAGCTGGTCCTCCAGGCTGTGTAGGTGGGCCTGGGCATCCATCGCCGCTATGTCCCGCGCATCCTGCATTCATTACATGTTAGTCGCATGATAGAAACATAAGCATTTGCATTTAATTTAGAAACAATTGTATTCATACATACCCCTAAGACCTTCATCTGAGGTCGGCCGGCGTATACCTCCCAGTAGCGCCGGAGGTACTCGAAGCTGTCAGTCGCGCGGGAGGTGACTCTGGTACCGCCTCGCTGCCAGTCGGCGTACTGCTCCTCGAACCGTACCCTCCAGTCGGTCGCTGCCAGTCGGTCGCCAGTGGCTCGCCGACCTCTACCCACTACTGGTGGAGGCCTAGCGTCCTCATCACCAACCTAAGCCGTAACGGCTCGATCTCGCTCAGGCAATGAACCCAAAGCTCATGCCCAAAACGAGGTCGGCCCACTACGACCCACGGCTGGCCCTCGTCTGTCATCCCCTCATAGGGTCTCCACTGCACCTGCATCCATAAACATGCATGTCATCATCTCATCATCATCATAATAAATTCAAAATAAATGCAAAAGAAAGATGCATAACATTCATACATACCAGCGAGGGAGGGAAGTCTCGGAACTCTCTCTGCAGCACCCACAACTCGTAGCCCAGTGGGGCCCCAAACACAACCGGCAGCCAGCGCCGCGCTAAGGGAAAAGCTCCCTCACCTCCAGGCCGTGGGTCAACGCGCCCCATCGGCATGTATAGGTGGCTCCAAACCTGCACCCATGCATTGCATTAGTAAGGCACTCACATGCATAGAAAAAAAAAAGAAAAAAGAAGAAAAAATGCATACCTGAAGAAAAGGTGAGAAGCCACTGACGGTCGTCTCTCGACCTGTCCCCGTGGACAAGTCAGCCATCATATGCGCCAGCAGTGCCGCTCCCCAGGCGTAGCTGCCAACTACCTCCAGGTCCTCGAGTATCCCCAGGAATCGGCAGTTGATGACGTCGCCCTTCGTCCTGAGCAATAGCCTCCCGAGAAGCAGTAGTAGGAACCTCCTCAAGTCCCGGTCTGCTCTCTCCCTATCAGCTGGGTCCTGGCAGTAGACCGCCCTAGCCCCGTCTATCAACCTCTGAGAGAACTGCTCTAGGGTCTCCCCGGACCTATGCCTAGCATTCCCTAAGCCCATCACTGTAGTAAGGTCGGTGCGGAAGATAGTCCTACACTCGCTAGGTGTCTCATAGACCATCTCTAGCCCGAGCAACCTTTGGGCGAACTCAGTGTAGTCAGGGTAGGTGATCCCACTCACAGCCTCACCGTCTACCCTCAACCCGGTGATCCTAGCCACATCCTCTAGGGTGGGAACCATATGCCCCCATGGCATCAAGAATGCCCGGCTAGTCCTGTCCCATCTCTCCCGTAGAACCTGGATAAGTGGTACGTCGGGTCTGACTGGCTCTATGCTAAGGAAGGCCCCGAACCCCATAGCATCTACCCTCGCTCTCTGAAACTTGGGGAGGCCGTAGTATGCTGCCCGGACCATGACCCAGGAGATCCGTGTCCTCATCAACCCCTGCATGTAAAGAAAAGAATTTTCACTTAATTATTTTGATTATTCATGCTGAATCTCATTTTGATTGCCTTGGGTTATGTTAGTGTTTGATTTTAATTAACGACCATCCTCAGGTCGTGGTTTGCTGAATTAGCGCCCTTGCGGAGGGCGTGGTTCTAAGGGTGCTTTGAATTTGCGACCTATCCTAGGTCGCTGTTTATCTAAACCACGCCTCTGTATTGGGCGTGGTTTGGTGGTTAAATTCTAATTTCTTAAAAGATTTTTCATGAGACGCCCAGCCCAGGGTCGCCTTTTGCTTAAGTCACGCCCCTATGTGGGACGTTGTTTTCAAATGGGAGTTTTGGGGTCTCATAATATTTTTTGAAATTAATGAATGGACGACTGCTGGTTTGGTCGTCTATTGTTGAATTAACGCCCTTGCGGGTGGGCGTTGTTTTCAAATTTTTCAAAAAATAAAATAAAAATAACGGCATGCGAATAATTCATGAAAAAATAGTTAAGCATGGGAATTAACGGAAATTAACAGCATGATATAAAAAATGATGAATTTAAATGGGCAACATGCTATAGGGCGTGTTTTCATGAAATTAATTATTTTGTAGAAAATAATTTGAATTAACGCCCTTGGAAGGGGCGTTTCATCTCTAAATCACGCCCCCACGGGGGGCGTCTCTTTTCTGAGTTGCAGGGTTTCTACCCCGAGGGCTATGGAAATTGCATAAAAAATGAAATTAAAATGAAAAATAAAAAAAATAGGGTTGAGGGCCTACCTTCTTGTGCTTGGGTTCTTGTGGCTGGGGCCGTGGCTGCCTAGGCCGCCGGAGCTGGCCGGCACGAGGAGGAGCCGCCGCCGTGGGCGGTGGCTCATCGCCATCTTCTTCTTCGTCACCGTCCTCGCCTTCTTCTCCCTCTTCATTTTCTCCTTCTTCTCCGGCATCATCTTCATTTCCTTCATTGGCCTCTTGGCCTCCTTCAGCTTCGTCGCCGGCCGCCACCGCCGGTGCGTCTTCATCCGCCGCCGCGGGAGGGGCTTCCTCCTCGCCGTGGGCGTCATCACCCAGGTCAACGACCTCATGGGCCGCCACCCTTTGCCTCTTCGAGCCTCCGCCGGCCTTAGCTTAGGGCTAGGGTGTAGAAGGGAGAAGAGAGAGAGAGAGAGAATGGGAGATGGGGTTCTCGGTTAGGGTTGCAGAAGAAAGGAAAGAGGGGAAATGGACGGAGGAAGAAGAAGGAAGGAGGGAAAGTTAAGTCGAACGGTCAAAAAGAATTCACGACTTAAGGAAAGCCGCGTCTTGTGGAATCAACGACTGACATCAAGACGTTTCTTAATAATTGACGACATTTATTAAGGCGTTATTTTTGTTTGCATGGGGATTGATAACCGTCGTCAGACGCATTTAATGGCAATTGATTGATTTGATGGGAATAATCATTACTATTTTTGAGTAACGACTACGATTGAGGCGTTATTTATATGAAACGTGGCTTTGCTGAGGGCGTTACTTTTGGAATTTCAACGAATATATTTTGGAATATGAATCGAATTAACGCCTTGTCCTAGGACGTTTTTCAGTTAACGACCATTTGTGAAGGCGTCAGTTATGAGCGATCAATCAAGGAAGACGACTTGTGCTGGGGCGTCGTTTATAGAATTAACGACATAGCCTGAGTCGTTATTTGCAACAGAATCACAGAACGTTGGAAAAAGTTATTCAGAAACACAGTAAGATGGCTCAACAAAGGAAATATCATTGATTTATTGAAAGAAAAGATTACAATGCTTAATGAGTCATTTTGGGCCACAATTTTCTTAAAGCTACAGCATAAGACTTCCATTCATCTTTGTCTTCTTCTAAATTTTCCACAGGTTGATGAGCTTTATTAATTTTCCACAGAGCTTGGATTGTGGTTGTGTCTTCTCCATCTTCATTGCTGCCAAGGTCCCGTGTCTTGATTGGAGGAAGGTGTGATGGATCCTCGAATACTCGCCGTGGAAGCCCGAGTTGAGGAAGGCATCGGTGTGAGTTATATAGCACGAATTCTGAAGCACCTATGAGCCGAAGGTCCGTCCCGGGAGAAAATCTTGCACGGAGCTCTTGAGTCTTGAGTATTCCCGGGGCGCAAGTAAAGAGATTCTTTGGCATTACTTTGAGGTGCTCTCTCCATTCCGCTCTCTTCTTGATTTGAGGAATCCGGTTTGTCACTCTATTGCTTATCCCAAGTGAACCGGTCATATAAGAGAGTGGGCTTTTTGAGAAGATTCTTGAGGATTGTTAGGCCTCGTCACATGGATCGAACTTGAAGTGGAGATCTACCCAACTAGAGAATGCTAGCATGCATCCGTAGATGGGCCTTCCCATCGCCGCCGAGGTAAGCCCGCTATAGAGGTAGGCTAGAATAGCCGGTACTATCTCCTTCCCATAGGCTCACCACGGCGCTTAATTGTGCCTCTTCTAGAAAATTCTCCGTGGATCGGAATAGGAGTGCTCCTGCCAAGCACACCACGAAGGCCTTTGTTACCCGTTCTATCTCTTCATCTTCTTTAGCTTGATCCGCTCTCTTGTACACCCATGAGGCGAGCTTTAGAAGATTGATTCCTTTGGTGGTTTTGATCTGATTCACTAGGTTGGGGCTAGATATCAAGCTTGTTAATAGCTCATGAGAGGAGATTGGTTTTGGCATGATGGCCATCTTTTCCTCATCTCCTTGTTTCATTCTCTTTAAGCCTAAGATCATCTCCAATTCTTCTAATAATACGGTGGCTTCGAAGGTAGAGAAGAGGAAGGTATGGGTGGAAGGATGCCATATTTCAACTAGAGCCCCTATGGCTGCCCAGTCAAGATGAATTTGATCATAATGTTTGGCATGGGTAACTAGACCCAGAAGGTGCCATCTTGTTAAATAGACTCTCATGTCTGAAGAAAATTTGGAGAGTATAAGAGGCAGCCACTTAATTTTTGTAAATCTCCTTGCTCCTGGGACATTTGGGTAGTCCTGCATAAGAAAAAAAGGAAGAACAATGCAGAGAAAGAAGAATGAATATGCATACAGAAGAGAATACAATGTTTCAGTGAAGACAAGAGAAGACAAGAACAGAAGGATTTTCTCTCTACCTGGTTCATGAAAATTCTACTGCTAATATGCCCGTTAATATCGGTTAGCCTGGGAATGGAGGCTTTGGATCTCTTAATCGCCCTCTCCATCTTCGGTTGCGGTGCCTGCAGAAGAACAGACAGAAGAAGTAGCAGAAGAACAGAGCTCGGAGGATTGCTTTGATTTGAGGAATTGCTTTCCCTTTATAGGAGTCCGGGGAGTCTTAAGGCTATTCGGAGTTAGCAAGTTCATGGCTATTAGGACTGGGTTTAGTTTGCGAATCGGAAACGGAAGTTCGTGCTTAATTAACGCCTTCTGTTAGGGCGTCAATTGTTGAATTGACGACCTGACTGAGGTCGTGTTTTATTTAACGCCCTTTCCAGGGTCATTTTTTCTTGAACCCTCAGTGTATTTAACGCCTCATTGAATGGCGTGTTTCTACTTTTGACGCCCTCAGTATCAGGCGCGTTTCATGTTTTGACACCGTTTAGTCCAGGCGTGGATTTGTAAGCTTATGAATTTTCTTCCCTACATGCTCTGATGAACTTAAGTGCTATTATTTCGTTGGAATTTTATTTTATTTAGCACTTATGATCATGTCATACTTTATTCATATTGAAATTGTGGGAAGACTAATGAACTTTCAAAGTGCAGAAGATTGCAGGTTTCGAGATGCCAGGATCACTGTTGAAGTGACATCTTGTTGTAAGCATTATTACTATATGGTATTTTTACCCTATTATAGCATATCAAGGACCTTGTGGTTCTGATGAACCTGGAATTTGAGTTCCCCTTCATCAAAAATAGTGATAATTCCAAGAGAATCTTGATCACACGGATAGGCCGTTGAGTCGTTCAAGGTCTGGGACGGTGGTTCCACTTTCTGGGTTGATACGCGGACAAACGGGCTTCGGCTTAGTGTCAGCTCAGAGACCTGGATTCTTGACCAAATCTAGATGGCTTAGCAATATTATCCTTTATTATTTTTTATCTTTTAGTTTGTTTTAATTTTTCTTTTAGCCCAGCATGCATCATGTAGGACTTTGAGCTTCATGCTGAAAATCTTCATATTATGGTAATAATGAAAGTCCCTCGTTCTTGATTGAGTTGACATGAGATATTCCATTCCAAATTGAGTACTTTATTCTCTCTGAAGCCGCTCAAGCTAGTTCCTTGAAAATATCCCTTTGTTAGATCTTCATCTCAATTCCCTTTATTTTTCTGCAAATCCACCTTGGTTGTAGCACGTCCACGTTGGCTGGTAACCGCTCTCCAATGGTGTCTCCTTATCGTGCCATGCGCACATTTTTACTTGTTTAGTTTAATCTCCTTTATCCAGCAAATCGATACTTCCTTGGAATCACTCGGAGTTGTTTCACTTTGAATCTTGGAAAGATTTCCAATGCTTAGTGTCTGAGGCGTGTCACATCACACCTTGGCATCTACTTATCAGTTCGTTCCACTTCATCCCGTTTGTTGCACTTTCACTCCATTTCGTCTCACTTCCTTGCAAAGCAGACGCCAAGGCGGGGCAGCTGTAGACACGCCAAAATTGACGCTATGTTGATCAAATCTGATGTCACTATGTTGACGCCCCAAAGTGAACTTCAATATATTCATAATATGAAGTTTTTCTATTTTTGTGCGTTTGTGATTTGTCTTTGCATTTTTGTGATTCACGACCTGAAGAAGGGCGTGTTTTAAAAAGCGACCTTATCTAGGGCGTGCTCTTAAGAAAGGACGACCAAATATGAGGTCGTCAATTCCTGGTATTATCCGGTTTCAAAATAAATTCAAATTATTGATTAACGTCCTTCCTCAGGGCGTGTTTTCAAGTAACGCCTTCATCTCAGGCGTTTTCTCGTAATTTTCAAATAAAGTAAGTTTTATTGCCAAAATTAAATTCAAGAAGTGACGCCCTTCGTTGTGGTCGTGTTTTGAGTAGCGTCTTGATGTAGGTCGTCAATTCTTGATTTGACGCCCTTTTGAAGGTCGTGTTTTATCCTTCGGTGTTGTGTTTGAGTATGCCTTTCCTGAGTAGTTCCCTGCCTCCAATGGTCTCCTTGCTCGAATTGGAGTTAGAGTCATGCCTTCTTTGATCATTGCCTATCCTTATCTTCCCAAATTTGAGCTTATCTTCGATTGAAATCCTATAAAAGGATGCTCTGGTCGATCTAGACAAGGGTTGACGGGTCAGAGAGTTCACAGGTTAGACAGAGTTAGAGAGGTTACAGAGTTTACGACGAGGTTACGATCAGAGGTTTACGGGTTACGAGATCAGAGTTACAGAGCTTCATCTTCCTCCTGTGCGATCGTTTAGAAAGGCCTCTGCTTCCTCTGCTTCCGGTCAACCGCGTCCACCTTGGTTCCCCTTTACTGTCGTTAGGGACAGCAGGGTTTTTTTCTTTTATTCTGTTTGTGTTGCTTCGTCTTCATCAATCGTTCATCACGCCCACTGTGTTGTTTTCTTCTCTTTTACATTAGCTTCATCATCACTATATTCTTTTCCCTTTTTACGTTACCTTCATCATATCTCCTCTTTCTCTAATTCTTTAGGGGTTTTAAAACAAAAAAAGAAAGGTGCGCATGTTTTGTTCTTATTTCATCATCATATCATCTTCGGGAATTGATACTACATTCACTTGGCTGATCCACTTCTTTTGCTTATTTATTTTGTCTCTTTTGCAAGGTAATCAATAAAGGAAAACCCCCTTCATCGGCCGGCCGATTGAAGGAGGAGGAGGAATTCACAATCCATCCCGCGTTCTATTTTCCACCAGGTATTCGCGATCTTCTTTGTTTCTTCTTGAGGTAACCCCTCTGGCGATCACCCTCCTCAGTAGCACCACGTGCTTCTTTTTTTCATTATTATCATCATCTCCCCTTATTTTTATTATGCTTTCTCGTATTTAAATTACTCCTCTTCATCATGTGTGGATTTATCACGATCTACAATACCTCATCAGATTCTTCCTCTCTATCTTCTGAGCTAGTTGCCATGAGACAAATTGGCTTCTCAACTTCAACTTCACTGTCCGAAGTGTTGCTCAAAGATCCCTCGTCCTCATCACTCCAGGTACTCACCATAGCTTTCTCTTTTGTGTTCTTTTTCTTGGACTTGCCCTTGAGGTTCTGATTTGTCGGACATTCAGCTTTAAAGTGACCAGCCTTCCTGCATTGATAGCAAACATTAGTCTCAGCTTTCTTTACAGGGTTTGATTTATACCTTGTGTCTCGGCGGCCACTGTTGGGATTTCTTCGGCTGAATCTTCTTCCTTCCTTCTTGAGAAATCTCCAGAATTCCCTAGTAATCATGGCGATATCAGCATTTGCCACTTCTTCTTCAGACAAGCTCTCTTCAGTTGATGATCCGTTGGGGCTGGATCGACTAGATCTGCTAGCACCAGCCTTCAGAGCTATAGGCTTCCTCTTTCTGTCAGCCTCCTCTATCTTCGGCATATTCATCTCATAAGTCATTAGAGACCCGATCAGCTCATCTGTCTTAGTATTGTGCAGATCTCTTGACTCTTCCATAACTGTGGCCTTGGTGTGCCAAATTGGAGTCAAGGATCGCAAGATCTTCCTGACTACATCATACTCAGAATATTTTTTCCCGAAGCCTCTGAGACCATTTGTGATAATAGTCAGCCGAGCATACATTTCTTTGATCGTCTCATTAGGCTTCATCTTGAAAGCTTCGTATTCTGAAACCAGTAGATTAGTCTTAGTCTCTCTGACTTGTGAAGTCCCCTCATAGATGACTTCAAGTGCATCCCACATTTCCTTCGCTGAGGAGCAGGCAGATATTCGTGAGAACTCGGTGGGATGCAGAGAGCACTGGATTGCATTGATTGCACTCCAGTTGAGCGTGGACCTTCTAATTTTCTCCTTGGTCCATACATCTTCATTTGGGGATAGCTCGAAAGGTCCCTTGCTAACCACCTTCCAAATTTCATAATCTTTAGCCCTCAAGAATACCTGCATACGGTGCTTCCAGTATGCGTAGTTGGTTCCATCGAAGTACGGGGGCTTGGATGTGGAGTGTCCTTCAGCTATCATCCCTCTTCCGTCCATCTGTGCTTATCCTCTTCGGGCGGTAAGTCCATGTAGAAGAGTCTAGCTCTGATACCAAGTGTTGAAGTTAGATGGAAGGCTCTATCACCACAGGATATAGATCTAGAGGGGGGGTGAATAGATCAACTGGCTATTTAAAAATTAGGCCTAGAATCAAATGCGGAATTAGAAGAACACTAAACGAACACAGCCAATGCATCGAATGAAACACACAAGATCTGCTGAACAAGCAATCAAACACACGAGAGGCACAAGGCTTTTAGGTGGTTCGGTCAATCCGACCTACGTCCACCCCACATTCAACTCGAATGTGGATTACTGCTGATACACAGCTTCAATCAGCTGGGCTCTACAGCTTGCCAACAATGGCTGGGGCTTACAGCTTATCCTGACCATAGGAACACCCTCTACAACAGCTGAGCTTCACAGCTTGCTCTGCTGGGCACTACAGCTTAGCCGACCAGAGGAACACCTCTGCAACCCGCTGCCTCACAGCTTGAAACCGCTGACTAACAGCTTGATAGAACAAGAGTTTTCAAAGAGAAAATAGCAAAACTGAAAACAAACAAAACACACAATCGAATGGAAGAAAACCAAAACGACTGTAGCTCAAGGTTGAGCAATATCAGCTCTGGTAACTGGACTAAGAGACTGATTCACAAGCTCTCACAATAACTCTCTCAACTCATCTCTCTTTTTCTTCTTCTCTCCTTTTCTTCTTCTCTGCTTTTCTTCCTCTCACAGTGGATCTCGGTGGCTGCTGCTTCAGACTGGATGTATAGACTTCGCCAACTTCGATCAGCCTTTACAGAAGATGAAGACTGCTATATATAACAGCAGCAGGTGGATAAGGGTGCGTGGCTTCCACGTTTTCCCGCCCAAGGAATTCGCCAGATCCGAGGCAATTCTATCCACGTGTCAGCATCTGCACACCTCGTCCTCCTGGGATCACGAGCCATGTCAGCAATCTCAGTAGAGAATCCCTATCAGACAGAGTATCGGATGATCAGATTACATAACAACTCTGTATAGACTTATCAGAAGAACTGCGTTGTATAGACTTCATATAAGTGAAAGCGATGTACAGACTTACTGTATGAAGCAACCGCCGTACAGACTTAGGTGATATGAAGACTGTCAATGTATAGACTAAGTGAAGATCAATGCAATGTACAGACTTCGCAAATGAAGATGCAATGTGTAGACTTCATGAATGAAGATGCAATGTGTAGACTTCATGAATGAAGATGAGCGATGTATAGACTTCACGACTGATGAATGCAATGTACAGACTTTGCAAGATGTGAAGGAGTTGAGTGTATAGACTTCACGATGTGAAGACTTGTCAACAAAGGACTGTACAGACTTGAGGTGAAGACCGATGTATAGACTTTCTAAAGGAACGGTTGTATAGACTTGAAGCAATGGAAAACATCGACTGTATAGACTTTGAACTGCAACGTAGGTAAAGGCATCAATGTATAGACTTCGAAGCTGAACGTAGGTAAATAACCTAATGTGCAGACTTTGAATCGCAACGACGGAACAGATGCCAATGTCCAGACTTTGGCAACAGCGATGTACAGACTTGGCCAAACAGTCCAATGTATGAACTTGAGGCATGGAGGCCAATGTACAGACTTTACCTCGTGCAAGCTACAGTGAATGAATGTATAGACTTTCCACCGACCAAATGTGTAGACTTTGCAAGCCTAAGACGCTGAATGAGACGGTGGGTGAGACGGTGCAGCTACAGTGGTGTACAAACTTCATGAGACGCTCACTGTATATACTTAGCACCGACAAATGTATAGACTTTGGAGTCTGAGACCAATGTACAGACTTTGTAAAACAGAAGCCTGTATAGACTTGGAAGATCAAGACGCTAAGGAAGACGGTCATTGTACAGACTTAGATGCCATTGACAAATGCATGCTACAGTCCAATGTGTGGACTTACATGAGACGCTCATTGAAACGATCAACGTACAGACTTCGCCTGACACCGTCCAATATACAGACTTTGCCTTAGACTCTAAATAAGACGGACATTGTATAGACTTAGCCAATGCAATGAGTTGACGCTATAGTGTATGTCAATGCAATGAGTTGACGCAGTCCAATGTACAGACTTTACTCTAGCAGGTAATGTAGCAATGTCTATACATTGATCTTGATGTGCAGTGTATAGACTGTGCAATGCACTGTGGATGTATGGACATTGCAGCGACGGGCAATGTGTAGACTATGCACAAACAGATGAGTCGACTTATGAGAGCAGGGGGTCGACCCATAACAATGTATACACTTTGCAATCGACGGGCAATGTATACACTTGGTGACTTCGCATGTTGTGCAATGTGCAGGCTTGAAGTTTCACATGCAATGCAGTGTGTAGACTTTGAAATGCCTGCAGCTGTGCAATGTGCAACCAGTGTATGGACTTGTCGTGCCTACACATGGCATTGTACATACTTGCTGCCTGATGCTAATGTGCAGACTTTGATACTTTGAGTGTGTGTTCAGTGTGAAAACAAGATGAAATGCATAGAACACACAGACAATCTGATAAAGTAATTTCATCAAAACATAAACAGTGTTGCCAATCAATCAAAACAATGTGTTGCCATATGAAGTGAAGTTACATGTCAACACCATCAACACATAGGAGTCACAACAAAACCTTCCTCCCCACGAAACCTAACCCTCTTATCTTGCGATTGGTCGTGGCTCTCCGGCGATCAGGACCTCTCTTCTCTTCTCTCTCTAACTGTCTGTTCTTCTTTTGTTTCGCAGCCATGGCATATATATAGAGCCACCGTTAATCGGCGCCATGGAAAGGGGCGCGCCGGATTCAGTGGCGTCGGGAGGCATGTCCCCACTTGATTCTGGCGCGCCGGATTTGGCGGCTCCGGATTAAGGGGCGCCGAAGTCCTTTTGTGCGCCGATTTAGCTTGTTCGCTCGACGCGGGCTGGCCGATGGGTCCGGGGATGATTCTGGAGGCTCCCGTTGACTGTTCCTCTCGCCTTGGTCCTTGGAAAACCTTGCTGGGTGTTGACGAAGCTCTCCGCGCTGTGAATGGCCTTAATCAGAACTTCGCGTGTATCTGGCTCGAGCATACGGGTCTTCTGCCGGTACGGCCTTCGGCACTATGCTTTGTGCTTCCAGCTCAGACGGACTCGTGCTCAAAGCTTCCTTGCGGGATGGTACAACATCCGGGATAGCTCCGCCTTGGCTGGCGACCAATCGGCCACTAACGGGCCCACTATGGCGAGAAGCCAAACCCGTGTCGGGTGATCGGGACCTTCTGCTGACAGAAACTTCGGCTCCTTGTTGTGAATGGCCGAGGACGTTCTTCCTCAGGAGAGTCTTCATTCAGGTGGCGAGCCACCAGGTAGACCGTCGTCCTTGGTCGGGAAACGGGTGTAGGGTTGCGGCATGACGAGGTCGATGCCGGATCATTGGGCAGGCTTGGTCGCACTGCCAGTTAGTTGTGGATTTATCTCGACTTTCCTGAGGCGAAGTCCTCGATGTTCACTTCCAGGTGACTCGAGGCTCTGGCAACTTGAGAAGCCTTCCGTCAGTTGATCTTCATCGGCTTCTGTGCTTCAGTGGGCCGTATCATTCATCTTTGCGGCTTGGTCACCGAAGGATCATATTTTGAGTGCCAACAAATGCCCCCCAGACGTGGGTGGTGCAAGCGAGGCAGGAGTGCAGCAGGACCGACGAATGAGCTTTGTCCGGATTGATCTCCTCCGGTGGTGGAAACTCACAACGGTAATTAATTCCGGCATCGGAAGCTAATCCGGCGCAATCGGAGGCTTGTACGGCGCCGTTTAAAACGGCGCGCCTTTGCTTTGATGGTTGAAATGGCGCCGCTTAAAGCGGCGTGCCCTTTTAACTTTGGAGGTTAAAATGGCGCCGGTATCAACGTCGCGCAAATTATTTAAAACGGCGCGCCTTGGGGCGCGCCCTTTTAACGCTGGGGGGCCTCCTTATATAAGGGCCCCTTCTTTGTTTTCTTCTTTTTCACCGCTCATTCGCAGCTTTTCTTTCTCTCTCCTCACTTCTCTCCACCACGGTGCCGAGTGAGCTAGAGTTTTAGAGGGTGAGTGGAGTGTTATTCCATTTGGGTTCTGAACCCACTCTTCGGGTCCCGGGAGGCTCCTCGTAGGACTTGTCCTCGGAGCTAGATCCCTCGGGTGTCCCATTTAGCCTTGGCTTAGCGCCTCTGGCTGCTTTTAGGGGCTGCTCCCTTAGTGGACGGCTTCCACTTTTCTTTTGGCAAACCCCCGAGCTGGGGAGACTCTGCCGAAATTTTGTCAGAAGTCTTACTTTGATCAACTGATTTCTGACTTTGCTTGTTCTCATCTGGACGCTGCCTTGTAGGCAACATGGCATCCGGCCCTTCTTCCTCTGCATCCCGAGTGGCTGTGACATGGGGGAATGTCCACTCCCTTGATCGGGGATCCAGGCGGATAGCCGTGGTAGCTGAGTCTTCTGACTCGGAGACTGACACCGTTGACACCGGTTGCCTGTTGATTCTCGACGGTAATCATTTCAAGTATGAGCGAGGGGATGGCGTCAGACTGGACCACCCCAAGGACAAACACTTGATGGCATTCCTCGGGCGCTTCAACCTTGGCGGGAAGCGTGATATAATTCTTGTCCGTCGAGCCGAGGGAGCTTTACTGGTGGACAGAGATAGTCTGACCGAGTCGGTCATTCATGGCATGCCCATATATATTCCAGGCGAGCTCAGAAAATGGGGGGCCGTTCTTGGTGTGCAGGAGTTATCTCCAGAGGCCGGGCTACTGACAAGAGCACCACAATTCACGCCAGCCCGCTGGAATGAGACTACCGGGCGCGTCGACAAAGAGAAGCCCGTGTATGGTTTGTTCCTTGCCCCGCTGCATTGGGGGTACCGAGATGAGCCTTTCCTTTTGGACTGTTTGGCGGTCCGGTTCAAGCACCAGATCTCGGTGGGATGGTTCGGAGAACTCAAAGCCACTGATGCTCACGCCTTCAGACTGGGAGCAGTCGAGTTTACAGATTTTGTATTGCAGCAGTACGCTCCCATCCTGGTACATGCCGGTGTCTATCAAAGTGTATATGCTTCCCGGTACAGGTACCCGATCTCCCGAGGTCTGTGCTGCGGGATGATTGAGGTCTTCTGCCCAGAATACAACACCTTTTATACTACAGAGGGTGAGACTTCACTGGACCTCTGGAGTCTTTCCCAGCTGAGCGGCTTGCCGATAGACGGGGAGCCGTACCAAGAAGTTTGTTTCCTGGACTGGCTGAAAGACCAGACAGATGGCGAAGGCAAATACTTTACGGGCTTCGCCTACCGCTATTTGATGAAGGCATACCGCACCCTGCTGCGCTTGACGCTTGACTCACGGGAAGCGCAGAAGCCTGGTGAAAAGAGACGCGTGCGGATGGGCACGTGGCTTCAATATTTCTTCAGTGGGGAGCAGTAATATGAGGACTTCCCCACGGTGGTTCCGACAGCGGTGAAGCAGAAGAAGAGGGCTCGACGCTAGACAACCTACCATGGTGCTTCAGGGAGAGGGCGACAAGGGGGCCCGAATCCCACAGGAGTTGACGCAGTCACACATTGTGCTACGTATCTGACATATTGGCTTTGCTCATTCGCCCTCCCCCAGGGGGACGAGACGGTAATCAGGCCGGAGGCCATTTACCCTGCCTGTTTGATGGCTTGGGGGACGAAGTTGTCCTTGTGCCCGGTGGCTCTATGCCTTACATATAAGATGTTGGGGGATTTGAAGAAGTCACGGATCCCCAGAAATTCACGGACGGTCGGCCCCCTCCAATTCTTCAACGCCTGGGTCTGCACCTTGTTTCCTGAAGCAGCTCCCCGGTCGATGCATTCGGATCGTCCTGTGCCGCGGATGATCGAATTTGCTAGTGCTGAGCCGTCTTCACTGGCGGACCAGCTTTTTGCTATTTGGGGGAAGCTGACTACAGTTCCGACAGATTCCCCAGGAGTTCTACATTTTTGGAGTTTGGCCGCTAGCTCCAGCCCTCTCGTCAACAGGATGCGGCAATGCCGGTTGTTCGAGACAGAGGAATTCATTCACCAGCTCACCGGGACCAAGAGCACGAGGCCAATCTTGGAGCCAGAACTGGTTGATTGGGCACTATCTATCCGCCCTAGTGTCCTTGTATTTAGAAAGAGCGGCTTACTGTGGCTGGAGCCGTACTACCCCTTCCACTTTGGCTGGAATTTCAGATACGACCAGCAGATTCCTTCTTCTTCAGCTCGGTTCAATCTCCCGAACAGACATCGGGCTGGTCAGACGACTACGGATGAAGCCTACACATGGTGGGACTACTTCCATCGTCGTGAGGATGTATCCTTCAGGGTGCCAACCCCGGCTTATCTGTCCCGATTGACTTCGGACTTCATCAAGTGGTGGAATGCACGGACGGGCTACTACCGGAACTTTCGGAAAGACTGTTGGCATGTTGCCAAACGTCGTTTCTTATATTCCCAACGGGAGCCTGTTTTGGATGTTGATCCATCCTATTTGAAGAAATTGAAGTCCTAGTCCAACACCGAAGTGATGGCATATCTGGAGGCCAGGAAGGCTGCGAAGGGTAGGTCGTCCAAGGCTGACCCGAAAATGTCAGAGATCTAGAAGGATGACTACATCAAGACTTTCTAGGGGCTGTGCTGGGTTAGCAGTGACCGGATCGCCCTCCAGACGATCCCCCTCTCGGTGGAGGAACCTCTACCTGCAGTGGCGGGCTGGCGCCCAGAAGCTAACCGTTTTCATCCCTATCGGACCTTCATCAGGAGGGAAGATAGACGGGCTGACTTGTATTCCAGCACCCCTTGGATATTCGCCATGCTTCATTCTCACGGGCTTTCAATTTTTGGTCCATTAGAAGCCATCCGGGACCATCAGCTCCTAGTGTCTTTCAAGTATGTCGACGGCTGGGGATTGGACCACTTGGGCCTATATCACCACTTATCCTCCTGTGGCCATGAAGATTTGGCGCAGCTGGCGGAGAAAAGTGAGAAGATTGGTGACGTGTGCTGGCTTATTCACGAAGCGGCTTCGCGAGATAAGGCGCCCGTATTACTTTACTGGTCGCTCAGCCCCCGATATACAGGGTCGCCAGGTAATGCTTGTGTTTCCTTTCAGCCTTAAAGTTGCTCCTTTCATAGTCAGTATGCATCTTTCTCACCTATGCGCTTTTGCAGCTCACCTCTCTGTGGAGGCGACCAAACACTACAGGGAGTTGATATCTAAGGCGCAGAAGCCTTCATATTTTAATATTCTAGAGCCAGTTCCGACCACAACACTGCTGCCCCCTGGGGATTCACGGAAGCGAACCAGGTCCCAGGTCAGGGAGGCTATCAGCAAGGCCAAGAAGGCCAAGAGGGCGGACTCCCGCGCTACCCGGGTGGGCCGGAGGAAGGCCGCTGAAGAGGAACCCATAGTCACCCCTCCTCGGGTTCCATCATTCTCTGAGTTTGAGGCTGCTTGGATGCAAGGGCCTGAGGGCGAAGGTAACTTCTTGTTCCCGTATGGCTTGTTTGCTTATTTCTGTCACCTCGGCTGATCATCCTTCCTTTTTTTTTAGCTGCTGGCACTACCTCCGCCATTGTCGGGTTGGAGGCGGTGACTGGAGCCGCGACTGAGGAGAGAGAGGAGGAAGCACCCTCAGCCTCTGTTGAGGGTGACTTGCCTTCACTGACACCCCATCAGGAGATGGAAGGTAACTTGCAGCTTGCCTGTGGAGCTCGGCGGTCCATCGTGCTTTCAGTCGGGCCTTGACTGTTTATTGTCTTTTATCTCCAGTCGATGTTCGACCAACGATGCTCCCCGAGGTCGGGGCCATGGCGGGAGCTACTACTGGAGAGCAGTTGCCTCCAAGGGAAGAATCCCACGGTATCCAGCCAACTGGTGTTTCCGAGGCAGAGGCCGCCGAGGAGGTTCCGGCTAAGGGGCCTCCTCCTAGTAGCATGGTTCCCGCTCAGATACTGGAGATTCGAGAACAGGTGGAAGAGTCCTCCTCCTCTGAGCGAGTTGATTATGGTGGCAGCTCCGGCGACGACGAGGGGTTCCCACCGGTTGACACCGAGGCTGAGGATGCTGGGGCCTCTTCAGCTTATGAAAGTGACCTTCTAACATTTAGTCCTCCGAGACTACTGGGAGTCGAGCACGGGTCATCATACTCGACCGCAGGAGGAGGGCCAGAACCTTCAGAGGCCACTTTTGGAGGCCTAAATATAGTGCCAGTCGAGGTAGGAAATGTTCCGACTCCCGCTTGTAGCACTTCTTTTTATTTCCAAGCCAGCTGGCTGACATACATATATGTGATGCAGGCTGAGGTGGTACCGCCAGCTGTGATGGTTCGCATACCCCTTCCTGACTTAGGCATGAGCCGATCGGCCTTTCCACCTGTTGTGCGGCCCATCGCCCTACGGCTTCCACAGACCTATGCTACTGCAGCGGCCTCAGAGGAGCCCGACGCAACTGCTGGAGTTGGCGACCCGCCCGAGGTTGCGAGGCCTCAAGCCTCGGTCGCCGGTGAAGAACTATTGCTGAAGCCAAGCGGCCCCCCGGAAATAGAAGCGGGAGAAATCATTACAGAAGAGGCTGATGTTACTAAAGCCGTGTCTGTCATAGAAAGCTCCTCTCCTTTAGCGGCCGGTGAGACTGTTTAGGAGGAGCGAGCGCCCTCAGCTGCTGAGACGGCTGTCATAACCTCACCTCAAAGGACGGGCAAGGAAGTTGCCATCGTGGAGAGCCCTTCAGCTATAGCAGTTGCAATTGTCGGGCCGGGCGTCGGCGCTGTGCAGACCATGCCGTCGACTTCCCTCAGGGTGGCCGACGACATCTGGGCCGAGATAGATAGCAAGGTGGACTTTCAGCTCCCCGAGACTTCGCCACTGGGATTACAATTCTCCAGTGACATGGTGTGGCAGTCTCTGGATAATCTCCAGCGAGCCGTGTCAGCTTCCCCGGGTCTAACCTATGTGCAGCTGAGGGGCCCGATAGAACACCTCTCCCGGTCACTATTAGCATTTGGCTGCCCAATGGATGATTGGACCCCGCGGGTTGTGATGTTGCTAAAGCACGCCAACATGCGGGATTTCCTCAGCCGAGAGGTATTTGATCAGCTGACGGCTGTGAAGCAATAGAGGGCAGATTGCCGCGCTGCTACCACTTCACTGAGGGTGATCGTGGAGCAGTTGAGAGGTGTTGCCGGCAATATCTCAGAACGTCGGTTGCTCCTCACGGCGCGGATGGAAGAGTTACACGCGGAACTTCCCAAGGTCGAAGCCGAGTTACAGGAAGCCGAGCGCCTAGAGGTCCAGACAACGGAAGAAGCTGATCTGGCGGAAGGACGACTTGTCTCGCTGGATGAGAGGTTATCACAGCTGAAAGCTACCGAGGCTCGGTTGCAGGAGTTGACCCAATACCCCTCACTAGGCCTCTTGGAGTTGGTAGATATTTTCCGGCGCCCTTTGCCGTAGCTTTGCTTTGCTCTGCTTTTTGCATCAAGCTCTGCTTCTTTTTGCCTTTGGAGCTTATGTACCCCTGGGGAATGCCCCGGGCACAAATGTATTCTGACTACTCACATTAATGAAACATCTCTGTTTGTCACCTCAATCGTGACTTCTTTCCCTCTTTTCTTCTCTCTTTTCTTCTGGCCGCTCATCCAAGTCTAGGGATACGGGCCGATGGCGCAGGAGAGCGCTCACGCCTTCAGCGAAGGGGTGAGGTGTTCGCTCTACCGCAGCATAGCCGTTCCCGAAACCGGATTTTGGCTAGGGCGGGACATGGGTAGCATAGGCGGATGTGCCTTATGAACTTCGCCAATGAAGACAAAGGGTGTGTTCTAACCATCGACATGGGTTAAATGTCGACGCAATGATACTTTGTTTATTAACGAGGGTGGAAGGCCCATGTTAGGGGGGGTAGTTGACCGGGCTCGTCGATGGTGACAAGGGTCGAAAAAGGTAGCGACCGATCTTGCCGATGGTGACAAGGGTCGAGAAGGTAGCGACCGATCTTGCCGATGGTGACAAGGGTCGAAAAGGGTAGCGACCGATCTTACCGATGGTGACAAGGGTCGAAAAGGGCAGCGACCGATCTTGCCGATGGTGACAAGGGTCGAAAAGGGTAGCGACCGATCTTGCCGATGGTGACAAGGGTCGAAAAGGGTAGCGACCGATCTTGCCGATGGTGACAAGGGTCGAAAAGGGTAGCGACCGATCTTGCCGATGGTGACAAGGGTCGAAAAGGGTAGTGACCGATCTTGCCGATGGTGACAAGGGTCGAAAAGGGTAGCGACCGATCTTGCTGATGGTGACAAGGGTTGAAAAGGGTAGCGACCGATCTTGCCGATGGTGACAAGGGTCGAAAAGGGTAGCGACCGATCTTGCTGATGATGACAAGGGTCGAAAAGGGTAGCGACCGATCTTGCCGATGGTGACAAGGGTCGAAAAGGGGTAGGAAATATATATATATATATATAGAGGCGGGACATCGGATGAAGACTCCGCTTCGACCCTGTAAAGGGTCTTCAGGACGGAGGATGGATCATCACTATTCATCATTCACTTATAATTTCTTTTTTTATATATTCACATTACTGACCTAAGCGCCCTTTCGGGTTTTCACCGAAGCCAGCCCCCTCTTGCTTTTGCCCACGCGCCCTCTCGGGTTTTCACGTGGCGGGGTACCCGATTTTGCCCGCGACGCCCTTTCGGATTTTCGCCACCGCTGGGTTATAGCCATTTTTGCACTTGTCCTAATATAGGAGCAAGTCTGGCGGGGTATCTCTATTTTTAACCCCATTTTTTCTTTTTTTTTTGAATTTAGAGTACAGAAGAACTTAACTGCTAGAACGCTGACTGGCCTTGCCGATGATGACAAGGATTGGTCCCTGGTTTAGTTCGTCGACACTGGTTAAATGTCGAAGCAAAGGACATGGTTCATTAACAAGGACGTAAGATCCGAGTTTAAGGGTAGAGGTCGACCGATCTCGCCGATGATGGCGAGGGTCGAACACAGGTTTATTCATCAGCACGGGTCAAATGCCGAAGCAAAGGTAGGATTATTAATAGGGACGGAAGGTCTAAGTTAGGGGTAGAGATCGATCGATCTCGCCGATGATGACGAGGGTCGAACATGGGCTTATTCATCAGCATGGGTCACATGCCGAAGCAAAGGTAGGATTATTAACAGGGACGGAAGGTCCAAGTTAGGGGTAGAGATTGACCGATCTCGCCGATGATGACGAGGGTCGAACATGGGCTTATTCATCAGCATGGGTCACATACCGAAGCAAAGGTAGGATTATTAATAGGGACGGAAGGTCCAAGTTAGGGGTAGAGATTGACCGATCTCGCCGATGATGACGAGGGTCGCACATGGGTTTGTTAGAGGATCTCCGATGGGACTTTTGATGATTGTCCCTTTTGGAGCTTCGTCGGGGAAGAACAAAAGAAGAACTTTTTTTTTAAAATTACCACTTTACTGACTTAAGCGCCCTTTCGGATTTTCGCCGAAGCCAGCCCCCTCTTGCTTTTGCCCACGCGCCCTCCCGGGTTTTCGCGTGGCAGGGTACCCGATTTTGCCTGTAGCGCCCTTTCGGGTTTTCGCCACAGCTGGGTTATAGCCATTTTTGCACTTGTCCTAATATAGGAGCAAGTCTGGAGGGGTATCTCTATTTTTAACCCCATTTTTCTTTTCTTTTCTTCTTTTTTTTTTTTGGATATATAAAGGGTGGTAGGTCGAAGTATGATGTCCGACCCTTGGTTGATAGTAGACGGCTGTTGGCCGGAGCACCGGGCCTTGTACCGAGCAGAGCGGTTCATTCGTTAGCAAGGGCTCGATGCTAATGCAAAGGAATGATCTCTTCGCCGATTCGGGCGTAAGGCCCGTAATGGCAATGCAGTGTATTCTTTTGAGAGCTCGGCCAGGGCGGAGTGCCACTAGACCAAGGGAAGGTAGCTCGATCTGGGCGGAATGCCGCTAGACCAAGATAAGGGTAGCTTGGCTAGGGCTGAATGTCACTAGACCAAGGAACGATAGCTCGATCAGGGCGGAGTGCCACTAGACCAAGGAAGGGTAGCTCGGCTAAGGCGGAATGCCACTAGACCAAGATAAGGGCAGCTCGGCTAGGGCGGAGTGCCACTAGACCAAGATAAGGGTAGCTCGGCTAGGGTGGAATGCTACTAGACCAAGATAAGGATAGCTCGATCAGGGTGGAGTGCCACTGGACCAAGATAAGGTTTCTCGGCTAGGGCGAAATGCCACTAGACCAAGGAAACATGGCTCGATCAGGGCGGAGTGCCACTAGACCAAGATAAGGGTAGCTCGGCTAGGGCGGGATGTCACTAGACCAAGATAAGGGTAGCTCAGCTAGGGCGGAATGCCACTAGACCAAGATAAGGGCAGCTCGGCTAGGGCGAAATGCCACTAGACCAAGATAAGGGTAGCTCGGCTAGGGCGGAATGCCACTAAACCAAGGAAGACTAGCTCGATCAGGGCGGAGTGCCACTAGACCAAGATAAGGGTAGCTCGGCTAGGGCAGAATGCCACTAGACCAAGATAAGGGTAGCTCGATCAGGGAAGAGTGCCACTGGACCAAGATAAGGTTGCTCGGCTAGGGCGGAATGCCACTAGACCAAGGAAAGATGGCTCGATCAGGGCGGAGTGCCACTAGACCAAGATAAGGGTAGCTCAGCTAGGGTGAAATGCCACTAGACCAAGATAAGGGTAGCTCGGCTAGGGCAGAATGCCACTTGACCAAGATAAGGGTAGCTCGGCTAGGGCGGAATGCCACTAGACCAAGATAAGGGTAGCTCGGCTAGGGCGGAATGCCACTAAACCAAGGAAGAGTAGCTCCATCAGGGCGGAGTGCCACTAGACCAAGATAAGGGTAGCTCGGCTAGGGCGGAATGCCACTAGACCAAGAAAAGGTTTCTCGGCTAGGGCGGAATGCCACTAGACCAAGGAAAGATGGCTCGATCAGGGCAGAGTGCCACTAGACCAAGATAAGGGTAGCTCGGCTAGGGCGGAATGCCACTAGACCAAGATAAGGGCAGCTCAGCTAGGGCGGAATGCCACTAGACCAAGATAAGGGTAGCTCGGCTAGGGCGGAATGCCACTAAACCAAGGAAGAGTAGCTCGATCAGGGCGGAGTGCCACTAGACCAAGATAAGGGTAGCTCGGCTAGGGCGGAATGTCACTAGACCAAGATAAGGGTAGCTCGATCAGGGCGGAGTGTCACTAGACCAAGACAAGGGTAGCTCGGCTAGGGCGGAATGCCACTAAACCAAGGAAGAGTAGCTTGATCAGGGCGGAGTGCCACTAGACCAAGATAAGGGTAGCTCGGCTAGGGCTGAATGCTACTAGACCAATATAAGGTTAGCTCGATCAGGGTAGAGTGCCACTAGACCAAGATAAGGTTGCTCGGCTAGGGCGGAATGCCACTAAACCAAGATAAGGTTACTCGACTAGGGCGGAATGCCACTAGACCAAGGAAAGATGGCTCGATCAGGGCGGAGTGCCACTAGACCAAGATAAGGGTAGCTCGACTAGGGCGGAATGCCACTAGACCAAGATAAGGGTAGCTCGATCAGGGCGGAGTGCCACTGGACCAAGATAAGGGCAGCTCGGCTAGGGCGAAATGCCACTAGACCAAGATAAGGGTAGCTCGGCTAGGGCGGAATGTCACTAAACCAAGGAAAGATGGCTCGATCAGGGCGGAGTGCCACTGGATCAAGATAAGGTTGCTCGGCTAGGGCGGAATGCCACTAGACCAAGATAAGGGTAGCTCGATCAGGGCGGAGTGCCACTGGACCAAGATAAGGTTGCTCGGCTAGGGCGGAATGCCACTAGACCAAGGAAAGATGGCTCGATCAGGGCGGAGTGCCACTAGACCAAGATAAGGGTAGCTCGGCTAGGGTGGAATGCCACTAGACCAAGATAAGGGCAGCTCGGCTAGGGCGGAATGCCACTAGACCAAGATAAGGGTAGCTCGGCTATGGCGGAATGCCACTAAACCAAGGAAGAGTAGCTCAATTAGGGCGGAGTGCCACTAGACCAAGATAAGGGTAGCTCGGCTAGGGCGGAATGCCACTAGACCAAGATAAGGTTGCTCGGCTAGGGTGGAATGTCACTAGACCAAGGAAAGATGGCTCGATCAAGGCGGAGTGCCACTAGACCAAGATAAGGGTAGCTCGGCTAGGGCGGAATGCCACTAGACCAAGATAAGGGTAGCTCGGCTAGGGCGGAATGTCACTAAACCAAGGAAGAGTAGCTCGATCAGGGCGGAGTGCCACTAGACCAAGATAAGGGTAGCTCGGCTAGGGCGGAATGCCACTAAACCAAGATAAGGTTGCTCGGCTAGGGTGGAATGCCACTAGACCAAGGAAAGATGGCTCGATCAGGGCGGAGTGCCACTAGACCAAGATAAGGGTAGCTCGGCTAGGGCGGAATGCCACTAAACCAAGGAAAGATGGCTCGATCAGGGCGGAGTGCCACTAGACCAAGATAAGGGTAGCTCGGCTAGGGCGGAATGCCACTAGACCAAGATTAGGGTGACGGTCATTCTGGGAATGCCGGTTGAGCTATGTGGTACAGCTTTATATGCTTTCCGTTGAGGGGAGAGAACTGGACGACTCCTTTGTGGTCCACCAGGACGTAGGCACCCCCTTCATATACTCGGCGGACGATATATGGTCCGATCCAGTTTTCGACCAACTTCCCCTTGGGATTGGAGGCCATCACTTCTCTTCTTTTAACCATCACCAGGTCTCCTTTCTTGAATTCTCGACCTTTGACCAGCTTATCGAAAGCACGGGCCATGCGAGCTTGGTATAGTTGGATGTTTTGTTGTGCCCGGAGGCATTTTCCTTCGAGCTCGGTGAGCTCTTCCAATCTTCTTTCTGCATTTCTTTGTTCACCGCTGGCTAGTCCATGCTGGATGGCGACTCGCAGCGAAGGAACTTCTAATTAGATCGGCACCACAACCTCTGACCCATAGACGAGGGAGAAAGGTGAACAGCCGGTTGGGGTTTTGTAGACAGTACGATAGGCCCAGAGCGCTTTGTACATCCTTTCTTCTCAATCTTTTTTATTAGACTTGACAGTCTTTGCCAGCAACGTGCATAATGTCTTGTTGAAGGCTTCTGCAAGTCCATTGGCTTGAGGGTTGTAGGGGGACGATGTCCTCCAGTCAATCTTGTATTTGTCGGCTAGCCGATAAACCTTCTGGTTTCTGAAATGGCTGCCATTATCAGAGATGATTCGGCTGGGGATCCCGAACCGGAATATTATATTCTGCCGAAAGAATTTTGCGACCAGTTCCCCCGTCACATCTCTCAATGCGACCGCCTCTGCCCATCTGGAGAAGTAGTATGTAGCTACTAAGATATATCTGCACCCTGATGAAGATGCTGGTAGCGGCCCTACCACGTCCGTGCCCCACTGAGCAAACGGCCAGCTTGATAGGGTCGGATGTAATGACACTGGAGGTCTCCTTGCCACGTTAGCATGTTCTTGACATTTCTGACAAGCCTTGGCGAACTTGCAGCAATCATTAAACATAGTGGGCCAATAGTAACCCAATTTCTTTATCTTAATTTTCATCTTTGGGCCAGCCTGGTGTGCTCCAGCTGATCCCGCATGGACTTCTTGCATCACATGTCCCGCCTCTGTTGAAGACAAGCAATGAAGTAGGACTTTCCTTCGGGCATCCGCCATTATTCGGAACAAGGTTCCACTTCTCATCTCGTAAGAGTCTTTGACCCTCAGGAGCTTCATTCTTTGTTCTTTCTCTCTTGGGAGCTGTTGGTGTTGAAACCACCGCAGGAGATGTTCTTGCCAATCGGGCTGCTGAACCTCCTCGACGACTGCCACCTCAATTTCTTGTTCGTCGGCTAAGACTTCTGTTACACTGGGGACTTGCCGACGGTTGATCACTGTTATGTTCAGGCTTGTGTCTGGCGGGACCGCCAACAAACTGGCCAGGTTAGCGAGGGCGTCTGCCTGAGCATTCTGGCCTCGGTTGATATGCTTGATGTTGATGAAGTAGAATCTCGACATCAGGCTGGTTGCCAGCTGATGGTAGGGGAGAAGTTCTTGCTTTCGCACATCGAATTCTCCTTCAAGTTGTTTTATAACTAGCATGGAATCTCCGAATGCTTCCAGCATCTGAATTCCCATGGATAGAGCGATTTGTAGCCTGATTATCAGGGCTTCATACTCTGCTTCGTTGTTCGTGCAATGCTTGTTTATCGAGCAAGATGTGTGCACCACTTCCCCCTCTGGGGATTTCAGGACTATGCCTGCTCCTGCCCTAACCCTGGCCGATCCAGTGGCAGAGGTGTCAATTCTGGAAGCGCCATCGAAATATAGCTGCCATAAAGAGGGCTACACCTAAACGGCTTCCAGGGTTTCATCTTCAGGAAGCTCCGGTTCCAGCAGGCAGTCCCCGGGTACTGGGTGCTCAGCGAAGAAGTCTGCAATAGCTTGGCCCTTGACGGCCTTGCGCGGCACATAGGAGATGTTAAACTCCATAAGGATTACTGCCCATTTGCCCAGGCGACCTTTGAGTGCCGGCTGGGACATAATATATTTCAGGGGGTCCTTTTTGGATACCAGGCTGATTTCGTGCGACAACATGTAGTGTCGCAGCTTCTTAATTGCGAAGACCAGCGCCAGACAGACCTTCTCAATATAAGTATATTTCTCCTCAGTTCTGACCAGTCTCCGACTGAGGTAATAGAGGGCTTGCTCTTTTCCTTCTTCATTATTCTGGGCCAGCATTGCCCCCAAGGAGTTATGTGTAGCTGCTATGTATAGTATCAATGGCCGTCCTTTCACCGGTGCGCCCAGCACTGGAGGAGTCTTCAGATAGTCTTTCAGCTTGTCGAAGGCTGTCTGGCAATCTTCATCCCAATAAAAGGGAACATCTTTCATCATCAGTTTGTGGAAAGGCTGGCATCGCCCTGACAAATTGGAAATGAAACGCCGGATATAAGCCAAGCGGCCCTGTAGTGATCTCAACTCGGAGAGGTTCCTTGGTGGAGGTAACTCCTGAATTGCTTTGATTTTTGCGGGGTCTATCTCGATCCCTCGATATCGGACAATGAAGCCCAAGAATTTTCCGCTTGATACCCCGAACGCACACTTCATGGGGTTCATCTTCAGCTCATGTTGCCTCAGCCTCTGAAAGATAATACGGAGGTCATGCAGATGATCTTCTTTTCTTCTGGTTTTGACCACCAGATCATCTATGTAGCACTCGACCTTGTGGTAGAGCAACTCATCAAAGATTTTGGTCATTGCGCGCTGATAAGTTGCGCCAGCATTCTTCAGTCCAAACGGCATCCTCTTATAGTGATAAATGCCTTTAGGGGTTCGGAAAGCAGTATGGACCCGGTCATGCTCCGCGATCCAAATCTGGTTGTAACCTGATGACCCGTCCATGAATGACAGGGCCTCATGACCGGTTGTAGCATCGATCATGACTTCCGTTATTGGCACCGGAAAGTCATCTTTGGGGCAGGCTTTATTTAGATCTCGGAAGTCAACACATATCCGGATCTGTCCATTCTTCTTTTTCACGGGGATGATATTCGCCAGCCATGTGGTGTACTGGTTTTCTTCAACAAATCCCACGTCAATAAGCTTGTCGACTTCAGCACAAATTTGAGTAATGAGTTCTGGCCTCATGCGCCGCGGTGGTTGCTTCACCGGCTCGGCCTCAGGGCTGATTGCCAGCTCATGTTGTGCGACAGCGGGGTTTAGACCTGGCATTTCTTTGTAAATCCAGGCGAAGCAATCCCGGTACTCTTGCAGAAGCTGGGTGTACAGCTCCCGTTCTTCTGGGGATAGTTGGGCACTGAGGAAGGTAGGCCTAGGGTCCTCCTCATTTCCCAAGTTGACTTCTATCAGTTCATCGACTGTGGCTTGGCCTCCGTCTTCTATCTCCGGAGGTGCCGGTTGGAGGTCAACGAAGTCTGGAATACCATCTTGAGGGTTGAGTACTTCGACTTCCTCGTTAGACACCACCATAGCTTCTTGGGGATTCTCTGTTTCATGTGCTAGCGGCTGCGCGGATTGTTCTATTAGCAAATCCACTGCCGTTGCAGCTCCCAAGGGTGAGAGAGCAGCTTCAGTCTTTGTAGATGAGGTTGCAGCCGCGAAAGGCTGGTAGTTGTTTATTGCCGGGCCTGGACAGCATCCCAGTTTTGTAGCAGAAGTTGAGGAGGTCTCGCCTTCTGGGGCGGTTGTATCTTCCGTAGAAGTGGCTTTTTCTTTCTTGGCAGCGTGTTCCTCTTGATCAGAGTCGACCGAGGCTTCCCCGATTGGCAGAAGGGGTGTTGAAGTTATCATCAGTAGGACTCTACTTGAGGGAGAAATTCCTAGTTCTTCAGTATCTTCGGCTTCACTGCTGCTAGCCGTATCAAATTTGCTTGAAGGGCCACCTCTTCAGGGTAGACCTGCTCCCAGCATCGGCAGGGGATCGCGGTCTCTATTTCTTGATTTCTGGGTTGAGCAGGTTCAACATGGTCAGCTTCCGCCGGGTATTCATCAAAAGTTGCCCCCAGCGGGCTATCTTCAGCAGGATAGAAGGCGGAGATGGTGTCCACCTCGTATCGCCCACTGTAATAATATTCTTCCAGGGTGAAGCCCAACCCCGGATGTTGAGAGACATGTCTCATTTCCTTATCCAGATTTGCGGGATACCACATCTTCTGGAAAGCTTCCTTGCGCTTTTGAGACTGATCGGGGGGGATGTGTTGCTTCTGAAACATCCTGGCCATTCGCTCAGTCGTGAATGCCAGACCCTTGACGGGAACCGGCGGGTTGCTTATATCTTCGGGGAGGTTGCAGTCTGTGTCTTCCGGAGTAGGGTGCTCTTCAGCCGTATAGAACAAGCTGCTAGGTCCATCTTCCTGTGTCACCTCCCAAGTTTTGAAAGGCTCGACAGTAGGGTTATCAAGGCCGGGAGTTGGCTTGGTGAGGCCATCCGGGATTTCAATATGATTGTGCCACCGAGCGACCCGCACTTCATTAGCTTCAGGGTATAATGTTGGGGGTGCTGTTCTGCCCACGTCTCCGGATGCTGTGATATGGGAGACCACCTTGGGCTTGACATATCCGCGCGACGGTGGTGGATACCAACTGCTGCCGAATGTGCTTCTCGATGCCCCCGTAGGGGTCTTAGCTTCAGAGGTCTTCTGGGAAGGCCCTGTATATAGGTTGGCATCCGCCAAATGACATTCGAACACCTCGAACGGGTGGGGGTCTGCAAATATCCTCTCCTCCTTCCCTTGGAGACTGTACTTGATGCATTGGTGGAGCGTGGAGGGCACCACCATATTTTCATGCAGCCATGGGCGGCCGAGCAGTGCCTTGTACGAGGTACGGGAGTCAATGACATGGAACTGCACCGTCATAGTGAAATCTGCTAAGGTGAGGGTGAACTCTGCCACCCCCATTGACACTTCGCATTTTTGATTGAAGCCGGTGATACGCATATCTCCGACTTTCTCGAGATGCACGTTAAAGTGGTGCCTCTCGTATATTCTATAAGGTAGGATGTTGACCGCTGCACCGGGATCAACCAGAATCATGTTCAGCTCCCTTCCATTCAGGTGCCCCTTCATATACAGCGGCCTGTTGTGGCTGATGGTGGGAAGAAGCATATCGTCTGGAGTGAAGGTCATGCTAGCCTCCGGCATTGCTTCCGCCAGACATGTCTCAAAATGAGCAGGCGTCTGGAGAGCTGTACTAATCGCCTGTCGAGTCTCTTCACTCAAAGAAAGGATCTCCCAGATTGTAAATCGAGCAGGGAGCTTCTTGAGTAGCTTCATTATTTGGCTCCCAGCTCGGACATTGGAGAGCTTCATCTCTTCAGCCCATATGGGCTTGGGGAAGTCTTGGTTTACGGGCCCTGACGGACCTGCTTCATCTTCCTCAGATTCGGCGCCCTTCTGGCTGGTATCGACTTCTGGGTGTTCTTTGTTAGCTGCTGCGGGGCGAGCTCCATCTGCACTTGGATCTTCGACAGATTGTGCTAGCTGCGGGTGAACGTCCCCGAGTGTAGGGTTAGCCTCCTGACAAGGCTGCTTCCCCTTGGACATCTTCACGAATTCAAGAAATGAAGGGACCCCCTTGCCCCCACTCTTGTTATATAGTCCTGGCGGAGGAGGGATTTGGACTCCCTTGACCTCCGACGGAGGTGTTTTGTAGGGCTGCTCCCCCCTGAACATGATGTTGTGGATGGGTGGCGGCTGGCGCCCCCATTTTCGGCCCGACCGGGTGGCATGTGCAGCAGTTACGGCCTCGGCCTTGCCTCCCCCAGCATGGGGTGTGAAGCAAATTTCCTCTTCTTCCTCCTCTCCGGATAGGTTGAAAAGTGCTGATAGAGTATTACAGGAGACAACCTGCACTTTATCGGCCTCAGCGGCCTTCCTTTTCTTCTTCTTTTGTTTCTTCTTATTTTTTTGCTTCAGCGGGCGGGTGCCCCCAGAACAGACCGCCCTCTCTATCGGGTGCCTCTTCAGCTTCCTCCCTTTGTTCGAGTGAGAGCTGCTCTAGTTCTTGCCACGGGACGTGGTCCCGCACCAGCAAAGGTTTCAATTCGGGCTGTACGTATTCGTCCAGCTCCTCAATGAGGTTTTGCAGTCGAAGGACCCCAGGATTGGTTTCCTTGATCACTGGCAGCGGAGTTTGTCTCCTCCGATTATGTGTAGGTATCCTGACAGTTGTAGGTGGAGGGACCCATACGGGTGCCACCACCGGCGGAGCAAGCCGGGGTGTGACACCACGGATATGTGCCCCCTCTTTCGGGCGGGGTGCCCTCTTTTTCTTATGCTTCACAGGGACCTGCTGCCATCCCTGTTGTTCTTTCACGGGCTCCAAGAAATGAGCTTCATAGGTGCTTCGCGTGCTTGTTTCAGAGATCTCCTCGGGTAGTGCCTGGTATAGGGAGATCATGTTGACTCCTGCCCTCCTCCGAGGGGCTTCATGTGGCTGAGGAGGGTCCACTTTGTACTCTCCCAGCACGATCTCATTTTTCTTCACCATCCCTTCGATGATGTCCTTGAAAACATAGCAGTCTTCGATTGGATGCCCCAACATCTGGTGGTAGGGGCAGAATCTTGGGCTGTCTTTTCTCTTTAGGTCCTCCAGCCTCCTTGGCTCTGGCAGGGTGACCATGCTATATTCTGTTACCCAGTCGAACAGAACCCGGGTCTTGTCCTTTGGAAATGAATAGGCCTTCTTCATCTTGTCCCTCAGCGAAGGACCTTCTTTGCCATCTAGGGCTTCTACATGTTGTGGGGTGACTCCCTTCTTGCCTTCACTTTTCTGTTGTTCGAACGCCTTTATGTCAAGAGCGTTCGCTTCTTTAGGCGAAGGGTGCCGCTCCACCGCCTTGCCCTTCTGGGTCGTGCCGGCAGCAGATGTAGGGGCAGGTCTGGCCAGGAAAGCTTCCACCTCGGCCACGACATTGTTCAATCGATCAAACGATCGTATTTCCATTCCGATCATCTTTTCCAGAACCTCCCTTCTGAGATTCTGTTTACATATTTGCACAGCGTCCTCCTGATGCGGGGGCCGCTTGCACCTCATTCCGAGGTTCCTCCACCTCTTGATATAATCGAGGGCTGTTTCATCGGCCCTTTACTTTGTTGAGTAGAGTTCGGCCACTGTGACCTCCCTCTCTGTAACATGGAATCTTTCTCTGAACTTCTTCGGCATATCTGGCCAATCGCTGATCGACCCGGCCGAGAGGCTAGAATACCATTCAAATGCAAGCCCCGTCAGTGAGGACCCGAAAAACTTTAGCAGGTATGACTCGTCGGTGGCCAAGTCGCCCATGACAGTCATATAATAGGCTATGTGTTCTCTCGGGGACCCCTTCCTGTTGAATTTGTCAAACTTGGGCGGCTTGTTGATTCCCGGGGGAAGCCGTTTAGCAGCATGGTGTTGCGGGTATGGCACCCGGTATGCATCAAACGTGACGTAGTCGCCTTCACCCCTTTATGCGAGCTTCAGCTCGATCATTCTTTCCACCATCATCCGGTTCACGACTGCAGGGTCAACTGGCTCTGGGTAGAAGTGTGCCAGCTGCAGGTACGGGGTGACCAGGGTGGTCACCTGTGGAGGACGTGGCAGCGGGGGTGTCTGGTGCACTTGAGAGAGCACCGGTGGTAGAAGCGGCTGGAGCTGTGGTGGCCGCTGTTGCATTGTCGCCATGCTTGGTTCCGACGACTGAGGCAGTGTGTAGAGCGGCGGAGGGCCGTCATGACGAACCGCTCCCCGGGATGATTCACCCTGGACTTCGGGTGGTTTGAAAGCTGAGGACTGTTCAATTTTCTCTATCAACTGCTTCTTTAGCAATTCTATCTCTTGCCGATATTTCTGAAGTAGTATCAAGACTGATGGGTCTATAGTGGCTGTAGTGGGGATAACTTATGATGTCTCTCCGGACGTACCCTCGGGCAGGATGTCGAGGGGGACGTCGTCTTCTTCTTCCGCCATCACCACATTGGCGGTCAGGACGGGGGCCTTATCATCCCACTGATGGTAGACCCGGGGTTGTTTTCCCTTAGTCATCATCAGGAGCTCCCTCGCGGCTTCTGTCCTCCGAGTGCTAAGCCCTGTGTGACGACCCAGAGCGCCGGATACCGATATACCGAAAATATCGATATACCGATACCAGGAACTGGGGAAGTCACCCAAGAGGCTGATGAGGCCCCTGAAGGGTTAATGAAGTTTGTCGAGGGGATGCATAACGAATTGCAATCACAAGTGCGCATATTAGATTAAACAATAAAAATTTAGCAGGAGAGCGGAAGCAATTTCAAACATAAATAGAGTGCTAAATATATATCTAGTCCAGAGGCACGAGAGTGCAGTCCAAAAGTACAACTACTCGGGGCATACCCCGGCAAAAGTACACAAGAAAGCCCAACAAGGCAACCCGTCAACTGCTGGCAACTAAACACGATCTCCGAGCACACGGGAAACACCGGGAGATGACGGACGCGGCTCACCTGAAAAGGGAAGGGTGAGTCACAGCCAGACTCGGTAGGGGTCACGCGGATCCCTACCTCGAGCTAAACAAGCATACATGCAAAAATAAAGGCAATTAGAGCATGCATTTAATCAAATAACAGGCAATGGCATGAATAACTAATCATAATAAAGCTGTAAAATCTAACTAAACAGATATAACAGCTAATACATGCCAAAAACGAGTAAGTCCAAATGACTGAAACTAACTCTATCAGTAGAATATGCCTCAACTAATCCAAGCAGTAGGGAACAAGACCACCACTGGGAACAGAAACCAGATGCGTCCACTGACGGCTTACACTACGTCTCAAGCACTCGCAGTCGGTAACACGACAAGCTGAGCGCGTAAACAGTACCAAACCAAGTGACCAGTCAGAGTGACATTCGTCAATGTCAGTCCACATCCTCCGACCACGTGTGCATACACTGACTCTCGCCTGAGCCAGGCCCTCTAGCTAGATTTCTCCCTTGGTAGGACGCTACCATTGGCGGGGAGCCCACGGTACTAGCTTAAAAATCGTGTAATGGGAACACCCCCTCTGCTATCCCCAAGCGGGTCGGTACTCAAAGACCTTAGGGCTACAACAGTGGTTCCATTGCAAGGAAAGAAAAGCTACTCTATTGGGATTTAAAAACATGCCATTAAATTATAAAATATCTCATACATGTCATATAAACATTATTGAACGCATTAAAGAATGAATAGGTAGCTTTTGAAAACTAACAGGCGTGTGGCGGTCTGCTGCCACCGCGTCAGGGAGTGTGACGGTCGGGGAAGGGCGCGTTACATCGACTGTGACGCGTCTGCCCCTGGCCGTTACAGCCACCCGAAGCTCCTATTCAAACCAATCGAACGGAGTGTAACGCGCTTACGGGGGCGCGTTACGCCGCCCTGACGGCCGACCGACATGCCGTCAGGCCCACCCGAGATTAACATTAACACTAACCGTTTTTAATTGTTCAAAACACGGTGTAACGCGCTCGCACAGGCGCATTACAGCCCCCTGACGGCCGCCCGACAAGCCGTCAGGCCAACCGCCAATGCCGATCAACGGAAATCAACGGAAGTGTAACGGTCGGGAGCCTGACCGTTACACACACTGTGACGCCCCTTCAAAGGGCCGTTACAGTTATGTAACGCGTCTTCTATGGACCGTTACGGATGTGACGTGTAGCACCCCGTATAAAAAAAATATATATATATATATATATATATATATATATTTATTTATTTATTTATTTATTAATAATATTTCCCAAATATAAAAAAAATATTAGATAAACTCTAGAGGAAGCTTAAGTAAGAAGTTGGAACACGAAGTTATCATATGTAAAGATTATTCACTTAACATGTGGCTTCCTAGTGTAGTTGGTTAAGTAACTTGCCTTTCAACCTAATGACCATGGTTTTTTTTTTCCAAAACCCTGCCTAGGGGTAAAATGTAGAGTGCTCCTCGGAGAAGGAACATTTCGCCATTTGACCACTAGGAGGTTGATTTTATTAAGATAAACAACAAATGAAAATTACATGATGCGGATGCTAGGCATCCCTAGCTTATCCAACCGAGCTGCACCCTTGATCTTCGTGGGTAGCTCATGTGAGAAAAAGAAAGAATTACAATTATTGGTGCAGGCTAGAGAGGCTAACAAATCAGCAACAACATTTGCTTCTCTGAAGATATGAGTGACTGAGTCCCTTGGAGTGAGTAATTCCCTGATTTCTCTGACATAAGTAAGGATGGACCATGGGCATTGATCTTGCTTGTTGATAGATTGCACAAGGATTTTGGAATCACTTTCAATCAATGCCGGATGAGAAGATACCATTCTAAGGTATTTAAGTCCATCTAAAAGAGCTCTGGCTTCAGCAATAATACTGGTAGCAGCCCCGTAGAAATGGGAGAAGGCAATGACAATTTCACCTTTAGCATCTCAGATTAGACCACCCCCACCTGATGTACTATGATTCTTGCTGGCTCCGTCTGTATTCAATTTAAGCAAAGGCCATGGCGGACAAACCCATTTGACAATTTTCAGTATGGGATTTATAGTGCTTCCTCCTTTTATTCCAAATTGTGAGAGAATTCGCTTCCTGCTTGGGTTGTCTTCTCTTAAGTCCGACAGTTCACAAATTGTTTTGGCTTGGGTGACAATGCTATGGATAAGACTTTGCTTGGAGATGTGCTTGCCTTCATATTTGGCCAAGTTTCTTGCAGACCAAAGTTCCCACATGGTGTAGCCGATGACAGCCAAAGAGAGTAAACCATGCTTAGTTTTCAGATTTATCATAGAAACCGATCTGATAATCCTGAACCTAGCAGAATTTCCTTCAAACTGCAGTCCCATGGCCATAAGGGAAGACCATGTAGAAGAGGCTATTTCGCTATCAATAAAGATATGTTGCAGTGTTTCTACTTGGGGCTGTAGGCAGCATTGACATTTAGAGCATATCTGAATACCCATAGCCTGAACATTGTAGTCTGTGGGTAAGCAGTTCCATACAATCTTCCATAGTAGCACAGATATTTTGGTTGGCAGCCATTTAGACCAGAGTTTGGACCAAGGCATGTGCCCCTGGTCATGATTGTTGTTACAAATAAAATTATAAACAGAAGATACTACATAATCACCTGAGGATGATAGAGACCAAACCTCCTGGTCCTGCATCTGTGAAAAAGTAGTAGTTCTGATAGCAGAGCATATGTCAGCTGGTAAGAATGTGTTGATAACCTGAGTTTCATCTGATGTCGGATGCAAAATACATTGGCTGACAGTAACCTGAATGTTAGGTATAGCAACCATCGGTGTAAGTAAGTACAAGGGCTGGTTGCCCAGCCATGTATCCTTCCAAAAATTGGTGGAGCTCCCATCACCGATGATAACTTTTTTATATTGAGCAATGAGATCTCTGGCTTGAATCCAGCTTTTTCTGCCATGGCCTTTCATGTGTTTAAAAGTCACATTCGAAATGTGACAGTCCTTGATATGTTTTGCTCTGAAGTAAGAAGCCCACAGAGAATTTGAATGTAGAGCTCTCCACAACATTTTCACCCTCAATGCTATCTCCAAATGTCTAAGGGACATTATACCTAATCCACCTTGGCCAATTGGTCTACAGATGGCTTGCCAGGATTTCCAGTGATGTTTTTTCCCATGAGAAGATGAACCCCAGAAGAAGTTAGCAAAGGATCTGTCCAAAGTTTGGTGGATGCCAGTGTGAAGGGGGGAAGATGCCAAGGTGAATATCGGGATTGAGGTCAGCACGTGTTTGATGAGGGTTAATTTGGCTCCCTGAGAAAGTAATTTCCCTTGCCAACCCTCCAACCTCCTCTGAATAGAAGAAACAAGCCCAGCAAAATATACTTTTTTGCTCCTGCCAAGAGTAAGAGGAAATCCCAAGTATTTATGTGGAAAAGAATGCTGAGAAAAACCAGTGTAAGCTTTTATCCGGTTGATAGTTGCAACATTTGCCTTTTGGTGCATAAAGAAGCCACTCTTCCCTACATTAATCGACTGACCAGAAGCTCTTTCATATGTCTGTAGAGTTTTAATTAACCTTCGGACAGTGGTCAGAGATGCATTACTGAAAATAAGAGTATCGTCTGCAAACAATAAATGGGATACATTTGGACAGCCTCTGGGGACAGCAAACCACCCAACAATTCCAGAGTTGAAAACTTTCTTCAAAGATCTACTGAGTACTTCTTCTGCTAGTATAAATAGTGCTGGAGCTATGGGATCTCCTTGGCGCACTCCCCTAGAAGATTTAAAGAAACCTGCCAATTCACCATTCAGCTGTACTGAGAACCAGCAGTTGTTTAGAAATGTCTCAATAAGATTAATAAACTTTAGACTGAATCCAAATTTTCTTAGAACAGCAAATAGAAAATCCCATTCCAGTCGATCATAAGCCTTGGCCATATCCAACTTAAACATGACATTCCCTCCTCTAGTCTTTCTGCCCAGCTCATGAACAAGTTCTTGGGCTAAAGCAATATTCTCCACATTTTGTCTACCTTGCACAAAAGCTGACTGTTCCAAAGATATTAATTTTGGCAGAAGTTTGGCCAGCCTGCTATTGATGATAGTGGAAATAATCTTATAAAAGTAATTGCATAAGCTGATTGGACGAAAGTCTAAAATGTCCACAGCATTATGTTTTTTAGGAATGAGTGCAATTATAGAGGCTGTCACATTTCTAGGTAGAGGCTGTTGTAGAGTGAAAAACTCTTGCACTGCACTGACTACCAGGGTATGAATGATATGCCAAGAGTTTTGAAAGAAGGCACCAGTGAACCCATCTGGGCCCGGGGCACTGTCTGCATACATTTTAAAAATCGCATTCCTGATCTCTGGAGCACCAGGGACAGCACACAGACACTCATTGTCTTCTAAGTTAATCAGAGTAGGAATGCATTCCAGAATGTCTTCATCTATGTAATGATCTTGCGTAGAGAAAGCCTTCTGAAAGTGAGTGACAGCAATGCTTTTCATTTCTACAGGATCTGCTGTTATAATGCCTGCTGAGCTCCTCAACTTGGCAATGAAATTTCTCCTTCTGTTAGATAGGGTAGACATATGAAAGAACTTTGTATTCCTATCCCCTTCAAGTAACCATCGAACCCTTGATTTCTGCCTCCAAAAGCATTCCTGTTGAAGGTACTTTTCCGAAAGGATAGATTTAGCCACCTCAAGTTTGTTGTGGTTCTCAGTCGAGGGGTTATAGTCATAACAAAATTCAGCCTGAAGAACTGCATCTTCTGCCGAGGCAAAATTCATATGCACATTACCAAAGGTTTCCTTATTCCATATGCTAAGCATTTTCCTCAAATGTTTCAGTTTTAAGCAGAGAGTGGTAATGGAGGAGGTCGCAATGGGACTTGTTCGCCAATATAGATCAACAGCTGCATTGTACTGATCATGCAAAGTCCACATTTTTTGAAATATAAATCTGCTATGGAATCTGACCATGGGAGAAGATTTAATCAATAATGGAGCATGGTCAGAGGCTTCTCTTGACAGGTGTTCAATGACAACAGGAAGACAGTTAACCCATTTTGTGTTGAGGAGTACTCTGTCTAATCTGGCCCATATGCCTTTACTGCCCATTTAATTATTGTGCAAGGTATATTTGGATCCTACAAATCCAGCATCCATTAAGCCACAGTCAGAAATGCAATCATTAAAATCTGACATTGCTGAGAGATTGGGATCATTACCTCCCAATTTTTCGTCAATATTCATAATACAATTGAAGTCCCCTGCTACTATCCAAGGAAGATTAGTCAGACTGTGTAAGTTTTTCAAAGAATTCCACAATGGCTTTCTCTCAACACTAGAGCATTTAGCATAGATAATAGATATGTAGAATTCTGCCATGACAGAGTTTGTTTGAGTTAAAGTGATTTGCTGCTCATCCTTGCTGACAAGAGTGAACTCCAGAGGATCTCTCCACATAATCCATATATGAGCCTTCGAATCAATGTTGGCAGTGGCATGCTTCATACCAAGTTTTTTACATATACTATCCAGAAAGTTTGTGTTTATTTTAGGTTCAAGAATAGCCAGAAAATCAAGCTTGTGAGATGTACGGAGAAATTTTAAGCGGCCTTGGGAGACATCATTCCCAACACCTCTAATATTCCACACAAGCAAATTCATTGACAGGTAGAAGAGCTAGCAAGATTACCCGTGGACTTAATCCTCAACATGGACCTGGTATTTATTCTAGGAATATCATCAATCATGGTCCTAGCATTATTTAATTTTGCAGTTGCTGCAATCTCCTGACATTTGCTATAAATTTCTTTGGAATTGATGAGGCCTTCATTCTCTATTAATGGGTCATTTTTATCCACAACAGCTAGCTCTGGAACAGGAACCAATTCCCCAGTTGAAGGACTTTGGATTGAAGGGAACTCTTTGATAGATAGGGCCATATTATTCCTCAGAAGAGATGCTGCTTTATCTGGATTCTTTGGCATATTCTCCACATCCTGTTTACCATCTTCCAACCATGGCTCAGTATCTGAAGGAGCAACCTCTGAGGGAACCTTCTGAGTATGAATATTATCTGGGGGAGAATTGTGAGCCGCCACAAGATTGGCATCATCAATTTTCTCTTCGACTATGCATTTTGAATGAATTACTGGTTGCCAGATTGTCTTAGACTTCGAAGCCTCAGCAGCATGAGGTGGTGGAGCTGAAGATATAGTATCTTTGCCATTCCTGACACTAGCAAGCATGCCTTTACAACAGACGACTTTATGGCCAATATGAGAACAATGAAGACAGAACTCAGGAAGCTTTGGATATAAAATCTCTTGCCAGGTCCCACCCCCTGGAAATCCAATCCATAGACGAGAGGGGTGTGGTTTGGAGATATCCAATTCGATGCAAACACGAGCAGAGCTAGTATGCGACAGGTTCAGAGTAGAAGGGTCTATTTTTAATACCTGACCAACATTACCAGCAATCGAACGCAGCATGTGCTCAATGTAGAAATTAACAGGGAGACCAGGGAACTCAATCCAAACCGGAATAATTGGAGAATCAACATTCGGAGAGAAGTCCATCGTCCATTTGTAGAACCGGAACAATCGACCTTGAACATACAGCGACTCCCGTAGAAGCAATATTAGGTAATCATCATAGTTCTTGAACCTCAATAGAAGATGCCGATTGTCAAGGGCGCTGATCAAAAAATCTTCTTTGAAAAGAAATCTTTTGGTGAGATGAGCTCTGATGCCGATGAAGGATGGACGACCCTGTGAAGTGCGGGCCACCAGAGAGAAGGAAAAAGGCTTAAGGGACGCTACAATCTCCTCCTGACTAAAAAAGACCGCCGGCTCCCCATTATCGGTTGATGCAGGTTCGTGTACATGGCCTGGGATTGCCAGAGGAATCATAGACGAAGAGAGGACTTCGGCGAATGATCTGGTCAGCGGAGGGCTTGAAGACGAGGAAGAAACAGCATTGTGATTTGCCACGGGTGCCGGGGGGACCACGAGTGGTCCCCCAGGGGTTGCCATAGGTCAGAGGAGCGCCGCCGGGAACAAATCAGAGAGTTTCTCCCTCTAGCCGGGAGCGCCGCCTAGGAGTTTTTTCTCCCTCTAGCTGGGAACAAATTACCAGTCCACCATGGTTCAAATCCTAGCATCCACCATTTACCTTTTGTGCCAATTAATTATACATTATAGGCTAGCAACGTACAGACTTGGTAAATAGGCTAGCAATAGCAATGTAGAGACTTTGTTGCGGGCTACAGCAACGTATAGACTTTGAGCCACCGCAGTAACCGCAGCAATGTATAGACTTGAGCTGCAGCAATGTATGGACTTTGAATTACACAAATGGCCAATGTATAGACTTGAGTTGCAATGTATAGACTTGGAGTTGCAGCAATGTATAGACTTTGCACAAATTGCCAATGTATAGACTTGAAATGGCCAATGTATAGACTTGGAGTTGCAGCAATGTATAGACTTTGCACAAATGGCCAATGTATAGACTTGAATGTATAGACTTGGAGTTGCAGCAATGTATAGACTTTGCACAAATGGCCTGAATGTATAGACTTGAATGTATAGACTTTGAGAGGATGTACAAACTTTGTGATGTAAGCCAATGTATAGACTTTGAGAGGGTACAGACTTTGTGATGATGTACAGACTTTGTGATGGAAGCCAATGTATAGACTTTGAGAGGGAGAGGATGTACAGACTTGTTTTGTGATGTACAGACTTGTGAAGAGGGAGAGGATGCACAGACTTTGTGATGGAAGCCAATGTATAGACTTTGAGAGGGAGAGGATGTACAGATAGACTTTGAGAGGGAGAGGACGTACAGACTTTGTGAAGCCAATGTATAGACTTTGAGGAGGCCAATGTATAGACTTTGAGGATGTACAGACTTTGAGGAAGCCAATGTATAGACTTTTAGGATGTACAGACTTTGAAAGTGTGCACATTGAAGAGGGATCGTGTATGAATGTGGGAGACAGACTTTACGATATGGGCCATGGATTGGTTGTCCAAACATTATCCCTCATCTCTCCAGCCTGTACAAGCTGTAAAGCCCCATTATTCCAGATCTTGCCCCCCTATCCGGTCATACCAGACCCTATAACATACCCTTTGCTACCCCCATTCTAGGTTAGCTAAGGTTGGGGCAAAGCTCTGCAGGGATTACACAGTCACCTAAAAGGGTTCTGCTACTGTTAGAGATCTTCCAACAAGGTAGGTGTTCTCAACTTTTAACTAAACTAGTAGCTAATCTAGGATGATTAGTCTAGGTATTTAGTCTTAGGCTCATTTCCATGCGATATTTAGTGTTTATAAAGCATGTGTTAGCTTAAATCTAGGATGATTAGCATGTATTAGCTTCATACCTAAGATAATTAGCATGTATTAGCCTTATACACAGAATAATTAGCAAGTATTAGCAAGTATTAGTCTCATACCTAGAATAATTAGCATGTGTTAGCTTAAATCTAGGACGATTAGCATGTATTAGCTTCATACCTAAGATAATTAGCATGTATTAGCCTTATATCCAGAATAATTAGTAAGTATTAGCAAGTATTAGCAAGTATTAGTCTCATACCTAGAATAATTAGCATGTGTTAGCTTAAATCTAGGACGATTAGCATGTATTAGCTAATATATATATTTGATATAGTTCATGCTTTAGTAAAGGGCCTGTCATTATGTCAATTTCTGTGAAACAGAAATCACCATGTTAAAAATATTATATTAGAGTTAAATTAATCTGTTAGCCTACCTAACCTAATAATATGTTAGGCTAAATCTCCATGTTACTTGTTTTACCAACACGTCTTACGTTGAATGATCACCTCAGATTTGATATAGTTCATGCTTTAGTAAAGGGCTTGTCATTATGTCAATTTCTGTGAAACTGAAACCACCATGTTAAAAATGTTATATTAGAGAAACTAAAACCTGAAAATAGTGAAGGAAGAAATTGTAGCCAAGAGGATGAAAAACGTGAAAAAAGACCAAGTTGAAAAAGACCAAGTTGAAAAAGTCCAAGTTGAAAGCACAATGAAATTATATTAAAAATAGGGTGTTCTAAGAAGGAGAATAACGTAAAATCTAGAGAGAATGAGAATATGTGAAAGAAGAGAAAGTTGTAAATTGGAGGGTTAGGAAGAAGTTTTATGAAGAGTGCAGAGAGAGAAAATGAGAGGAAGAAGGTGAAAAATATGAAAAACCGAGATCTATATGCGCAGGTGAACAGTGACTGAGTAGAAAATATAACCGTAGAAAATTAATTATAACTTAAAAACTAAGAAGAATTGGAGGAAGTGGTAGAAGAAGAAAATCTATACCTACAAGAGAAGAAGAACTTTTGTGAAGAACTCAGAGAGAAAAGAGGATTGGAAGGGTATGAAAACTGGGGAACAAAAGAAAGTATCAACTCGGATGAATAGTAATGTGCCAAGACAGCAAGTGGAAAAACATGCAATAACTTGAAAACGGAGAAGAATTAGAGAAAGAGGTTGAAGAAGAAAATGTAAAGCACTTAAGGATAAACAAGTTTGCAGAAGACATGAAATTGAAAGGAAGATCCGAAAAATATGAAAAGGACTAAGAAAGACTAAAATCTCAAGAACTTACATGAATAACAACATAAACATACAAACCCAAGACCCCTCTCAATTGCATGTTTAGCAAATAGATATAAAGTATATACGGCATGTTTCTCATGTATTAGTCTTATACCGAAGACGATTAGCAGGTATTAGCTTCAATCTAGGGTAATTGGTATGAATTAGCTTCATATCCATACGATATATCCGTATAACGCAAGTTTTATCATTTAACTAATCTATTAAAATTTAATAGAAGGTGGCAGACCCAAGGGTGCCTTCTTCTAAGAGATGGCAGCCCCATGGGCACCTTCTAACTGTATAATGTTAAACTAATTGTCCAGTTAACCCTAGCTTAATCAAAGATTAATACCTTAAGCCATTTTGAGCAGATATGAGCTGCAGAGTCGACCCAGCCAGTTCACCGCGTTGACGCGATGAACTGTAGAGTCGACCCTGCCTGTTCACAGGGTCGACCCAGCCTGTTCACCGCGTTGACGCGATGAACTGCAGAGTCGACCCAGCCTGTTCACCGCGTTGACGCGATGAACTATTGAGTCGACACAGCTAACTCATTACGTTAACGTGATCATTAGGCTTTCACTTTTGCCATCTCCACTGATAGATGGCAGCCTAAGAGGTGCCATTTAACTCCTAATAGGGTCCTCTAAACCCTGTATAGTTCCCAGGAAGGGCATCCCACAGTGAGGGTGTCGTTTCTAAACTTGTCAGGTGGCCCATAAGGCACCTCTCTTATCTAGTTTTTTTTCCGTGTATCAAATGTTACTGGTTTCCACTCCTAGTTCATCCCTACACATCAATGCGCCATTAGATTCCATTCCATAATTCCACCTTATATATCATACTGGTCAAACCTTAAAATTCCATATTGGCTATAAATGAGAGTGGATGTCAACAAACATGGTTAATGCTGTGCATATAGGGCCCGGTCTGGTCCTGGGAGGAGCACCCGAAGGTACTTGTGCCCATGGGAGTTTATTGACCATGGTGTTTGGCATTGCACCTGAGTACTTGCTTACTAGGCTTTAGACATTCCACTCATTCTCGTGATATTACTCGATTGATTTGACTTGAGACCCGCAGAAGGGTAAAGTTTTTGCTTGAATGAAATTGATAAATAGCCAATTCCAGTTTTTCATGCTTGAATTTATATTACTTTCTATTACTTGCTTGACATGAGTTCTTACTCTCTTTGAAAGATTTTGTTAATTCCAGTTATTACTTGCTTGAATCTCTTGCTATTGCTGCATTGAAGTTGGAATCCTTATACTCTCTCATTGTTATTCCTTCACTGCTCTTGTCGATTTTTACAATCCTTGATATCTACTCGTCTACATGCATAGCTTTACTGACATTAATTGAACTTGTAAACCACTTAAAGCATGTTAAATCTTGAGATGTAATTCTTACTGAGCGATTCGCTCATCTAGTTGTTTTATAATATTTTCAGGTAATTTGGATGTCAACCAACACTCGGAAGGGAATGAGACTGAGTGATGAGTGTTAGAGTGAAGTTATCAAATTGTCATGTCCTTTGTGTTATTGTATTAGTTCACTTATGTCAGTTGTATCAATTCATCTATGTCATTTGTATTAGTCAACTTGATTAGAACTGCTTAAGATTTGAAGCCTAGTCGTTAGACTCTGGGAATATATGTATTTTTCCTTTGATTAGTTGTGACAATTGTCAGCTCGTACTATTTGTATTAATTTCGAGTTAAATCTTAGTTATTTGCGCACTCTGATATTTACATGATTGACACGATCTATATAGACGTGTCATGCCTCCGGGTAATCTTCCGCGCTCGGGGCGTGACATGACGGTTACTGGAAGGACCGTCACACCGTCTGGGTTATAGACGGGTTATGTTTGAAAGTGGGTTCCCTCCCGGGCGACCGGAATCGCCGGGTAACGACGAAAACCTGTAAAACCTGTCAAACCACACGTCCTAAACAACATGATACCAACAAAATAACCACATGCAATGCCCACAATGGATTATACATGAAGAACAAGCTTAAACCCCCTAAAATGGAAAATCACCATTATGCATGCTACGGGAGTCTAATCAAGCAAACAAGCTATAGGAAATGATCCTAGCGAGATCGAGATTCCATCCCCCTACCTCGTTCAAGCCGAAACGGCCGATTAAGCCGCATGCACCGAAGAGTGTTCACCGAGCCTTCTCGCTCTGTCTCGCTCCCACGAGCCACGAATCATGCCGTAGTGGGTATCAACGCGTTCCTCTCGACGCGAGGAATCCACCGGCACCTTCCACGCCTCGATCCGTCGCCGAATCGCCTGGATCCCAAGGAGAGGGGAGATGGGCGATCGGACGAGAGAGAGAGGGCGTGAGAGATTGTGATCGACGAGGGGAGAGAGAGATAGGGGTGAGGGATTAAAGGAAAAAAAATAAGATTAATATATATAAAAATCCTATTATTTCCATAAAAACCTCAATTAAATCCAATTAAATCTGGAAAAATGTCGGAAAAATTCCTAAAAATCCAGGAAAATAGCCGAAAATTCCAGAACGAGTTCTAGGTCCGAACCACTAAGGATCCACCAAGGCACGGGCCTCACAGTCCCTCCCTCCTAATAAAAATTTTACCCTCGAAATTTTACAATAAAGGATAAGGAGGAAACTAAGAAAAGAATTATACCTCACTGGAATAAGAAAGGAAAAAGCTGACGCATCTCATCTTCACGTTCCCAAGTAGACTCATTACCGGAGTGGCGCTGCCAAGCAACTCTTACCAGAGGGATAACCTTATTTCTCAACCGCTGCTCACGACGGTCTTCAATTCTGATAGGAAACTCTGGCGTAGACAAATCAGCAGTCACTTCGGGCCAAACTGAATCATCGAGAACATGGGATACATCAGGCACATATTTCCTTAACTGAGAGACGTGGAACACATCATGAATAGCTTGCATAGTCGCTGGTAGTTCCAGACGATAAGCTACCTGACCCACAGCTTCTTCAATAGGAAACGGGCCAACATAACGCGGACTAAGCTTTCCACGATTCCCAAATCTGGAAACACCTTTCATCGGAGATACCTTAACAAAAACCATATCTCCTGGCTCAAACTGTAGTGGACGTCTGCGTTGATCTGCATAACTTTTCTGACGACTCTGAGCTGTCAACAATCTCTGCCTGATCAGACGAATCACATCAGAACACTGCTGCACCATGTCAGGTGCCGTCAAAAGTCTGTCCCCAACATCAAACCAGTTCAAGGGAGTACGACAAGGACGACCATACAGTGCCTCATAAGGAGCCATACCGATACTGGAGTGAAAACTGTTATTATAAGCAAATTCAACAAGTGGCAAATGTTGACTCCACGAACCTTGCCAGTCAAGGCAACACGATCTCAGCATATCTTCCAGAGTCTGAATAGTCCTCTCCGACTGTCCATCTGACTGCGGGTGATACACCGAACTGAAGGCTAACTTAGTGCCCAAAGCTTTCTGAAAACTGCGCCAGAAGCCGGAGGTAAAACGTGGATCGCGATCTGACACAAGTGAAATTGGAATTCCATGCAGTGGCACGATCTTCTGAACATAAAGCTCGGCCAACCTCTGCACATTCCAAGAAACCTTTATTGGCAACAATCTGGCAGTCTTAGTCAAACTGTCAACAAGCAACCAGATACCATCAAAACCTTGAGAAGTCCGAGGTAAACCCACCATAAAATCTGTAGTAACATGGTCCCATTTCCACATTTGAATCTCTAACGGCTGAAGCAATCCACCTGGCTTTTGATGTTCGGCTTTAACCTACTGACAAGTCAAGCACTTGGAAACAAACATAGCCACATCTCTCTTCATACCTGGCCACCAGAACTACTTTTTCAAATTCTGATACATCTTGGTGACACCTGGGTGAATAGCAAAGCAGGATCCATGGGCTTCACTCAGAATCTCATGCCTCAATTCATCCTCTGCAGGAACATACAATCTACCACGGAAACTGACGACCATCTCGTCATCAAATTCCACATCATATCTTGATATAACACGGGTCAAATCAGGATCAGCTTGCTGAGCCTCTCTAATCTGCTGATATAAAGCTGAACCCAAAGCCAAACTAGCACAAACTGCCATCCTCGGATCGGCAGGGAACTCAACACTGAATGCCTCGCTCGGAAGCTGTTCCCAAAGTTTCCATTCATGAAGCAACAGATGACTGACTTGCACCTTCCTGCTCAGAGCATCAGCCACAATATTCATTTTACCCGGCTGATAGGAGAGTGTAAAGTCATAATCTTTCATGAATTCCATCCAACGACGCTGCCTGAGATTCAGATCTTTCTGGGAGAATATATACTGTAAACTCTGATGATCAGTGAAAATCTAAAATTTCTCACCATACAGATAATGTCTCCAGATCTTTAAGGTAAAAATAACTGCAGCTAACTCTAGATCATGCGTGGGATAATTTTCTTCATGTTATTTCAATTGCCGAGATGCGTATGCGATAACCTTACCATGTTACATCAGCACTGCACCCAAACCCACTCGAGAAGCATCTGTGCAAACAACAAATCCACCCGAGTTGGAAGGCAAAATCAACACTGGAGAAGAAGTCAAGAGCCTTTTTAATTCAACAAAGCTATCCTCACACTGATCCGACCAGATAAAAGGCACACCTTTACGAGTCAGTCTAGTCATTGGGGCTGCAATCTTTGCAAAATCCTGGATGAATCTTCGATAATACCCAGCCAAACCTAAAAAGCTTCGTATCTCTGTTACAGTTCTCGGTCTCTGCCAATTCAGAACAGCTTCAATCTTTGCAGGGTCCACTGCTACTCCATCACCAGAAATCACGTGGTCAAGAAAATAAATTTCCCGAAGCCAGAATTCACATTTACTGAACTTCACATAAAGCTCGTGATCTCTTAGAGTCTGCAGAATGATCCTCAAGTGCTGTACATGATCTTCGTCAGAAGCAGAATAAACCAGAATATCATCAACAAAGATCACCACGAACTGATCCATAAATGGACGGAAAATACGCTACATTAGGTCCATAAAAGCTGCTGGGGCATTAGTCAAGCCAAACGGCATTACCAGAAATTCATAGTGACCATATCGAGTATTGAAATCTATCTTCTCCACATCAGATTCCCGGATTCGCAATTGAAAATAGCCAGACCGAAGGTCAATCCGTGAAAAGACAGTAGCAGACTGTAACTAGTCAAACAAATCATCGATCCTGGGAAGCGGATATTTGTTCTTGATAGTCACCTGATTCAGCTATCTGTAGTCAATACAAAGTCTCAGGCTTCCATCTTTCTTTTTTACAAATAACACCGGAGCACTCCATGGAGAAAAGCTGGGGCGAATATAGCCTTTTTCCAGCAATTCAAGCAACTGTGCTCGCAGTTCTTTAAGTTCAGCTGGAGCCATTCGGTACGGTGCCTTTGCTAACGGGGCTGTACCTGGAATCAGTTCAATCACCAATTCTATCTCTCGCTCTGGAGGCAAGCCTGGCAACTCGTCAGGAAACACATCAGGGAACTCACAGATAACAGGAATATCACTGACGTCCTGTCGTGGTTTTTCAACAGTAACCACAGAAGCTAAGAATCCCTGACAACCTGCACTAAGCAACCTATAGGCTCGAATAGTAGAAATAATCAAGCGAGAAGAATGGGATCGAATACCTTGGAAATAAAATGCTGATTTCCCCTGTGGCTGAAAGTAGACTTTCTTCGATCTGCAATCAACCACATCTCCATATTGCTCCAACCAATCCATACCCAGAATGATGTCATAATCTGCCAGCTGCAACGCATACAATCTCGTCGGTAACTGATGATTATTAATCATAACAGGAAACTCTTCCAAACACAGAGGTGTAATCATGAAATCTCCAGAAGGCAACTCCACAAACAACTCACAAGTTATCTCTGATGTCGGCTCCTCAATGCATGCAATGAAATCCTCAGAGATAAAAGAGTGAGAAGCACCAGAATCAAATAAGACACGAGCTGAATGACCATAAATCACAATCGTACCTTCCACCAGATGGGATGCAACCGCTTCAGCTCGAGTGATGTGAGAAACCTTGCCCTTCTGCTTCTTAGATGCGGCTGAAGACTGCTGGGAAGACGCTGAAGCTTGAGAATAAAATTGTTGCTAAGGTTGAGGTACAGAAGGAGGTCTGAATTGCGACTGCTGGGGCTGAGAAAACAGAGGAGCCTGCACAAGTTTTGGCCTCATCGGGCAATCTCGAACCACGTGACCAGGCTGGTCACAGTGAAAATAGACCACAGGAAGAGAACACGGCTGACCCTTATGGTGACCACCGCATCTTCTACAAGTCCACGGCTGACTGACAGCAGAACTCTGACGACTCTGAGAAGAAGGCACTGTCGGCTGTTGAACAGTACCCGTACCAGGAGATTCTTGCTGAAAGAACTTCTTCTTCTTCTTGAACCTTTTGAACTTGGTCTTGGAAGGGGAAGAAGCACTGCTAACCTCTGACGCGACTGAGGGGACTCCTGCCACTGGCGGTCGGTAAGTCTGCTGAAACTGCATCGTCGGCTGAACTGACCCCGCTTGTGGATACCCTCCTGGTCTCGCCATCTCCAGCTCAAGTGCCACAGCTTCCTGGCACGCACCATCAAGATCAGCAACACGACCCGCAATCAAGGGCAACTTCAACTCTGGCCTCAACCCTCGCAAGAACTGCTGAGTCTTCAAAGCTTCATTAGCCAGCACATGGGGTGCATACTGACCCAATTCCATAAATTTGTTCTGATATTGAAGCACAGTCATGCTACCTTGAGTCAGCTCCATGAATTGATACATCTTCGCCATTTGCAAGCAGGCAGGAGTATAGCCATGCTCGAAAGCTGCAACAAACTCTGCCCAAGTGATCTGCCGAAGGGGCCTGGAATGAAATGCAATCTGCCACTCGGCTTTCAACCACGTAATGGCTGTACCTTGGAGTTGAAATGCTGCAAGCATCACTTTCTCATCCTCAGCACACTCCATAGACAGGAACACGCGCTCGACCGCATCCAGCCACTGCCTCGCTACCTCTGGATCTGGTTGTCCGTCGAAAGCAGGCGGATTGAACAAGAGAAATTCTTTCAAAGCCTTACCTCGACTACCAGGCGCTTCAACCTGAGGAGCAACAACTGGCGCTGGAGGAGGAACTACAGGAACAGCAGGAACTGCAGGAGGCGGTGCAGAACCACTCTCTTCTCTAGGCATATGCCTAGGAACTCGAGGAGGTCTTCCTCGATGAGGTGGCATATTGCAACTGCCGAACACACAAAACAACAGCAAATCCATCAATCATACAGAAAACATCCTAAGCCAGCAATAGACAACTCAAAAGGACTAGCTCTGGACAAGTGCAAATTCCAATTCCTTATACAAATCCTCAACATCACTCTGATACCAACTATGACGACTCAGAGCGTCGGATACCGATATACCGATAACATCGATATACCGATACCAGGAACTGGGGAAGCCACCCAAGAGGCTGATGAGGCCCCTGAAGGGTTAGTGAAGTTTGTCAAGGGGATGCATAACGAATTGCAATCACAAGTGCACGTATTAGATTAAACAATAAAAATTTAGCAGGAGAGCGGAAGCAATTTCAAAAATAAACAGAGTGCTAAATATATATCTAGTCCAGAGACACGAGAGTGCAGTCCAAAAGTACAACTACTCGGGACATACCCCGGCAAAAGTACACAAGAAAGCCCAACAATGCAACCCGTCAACTGCTGGCAACTAAACACGATCTCCGAGCACACGGGAAACACCGGGAGACGACGGACGCGGCTCACCTGAAAAGGGAAGGGTGAGTCACAGCCAGACTCAGTAGGGGTCACGCGGATCCCTACCTCGAGCTAAACAAGCATACATGCAAAAATAAAGGCAATTAGAGCATGCATTTAATCAAATAACAGGCAATGGCATGAATAACTAATCACAATAAAGCTGTAAAATATAACTAAACAGATATAACAGCTAATACATGCCAAAAATGAGTAAGTCCAAACGACTGAAACTAACTCTACCAGTAGAATATGCCTCAACTAATCCAAGCAGTAGGGAACAAGACCACCACTGGGAACAGAAACCAGAAGCGTCCACTGACAGCTTACACTGCGTCTCAAGCACTCGCAGTCGGTAACACGACAAGCTGAGCGCGTAAACAGTACCAAACCAAGTGACCAGTCAGAGTGACATTCGTCAATGTCAGTCCACAGCCTCCGACCACGTGTGCACACACTGACTCTCGCCTGAGCCAGGCCCTCTAGCTAGATTTCTCCCTTGGTAGGACGCTACCATTGGCGGGGAGCCCACGGTACTAGCTTAAAAACCGTGTAATGGGAACACCCCCTCCGCTTACCCCAAGCGGGTCGGTACTCAAAGACCTTAAGGCTACAACAGTGGTTCCATTGCAAGGAAAGAAAAGCTACTCTATTGGGATTTAAAAACATGCCATTAAATTATAACATATCTCATACATGGCATATAAACATTATTGAACGCATTAAAGAATAAATAGGTAGCTTTTGAAAACTAACAGGCGTGTGGCGGTCTGCTGCCACCGCGTCAGGGAGTGTGACGGTCGGGGAAGGGCGCGTTACATCGACTGTGACACGTCCGCCCCTGGCCGTTACAGCCACCCGAAGCTCCTATTCAAACCAATCGAACGGAGTGTAACGCGCTTACGGGGGCGCGTTACGCCGCCCTGACGGCCAGCCGACATGCCGTCAGGCCCACCCGAGATTAACATTAACACTAACAGTTTTTAATCGTTCAAAACACGGTGTAACGCGCTCGCACAGGCGCGTTACAGCCCCCTGATGGCCGCCCGACTGGCCGTCAGGCCAACCGCCAATGCCGGTCAACGGAAATCAACGGAAGTGTAACGGTCGGGAGCCTGACCGTTACACACACTGTGACGCCCCTTCAAAGGGCCGTTACAGTTATGTAACGCGTCTTCTATGGACCGTTACGGATGTGACGGTTCCTGGAAGGACCGTCACACCGTCTGGGTTACGGACGGGTTATGTTTGAAAGTGGGTTCCCTCCCGGGTGACCGGAATCGCCGGGTAACGACGAAAACCTGTAAAACCTGTCAAACCACACGTCCTAAACAACATGATACCAACAAAATAACCACATGCAATGCCCACAATGGATTATACATGAAGAACAAGCTTAAACCCCCTAAAATGGAAAATCACCATTATGCATGCTACGGGAGTCTAATCAAGCAAACAAGCTATAGGAAATGATCCTAGCGAGATCGAGATTCCATCCCCCTACCTCGTTCAAGCCGAAACGGCCGATTAAGCCGCATGCACCGAAGAGGGTTCACCGAGCCTTCTCACTCCGTCTCGCTCCCACGAGCCACGAATCACGTCGTAGTGGGTATCAACGCGTTCCTCTCGATGCAAGGAATCCACCGGCACCTTCCACGCCTCGATCCGTCGCCGAATCGCCTGGATCCCAAGGAGAGGGGAGATGGGCGATCGGACGAGAGAGAGAGGGCGTGAGAGATTGTGATCGACGAGGGGAGAGAGAGAGAGGGGTGAGGGATTAAAGGAAAAAAAATAATATTAATATATATAATATATTTATTATATATAAAAATCCTATTATTTCCATAAAAACCTCAATTAAATCCAATTAAATCTGGAAAAATGCCAGAAAAATTCCTAAAAATCCAGGAAAATAGCCAAAAATTCCAGAACGAGTTCTAGGTCCGAACCACTAAGGATCCACCAAGGCACGGGCCTGCCTTGCGGCCAACTGAGCCAATTCTCTGGGATCTTCAGGAAGCCCCCCATATCGGTTGGATATACCAGCCATGTTGTAGGTGAAGACCTGCATCCTTCTCCTTTGTCGATGGACCCTCCTTTTAGCTTGATGCGGGAAGGTCAGCCTCTCGAACACAGATGCCCTTCTTGTTTCTTCCCGCTTGGGGACGACTTCATCGGCTTCGATCTCGAAGCCATTATCATATCCATTGTCGTCGACTGACGACACCATCATTCTTTCTCCTACAACTTCTTCATCTGCCATTGACGGGCAGTAGTCTTCACTGGCGGTGGCTGCTTGCATCAGTCGCTGTTGCCGAGGCGAGGGGTTGCCTAACCCTCGAAAATAGTTTCTGACCAGACATGTCATCTCTTCTTCACCCCGCTCTTGATGTAACAAGGGGGACAGTTGCCGACCTCCCACAGGAGGGGTATAAGCTAGCCGAGCTCTGTCGGCAGGTTGTTGGAATCTTCGTCCCACAGCTGGGACGTTGGCTTGACGGGTGCAGGCCCGAAAACTCTCGCGGCGCGGGGGATCCGCAACCACTTCTTCTTCTTTCGGGGCCAGGCCCCTTCCTCTCTTTCCTTCCCCTCCGTCGTGAGCAAGACGGCAGGGGACGGGTGCAGCTTGGTGAATAGGTTGGACCCTCTTGGGGATCCACACCTGCTTCAATTTCCTTGGCCTGGGGGCCAACTTCTCTCGACCGTAATGGCCGACTTCTTCTCTTTCCGCCCTCCTTCCAGCGAGGGCTTGATATGAGTTACGGACGGGGATGGAAGGGACAACCCGATCCGGAACTATCCGCGTGCTACGTCCGTTGAGGAAGACGCGCATGCCACCAACCATCATAGACTTGCCGGATATGGAGAGGGTTCCGGTAACCACAGCAGTACTTCTCCGGATATGCCTGCGTTGACGTCCTACGGAGCTCCTGTTGACATCATTGGGGCGAACCCCACGAACAGCATGGTGCACCAGGCAGCTGGCGACCGGGGTTGGACTCTTGAGCGAGTCATGGCAGCATCGGGCCTTCAGAGGCTCCATATTCTTCGTAGCTCCCTCGACAAGCTCCGAGGGTTCCACTTTTAGCATATCCACAAAGGCTAACCCCAAGAAGTTGGGGAAGTCAACAGCGGCAGGGAAGCTGCCGAACTCCATAGGCATCGCCAGGTACCCTTACGCATGACCGGCAATCATCGAAGGACAGAAGCCGACGCCAGTCAATCCAGTTGTCGTCATCGTTCGCCTGCAAAGACAGACAAACCAATGATCAGTAGCCTTTGGGAGGGCCTCGAAGCCCAGGTATCTCGGCAAAGAGATGAAAGGTGACAAAAGTCCCATCGGGCGTGCCAGACTGTTTGCGATCATTTATTTTACCAGGGGTATTTTGTTACGTAGGTCCCTGACTGTTTGGGACAGGATTTCTATTCTGTTTGTTGGTTTATTTCACGTATCGATCAATCAATTAACTGACTGGCAATTAACTGACTGATTGACTACGCGGGCGTGCCAGTCACGTACGTGACAAGTTTATTGTGCGCTCGTTCTGACCCGTGTCGGGCGAGAGTGAGGTTCGGTCGGGACCAGCAGTCCGTCATACCATAAAGGTCATGACGTTAATTACATCCCCCACGAGGAGGGAAAACCTTTGATTAATTGCCGAGATAGTGGGATGTCGAGGCCGGAATAAGAGATGCAGAGCGTGCGAGTGGTCATGCAAGATGCTACGATCGACTACACACAATTTATTAAGGCGGACCCTCGGTACATGGCGGAGGACTTAGGCCCGAAGACCACCATCACGCGTGACAAACTTCCGATCGGGCGTAACCTGACTTTCCGTTAATGCCATTTGATATACCAAGGGTGCGCACACTCAGGCATGCATTGACGTGACATGAATATTCAGACTAAAGGCATGACGGCAACGATACGAAGCAGATCAATTCAAGCTTAGACAAGCTAATTTATTCAATTTATTGATCAAAAGGTTTACTTCATTCTGTTATTAACATTGGGAATCACCCCAGATACGGGGAGGGGACCGGAACGGCACAACGGCACGATTCGGAATGAAATCGGCGTGGTACGCGTAGAGAAAGGCTTAAAATACTTGAAACGGCGCCAGAAAATGTAGGTAAAGGGCTTAAAATGGCGTGGGAACCGTAGGTGTAGAAGGGGGGTTAAAACGGCGTGACCCCTTTTGGGGCGCGCCGGGATGGGGCGCACCGTTTTAAGGCGCGCCGGACGCAAACAGCGCCGGTTTAGCCCAATTTTGAGGAAACCGAGATTTTATTTGTTATTTCTTGGGTTTGTTAAAACACTTTGGGAAACTTTGAAAGTTTATTTAAGTCATTTATTCAAAGGATCGCCCCGGGACATCCAGAAGCTGAGTCACAGGCACGCGCGAGGTTCACACTCGAGCGCGGCGATTGTTCCGGGTCAGACTCGTTCGAGCCAGAATTTCCGCAACATCTCCCCATCCCGGAGGATTGTCGGGGAGAAGCGGGGAATACTCACGTAGCGGAGCAACCCCTGAGGGCCGGGTGGCGCAACGGCGGCCGTCAAAACCCGAACGAAAAGGAAAACCCCGAGGTCCAGCCTGCTAGGGGCACCAAGTCCGTGGGCGGCAGTGAGCGGGTGAGTTGACTCATGACGGGAGTGAGAACCCCGAGGACTAGCCTACGAGGGGCACGCGACCCGAGTTGACTCAAGGCTCGAATCGGGACGACCGATAGAGAGGGAAAACCCCGAGGACTAGCCTACGAGGGGCACCCGTCCCACGGCCACCATAAGGTCCATGAAGGACTGTGGATTTTAAATGTCAGGATTAACCCAATTTTGATATTCACCCGATAGCCAGTAAGGACACTCATCATTAATGGATGAATTCCCATGACCAAGTGGTGGCTTGATGAAACAGTGGGGGTATATTCCCCTCCCCGGATTAGTGAGATGGGCTAATGGATTTAACCCTCTCGAATGAGCATGAACCGTATACAAACGATGAGAATGTAGATGCAGTTTACTCAGCCAGATTCAACATATTCAACGATAGGGAATGCTGTCGGCATGCGAATCCATGGACAGAGGAATAAATGGATTAACCATTCGGCCACGAGGATGATCTCTTCACCTCTGGACAACTGAGGGATGCGGAGAGGCTCGATCGAAGCCTCCTGGTGCCATGATGGGTTGAGGGGCATATACAGATATGCCCTCAGCCACAAGACCATCGAGAAAGAAAGGAAAGAAAAGCAGAGCCAAACATGGCCATGGTGTTAACGCGAAGACCCCGGGGAGGGGGGATATCGTTGTAGCCCGGGGAGTCTGAGGGTGTATGCATCGGAGGAAAACCACGGCGGCGATCGTTCGAACACATTTTGTTCTGACGCCATGGGCATCGGGGCGATGCGTAAACACACTTCGCCCATTCCTGGCGCCGGCACTGTTGCACGGCGCCGCTTTAGCGGCCGAGAGAAGAAATGCGAAGGGGGAAGCAGAAGAGGCGATGCGATGGAATAGAACCATTCACGCAAATAACACATTCATTCATCCCACAGTCAAGAAAATATTACAAGTTCATATGTCGGCGCCGGCGTTGTAGAACAGCAACACAACTATCAATTGCAGGGAAGCCTACAGAAGGAGAAAGAGAGAGAGATGGTGAAGGGGGAGGCGGGCTCATATCATCGCCCCTCCCCCTTTCACTTACATTACGACGGAAGAAGAAAACAGACGAAGGAAGATCGATGAAAAACACCGTGACCCACCTACGAAAACAACAAAGGAACTCTTCTTCTTCGACGCCGATGAACTCGTGCGCAGCAGAGGGCGATGGCGGCTCGGTGGGGGACTCTCTGGGAAAAACCTTCCTCCCCACGAAACCTAACCCTCTTATCTTGCGATTGGTCGTGGCTCTCCGGCGATCAGGACCTCTCTTCTCATCTCTCTCTGACTGTCTGTTCTTCTTTTGTTTCGTGGCCATGGCATATATATAGAGCCACCGTTAATCCGGCGCCATGGAAAGGGGCGCGCCGGATTTAGTGGCGCCGGGAGGCATGTCCCCACTTGATTCTGGCACGCCGGATTTGGCGGCACCGGATTAAGGGGCACCGAAGTCCTTTTGTGCGCCGATTTAGCTTGTTCGCTCAACGCAGGCTGGCCGATGGGTCCGGGGATGATTCCGGAGGCTCCCGTTGACTGTTCCTCTCGCCTTGGTCCTTGGAAAACCTTGGCGGGTGTTGACGAAGCTCTCCGCGCTGTGAATGGCCTTAATCAGAACTTCGCGTGTATCTGGCTCGAGCATATGGGTCTTCTGCCGGTACGGCCTTCAGCACTATGCTTTGTGCTTCCAGCTCAGATGGACTCGTGCTCAAAGCTTCCTTGCGGGATGGTACAACATCCGGGATAGTTCGCCTTGGCTGGCGACCAATCGGCCACTAACGGGCCCACTATGGCGAGAAGCCGAACCCGTGTCGGGTGATCGGGACCTTCTGCTGACAGAAACTTCGGCTCCTTATTGTGAATGGCCGAGGGCGTTCTTCCTCAGGAGAGTCTTCATTCAGGTGGCGAGCTACCAGGTAGACCGTCATCCTTAGTCGGGCAACGGGTGTAGGGTTGCGGCATGACGAGGTCGATGCCGGATCATTGGGCAGGCTTGGTCGCACTGCCGGTTAGTTGTGGATTTATCTCGACTTTCCTGAGGCGAAGTCCCCGGTGTTCACTTCCAGGTGACTCGAGGCTCTGGCAACTTGAGAAGCCTTCCGTCAGTTGATCTTCATCGGCTTCTGTGCTTCAGTGGGCCATATCATTCGTCTTTGCGGCTTGGTCGCCGAAGGATCATATTTTGAGTGCCAACAGCGTGCCCTCAGTGTTGTTACCCTAACAATGGGCATACTTCACAAGTCTCGACGCAAGATGAAGCGTCAGGCCCCTGCCTCCATCAACGGGTTCCGAGCACGACCATCGAGGTCTCCCGGTGCCCGTCTCTTTCAGTCACAACGGTGCCCTCGATGCCGGACTGCCCAGCCACCCCAGTTATATCGGGGCCCACAGCACCCGACTACTCAACTACTCGAGTCACAACGGTGTCCCTGGCACCCGACGGCCGAGTCTAGACGACGCCGGGCTACTGTAGCCTCAACGGCGCTCAACAACTTCAATCACAATGGTGCCCTCGGTGCCCGACTCCCCAGCTACTCCAGTCACATTGGGTCCCACGGCACCCAACTACCCAACTACTCAAGTCACGACGGTGCCCCCGACACCCAACGGTCGAGTCTAGATGACTCCGGGCTACTCCATCCTCAACGGTGCTCAACAACTTCAGTCACAACGGTGCCCCCCTCACCTAACTTCCAGCTACTCCAGTCACATCGGGGCCCAAGACACCCGACCACTCAACAACCTCAGTCATAACGGTGCCCCCGGCACCCAACTGCCAGCTACTCTAGTCACATCGGGGCCCGCTGTGCCCGACCACTCAACAACCTCAGTTACAACGGTGCCCCCGGCACCCGACTACCAGCTACTCCAGTCTCACACAAGAAGAGGAAAATGTGAGGCCCTTGCCCCATTGGCCAGCCTTGGAGCAAGGGAGGAATCAACCTCCACATCCCGATGCTGCTCTAGCAACGCGACCACTCCTTTTGCCACGTTCCGTAAAGAACGCATCCATGAGGGGCACCGTGCTAATTACCAGGCCCTCCTTCGGCCTCCTTTCAATTTTTGAGTCGGGACCCGCTGCACCCGACTGCTCAGCCGCTCCAGCCATAATAGTGCTCTTGGCACCCGATTACCAATCTCAGTCGCACCAAATCACCAGGGTCTCCTGGCGCCCTGCTCCCTCAGCTGCTCCACCTACAATGGTGCCCTCGGCACTTGACTGTCCAGCCACTTCGGTCTCAACGGTGCCCCGTGGTACCCGACTGCCCAGCTACTCCAGTCACTGACGCGCCAATGGCGCCTAACTATTCCAGTCAAAGCGATGCCTACAACCTCAACGGCTCCAGTCGCAGCGGTGCCCACGGCACCAGACAATTCCAAGCTCATCGGCTTTTGATCGCTCTGGTCAGGGTGATACCAGCGCCGTCCGACCGCTCCAGTCTCAATAGCGCTCAGCCGCCTCTGTCTCAACATCGCCCGACCGCTCCAGTTACTAGTGGTGCCTGCGCCATTCAGTCGCCTCGGCCTTAGCGGTGCCCAACTGCTCAAGTACAACGGTGCCCACGGCACCCCTACTTCCCCGATCTCGACACTGTCTCATATCGGGAGTACATTGTGACGCCCCTTGGGCGGCACCCTGCTGAGTCACAGGTCCTTTGACGGACACTACATGCAAATGCAGATCTACCCACACTATAATGCAATGACCCGGGGACCGTCATGAATGACGGAATTGTCCCGTGGCTTGCAAGCATTTGTAATCAGACTCTCATGCCCCCATATAAATGCCTTTCATGGCATATAGTTATGTAGCCTAGTCAGTGAACGGATCCCCTTCCTCTCCAGAACCAGTCTCTCTACCTCCAGTTATCCCTGTCATGTTGTTGTTGCCCTGTCGATGTTGCGCGGACTAAGCCCTTCCGACATCGCGGCTCCCAGGGTCCCTGACTCTCCCTTCGACACTAGAAACAAATGTGTTCGGATTCAATCCGATGTAAAATAAACATCGGTTGCTTGCAGCCGGTAGGGAAAGACGTCCAGTACACAAATCCCCATAATCGCCTGCGCACTTGTACCAGCGGAACCTCCTCCTCTCCACGTGGCGCACGACATTTTATGCTCACGTGCCGTGCCCTGGCGGCACATCCCCCGTCAAACACTCGGTTCCACCGGTAATCGTCGAGAAATCGACTGGCACGCCCGCATTCCACCCAGCCATCCATGTCCCAGTCTCCCAGAATGATTAACCATACGCCATCCCTTCCAATGCGTTCCTATCGTTCACTCTGCTTTCTTTTCAATACCCCCGGAATCCCGTGTGCCCAGTCAACCTATCTCGACCTTTTGTAGAAGGCAAGTGTGTGTCACCGCCGCGAGGAAAAGACAGAAGGGATTTCCCCACGCGCGTAAACAGTAGGCTAAAAACGATTGTCAACGGATAGCAAGGATTATGACCAGGAAATACTAGAGAAAAATGATGAGTGTCCCAACATTGAGGAGGGGGCGAGGTTTGCTGACAAAGAGGCACTGAAGTTGGCCATGCAACAATACTTTGTCGAGAGATAGTGTTATTTGAAGACCTAGAGAAGTGATCCTACAAGGTTCATACTTGAGTGTAGGAACAAAAAATATAAGTGGAGAATGCATGCCAACCGGTTACCAGATGGGGTAACATTTGAGATCAAAAATATCAGAGGTGAACACACATGTCCAGGTGACAATATGGCCGAGAACAAAATGGCAACACAAGCATGGGTGGCAGAAAGGGTGAAAGGTTGGCTCAAGGTGGAAGGAGACATTTCTCTTGGAGAGTTGCACAGAAGGTTGAAAGACAGATACCACATCAACTTGTCATACCACAGACTTTGGAGGGAAAAAGAGCTAGCATTGCCTTTGTTGTGATGGAATCTGAGAATGTGGAGAGCTGGTTCTAGTTTTTAAACAACTTCAAGCATGGTGTAGGGGACATGCAGGGAGTAATTTTGATGTCTAATCATCAAAAAGGCCTGGAAGAGGCCATCAGATACCATTATCTCACTTGTGAACATAAAACATGTGTCCAACACCTATACAAGATTTTTAAGAAGAAGTACCCAGGCAAGTTCTTGGAGAAGTTGGTCTGGAATGCAACTAGGTTATTCACCAAGCCAGGATTTGAAGAGTATATGAGACATTAAATAAGCTAATAATGATGCTTATCATTATCTAAACTCTGCTACGATGACAGATGAAAAGTGGAGCAGAAGCATGTTTGTGAGGGAAGCAAAATGTCATTACTTGACCAATAATCTGTCAGAATCCTTTAATGCTTTCATTGGGGAGGCTTTCATAAGGTAATCTTAGATTGCATTAACACTGTAAGACAACAAATCATGAAGTCCATGGAATTGAGGAGGAGGAAGTCAGCTAAGTGGAAGGACAGTCTTGTTCTTAGGGATGGGACTCATATACAAGAAATAAGTAGAGGGTTGGGTGGTTATGCAGTGGTAAAGTCCACTCCTTTTTTGGGAGAAGTGAGTAGTCCGGATGATCGGGTGGTGGTTAATCTGAGAGACAAGATTTGCTCATGTAGGAGGTGGCAGCTCACATGATTGCCGTGTGTCAATGTGACCTCCTTCCTTGCCTCTAGTAGGGGTGTCGAGTGGGATGACTATTAGACAAATGTTATACCACTGAGAAATATAGAGCTACCTATTCCATGCACATATCTCCATGCCCCCGATAGATCTATGTGGCCAAGATTGACATTGGAACATCTCATACTGTCTCCTAAGGTTAAAAGGCCACTAGGCAAGCCAAGGAAGAAAATGATAAGGGATGCAGATGAAGGGAAGGAGAAGAGGCCAAAAATGTATCATAAGTGCAAGAGGTGTGGGATGTTTGGACACTATGCAAAGAAGTGCAAGAACCCAATCAATGCACCACTCCTTGAAAGTAATGAAAGCCATACTCCCAAGTACACTATCTCTGTGCACTCTATTCATGAATGAACACTCATCATATTATCCCATTAGCTGATTACTGTTGAATACATGTCACTTGGCAGGCCAAGGATGCAGCCTACTAGTAGCAGTAGCAACATCACCACTTGGCCTTCAACCATGTACTGTGGATATCTAACTTTTTTTCTTAGCATTTTAAATGCACCATCATTACTAATAGCACCATATCTAACCTATTACGTTGGTATTGTGACAGGTTAATTTCTATTCCAAATAGGGGGGTGGACGGGCCGACAGTTGTCACCAATGTTCCAAGGGGTGTGAGCACTCAATCATCTATCACCAATGTCCCAAGGCCTCTTCAGACTGAGCAAGGGGGTGTGCACTCTATAGCTGGGTCGGGGAGAAACGAACCAAGTCAATTGAGTTGACAAACATCCACATGATTATGATGCTACCTATGTTTACTTTGAATATTTAAGAATGCTAATCTTTTTGTAAGGTTCAATGGAACCAACTATGGTTACAATGATGTTTATTGAGTTGGGTTCATTGGAACCAAACTATGATGATGATGACTTATTTTGTAAGGTTCAATGGGAACCAAACTATTATGATGTTTTTTTTTCTTTTTTGGAAGGTTCATGAGAGCCAAACAAAGGTGATGATGACTAATTTTGAAGGTTCAGTGGGAACAAAACTATTGTGATGATGTGTTCACTTTTAAAACCAACGTCTTATGGCATCTCAACTTATAATGGATGGCTTGCTTAGTTGTGATTGTTTAAGCAGTGATAACTATTGTAATGATGTGCTCAATGGGAACCCTCGATTTACTGGGTATATCCACTTTGATCATTAACAAAGATACTCTTTGATGTGTATAACACTATTTGACAAGAAATTATACCCATTTTACAGGGTTTGCCTATAAGTTCTCACATGAATAGGATCCATTTGACTGTTCATGACTGGATGCAATTATGATGGATGGCTTGCTTAATTAGTTGTGATTGTTTAAGTATGTATAACTATTGTACTTTGTAAAGTTCAGTGAGAACCAAATATTATCTGTACAAACTAAATTATTGTAATTTTGTAAGGTTCAATGGGAACCAAGTATTGTTATAAACTCACTATTATAAGTATGTATAACATATAAAATCTATATTAACCATTGTTTGTTGCTAAAAATATAAATCATTGACAACATATGCTCAATGCACATAATGTCATTAACAACGTACATGTGATGGAGAAGGTAATCATCTCATTAATCATTTTGAGAGTAGTCTCATGGTTACATGATAATTGAAAGCACTTGGGTCTTCATACAAATTAACCGATCACGTGACACTTAATTAAACCCTCATGAAAAGAAACACAATTATTACACACACAAGAGCAATTATACATCTCTTAAGAATGGTTCTTATGGATTCTATCTTTCGCTCCAACTCTCCTACTTTGTTCTCGAATCTCTCCTGCATAGCTAAAATCTGATACTTCAGATCTACGGTCGAGTGGTGAAAGTCATCCACCCAGTTAAAATAGTCACACACATTTGCAGCATATATATAACAAAACAAAGCAAATAGTTAGATTTTGTAATGAGATTGTTACTATAACCTACCGCAGACCTACTGCTAACCCCCCATCCGGCACATCCATAGAACCGTCATTCTTTGTTTCTCTCACGGGTAGAGTTAAAACTCTTACAAGGCCGTGATGCGAGAGGATGCTCATCGTTAAAAATACCGCGCACTCAATTTCAAAAAAAAATTTACACTCACACTATAAAATTAAGCTTTCGAGTGTAGTGGTGAGTATGGTCGATCCCACGAGAAGGCTAGAATTTTAAAGTTAAAAATCTTATGTTTTTAAGAGAAAAATTGTGGAATGTTGATTTTGATATGAAAATTGAAATTGCGATAAATAAACATACCTAAAGAAATATAGAGAGTTTAGAGAGAGAAATATAGAGAAAAAATAGATGAAGAAATAGAAAGAGAATAGAGAGAAAGTGCCAGAGAGCAAATAACACCAGCCTAATTTTATTACTCAAAAATAAAATATTTACAATATGGTGAAAAGTAAAAATTACAACCCAAATAAAATCTAACTAAACTAAAAATAAAAAAACATGGAGAGAAATAGCTGTGAATAATGTCGTCGCTCATGCCCTTAGGTCTTGGAGAGTCGCCCAACCTAGTGTAGATGTCGCCGTGAAAGAGAACCTTAGAGAGGTAGATTTAGAGAGAGTAATAGAGAGAGATGTAGAGAGAGAAAGAGATAGAGGTGAGGTGGGAGCTAATAAAATAAAAGAGAGAAGAAAAAAAGAAAATAGAATGAAACAATGGTGCGTCGTGTGTGTGGGATAGAGAGAGCCAGAAGAGGAGGTGAGAGACGGAGGGAGAGAAAAGAGAAGACAAGAGAGGGGGGAAGAGAGAACGATGGGGAGAGGGAGAATAGAGACGAGATAGGGAGCGAAGGGGGGTGAGAAGAGAGAGGGAAGAGAGAAAAGAGAGAGGAGAGGGGGGTGGTGTGTAGTGCAGAGGAGAGGAAGGGAGAGAGGAAGAGAGGTTTCGGTGCGAAGGAGAGGAAGAGAGGAAGGCGATGGATGTGCGTAGGGAGAGGAGAGGTGGAGTGAGCGTCGTCGGAGCAGGGGTGCCGACCGGTGGCTGCGGTGGTTTCCGAGAGAAAGGGGCGAGAGAGAAAGCGAGGGGGGATAGGAAGAGAGAGTCAACCGCGATGGAGGGGAAGCGGAGCAGTGCAACAGCGGAGGGTGGAGGTGGACGCCACGAACAGGGAGAGAGAGAGTGAGACTGCAGTGCGAAGAGGGGGGGAAGAAATGAGAGAGCTAGAGGGAGAGGGAGAGAAGAGAGAAAGGGAGAGAGAGGGAGTTGCTGGTGGAGGTGCGAAGGGAGAGAGAGAGGAGAGGGAGTTGCTGGCGGAGCCCCTGTTCAAAATAGGGGCGTCGGCCAGCAACGATGGAGGGGGGGACAGTAGAAGAAGGGGAGGGGAAGGTGTAAGAAGAAGAAGGAGAAGAAGGAGGAGGAGGAGGAGAAGTCTAAGGAGAAGAAGAGGAGGGGAAGCTACCAAGAGAAGAGGGAGAAACTGGAGGAGAAGGAACGGGGGTCAGAGGAGAAGGAGAAGAAGAAGAAGAAGACGGGCTGGCATGGGAAGGAGGAGAGGTTCGTCCCGGAAGGAGGAGAGGTTCCTCGGTTTTGTAGGAGCCAAGCGACGCCCAACTACCTTGCCCCTATGCACGCATGCCTGCTCGCACACCGGCATACTCGCCGTTCTGCCATGCACGCCATTCTGCTCGTGCACGCCGTTTGCTCGCACGACAACCAACACGCCAACTAGCTCGCCTGCCAGCCGACCAGCCATGCCGAAGCCGCTCTGCTTGCCTGTGAATGCCGGGGGACGAAGGGGCCATGCCTGCTTGCCCCAGCCTGCGCCACCAACCCTGCCTGCATGCCAGAGTATTGTTCACAAACTTTGGTAATCAATTAAAAAAATTATAACCAAGTCCCTCTAACAAATAAATACATGCTTTGCCATTTTGTTCACATGAAGTGAGTTTTGTAAAAATAGTTATAGCAAAGTTTCTTATGAAAATGATTTAAAATTTAATTATGTAATTTTTTTAAACATGTTTCAAGTCCCATTAATTACAGAAAAATATCTATTTTGTGTGAGACTGAGATTATTATGTAAAAATTACATAATTAACTTTGCTAAAGCCCAAAAAATGATGTGTGTGACATGAATAAATATAAATACATGAGCGCTTATCAGACCGCTGACAGAAGCATAATGGAGGCTCAACTTGCCCGTGTGGTGTACGGGAAGAAATTCCAATAGATGAACCCTCGCTCATCCTCGAATGACCACCTATGCAATGATCAAAGACGCTGCTACAGTGGTGATTCTAGGTGGGGAGTTCCAGTGGCCTACCAAGACTGAGGACGACGCCGGAGAGCAAAGCTGGCCGGCAACTGGCCATTGTAGTTTCAGTCAGGCAACCCCTACCGTCTGCAACAATTTCGACTGAGGATGCTTCCTATCGACGACACCAGAGATTGAAGGGGCAAACCCTACCATCTGTAGATAGCTAGCCGGTGTAGTTCCGGCAAACCCTACCATCTACGGCGCTCGTATGGTTCGGTGGCGAAGGGGGGAGTGGGAAGGTTTTAATATGAATAATAGGGTTAAACGAGGGGCTTTATGGTCATTCCATGAAAAATAAATGGGAATATTGAATCTATCACGAATATTCGTCTTCCCTTCGATGGAAGTTAATCGCGATGGCAAATTTGCACCATTTTGGAAAAAGTAAAGATATCTTTCCTAATACAAATCCCGGCATGATATATATGCAAATAATCATTTAACAATGATTTATATGCAAATAAACATTAGATATTTTTCACTGCTTGTGGTTTTTTTTCACAAGCAATGGGGATGCTTCAATGTTACTTGCTATTTTGCTCTTAAACAATGTATTTTCACTAGTACGGGATATTTTTCACTACTACAAGGTACTATGTGCTTTTCATCATTGGTGGGTGTTTTTCACTATAATTAGGCATATTTCAATGCTAATGGGTAATTTACACTATTATCTTGTATTTTCCTGTACTATTGGATATTGAACACCCGAACCATGTACTACGTACCTTTCACTATGTATGGTTATTTTTCACTAGTACTGGATATGTTTAAATCTTACTTTATTCAACACACACCCAGAAACTCCATTCAACACAAACTTGTTGGCAGCTAGAATAGAGATCAACACAAAATCCCCACATATTTTTAGTACTGAGTACTGGATATGCCTCATGACTGGCATGCAGCATACACACCCTAAAACTCAATTCAACACAAACTTGTTGGCACCAGAAAAGAAATTAACACCACTCAAGTTGGGAACGCGAAGACAACAACAAAAACTAGAAGATGAGATATAACTCCCATAAATGGAAAAACATACAATATGTACAACAGCTATCTCAAAGGCTCCTCGTTAAAGTAGCATAGTCAGCTTAACAGAAGGCAATTCAACTGCTACATAAAAAAAAGGTAGTACATTACATTAACTGCTGAATACACCATTCATAACACCGAACATCCAAAACACCTAAACGATCCTAAACCCAATAAACCTGAGTGGTCGCTTCTCACTTGAACCATGCGCGACACTTCCGACCCCAGCCTTGAACAAATTAGCTTCAAGATTTTCGCCTCAACGTAGGGAGGTCCTCTTCATGGAAATTCCATTCTTTGTCCTCTTCTTTCCTTATAACAAAAACTCCTGATCATCTAGACGGCACACTCATTCCTATCCTGGGGTTGTGATGGGCGGCACCCTTTTGTCATACTTTAACCCCCACGATGTCACCTCCGACGGAGGGCTAGTCAACTCAAAGAACTTTCTCAATATATTAACTTAGCAAAAAATGAATGGGCTGAATATACCGTGCAATAAGACATGCAGGAGATATATTATGAAACGGGAAATTTTTAACAATAATTTTATTTAAATAAATACGTACTCATGTATGCTCACTCTCAAAATATTTTTAAAAATATGTCTACTTCTTGTCATATTGACAAATTTGCCATGGTGACACGTCACGTCACCGTATCTCACTCTCTCTCTCTTTGTTTCTCATTTTCATATCTCTCTCCCTCTCTCTCTTTCAAGGACACACTGGCCGCCGACGTTGTACGATGGCCACCGGTGTCGGCCCCAACAACGTTCTGACGACGTACCTGCCATTATCCACACCGATCATCTACATCCGACACCCTATCTCTCTAATCCCTCTCTCTCTCTCTCTCTTCCATTGTCTACGCGCTCCCCCTCTATCTATGCTCACTCATGTGAGTTGCAGAGGATGACAAAGCACAGGCCGACGGCGACAGTATCCAGCGAGAAGCTCACAGATAGCGGTGGCGGCGATGTTTGCCCGAGAGGAGGCCGATGAGAAATCCCCATCCGGCACCCTCTTCCCCTCTCTCTTTTCTCTCTCTATAAGATTGTAGTTTGCCTGTGCCAAACAAGGGTGTGTCAAAAGAGACTCCAGCACCTACTCTGGTATGCCATTCTACAGTGATGCCGGTAAAAAAAAACTCCGGCTATGTTCATGTTCATCGAAGAAGATGAATAGTATTTTTTGAGAATGAACAATATCAGTACCATTCATGCCGAAAAAATCACTATTCATCCTTAAATTCATTATTTATTTACTATTCATTTTACATATTTTGACCCTATTTACACTTATTTACTTATGTTTACACATTTTGACCTATGTTTAAGCATTTTGACTCATGTTTACATATTTTGGAATCCGTTTATATATTTTGACTCCTCTTTATAGATTTCGACCCATATTTACACATTTTGACGTTCATTTACACATTTTGACTCCTATTTACACATTTTGACACTCGTTTACACTTTTAACTCCTATTTACACATTTTGACACCCCATTTACACATTTTGACTTTTGTTTACACTTTTTGACGCATGATTATGTATTTTGGCCCATTTTTATACTTTTTGGAGACCATTTATATATGTTGCTCTTATTTACATATTTGACCCTTATTTATATATTTTGACCCTCATTTACACATTTTGACCATCGTTTACATACTTTCAGTTTTGTTTATATTCTTTGCACATGTTTATGTGAAATAGGAATTGTCGTGTATGAGTTCCCGACCGTGGACTGGGAGACTCTTCGGATCTATTAAAGGCCGCGAAAATGATGTACATCGACGTGGAGGGAACATTATCACTTGCCAATTTAGTGTTGGAGTGTTGCTGGATTGAAATTATGTAAACTAGACCAAAAAAATGTAAATTAGACTGAAAATATGTAAATCGTCAAAAGGTATAAACTGTAGCCAAAAACTGTAAACGAGAGCCAAAAGTGTAAATTGGAACCAAAAACTATAAACATATGTCAAAAATTATAAATGGGTGTCAAAAAGTGTTAACTACATGTAGAAACTATAAATGGACACCGGGGAAGGAAAAGTTTGTTGAGTTGATACCTTTGTATTAAGTTAATCATTGGGAGATTATTGAGTTTAATCAAGATATTAACTTAATTATAGTAATTTTGGTGATAACAAAATATTGGATTAATGATAACAAAATCTTAGATTAGGTTTGCTGATAACAAAATGACGAAACAAGAAGATGAAGCCTAAAATTTATCTAAGTATCATATAGGCGCAAGAGAACAAGAATGAATTCACTTAGGTGCCGTAAACCTCAGCTAACTATAACTTAGCCACATAGGCGAAATAAAAAATAATTAAGTTAATATAGGCATAGAAGCTCAGAACTAAGGGTCACGTAAGCGCAAGAAACTGAAAAGTTAAAGAGTTAACATAGTCGTAGCTATATTAACATAGTTGTTGAAGTTAAGATAGCCATTAGATAGGCGATGGAGTCGCTGGAGTTAAAATAATCGCTGGTGTAGACACGTCAAAATTTACATCATTTTGAGTACATCTCCTATCGCCTTATAACGCCCCAAATTGACCCTCAAATTGACTTATTGAGTGATTTTTCTCATTTTTCTTGATTATCCAACTTTTTCCTATTTTTTTATATTTTTTCAGTATTTTTCTCTAATTTTTCGGGGCCTTTCTGAATTGAAGTCTCTCTGAGTGGACGCCATTTAATTTGCGTCAGCCATCCGGACACCAGTTTAAGAATTCGTGGCAGCCTCAATTGACGCCATTTTCTACCAACCCTAGTCTGTCCCGATTATGGTCGCCTGGACGACCGCGTTCATCAGATCGTGATCGCCATGGCGACCGCATTCTTTAACAAATTGCGACCAGCCTCGGGACCCTAATTCTTTCATAAATTCACGCCTCTCGATGTGGTCGTATATTCTTCAATTCTATTTTCTTATTTTGAGCTTTTAATCCTACCAAAATTCATATTATTCTGAATCCGCGTCTTACCAGATGGACGCGAATTTTTAATCTGCGTCCGGATCTAAGACGCGAATTCTTTCCAATTTTAGTAATTTCTAAACATGCCATATTTGAATTCCAATTTGCGTCTTTCCATATTGACGCATATTTAATTCGCGACTACTGGGTTGGACGCGAATTCTTCCAGAAATTCGATCTGGAAACCAACCTTTCCCTTCCTCACTTTCATCTCCTTTTCGACTTGAGAAAGGGTTCCTATGACTTTCTAAGACAGTGAGGACACTTGGAGGAAGGATTCCCCTCTCCAAATCCCATTAGAACCCTATTTTATATTTTTGAGAGAATTAGACTCCGAATTTCTAACTCTGTAAATATGACCCCTCTCCCATGAGTGTTGAAGGCTTGAATTTTGATCCCTTGGGAAAACTCTACTGGAAGGTGATGCCAAGAAGAAATGAGGAACCTCCCCTATGCTTAAAGCTACATCTTTAGAGCTCCATCCATTGGAAGATCTTGAAAAAGCATCCCTTCCTTGGAGAAAGACCAATAAGACATATCTTTCCCTTATCTTTTCCTTGTATTCATTAGCATTGATTCATGCATCATACTCCTCTCTTTTTTATTCTCATCTCAATCATGTTGAGATCTCCATAGTACAATACTTGCACAACTCCCTTTTATTTTGCACATCATCATATTTTTACCTACCCTTTGCATAGGGGTTTTAAGGCCAAACACCAATAAGGTGTGTTCTTTTTCATATTTTTATTGCTTATTATTTCAAGGACTTGATATTACACTCACTCATATTTCTAATCCATATTTTTGTTGGTTGTTTATTTGTTCTTGCAAGGGTAATCTAAAGAAAGCTTCTTTCACCCGCCGCCCAATTGGAAGGAAGGTAGCACTCACAATCTTCCCGCTTTTAAAGATATTTATATCGCGATCATCTCATTTTCTTTATTATTATATTCCTTCGAGGCTCACCTGTCTCTGGCGATCACACTCCTCTTTAGCATCTACATGCTCTCCTTTCCCTTTCTTATCATTATCATTCATTATTTCTTATTTTATTTAAACCCTTCTAGATTTTCATAATCTACAGCTGAATAGATGCTGGAGTTAAGGTAGTCGCTGGATTCGGTGCTTAAGTTAAATAGAGCTTTAAGATAAGCGATTAAGTGCATATAACTTTTATTTTTAGCGACTAAGTGAATATAGCTTACTGTGCCAATGTTAACTTAACTTCTGCACTTCTTGTGCCTATGTGAGTATTGCTAAAACTTAGCTGCTACTTCATGCGCCTATCTGACTTAACTTATAGTCGTGCGCCTAAGTGACCTTAGTTGAGCTTGTAACACCTATGTTATCTTAGCTGTGACTATGTCTTTTGCGACTGAGTTAAGATAGCTCTTGAATTCAGCGACTAAGTGAACATATCTCTAAGTTCATCGACTATGTGTTCAGCTATAACTATGTTACACTCAGCTGCGACTAAGTGAGACTTAGCAACGATTATGTTAGAGTTCATTTTAGCGACTATGTAAACTTAATCTTTCTGTGCAACTGCGTCTATGTGGATTTACTTTCATTTTGATGCGCCTAAGTGAATGTAAACATCTATCAAAAAATGTAAACGGGGGTCAAAAAGTGTTAATCATAGGCAAAAACTATAAATAGATGCCAAAAAGTGTAAAGTAGAGCAAAAAAGTGTAAATATATCAAAAAGGTGTAAACTTAATCTAAAAATCGTAAACATGATCCAAAATGTGCAATCAAGGGCCAAAATGCTTAAACGGGCTCCTTAAAGTGTAAATAGAGCTAAAATGCTTATTCTATTGAGTTTACACAATTTTGATCCAACGACACTCCAACACTGAATTGGCGAGAGACAATGTCCCCTCCATATCGATCTGCATCATCTTCGCAGTCTCTAATAGGTCCGAATAGTCCCTCGGTTCATGGTTGGGAACTCATACACGACGATTCTTATTTCGCATAAACAAATGCAAAAAATGTAAAAAAAAACTCAAAATGTGTAAACGATAGTCAAAATGTGTAAATGAGGGTCAAAATGTGTAAATAGGGCTCAAATATGTAAGTAAGATCCAAAACATGTAAACAACCTCCAAAAAGTGTAAATAAGGGCCAAAATACGTAAATATGGGTCAAACAATGTAAACAAAAGTCAAAATGTGTAAACATGAGTCAAAATGTGTAAATATGGACAAAAATGTAAATGAGTGTTGTAGAGGTGGAGAAATGGTCTCCTGAACCTCGTACCATACTTTTAAGATTTGTTTGATTGGGGAAGAATGTCTAGTCACCCGTAGAAGCCTGCAAACATCAGGAAGAAAGCGTCAGAAGGAGCCATGGGCGTTATCCTAGGGGACAACCCTCCGATGCTTAAGTAAGGATCGTGGCGAGGTGAAGAGCATCCAGAAATAGAGTAGATGAGAGAGTGTGAGGGTGGAGCAGTCAAGCTTGGGATCCGGAGGTGATGAGCCTGATGTGCCTGGCGAGTGCACGGAGAATGCTCATCGTGTTTAAACCGTGCTCAATGGTTAGCTCTCTCTGGTATCTCTCTCCTCTTCTGTGGGTCTAAGCATTTCTCTACGTGTGTGTGAGTAGGGGTCTCTATATATCTGTCTATCTGTCCTTTGTCATTTAATTGGAGGTCTATTTATACCGTTATCCTGGCGGTGGAGACCCATCCCTTGCAGGGAAAGGCGTGATTCGTGGGGTAACACCTCCCCGCAATCGTGGGCAGTTTCCCGTTATGGGTCCGTTTATCCGGGCCGTGCGGCCTTTAGGCGAGTCTTATGGTGCTCTAGGCGCGTGCTCGCCCTTACTAGAGTGGAGGCCAACAATGGCGGGAGTAACGCTCGGTCGTCGGAGAGTCATCGGTGCCCGAGATGCCCGTGTCGATGTCCCTTGTGGGCTGGCGGATCTCTATCCATCTTTATTGGGCCGCCTAACATGGGCCCCTAACTGTCGGGCAATCTACTTTGCACCCGGCATGCCTTGGGCCAATGCGGGCCTGGCGCTAGTGGGCCGTGCTTGGGCCGAGTCGATTTTACCCTTCTCACTAGCCCCCCACTCTTGGACGTCGAGCACATTCGGGGTCCGAGAGGAAGTCTCGATGGGCCCAGCGGGGGGAGTTTCTATGATGATATCCTTGTATCATCTAGGTAGGTGGGCCCCGCCATCTACCGAGCTTCTTGGCGTGCAAGGCAACTCATGTCGGGATGTCAGGCAACGTCACTGTCATCATCGTGCGACCATTTTTCATCTGGAAAAGCGGGCACCAACGGTCACCTGGGTTTTGCGGCCAGCCTTGGCGGTGATAAGTGCCTTCTTCCCTCGTGTCGCCTCGAAGTAATCATTCCATCTTCAGACACTTATATGTATCGGCGTAAGGACACTCAAGGAAGTTTCACTTGCCTCTTTTGTCTCTGGCGTGGGTGTTTGGCACTTCCTCGCCATCTGTCCTTCGCCCTGGTGAGGATTCTTCTGTCTTTCTTTGCTTCCATAGTCCATGGTGTCTCGTAGAAGGATCCTTAGTGTCAATCCCGAGTCTTCTACTGAGGTTTGGGAGATAATTTTTCCACCTCTACACTCATTGCGTCGTCTGTGGGAACTTCGGCCCAATAAACGCAAAGCCCACCTTTGCTGAGGGGCTAGTGTAGAGGCCTAAGAAGGGGGCTCAAAAGATCCCATATTGGAAACTACAAAGATGGGCATGTGCTTATAAGTAAGACCCAAGTTTTATCCTTTGAGGGTCTTTTACCAGCAAAAAAGGATAAAACCCTAGTCGCCCTCCGACATGGCGGGGACAATACTTCAAAGGAGACACCCCAAATTTGTACGTCTTCAACTGTCAAAATATGTAAACGAATGCCAGAATATGTAAACATAGGCTGGAATATGTAAATAGGAGCCAAAATGTGTAAACATGAGTCAAAATATGTAAACAAGGGACAAAATGTGTAAACATAAGTCAAAAAGTGTAAATAGGGTCCAAAATATGTAAAATGAATAGTAAATTTGAGGATGATTAGTGATTTTTCGAAATGAACAGTAGCAATGTTGTTCATTCTGAAAAAACATTGTTTATCTTCTCCAATGAACTGTGGACGCACTTTTCGTTCGTTTATTATGGTCGTCTATTCGGGAATGGTTGATTCGTCTATTAAGTGCGTGGGCGTGCTAGTCACAAAGTGACGATTTATTCGGGCTCCGAAGAGCCCATGGTGCGCTCGATCTGACTCGGTCAAACGATTGTGTGGTTCGTGTCGGGACCAAAATCCGCCGCGCCATAAAGGTCACGGCGTCATTTACATCCCCCATACGAGGGAACACCCTTGATTAATCGTTGGGATTCAGGGCCTCATGGCCAAGAAATTAATTGCATGAAAGGTCTATTACGAGGTATTGAAATCCTCGCGCGGGGGTGAGAAGAAAACCATTCACAGTCATGTCAGTCGTGTACTGACCATTTAATGTTCGGACGAATGTCCGGCTCGAGAAAATCGCGGTTGTCGCGGGAAAACCGAAATGCATGTGTGCCGAGGTACGGCAAATTTATTGTTCGGAAGAGCGGAAAACGTTCGGCTGAGCCTCGGTTGGAGCGGTCAAAAACCAGTAAATTTGTTGGCCCGGTGCAAGAGCAAGCTGCGACCATACTGCGGTGGGCCCCCCACGGTCGAAACAAGACTTGCATGAGCGTCATTAATATTTCCGGTGCAAAGGGGCAACGAGGGAATATCCCTTGAATCGGCTGAAAAGCCCTATGTCTAGGGAAGCGGACGTTCGAAACGTGTCGGTCATTCGGGAGACCGTTTAATATTCGGACGGGTGTCCGGCTTGAGAATATCATAATCGTCGCAGGAGGACCTGGAACATATGTATACCGTGATACGGCAAATACGTTATTCCGAGACACTGAAAACACTCGGTTAAATCTCGGTTAGTGTAGTAGGAAACTAGCGAATTTATTGGCCCGGTGCGAGATCGAGTCGGGACCATACCGGGGGCGCCTCCCGCGGTCCAAACAGGGCTTGCATGGGCATCATTAATGTTCTCGGTGCCGGAGGGCAGGGAGGAAGAGTCCCGGGACTAGATTCCAAAACCAGAACATGTTCGAAGGAAGCGAGCTATAGGTCGAGGGTGTGGGTCAGACAATGACCATAATCGGGACGGACCCGAGGTCCAAGCATAGCCCACAAAGGCCTTATTGATATTCCCGTGTATAGGGTCCAGGGATGACAGGAGCCATCTCGTTCTATTCAGATTTCTGTCGGTCACTTGTGGACCACTTGATATTCGGACAAGGGTCCATATTGAAGGTGCGACGTGGATAGGAACAACCCCGTACAAATGTATGCCGAGTTTGCGGCAATTTCAATGAAAGGGCGGGAACGAATCCCGATAGGGTGAATCCGATTTGACGAGCTATCGGCCCGGAGCAATGCTGGGTCACGACCACGTCGGGGTAGGAGCCGTCGGCCATGTTGGTTGCTCACGTGTCTTTTCATGTTTAGACACAGGTCCGTAATAGAAACGCGGCGAAAACCTAGGTGAACCCGTTCAAACGTTTGCCGAACGTGCGGCAATTTTAGTACTGGCTCGGAGGGGATCCGGCCTGAGGAACGAGTCCGGTCTGATTGGAATGTCGGCCCAAGACTAGGTCGGGGCCTGGCCATGTCAGGATAATTCCCAAGACTCTGGCCCGGCCTGAGAGGGTGGCATCATTGTTCCTTCTTCGTCGGGTCACGGAGAGAGATGGGGATGCAATGTGGACCCTGGTATTTTTTTTTTATCTGAGATTTTAATTATATGTTCCTCTCTTTCCTCTTGCTGTTCATTTCTTCTTTATGCATTTGTTCCGAATGATTCCTCCCCCCTTTTTGTTTATTATTATTATAATTTTTCCCCTTTTTTTATTATCACTATTTCATAATTTTGTTTGTTTCCTGTATATATTCGGATTTCTTCATTTATCATAATTTTCATTAATTTATTTATTATCATTATTATTATTACCAACATCATCATCGTTATATGTTATATGTATATGTTTCCCGGAGAGAGAGAGCCGCTGGAGAGTGTACCGGCAAGGGGTATGGGGGGGCGTGCCGATGAGGGCGTCCCAAGGTGTACCGGTGAAGGGAGAAAAGGATGCGCCGGGGAAGGCACCAAGGAGAGTGTGCCGGCGAAAGTAGACGAGGGTGTGCCGGGGGAAACTCAAAGTCTGTACATCGCTTGTTCGAGTCTGCACATTATCCATTGGCTACAACTCAGAATCCATACACTGGCTGTTAGCACACCCGAAGTCTGTACGTCCCTCAGCCCAAAGTCTATACATTGACGGGTCACTACGACACGAAGTCTATGCATCGGCTGTTTGCTGCACACAAAGTCCATACATCCTTCAGCTCAAAGTCTGTACGTTATCCATTAAAGTCTATACATTGGCCAGCTCAAAATCTGTACATTGTCTATTGGAGTCTATACATTGGCCAGCTCAAAGTCTATACATTGTCCATTAAAGTCTATACATTGTTCCTTGGCTGCAGTTCAAAGTCTATACATTGGCCAACCCAAAGTCTGTACGTTGGCTAACTCAAAGTCTATACATTGTCCATTAAAGTCTATATATTGGCCGGCTCAAAGTATGTACATTGTCCAGCTCAAAGTCTATGCATTGTTCCTTGGCTACAGTTCAAAGTCTATACATTGGCCAGCCCAAAGTCTGTACGTTGGCCAACTCAAAGTCTATACATTGTTCAGCTCAAAGTTTATACATTGTCCCTTGGCTGCAGTTCAAAGTCTATAACTTGGCCAGCCCAAAGTCTGTACGTTGGCCAACTCAAAGTCTATACATTGTCCAGCTCAAAGTCTATACATTGTTCCTTGGCTGTAGTTCAAAGTCTGTACATTGGCCAGCCCAAACTCTGTACATTGGCCAGCTCAAAGTCTATACATTGTGTTCCACTTCGGAGGGTGAGAAGAGTGTGCCGCTGAAGGGCCGAGAAGGTGTGTCGTTGAAGGGTTGATAGGGTGTGCCGGTGGAGGGCTGATAGGGTGTGCCGCTGGAGGGCTGATAGGGTGTACCGGCGAGGGGAAGAATGAGACGGTGGAGGAGTGTGCCGGTGAGGAGCCAAGAAGGTGTGCCGTTGAAGGGCTGATAGGGTGTGCCGCTAGAGGGCTGATAGGGTGTGCCGCTGGAGGGCTGGTAGGGTGTACAGGCGAAGGCTGGAACGGACGTGCCGATGAAGGTCCACTCCTCTGTTACTTGTTTTCAAGGCTTTTCTTTTCTTCTTTTCTTTGAGTTTTGCGTAGTTTTATACGAATCTTTCCTCCTTCTTCTTGCAATCTGTTGTTGTTCTATTCGTTTGATGGTTTTGTTATCTTTTGATATGTATTTCTTATCCCATTCATTTGTTGCATCCTTTTGCCCCTTTTTTATGTGTTGTTATTTTCTAACAAAAATTCGGCAGCATCTCCCCTTGACCCGAGCGTAAGGGAGATAAGGGAACGCGCCCACATGGAGTGGCGGAACCCGACACCTGGAGGTGGGCGCCCGAGGGCGGCAACACCTTGATAAAACCTCAGAAAACTCGGAGGGAACGGCGAGTGGAAGACTACTCTAGGACTGGCTGAGGGGGATGCATCGGGCAAGAAGGAAGGGCAAGTATGCCGAGCAAGGAAGGCACGAGAGGGCGTGCCGGCGAAGGGCCTGGCCAGGGCGTGCCGGGGAAGAATTGGTTGGGGTGTGCCGCTGGAGGCACAGTCGGGGTGTGCCGCTGAAGGCACAATTGGGTGTGCTGTTGAAGGCACAATTGGAGGGTGCCGTTGGAGGCACCATCAGGGTGTGCCGCTGGAGACACAGATGGGCGTGCCGCTGGAGGCCCAGATGGGTGTGAATGGAGATCCGTGGCCCCATAGGGAGGCTAAAACACCGAAAAGGGGGGGGAGGCAGGATCAAACGCACGTAAAATACCCAAACGGACGGAGACGGTGAGAAACCCAAAGAAGAGGGATTTCCATTCATAAAAAAAAGGGCGGCCATAGCCGGCCATGTATACATCAAAGACACCGGGGTAGAAGATACAGCAACGGGGAGGGAAAAGAAAAGCATGAAGAGGATGAAATGGGGGAGGTTAAGGTCGAGCAGGGGCGACGGCTCTATGGTCTTCCCCACTCCCCCTTCTACATCTCTCTTTCTCTCTTTCTCCCTTACTCTCTCTCACTCGTCGGTGTTCGCCGGAGGGCCTCCCTCTTCTTCTCTTCTTCTTATTCTCTTTCTCTTCCCGCGGACGACGGTGGACGGAGCAGCAGGGGGGGGAGCCAGAGCCTCCCCTTCTCCTCTTCTCTTCTCTCTTCGCACGGACGGCGGAGGTGGGTGGAACGGCGAACTCCCCCCCCCCTCTCTTCCTCTCTTCTTCTCTTCTCCTTCTTCTTCTCTTCTTCTCTTCTTCTCTTCTCTTCTTCTCTTCTGCATGTGTCCCTCTGTGTGTGTATGCCTCCCCCCTTTTTTGTCTGTTCGCAGCGAAGAGGGGTTTTATACCCCGGGCGGCGGGAGCGTCCGAAGGCGGGAAGCGTCCGGCGGGGATTTAATGGGATTTGACTCCCTTGTCCTGGGTGGCAGGAGGAGTAGGCAGCGTGGCTCTCTCCCCGGGCGACACCTCAGCAAGTCCACTGCGCGCCAAGAATCCGTAGGGCATGGGCATCACGCCGTTCGACCATTGAAATGCCTTAACGCTGTGCCGTTGGCGGGCTCAAGAAGTGTGCCGCTGGGAGGGCCAAAGGCCATGCCGCTGAAGGGCTGCCCAAGCGTGCCGTTGAAGGGGCAAACAGCGTGCCGCTGGAAGCCCAAGGAGGTGTGCCGCTGAGGGCCAAAGGGGGCATGCCGCTGAAGCCCCGAATGGGTGTGCCGCTGAAGGCCTGAAATAGTGTGCCGTTGAAGGCCTGAAATAGCGTGCCGTTGAAGGCCTGAAATAGCGTGCCGTTGAAGGCCTGAAATAGTGTGCCGTTGAAGGCCTGAAATAGTGTGCCGTTGAAGACTTGCAGGGTGTGCCGTTGAAAGGGCACAAGGGCGTGCCGCTGAAGGCCCAGGGGTGTACCGCTAGAGGGCCAAGGGCTGTGCCGCTGCAGGACCCAGGGGCGTACCGCTGGAGGGCCAAGGGCTATGCCGCTGAAGGGCTAAAATGGGCAATTCTGAGCCCGTTGTGAGCACGAGTTGTGGCCCATTTACTTTTCTTCGAGGCCCATGGATTGTGGGGGCTCTTGGTGGTTGATTTCTGTTCACTGTCGTGACTCCGGAGACGGCTTCACGGCAGTGTGCATATTTGGGAAGTCCGGATGACCAGTCCCTCTGGGGCTTCTTCACTCGGTGCCGTTGTTGATGCTGGGCCGAGCAGGATATCTGGGTGTGCAATTTTTGGTGTCCACAAATGCCCCCCACCCACGGGTAGCACAGGCGAGAGATGATCCGGGCGGTGCCCGCGGGTGTACTGGTATCTTTTTCTCTTCGTCGGTGCCACCGGGGTGTCGGGAGCCGACATGACTTGTTTGTCTCCTCTTTTCTTCGTCAGTGCCGACGGGGTGCCGGGAGCTGACCTGGTTTATTGGTCTCTTTGTCTCTTCGTCAGCGCCGACGGGGCGTCGGGAGCTGACATGCTCTGTTGGTCTCTTTGTCTCTTCGTCAATGCCGACGGGGTGTCGGGAACTGACATGCTTTGTTGGTCTTTTTATCTCTTCGTCAGTGCCGATAGGGTGTCGGGAGCTAACCTGGTTTGTTGTCTCTTAGTCTCTTCGTCAGTGCCGACGGGGTGTCGGGAACTGACATGCTTTGTTGGTCTTTTTGTATCTTCGTCAGTGTCGACAGGGTGCCGGGAGCTGACCTGGTTTATTGTCTCTTGGTCTCTTCGTCAGCGCCGACAAGGTGCCGGGAGCTGACATGATATGTTGGTCTTTTCTTCTCTTCGTCAGTGCCGACAGGGTGCCGGGAGCTGACCTGGTTTGTTGCCTCTTGGTCTCTTCGTCAGCGCCGACAGGGTGCTGGGAGCTGACACGATATGTTGGTCTCTTTGTCTCTTCGTCAGTGCCGACAGGGTGCCGGGAGCTGACCTGGTTTGTTGTCTCTCGGTCTCTTCGTCAGCGCCGACAAGGTGCCGGGAGCTGACATGGTTTGTTGGTCTCTTTGTCTCTTCGTCAGTGCCGACAGGGTGCCGGGGGCTGACCTGATTTGCTGACCTGGTTTGTTGGTCTCTTTGTCTCTTCGTCAATGCCGACAGGGTGCCGGGAGCTGACATGATATGTTGGTTTCTTTGTCTCTTCGTCAGCGCCGACAGGGTGCCGAGAGCTGACCTGGTTTGTTGGTCTCTTTGTCTCTTCGTCAGTGCCGACAGGGTGCCGGGAGCTGACCTGGTTTGTTGGTCTCTTTGTCTCTTCGTCAGTGCCGACATGGTGCCGGGGGCTGACCTGGTTTGTTGGTCTCTTTGTCTCTTCATCAGTGCCGACAGGGTGCCGGGAGCTGACATGATATGTTGGTTTCTTTGTCTCTTTGTCAGCGCCGACAGGGTGCCGGGAGCTGACCTGGTTTGTTGGTCTCATTGTCTCTTCGTCAATGCCGACAGGGTGCCGGGAGCTGACCTGGTTTGTTGGTCTCTTTGTCTCTTCGTTAGTGCCGACATGGTGCCGGGAGCTGACATGATATGTTGGTTTCTTTGTCTCTTCGTCAGCGCCGACAGGGTGCCGGGGGCTGACCTGGTTCGTTGAACTCATCGTCTCTTCGCCAGTGCCGACAGGGTGTCGGGAGCTGGCCTGGTTTGTTGGTCTCTTTGTCTCTTCGCTAGTGCCGACAGGGTGTCGGGAGCTGGCCTGATTTGTTGATCTCTTTGTCTCTTCGCCAGTGCCGACAGGGTGTCGGGAGCTGGCCTGATTTGTTGATCTCTTTGTCTCTTCGCCAGCGCCGACAAGGTGTCGGGAGCTGACCTGGTTTGTTGGTCTCTTTGTCTCTTCGCCAGTGCCGATAGGGTGTCGGGAGCTGACCTGGTTTGTTGGTCTCTTTGTCTCTTCGCCATTGCCGATAGGGTGTCGGGAGCTGGCCTGATTTGTTGGTCTCTTTGTCTCTTCGCCAGCGCAGACAAGGTGTCGGGAGCTGGCCTGATCTGTTGATCTCTTCGTCTCTTTTCTTTTCTCTTTTTTTTGAACCACATTACCGGTACAAGCGCCCTTTCGGGTTTTCGCCGGTACCGGCCCCCTCTTGCTTTTGCACACGCGCCCTCTCGGGTTTTCACGCGGCGGGGTACCCGATTTTACCTGTAGCACCCTTTCGGGTTTTCGCCACTGCCGGGTTGTTGCCATTTTTACCCTTGTCCCCGTATAGGGGCAAGTCCGGCGGGGCACCTCTATTTAAAGCCCCTCTTTCTTTCTTTTTCTTTTTTTTTCTTGAGAGCGGGTAATATGTAATTGCTGGCTAGGGCTTGAAGCCTTGCGCCGAAAGACATGGTTCCTTCGTCGGCAAGAAGATAATGCCGACGCAACGGAGTGATTTCTGCCTATTCGGACGTAAGGTCTGTAATGGCAATATTGTGTGAGAGCGGGCGGCTAGGGCACGCAGCCTTGCACCGGAAAGGGACTTGTTCGTGGCAAGAGATTAATGCCAGCGCAAAGATAGAGACTCTGCCGATCCGGGCGTAAGGCCCACAATGGCGGTTTTGCATGAGAGAAGGTGGCTAGGGCATGAAGCTTTGCGCCGGAAAAGGACTTATTTGTTGGTAAGGAGCTAGCGCCAACGCAGGGGTGGAGCTGTCTTTACCCGTGCGGATGCCCGTCGACACATAGGGGCGTGCGGACGGGAGCAATATGTATATACATATATATATATATATTATTATTATTGTTTTCTCTTCTTTCTCTTTCTTCTCTCTCTTTTTTTTCTCTTCTCCCTTTTTATTTTCTTCTCTCTTTTTTTCCTCCTTTTTTTGTCGAAATCCCCCCTTCTCTTTCCATTTTTTTTATTCTCTTCCTCTTTTACCGTCTTTCCTCCTTTTTTTGCTCGACGTATAAAGGATGGCGGGGGTGGCGTGCCGCTGAAGGGCTGGCCGGAGCGTGCTGCTGGAGCGCGCCAGGGGAGTGTGCCGCTGAACGGGCGCAGGAGCGTGCCGCTGAGGGGCCTAGATAGGGAAGCGTGCCACTGAGCGACTGGGCGTGCCGCTGAGGGGCCTGGACAGGGAAGCGTGCCACTGAGCGACCGGGCATGCCGCTTAGCGGGTATGCCGCTGGGCGCCTGTGGATGCGCCGCAGAGCGGGCGTGCCATTGAGCGGAGCATGCTAGCAAGCGTGTCGTTGAAGGGGCACGGGTGTGTGCTGCTGGAGAAGTCGCAGGGCGTGTCGTTGGAGGCTTCACAACGAGTGTGCCGCTGAGGACACTTAGTAGTGTGCCGCTGGGGGGCTTGCAGGCTACTGCACCGTTGGAGCACTTCAAGAGTGTTTCCTTTTCTTCTTTCCTTATTTTCACCTTCTCTTCTCTTTTCTCCTCTTCTATATTCCCCTGCACGTAAACATGGGGTGAGAAATTATTTAGTGTCCCCAAATCAGGAAAGTGGGCTGTGAAAGCCGAAATTATGGGGAGCAGGCTGCCAGAGCCAAAACTGGGAAAGTAGGCTGCGTGAGCCGAAGGGAGGCAGGCCGGAAGAGTCAAAGTCGGGAAGCGGGCCGCATAGGCCGAATTGGGGGAGCAGCTTAAGTCGAGGATATTGGGAAGCGGGCTGCAAGAGCCGAAATTATGGGAAGTGGGCCGTGAAGGCCGAATTCCGGGAAGCAGGCTACGAGAGCCAGAATTGGGAAAGCGGGCCATGGGGGGCCGAGGTAAGCAGGCTACAAGAGCTAAAGTTGTTGGGAAGCGGGCTGCAAGAGCCGAAATTATGGGAAGCGGGCCGTGAAGGCCGAATTTCGGGAAGCAGGCCGTGAAGGCCAGAATTGGGAAAGCGGGCCATGGGGGCCGAGGTAAGCAGGCTACAAGAGCCAAAGTTGTTGGGAAGCGGGCTGCAAGAGCCGAAATTATGGCGTAAGATGTGAAAGCCCAAATCGGGGAAGCGGATTACAGAAGCCGGAGTTGGGAGATTAACGAGCCGCGAGGGCAAGAGGTAGGCCATGGGGGGCCAAGATTGAGCTCTACGAGCCAGAGCTGGAAAAATAGGCTGCGATAGCCGAAATTGATTTTACTGTATACACACATTATTATTTTTATTTATTTATTTTGTTATTTTGTTATTATTTTTTATTCAAGCATGCAGGCATTCATTAGCAGTCATAACATAAATATACGTATGTGATAGCTCCCTCTATAGGGGATGGGATAGGGACATCGCCCATAATTCGCAGACACGGTGCGGGTCATGAGTCACAATTGAGGGGTGGTGCACCCGTCAAGAGGATATCGCACGTCTTGCATGCATAGCCTTAATTCACACATTTCACCCGAGGCAATTCTCTGTGGCGTGGCGGTACAAATGCGTGAACAAAGAGCCCTAACCATAGGGATATGCAGGTTTTCCTGGTGACACTTGAGGATCACTCTAGCGCCTACACATTAGTTCCAGGCTTTCGACTTTCGGTAGCTTCACACAGCCCCCACTTATTTATTTTGGTAGCGGATTTCACCGTTCGGCGCGAGTCTCCTCATGTGTCTCAATGGGGATTCCCGGCTACTAAGATTCGTCCTTATTGTGATTCGCTTCACCATTTCGCACAAGTCTCCTCATTTGTTTCAATGGGGATTCCCGACTACTCGGCTCCGCGTTTCTCTCTCTTTTCTTTTTTTTCTCTCTTTTCTCTCTCTCTTTTTTATTTTTTTTGTTTTTTATTTTTTTTACAGTAGGGGTAGGCAGCTTTTTCCTCACGATTACCTTTCACGCGAGTGCAGGAATTCAAGCATCCGTAGAGTGCTAAGAAGAAATTCGGGCAATCCCTATAGTTAAAAGCTATTGAACACGCTACGTGCTAAGTGTGGGAGCGTTGCCTCATGTTTATTTTGTGAGTTGGGCTTAGCGATTCAGCCATGACTCTTCCCCTTGACGTGTGCACCCGCCATAATAGGGTTCCCTTCGAGCGCGTGCCCCGACGCCCGTGCATCGGGAATCGGGCGATATTATTTAGCAAGGAAATACGGTCCTAGAAAATTCCAAGGAGATATATTATTCTATATTAAGCAACCATGCAAACAGGGCAATCAAGCATTCTCTTCTTTCTTCTTTTTTGTTTTGTTGTTTTGTTGTTATTTTTTTTTGTTTGTTTATTTTTCTGTGTTTTTTTTTGTTTGTTGTTTTTTTTGTGGCATAAGAAAATATTATTATTACGTATAAGTGTAGTGGTAGTAGAGGTATTAGGGAAGCAGACCGCGAACGGCTGAAAGGGTATTAGGGAAGCGGGCTACAGAACCCAAGAGACATTAGGGGAGTGGGCCATAAGGGCCGAAATTAGGAAGCGGGCTGCAGGAGCCGAAGTTATGAGAAGCGCGGTGGGACAGATGGATTAACCCTGACAGTGGGCCCCGGCCGAAATGGCCCTGCAGAGGGGCGTTGGGTAGCGGGATGTGAGAGTCGAAGAGACGGGTCTCTTTTGTTCTCTGGCCGGGGAAGGGTCCGGACCAAAGTGAAAGGTTTATTCTATTGTCCTCTGGCCGGGGAAGGATCCGAACCAAAGTGAGAGGTCTATTATTTTTTTTTAACTGGGAAGTTGTCGGCTGAGGTGCCAATGATGAAGTAGCTGTCGGCTAGGAGCCGATGATTATATAGATGTCGACTCGAAGGCCGATAATGAGGTAGCTATCGGCTTGGAGGCCGATGATTGGATAGCTGTCGGCCCGAAGGTCGATGAAGGGGTAGCCATTGGCCAAGAGCCGATGATGAGGTAGCTGTCGGATAGGAGCCGATGATGAGGTAGCTGTCGGCTAAGAGCCGATCATGAGGTAGCTGTCGGCTCAAAGGCCGATAATGAGGTAGCTGTCGGCTTGAAGCCCCGATGGCTGAAAGTTGGTCGGTTTAGCGCCCCGTCGGCAGAAGGTCTAGTCGGTTTAACGCCCCGTCAGCGGAAGGCTTAGTCGGTTTAACGCCCCGTCGGAGGAGGGTTTAGTCGGTTTAACGCCCCGTCGGCGGAGGGTTTAGTCAGTTTAACGCCCCGTCGGCGGAGGGTTTAGTCGGTTTAACGCCCCATCGGTGGAAGGTCTAGTCGGTTTAACACCCCATCGGTGGAAGGTCTAGTCGGTTTAACGCCCCGTCGACGGAAGGTCTAGTCGGTTTAACGCCCCGTCGGCAGAAGGTTTAGTCAGTTTAACGCCCCATCGGCGGAAGGTCTAGTCGGTTTAACGCCCCGTCGGCGGAAGGTCTAGTCGGTTTAACGCCCCATCGGCGGAAGGTCTAGTCGGTTTAACGCCCCGTCGGCGGAAGGCCTAGTCGGTTTAAAGCCTCGACGGCTGAGTATCTGTCGGCTTGAAGCCCCGATGGCTGAATATCTGTCAGCTTGAAGCCCCGATGGCTGAATATATGTCAGCTTGAAGCCCCGATGGCTGAATATTTTTTTTTGGTTTAACGCCCCGTCGGCGGAATATTTTCTGGTTTAATGCCCCGTTGGTGGAATATCTATTGGCTTGAAGCCCCGATGGCTGAATATTTTTTTCGGTTTAACCCCCCGATGGTTGTTCTTTCTCTTCTTCTCTTCTTCTTTTATGGACATGCAGGTGCAAAGACCGCGTCTGCCTCGTGACTCTCTTTTTTTTCTTCTCTTCTTCTTTTGTAGAGAGGCAGGTGCAGAGACCATGTTCGCCTCATGATTGTTCATTCTCTTCTTCTCTTCTTCTTTTATGGAGAGGCAGGTGCAAGGACCATGTTCGCCCCGTGATTGTTCTTTCTCTTCTTCTCTTCTTCTTTTATGGAGAGGCGGGTGCAGAGACCGTGTTTGCCCCGTGATTGTTCTTTCTCTTCTTCTCTTCTTCTTTTATGGAGAGGCGAGTGCAAAGACCGCTTCTATCTCGTGACTCTCTTTTTTTCTTCTCTTCTTCTTTTGTAGAGAGGCAGGTGCAGAGACCATGTTCGCCCCGTGATTGTTCTTTCTCTTCTTCTCTTCTTCTTTTATGGAGAGGCGGGTGCAGAGACCCTGTTCGCCCCGTGATTATTCTTTCTCTTCTTCTCTTCTTCTTTTATGGAGAGGCGGGTGCAAAGACCGCTTCTGCCTCGTGACTCTCTCTTTTTTCTTCTCTTCTTCTTTTGTAGAGAGGCAGGTGTAGAGACCATGTTCGCCTCGTGACTCTTTCTTTTTTTTTTTGTAGAGAGGCAGGTGCAGAGACCGTGTTCGCCTCATGTGCATTCTTTCTTTCCTTCTCTTCTTTTGTGTGATGAGGCAGGCTCGAAGACCACGTCTGCCTCATGTGTCTTCTTTTGGTTCTGCTCTTCTTCTTTTATGTGAAGAGGCGGGTTCAGGGACCACGTCTGCCTCATGTGTCTCTTCTTCCTTTTCTTCTCTTCTTTTGCGTGATGAGGCGGGCTCGAAGACCACGTCTGCCTCATGTGTATTCTTTCTTTCCTTCTTTTCTTTTGTGTGATGAGGCGGGCTCGAAGACCACGTCTGCCTCATGTGTCTTCTTTTGGTTCTGCTCTTCTTCTTTTATGTGAAGAGGCGGGTTCAGGGACCACGTCTGCCTCATGTGTCTCTTCTTCCTTTTCTTCTCTTCTTTTGCGTGATGAGGCGGGCTCGAAGACCACGTCTGCCTCATGTGTCTTCTTTTCCTTTTCTTCTCTTCTTTTGTGTGATGAGGTGGGCTCGAAGACCACATCTGCCTCGTGCGTGTCTTTTTCTTTACTCTGCTCTTTTTTTCTCTTAATGTGCCACAGGTTGGGGCGTAGCTTCATTTGGTGTGCATCCCCCCTGAGAGGGGTGTGTTTTACCTCTTCGCTTCTGTGCCCCCAGGCGGGGTGTATTTTTTTTGGCTTCTATGTCCCCAGACCAGGGTGTGTTTTTTTTAATGCCCCTGAGGCGGGGTGTAGCTCTCTTCAAATGCCCCCATGGTGGGGTATACTCTTCACGGCTTCTATGCCCCCAGGGGGGGTATGTCTCTTCTTCAAATACCCCTGAGCCAGGGTGGACTTCTCTTCATATGCCCCTGAGCCGGGGCGTGTTCTTTATAGCTTCTAGGCCCTCGAGGCGAGGTATGTTTCTTCTTCATATACCCCTGGTACGGGACGTAGCTCTCTTCAAATGCCCCCGGGACGGGGGTGTATCTTTTGCTTCTTATGCCCCCCTGAGGCCGGGGTGTGTCTTTTGCTTCTTACGCCCCCCTGAGGCGGGGGTGTATCTCTTTACGGCTTCTGTGCCCCCGAAGCAGGGTATGTTGTTTCTTCAAATGCCGCTTGGGCGGAGTATATCTTTCTTCTCATGCTCCCGGATCAGGATGTATGTCTCTTTATTTTTGTGCCCCGGGTCGGGGTAGATGCTTCTGCTTCTTATGCGCCAAGGGCGGAGTGTATTTTTGTGCCCCCAGGCTGGGGTAGGTGCTTCTGCTTCTTATGCACCAAGGGCGGAGTGTGTCTCTTTCTGTGCCCCTAGGCTGGGGTACATTCTTCATGTTTCTTATACCCTTTTCGCATGGCATATTCTCTTGCTTCTTATGTCCTTGGATCGGGGCGTATGTTTCTTCTTCTGACGCCCCTAGGTCGGGGTATATTCTTTCTTCATGTGCTCCCAGGTCGGGATGTATGTCTCTTTGCTTCTTTACGCCCCCGGGTGGAGGTGTACTCTGTCTCTTTGCTTCCGCGTCCCCCAGGCGGGGTATGTTTCTTCTTCCAATGCCCCTGAGCCGGCGCATATTCTTTATGGCTTCTATGCCCCCCTGGTGGGGTATATTTCTTCTTCAAATATCCCTAAGACGGGATGTATTCTTCTCTTTCTTATGCTCCCGAGGCGGGATGTATCTTCTTCAAATACCCCTAAGCCGGGGCGTGTTCTTTATGGCTTCCATGCCCCCTGGCGGGGTATGTTTCTTCTTCAAATACCCCTAGGCTGGGGTGGACTTCTCTTCATATGCCCCTGAGTCGGGGCATGCTCTTTTATAGCTTCTACGCCCTCGAGGCGAGGTATGCTTCTTCTTCAAATACCCCTAGGCCGGGGCGTATTCTTTATGGCTTCTATGTCCCCTGGCGGGGTATGCTTCTTCTTCAAATACCCCTAGGCCGGGGTGAATTCTTTTCTTCTTCCCAGACACACCGGGGGGAATGTTTACTTCTTATGCTCCTAAGGTGGGGTGTATTACTGCTTTTGATGCCCCCAAGGTGGGGCGTATTGCTGCTTCTGATGCCCCAGAGCGAGGTATCCCCTTTTTTTTAGATGCCCCCGGCACGGGGTGTATTCCGCTTCTAGTGCCCCTAGAGTGGAGTGTATTTCCGCTTTTGATGCGGGGTATGGTTCTTACTTTTTATGCACCCGAGGCGGGGTGAATTCTTCTTCTTTGTTTACGTGCCCCCATATCGGGGTGTATTCCTCTCTTCATATGCTTCCCTAAGCCGGGGGATGTTGTTTGTTCTGCTTCAGATGTCCCCCCCCCCCCCGGGGGTGCATGTTGCTTCATGGACTCCAAGCATGGGGTATGCTCCTTCAAAGGTCCCTAAGCCGGGGTGGATTCTCTTTTCTTCTCATGCTCCCAAGGCGGGATGTAGCTTCTTCAAGCACCCCTAAATCGGAGCGTATTCTTTATGGCTTCTATGTCCCCTGGCGGGGCATGCTTCTTCTTCAAATACCCCTAGGCCGAGGTGGACTTCTCTTCATATGCCCCTGAGTCGGGGCGTGTTCTTTATAGCTTCTAGGCCCTCGAGGTGAGGTATGCTTCTTCTTCAAATACCCCCGAGACGGGGGTGTGTTTCTTGGCTTCATATGCCCCGGACGTGGGGTATATCTTTTGTTTCTTATGCTCCCGAGCCGGGATGTAGCTTCTTGGCCTCATATGCTGCCGAGGCGAGGGGTATGTTGCTTTACATGCCCCCGGAGGGAATGCATTTTGCCTCTGTTACCCCGTGACGGGGTATATCTCTTGGCTTCTTACGCCCCCCAAGGTGGGGTGTGTTTTCTTCTTGTGACCCCGGGGTGGGGTATATCTTTCGCTTCTTATGCCCCCCCTTGAGGCGGGGTGAAGTCTTTGCTTCAAATGCCCCTAAATCGGGGTATAGTTTTGTCTCATATGCCCCTGGAGCAGGGGTGTATTTCTCTTCATGTGCCCCTGGGAATGGGGTGTATCTTTGTTGCTTGTTGTGCCCCCAGAGGGAGGTGCCTTTCTCTTCATGTGCGCCGGGCACCGGGTGTATCTTTGCTTTTTTTTTTTATATGCCCCCGAGGGGGGATTCTTCTTCTTCTGCCCTGACATGCTGGGGAATGTCTGCTTCTTGTGCCCCCAAAGTGGGGTGGATTCTCGACGGCTCCTGTGCCCCCATTGGTGGGGTGTGTGCTTCTTCTTCAGATTCCCCTAAGGCGGAGTGTATTCTTTGTTGCTTCATGTACCCCCGAGTCGGGGTGGATTCTCTTCATGTGCCCCCATGGTGGGGTGTACTCTCTTTATGTGTCCCCAGGAGTGGGGTGTGGTGTGCTTCCTGTGCACCCAAGCAAGGTGTATCGCTGCTTGCAATGTACCCCGAGGCGGGGTATCATTCTTCTTCAAATACCCCTAAGCCGGGGCGTATTCTTTATGGCTTCTATGCCCCCATGGCGGGGTGTGTTTCTTCTTCAAATACCCCTAGGATGGGGTGGACTCTTTTCTTCTTATACTCCCAAGGCAGGATGTAGCTTCTTCAAATGCCCCTGAGCCGAGGCGTGTTCTTTACAGCTTCTATGCCCCCAAGCGGGGTATATTTCTTCTTTAAATACCCCTAGGCCGGGGTGTATTCTTGCTGCTTCTCATGCTCCCGAGGCATGATGTGACTTCTTCAAATGCCCTTAAGCCGGGGCGTATTCTTCATGACTTCTATGCCCCCTGGCGGGGTATGTTTCTTCTTCAAATGCCCCTAAGCCAAGGTGTGTTCTTATACTTTTTGCGCCCCTCAGGGCGAGGTGCATTCCTCTCCATATGCCCCTAGCATGGGGTGTGCTTTTGTTTCTTATGCCCCCAGGCCGGGGTACGTTCCTTCTTCATATACCCCTAAGCCAGGGTGGGTTTCTCTTTTTGTGTGTCCTCAGGCCGGGGTGAATTCTTTTCTTCATATGCCCCCATGGCGGGGTATGTCTTTTGCTTCAGGTGCCCCCATATCGGGGTGTATTTCCCCTTCAAATGTGCCTAAGCCGGGGTGCAGCTCTATTTCTTCTTACGTCCCCAGGTCGGGGCGGGTTCTTCTTCAAATGCCCCGAAGCCGGGGTGTAGCTTTTACTTTGTGTGCCCCTCAGTCGGGGCGGATTCTCTTCATGTGCCCCTGGGAATGGGGTGTATTTCTTTTTTGCCTCCTATGCCCCCGTAGCAGGGTATATATCTTCTTCTCATCCCCCATGGCGGGGTATGTGCATGCTCTCTTCGGGAGTGGTGGCCATGCTTGGCCTCATTGCTGTAAAGCATTCCCCACAACGGGCAACCATTCACCAAGCTACAATTGTGGCTCGCTGGGTCTTTTAACAACCACTCGGGGGCCGTTTTGTGCCGGATGGAGGCAGCAGGAAGGAGGAACGAGCGGGGTCATTGCACCGCGGACTCGGGACCTCCTAGAGTCGGGCGGGATGCCAGGTTTCCTCTTGCTCTTTCAGTCGGCGATGCTGGCCAACTTTTCTTCCTCTCTTCTTTATTTCTCCCCCTTTTTTGTATGATTGACCAGGGTGGAGGTGCAGGAGAGCGCTCACCCCCTCAGGGAGGGGATGACTGGTTCGCTCCACCGCATCAACCCCACAATGGTAATCTTAATTCAGCACGGGTCTCGATGGGCGTGGCCGTGCAGTCCTCTCTCGCCGACTCTTTCTCTTCTTTTTTTTGCTTCTTTCTTTTCTCTTTTTCTTCTTTTCTTCTTTTCTTCTTTTCTCCTTTTCTTCTCTTCTTCTGTTCTTCATTTCTTCTTTTCTTCCCTTTCTTCTTGAGGAAAAGGGGAGGGTTTGATTTCCCCTCCCTTCTCTTCTCTTTCTCTTCTCTTCTCTTCCCCTTTTTATAACAGCCCCCATGATTCCTGAAAGCCGTATATGCTTCGAAGCAGCGTCCTCGAGGCCACGAAGGCAGCTGCACCGAGTCTGGCTTCTCTTTTTTTTTATAGGACTGGCGGAGACAGCACCTGCAATTCATCAAAGCAGGCAAACATCGTTTATTAGGGGGCTATGAGGCCCTGAATCCCGGCGAAGAGATGAAGGGTGGTTTGGTCCCACCGGGCGTGCCAGACTTGTGGACGCACTTTTCGTTCGTTTATTATGGTCGTCTATTCGGGAATGGTTGATTCGTCTATTAAGTGCGTGGGCGTGCCAGTCACAAAGTGACGATTTATTCGGGCTCCGAAGAGCCCATGGTGCGCTCGATCTGACTCGGTCAGACTATTGTGTGGTTCGTGTCGAGACCAAAACCCGCCGCGCCATAAAGGTCACGGCGTCATTTACATCTCCCATACGAGGGAACACCCCTGATTAATCGTCGGGATTCAGGGCCTCATGGCCAAGAAATTAATTGCATGAAAGGTCTATTACGAGGTATTGAAATCCTCGCGCGGGGGTGAGAAGAAAACCATTCGCGGTCATGTCAGTCGTGTACTGACCATTTAATGTTCGGACGAATGTCTGGCTTGATAAAATCGCGATTGTCGCGGGAAAACCGAAATGCATGTGTGCCGAGGTACGGCAAATTTATTGTTCGGAAGAGCGAAAAATGTTCGGCTGAGCCTCGGTTGGAGCGGTCAAAAACCAGTAAATCTGTTGGCCCGGTGCAAGAGCAAGCTGCGACCATACTGTGGTGGGCCCCCCGCGGTCGAAACAAGACTTGCATGAGCGTCATTAATATTTCCGGTGTAAAGGGGAAACGAGGGAATATCCCTTGAATCGGCTGAAAAGCTCTGTGTCTAGGGAAGCGGACGTTCGAAACATGTCGGTCATTCGGGAGACCGTTTAATATTCGGACGGGTGTCCGGCTTGAGAATATCATAATCGTCGCAGGAGGACCTGGAACATATGTATATCGTGATACGGTAAATACGTTATTCCGAGACACTAAAAACAGTCGGTTAAATCTCGATTAGTGTAGCAGGACACTAGCGAATTTATTGGCCCGGTGCGAGATCGAGTCGGGACCATACCGGGGGCGCCTCCCGCGGTCCAAACGGGGCTTGCGTGGGCATCATTAATGTTCTCGGTGCCGGAGGGCAGCGAGGAAGAGTCCCGGGACTAGATTCCAAAACCAGAACATGTTCGAAGGAAGCGAGCTATAGGCCGAGGGTGTGGGTCAGACAATGACCATAATCGGGACGGACCCGAGGTCCAAGCACAGCCCACAAAGGCCTTATTGATATTCCCGTGTATAGGGTCCAGGGATGACAGGAACCATCTCGTTCTATTCAGATTTCTGTTGGTCACTTGCAGACCACTTGATATTCGGACAAGGGTCCATATTGAAGGTGCGACGTGGATAGGAACAACCCCGTACAAATGTATGCCGAGTTTGCGGCAATTTCAATGAAAGGGCGGGAACGAATCCCGATAGGGTGAATCCGATTTGACGAGCTATCGGCCCGCAGCAATGCTGGGTCACGACCACGTCGGGGTAGGAGCCGTCGGCCATGTTGGTTGCTCACGGGTCTTTTCATGTTTAGACACAGGTCCGTAATAGAAACGCAGTGAAAACCGAGGTAAACCCGTTCAAACGTTTGCCGAACGTGCGATAATTTTAGTACTGGCTCGGAGGGGATCCGGCCTGAGGAACGAGTCCGATCTGATTGGAATGTCGGCCCAAGACTAGGTCGGGGCCCCGCCATGTCAGAATAATTCCCAAGACTTGGGCCCAGCCTGAGAGGGTGGCATCATTGTTCCTTCTGCGTCAGGTCACGGAGAGAGATGGGGCTACAATGTGGACCCTGGTATTTTTTTTTATCTGAGATTTTAATTATATGTTCCTCTCTTTCCTCTTGCTGTTCATTTCTTCTTTATGCATTTGTTCTGAATGATTCCTCCCCCCTTTTTGTTTATTATTATTATCATTTTCCCCCTTTTTTATTATCACTATTTCACAATTTTGTTTGTTTCCTATATATATTCGGATTTCTTCATTTATCATAATTTTCATTAATTTATTTATTATCATTATTATTATTACCAACATCATCATCGTTATATGTTATATGTATATGTTTCCCGGAGAGAGAGAGCCGCTGGAGAGTGTACCGGCAAGGGGTATGGGGGGGGCGTGCCGATGAGGGCGTCCCAAGGTGTACCGGTGAAGGGAGAAGAGGATGCACCGGGGAAGGCACCAAGGAGAGTGTGCCGGAGAAAGTAGACAAGGGTGTGCCGGGGGAAACTCAAAGTCTGTACATCGCCTGTTCAAGTCTGCACATTATCCATTGGCTACAACTCAGAATCCATACACTGGCTGTTAGCACACCTGAAGTCTGTACGTCCCTCAGCCCAAAGTCTATACATTGACGGGTCACTGCGACACGAAGTCTATACATCGGCTGTTTGCTGCACACAAAGTCCATACATCCTTCAGCTCAAAGTCTGTACGTTATCCATTAAAGTCTATACATTGGCCAGCTCAAAGTCTGTACATTGTCTATTGGAGTCTATACATTGGCCAGCTCAAAGTCTATACATTGTCCATTAAAGTCTATACATTGTTCCTTGGCTGCAGTTCAAAGTCTATACATTGGCCAGCCCAAAGTCTATACGTTGGCTAACTCAAAGTCTATACATTGTCCATTAAAGTCTATACATTGGCCGGCTCAAAGTATTTACATTGTCCAGCTCAAAGTCTATACATTGTTCCTTGGCTGCAGTTCAAAGTCTATACATTGGCCAGCCCAAAGTCTGTACGTTGGCCAACTCAAAGTCTATACATTGTTCAGCTCAAAGCCTATACATTGTCCCTTGGCTGCAGTTCAAAGTCTATACATTGGCCAGCCCAAAGTCTGTACGTTGGCCAACTCAAAGTCTATACATTGTCCAGCTCAAAGTCTATACATTGTTCCTTGGCTGCAGTTCAAAGTCTGTACATTGGCCAGCCCAAAGTCTGTACATTGGCCAGCTCAAAGTCTATACATTGTGTTCCACTTCGGAGGGTGAGAAGAGTGTGCCGCTGAAGGGCCGGGAAGGTGTGTCGTTGAAGGGTTGATAGGGTGTGCCGGTGGAGGGCTTATAGGGTGTGCCGCTGGAGGGCTGATAGGGTGTACCGGCGAGGGGAAGAATGAGACGGTGGAGGAGTGTGCCGGTGAGGAGCCAAGAAGGTGTGCCGTTGAAGGGCTGATAGGGTGTGCCGCTGGAGGGCTGATAGGGTGTACAGGCGAGGGGAAGAATGAGACGGTGGAGGAGTGTGCCGGTGAGGAGCCAAGAAGGTGTGCCGTTGAAGGGCTGATAGAGTGTGCCGCTGGAGGGCTGATAGGGTGTGCCGCTGGAGGGCTGATAGGGTGTACCTGCGAAGGCTGGAACGGACGTGCCGATGAAGGTCCACTCCTCTGTTACTTGTCTTCAAGGTTTTTCTTTTCCTCTTTTCTTTGAATTTTGCGTAGTTTTATACGAATCTTTCTTCCTTCTTCTTGCAATCTGTTGTTGTTCTATTCGTTTGATGGTTTTGTTGTCTTTTGATATGTATTTCTTATCCCATTCATTTGTTGCATCCTTTTGCCCCTTTTTTATGTGTTGTTATTTTCTAACAAAAATTCGGTAGCATCTCCCCTTGACCCGAGCGTAAGGGAGATAAGGGAACGCGCCCACATGGAGTGGCGGAACCCGACACCTGGAGGTGGGCACCCGAGGGTGGCAACACCTTGATAAAACCTCAAAAAACTCGGAGGGAACGGCGAGTGGAAGACTACTCTAGGACTGGCTGAGGGGGATGCACCGGGCAAGAAGGAAGGGCAAGTATACCGGGCAAGGAAGGCACGAGAGGGAGTGCCGGCGAAGGGCCTGGCCAGGGCGTGCCGGGGAAGAATTGGTTGGGGTGTGCCGCTGGAGGCACAGTCGGGGTGTGCCGCTGAAGGCACAATTGGGTGTGCCGCTGAAGGCACAATTGGAGCGTGCCGTTGGAGGCACCATCAGGGTGTGCCGCTGGAGGCACAGATGGGCGTGCCACTGGAGGCCCAGATGGGCGTGAATGGAGATCCGTGGCCCCATAGAGAGGCTAAAACACCGAAAAGGGGGGGGAGGCACGATCAAACGCACTCAAAATACCCAAACGGACGGAGACGGTGAGAAACCCAAAGAAGAGGGATTTCCATTCATAAAAGAAAGGGCGGCCATAGCCGGCCATGTATACATCAAAGACACCGGGGTAGAAGATACAGTAACGGGGAGGGAAAAGAAAAGCATGAAGAGGAAGAAATGGGGGAGGTTAAGGTCGAGCAGGTGCGATGGCTCCCTGGTCTTCCCCACTCCCCCTTCTACATCTCTCTTTCTCTCTTTCTCCCTTACTCTCTCTCACTCGTCGGTGTTCGCCGGAGGGCCTCCCTCTTCTTCTCTTCTTCTTCTTCTCTTTCTCTTTCCGCGGACGACGGTGGACGGAGCAGCAGGGGGGGAGCCAGAGCCTCCCCTTCTCCTCTTCTCTTCTCTCTTCGCACGGACGGCGGCGGTGGGTGGAACGGCGAACTCCCCCCCCTCTCTTCCTCTCTTCCTCTCTTCTTCTCTTCTCCTTCTTCTTCTCTTCTTCTCTTCGCTTCTTCTCTTCTGCGTGTGTCCCTCTATGTGTCTATGCCTCACCCCTTTTTTATCTGTTCGCAGCGAAGAGGGGTTTTATACCCCGGGCGACGGGAGCCTCTGAAGGCGGGAAGCGTCCGGCGGGGATTTAATGGGATTTGACTCCCTTGTCCTGGGTGGCAGGAGGAGTAGGAAGCGTGGCTCTCTCCCCGGGCGACACCTCAGCAAGTCCACTGCGCGCCAAGAATCCGTAGGGCATGGGCATCACATCGTTCGGCCGTTGAAATGCCTTAACGTTGTGCCGCTGGCGGGCTCAAGAAGTGTGCCGTTGGGAGGGCCAAAGGCCGTGCCGCTGAAGGGCTGCCCAAGCGTGCCGTTGAAGGGGCAAACAGCGTGCCGCTGGAAGCCCAAGGAGGTGTGCCGCTGAGGGCCAAAGGGGGCGTGCCGCTGAAGCCCCGAATGGGTGTGCTGCTGAAGGCCTGAAATAGTGTGCCGTTGAAGGCCTGAAATAGCGTGCCGTTGAAGGCCTAAAATAGCGTGTTGTTGAAGGCCTGAAATAGTGTGCCGTTTAAGGCCTGAAATAGTGTGCCGTTGAAGGCCTGAAATAGCGTGCCGTTGAAGGCCTGGAATAGTGTGCCGTTGAAGGCTTGCAAGGTGTGCCGTTGAAAGGGCACAAGGGTGTGCCGCTGAAGGCCCAGGGGTGTACCGCTAGAGGGCCAAGGGCTATGCCGCTGAAGGCCCAAGGGGTGTACCGCTGAAGGGCCAAAAGACTGTGCCGCTGAAGGACCCAGGGGCGTACCGCTGGAGGGCCAAGGGCTGTGCCGCTGAAGGGCTAAAATGGGCAGTTCTGAGCCCGTTGTAAGCACGAGTTGTGGCCCATTTAATTTTCTTCGAGGCCCATGGATTGTGGGGGCTCTTGGTGGCTGATTTCTCTTCACTGTCGTGACTCCGGAGACGGCTTCACGGCAGTGTGCATATTTGGGAAGTCCGGATGACCAGTCCCTCCTGGGCTTCTTCACTCGGTGCCATTGTTGATGCTGGGCCGAGCAGGATATCTGGGTGTGCAATTTTTGGGGTCCACATAAACATGAACAGAGTCAATGTTTTTTTACTGGCATCATCATAGAATGGCACACCGGAGAAGATGTCAGAGTCCCCTTTGACACACCACCGTCTGTGTAACGACCCGAGAATCCGATTACCGGGAAGACCCGATAACCCGAGACTCGCACCGCCACCCACGAGTCGAAGACTCGGAAGGGTTAGAAGGATGGTGTGGAAACTACACAAGTATCATAAATAATTACAGAAATTAAATAGTTATATAAATAAGCAAGAAATGAATTAACATTTTACATGGTCTACAAGATAATAATAAAATAACAACAGTAGTCCACAACTAGTACAGAGACAAGAAAAAAAAGTATAGCTACACGGGGCATACCGCGGCTCTGACCTCTGGCACTAACGCTAGGCACCTCAGCCGACGAACTCCCCTGAAGCCTCGCCTCGCCTGAAACACGGTGAAAACACGCAGGGAATGAGTCTCAGAATAAGACTCAGTAGGGATCACTCGAACCCTACCTCGCAAACGGAGAAATCGCTACGCTAGCTGTAAGCGAGTACCTCGAAAAGGAAGCCATGCCACTACAAAACACCGGTCTCACGGCACGTAAGCCGACACACGCACCACAGCGGGAAGACTGAAACGCAACGGTCAACACGACGAAACCTGAAGGTCGAAGCCGCGACGACTGACAGCCTGACACTCCCGACTCGACAGGAGTACCTCCCACTAGAAGCACAGTCGGTAGCGTTCCCTGACGACTTACACCGCACCGCAGGTGAACTGCCTGACGTGGTAGCGCCTACCAGAGGCACGGACACCGAACAAGTACCGCAACCAAGTGACTAGCTGGGGTCACGCTCGTCAGCGCGGGTCAAACTGCCCCCAACCACGTGTGCACACACAGACCATGCGTCCTAGGTCTGGCCCTCTGACTAGTTTTCCCTCGTAGCCAGACTCTGGCTAACGACGAGGGACCCGATGGCAACCAGTCTAAAAACCGTCCCCAGGGTAGCCTCTCCACCACTCCCTGGTGGGACCACACGCGTGTAAGAAGGTTACGACTAGTGGAGGGTCAATGACAGAGTAGACTCTCAAGCCAACGGAAAATCACGTCCGCATCCGACGACGTACGGAGACCCCCCACGTACCGGCACCGTCGCACGGCGACCACGGTCGGAATAGGAACTGGGTTGCAAACCACCCGGGACAGCCCAGTGCCTGACGGTCTACCCTAGACGCGTCACAGGACTCTGACGGTCTAGGCGGGACCGTCACAGACGCCTGACGATCTAGGCTGGACCGTCACAGACGCCTGACGGTCCAACGCAGGCCGTCACACTCCCAGTGTAAAACGGATTGTAACGCACCCGCCCTGGTGCGTTACAGACTGTGACGCGCCTATGCAGGTGCGTCACAGTGAAAAACAAGGGCAAGCTGTGACGCATACCACTCGGTGCGTCACAGCATGTGACGGTCCATTCCTGAAGCGTCACACACATGTAACGGTCCAGCCCTGGAGCGTCACACGGCCTGGGGGTTGAATAGCTTCTGACGCACCCACGCTGGGCCGTCACAAGGCTGTGACGCGCCAGTCCTGGTGCGTCACACGCCTTGACCCCCAACGGTCAAACCAACGGTCGGATGCCAACGGTCGGGACGCTCTGACGGCCCAACCCAGGCGCGTCACACGCCTGTGGCAGTCTATCGTGGGACCGTTACAGTCCCTGACCCCCAACTGGCTAAACAAGGGCTGTGACGCACCCACCCATGCGCGTCACAGAGTGTGACGGTCACTGGAAGGACCGTCACACTCGCCCGACGGCGAAACGGCGAGAAAAGCCAAAAAAAACCCAACCACGCCCCCATGCCTCCACCGGAGAGGGGGGAATCAAAGGGGAAGACCCCTGGGGACCCCTAGCACGATACTAGGCCACCAAAACATGAAATCGCGGGCTAAATCCATAGATCGGGCGAGCTCTCCCCAAATCATGGAAAACCCCAAACTCGCTTAATCAAGCCCCTCTCGGCCTCCCCTCGGCCTATAAATCACGAAAATGAACGGCGGAAAGCTAGGGAACGTCACCCTACCTCAATGGAGCGAATGCTCCGCCGAATCGTTACCGAGATCGTAAAGAACGCTATGAAAACCCTCGTCCCTTCATGATGTGACATGACCTTGGACTTAGGCAAACAAGCACAATTAAGCATTCAAATGGGCCTTAATGGGCCACCGCTCTCCCGTCGCACTCTATACCCGGAGTGACTTGGCGATGCCAAGAGTGAATTATGGGAATGGGCCCTTGCTGGTAGAGGGCCAGCAAGGCCAAGGATCGACTCCCCAAGGGTGGATGCCCAATTCAATTGGGGCCGACAAAGTGCACAAGGGCACCGGTTCACACTATCCCACGGCGATCACTCTTAAGTCGTGGACTTGAGGATCGGGCGCTCCTCACAAATGCAGCGGCGCATGAATCAAGTATTGAAAGAGCAACACTAATTGAGCAAGGAAGAGGCACTTACTCGACCGGTTTGAAGAAACCGGTCCCGATCGGAGACGAGGGCGAGCGGGGAGGCGGTGGCTCCCCACACGCCGCGGCGGTGTCGCTTGACCTGCCCAAACCAATTACAAAACTACACCTCACGCAGGAGGGGGGGATCTTGGGGTAGGGGTTAAGGTCTTACATTCAAACACTACCACCGCGCAGGGTGGGGCCTTCAGCCGGCCAAGCGGGGTGGGGATATCGGACCGAAGTGAAGAGAAATGGGAGATTAGGGAACTTGCAGCTGCAGTCTGAATTCTGGACAGGAAGTCGCTGTGCCGGCTGCCTCGGACTCGTATGGACTCGAAATTGAGTGAAATCACCTTCTAAAGCTTCCTGACTTAAGAGGAAAGACTCCAGAATTTTTGGGGATGCTCAGAGGGTCGGAGGTGGCCGCACCAGCAATAGGAAGGAGACTCCTCTGTCTGGCCGCAGGTTCAGTCTGGACTAGAAGAGCAAATTGCAGAGGTCACTGTGCGCCCTCCCGAGCTCCGATCAGCACGAAACCAGCGGCATTGTCTTCGTGGTTGAAGTAGCTTTCAGTAGGAGGTGACGGGGCTGCATTCAGAGGTCGAGGGCGGTCGGTGTACCCTGAAGAGTGGGCACTGGTCGGAGTAGGCAGCAGGAGACAGAACTGGAGAGCTTGGGGGAGAAAATTCGTAACTCCTTCCTCCAGCAGCCAAACGAGGTTCTATTTTTGATCTTGGAAGAGGACTGGCAGAGGGAGAACTTTGATGAAGGAACTTCAGCCTGAATCCGCTGGGGTTCGTCGTGGCAGAATGAACTCTCAGGCTCTGGTCCAGGATGAAGACCTCTCTGCGCAGTCGTGGGAGAACGGCTTCTACGGTTGGCCCCGACCTCGGAACGAGTTGATTCCACCTCGCCTGCGAAGAAGACAGAGGGACCTTTCCAGCAATATAGGCTACGCCTTCAGGATCTCCAGGATGAAGCTGTGGGCGACGCTGCAACAGGGGCTGACTTGCTGGTCTGCACAGCTCCAACCTGCAAGAAGAAATGAGAGGGAGGGGTGGCTTCTTTGGTGAAAGGGGAAGTGAAGGGGTGGCCTAAGGATGAATGGGGGTTCTTGTGGGGTGGAGTGGAGAGATATAGGGGTTGGAGAATGAGGGGAGAATGGCTGAGAGCAGGGGCTAGCAGGTGGAGGAGGAGGGTGAGGATGTGAGAGAGGGAATGGGGAGTGGAGGGGGGCGAACTTGGCTTGGGGGAGGGTAAAGGAAGGGGGCGGCCAAGGCAAGTGGAGGGAAGGGATTTCAAATTTTGAAATGGCCTTGGAAGGTGGGGGATTATGTGGGAGAGTGGGATGCTTGTATTGGAATGGGCAAGATTTGGTTGGAAGGTGGAGAATGGTGTTAGAATGTGGAGATTCCTACCTAGGAACTAGGAGGTGGAGTAAAGGAGGCCATGGGGAAGTGGAGGGCATTAAAGGAGGTGGGTGGCTAGTGGAGGTGGTTGGGAGGGGAGGAGAGAGAAGGAAATTCGGAATTGGGGTTGGAGGAGAGAGAAAGAGGGGTGAAATAGAGAGATTAAGAGGGGAATGGGTGGGGAATCTCTCCCCTAGGGTCTCTCACCCAAAAAACTAGAGGAATCACTCCAATTTGAACTCAAATGGCAAGTTTAACTCAAAAGGATTCATTCATTCATTAACTTCAAATGAGGGGAGTGGGGTCCTATATATAGGCAACCCACTCTTTACAATAAGTCCCTGACAAAATAAACAACTACAAATAACCAAGGGGGGGTGGGAGTGCTAATGGGCCTAGCCCAACGAATGGGGCCCAATAGCCACATTAGACAGCATGATGATACAAGAACATAGAAAAATAAGTGCTAGACCAAGGGAAATGACTCAAATGAAATGGAAATACATCAAAATGACTCAAAGGAAAGCTACAAAATGGATAAGGGGCCTTTATAGAGTGAGGCCCAAACTCAACCAGCTCCCGAGTGTGAAGAAGTGGACCCGAGCCAAAGGGAGTCGTGGGTGATGCCTCCATCAAATCCCCTAGGCCGCGAAGAGCTCGACTCCGTCGAGTAAGGGTCCATCCGGCTAAGGTACCGCTCGAGGAGGTCCGGATCCAATCGCTGGAGGTCCTCCCGACTCACCCATGAGTCATCCGACGGAGGCCGATCCTTCCACCTGACGAGATAGCGCTCATATACCTTGCTCCGGGTGGTAGTGATTTGCTCATCCAATATTCGTTCAATGCGATCGCGCTGAGCTCTCTTGGCTAGTGGACTCTTCTCACAGGTGGGTGCTCTCTCAAAGGAAGAAGTTGGCTCAATCTCCTCACTAGGTCTCACCGTGGGGCCCTTGTAAGACACTAAGTCGGTGACATTGAACGTAGGACTTACCCCATAATCCTCGGGGAGATCTAACTCATAAGCATTTGCACCAACGCGCCTCAAGACCTGGAAGGGCCCAGTCCCACGTGGTCTCAACTTGGAGTGGGCTCCTGGGGAGAGCCTCTCCGTCCTTACCATCACAAAGTCACCCACTTGGAACTCTAAGTGACGCCGGTGAGAATCGGCCAACCTTTTATATGCCTCATTTTTCATGCCAATGTGCTTGCGAATTTTCTCATGCAATTCCCTAATATGTTGTGCAAAAGACTCGGCAGACATGGACACTCTAGCATGCTGGGGAAGGGGAATGAGGTCGGATGGCTTTCTTGGTTTGTACCCATGCACGGCTTCAAATGGACTCATCCCTATTGACTTATTGACGGAATTGTTGTATGCAAACTCAGCCTGTGGTAAGATGAGATCCCAATTTCCTGGCCGATCCTCGACAAGACACCTAAGGAGGTTCCCTAGACTCCGGTTGACCACTTCAGTTTGACCATCCGTTTGGGGGTGGTAGGCAGTGGAGAATTTGAGGAGGGTACCCATCATGTGCCAAAGAGTCTTCCAAAAATAGCTAGTGAATTTGACGTCCCTATCGGAGACTATGGTCTTGGGCAGCCCATGGAGGCGGACTACCTCATCAAAGAATAACCGGGCTATATGGGAGGCATCGAATGTTTTGTAGCATGGGATGAAGTGGGCCATTTTGGAAAATCTATCAACCACCACATAGATGGAGTCATGCTTCCTAGAGGTCTTGGGTAAGCCTAGGACAAAGTCCATGCTCAAATCTTGCCATGGTCGGTCGGGAATGGGAAGTGGGGTGTATAGGCCGGTGTTTTGTTTCACTTGCTTGGCCGAAACACATGTGCGACATTGCCCTACTATTTTGCCTACATCTCTTTTGAGACTTGGCCAATAAAATTGACCCTCAACTAAGGCAATGGTCTTGTGGACCCCAAAATGACCGGCTAACCCTCCGGCATGTAATTCCCAAACCAAGAAGTCTCGAAGAGAGGTCCGGGGAATGCAAAGCCTTGGCCCCTTGAAGAGGAACCCATCCTCTAACATGAATCCCTCATGCTCCTTGCTAGAATGAGTGGTCAAGTTGGCATAGATTTGCCCAAAGTCGGGGCAACTAGGGTACTCATCCTTGACCTTGTCAAAGCCAATCACTTCCACTTGGATAGTGGATAGCAAGGACATCTTCCTACTAAGAGCATCCGCGGCCTTATTCTCACTCCCGGCCTTGTGTTTGATGACAAAGGTGTAGGATTGGATAAACTCAACCCATCGGGCATGTCGGGCATTCAACTTTTGTTGGGAGTTGAGGTATTTGAGGGCCTCATGATCGGAAAAGATGACAAACTCTTTGGGAAGCAAGTAATGTCTCCAATGTCGGAGGGATTGGACCACGGCATAGAACTCCTTGTCATAGGTGGAGTATCTAGTCCTAGCATCACATAGCTTCTCACTAAAGTAGGCGACCGGGTGTCCCTCTTGACTAAGAATCCCTCCTATCCCTATCCCGGATGCATCACAAGTGACCTCAAAGACTTTGGAGAAATCGGGAAGGCATAGGACCGGGACTTGAGTCAACTTTTCCTTAAGCTCAAGGAAGGCTTTAGAGGCGGCTTTGGTCCAAACAAAGGTTCCTTTCTTGAGACAATCAGTTATTGGGCCGGTGATAGTGCTAAACCCTCGAATGAATCTCCTATAGAATGTGGCCAACCCATGGAAACTCCTAACCTCATGAAGGGTGTGGGGCTCCGGCCAATCTAGAATAGCTTGGACCTTGTCAGGGTCCATAGAGACTCCTTTGATTGACACCACATATCCTAGGAAGGTGATGGTAGTGATCATGAAATGACACTTCCCTAGGTTGGCAAATAAGCTTTCTTGCCGGAGGACGGTGCAAACTTTTCTAAGGTGGTCAAGGTGGGCCTCATGGGTTTGGCTATAGATGAGAATATCATCAAAGTATACCACTAGAAAGTTCTCAATGAAAGGCCTAAGTGCTTCCGTCATAAGACGCATGAAAGTACTTGGGGCATTAGAAAGCCCAAATGGCATGACTAACCACTCAAAGAGACCATCCTTGGTCTTGAAGGCCGTTTTCCACTCAGCCACGGGCCTTATCCTAACTTGGTGGTAACCACTCTTGAGATCTATCTTAGAGAAGATGGTGGCTCCGGCTAGCATATCCAACATGTCATCAAGCCTAGGGATGGGGAACCTATACTTGACGGTAATCTTGTTAATGGCCCGGCTATCCACACACATCCGCCATGATCCATCTTTCTTGGGGGTAAGAAGGGCCGGGACGTCACATGGACTCTTACTAATGCGGATGAAGCCCTTCCTAATGAGTTCCTCTATTTGCCTCCTAAGTTCGGCATGTTCCGTGGGATTGAGGCGATAATGAGGAAGGTTTGGAAGGGTGGCTCCCGGCACTAGATCGATTGCGTGTTGCACATCACGCATGGGAGGGAGTTGGTCCGGGAGCTCTTCCGGGAACACATCATGGAATTCTTCCAAAAGTTGTTGGATCTCTATGGGATGGGGGTTAGAAGGGGTAGGTTCCCCTAAGCATATGACAACCGCACACAAAGGCACCCCTTGAGCAATTTCCTCTTCAAGCTCTTTCCTAGTGATGAGATGAATTCCTTTGGTCAACCCCGTGGTTCTACTTTGTTTTGGGGTTTGGATAAGGGCTTGGGTTGGAGGGGTGGAGTTTCCCGAGACTTGTGGAGTGGTGGGGTGTGATCCTTGAGGGAGAGTGTCCCTCTTGGGCATGGGTCGAGGTGGGGAGGGGTTAAGACGGATAGTCTTACCCTCATGCTCAAAGGTGCATATGTTGCTTCTTCCTAGAATGGTGGCATCCACATCATAGAGCCAAGGTCTTCCTAAAAGGATGCTACCCACTTCCATGGGTATGACGTCACACCATATTTGGCCATGGTAGGAAGAGAAAGTGAGAGGCACTAAGCATTGGGTGTTGACCGGGATGGAGTTGTTGTTGATCCATGAGACCCGGTACGGACTTGGGTGGGGAGTGAGAGTAAGCCCAAGGAGCTTGACGGTGTCGGGTGACACGGCATTAACACAACTACCACTATCCAAGATTACTTTCCTCACATGGTTCTCTATCTTGATAAAGGTGTGGAAGATTGAGGTCCGACGCCAATCCTCTTCTTGAGGTTGGGTGAGGATGCACCTAATGACTCCTAGATGGGAGTTGTTTGAAGGAGTGGAGTGATCTAGACCCGACTCTAGATATTGGGTTTCATACTCCTCTTCCCAATCTAGTGATGCTTCATGTTCCTCAACGTCATTTTCTTGTTCCTTTTGGGGTTGAACTTCTTCCTCAATAAGCAAACTAGATAACCCCTTAGATGGACATTGCCCCGCAAAATGACCATACCCATGACACTTATAGCATTGTTGGCGCCCACTTCCCGAGGTGGTTCCTACACTTGGGCCTTTGGGGTTGTCATCCTTCCGTGGGAGAGGGTGACTAGGAGCGGACTTGTTTGGAGTGATGGGTGGGGGAGGATTGTAGGACCTTAAAGGGGCATTCCCACTTGGGCTAGGAGCTCTCATGGGAGTGGGTGGAAGGGGACGTGTTCCCAAGTTTTTGGGGTCGGTGGGTCGGGGAGGGATAAATCAGGAATTCCTAGAAAACCTTTCCACATCTCTAGCTATTTGGTAAGCTAGCTCAAGGTTATCAACGTCCCTCATGAATAGTTCCCTCTTGATGTGGCTTTGAAGCCCATTCCTAAAACGGGATAAGGTGACATCCGGATCCTCATGGACTCCACACTTTAGAAGATAGGAGTCAAATTTTTCAATGTACTCTACCACGGTCTTCCCTTCTTGGGTGAGACTTTGCCATTCATCTAGGAGCATTTGGTGGTAGGTTCGGGGGAGGTATTTGTTCCTAAGTTGGTTCTTCATGTCCGCCCAAGTGTCAATAGGCTCTTCCCGCCTAACCCGTCTTAGACCCTCTTGGTTTAGCCAATAAGTTTTGGCCGACTTAGTGAGATGCATCTTAGCCAATCTAACTCTCCTTTGGTCGGACATGGGGTACCATTCAAAGTATTGGTCCATGGCGGTCTCCCATTCTAGGTAAACACTAGGTTCATGTGAACCATCAAAATTTGGGGCCTCTACCTTGATCATCCTTAAAAGGGGGTCATCCGGATCATCCCGTGGACGCCGGTCATGGTTTTGATGGGGGCGAGGCCTCTCATAGTCATAATAATGGTCATGGTCCATATCCTCCCTATAAAATTCAGCATGTGGGTGATGGGCTCTTGGGCCGTTGTTCCTTGGGTGGAACTCATCCCTATGAGGCTCTACATGTGGAGGGTGGACTATTGGGCCTTGGTTCCTTTGGGGAAAACCATTCCTATGGAACTCACCATGTGGTGGAGGGGCTCTTGGCTCATTGATCCTTGGGTGAGGATCTTCTCTATGAGGCTCATCATGCGGAGGGGAAATCCTAGGCTCATTGTTCCTTGGGCGGAACTCTTCGCCTTCTAACCGAGCAATTCGGTTGGTAATGGACTCTAGTTGGGCAAGGATGGTTGTGAGGGCAGCATCTACCCTATCCATGTGGCCTTGGGGTCCCTCCCTAGGAACATCTTGGTTGAGTTGGTGAGGATTGGGATCCATTGGTGGAGCCGAAGATGATGAACCGGGTTGATAGCTAGCACCACTACGGGTGGACATGCAAGACAAAGGGCCAAAGTGGTTGGACACACTATGCAAAGGTCCTAGGACTTAGACTTGATAGAGACAAGTCAAGGACTTGCTCTGATACCACTTGATGTGACACGACCTTGGACTTAGGCAAACAAGCACAATTAAGCATTCAAATGGGCCTTAATGGGCCACCGCTCTCCCGTCGCACTCTATACCCGGAGTGACTTGGCGATGCCAAGAGTGAATTATGGGAATGGGCCCTTGCTGGTAGAGGGCCAGCAAGGCCAAGGATCGACTCCCCAAGGGTGGATGCCCAATTCAATTGGGGCCGACAAAGTGCACAAGGGCACCGGTTCACACTATCCCACGGCGATCACTCTTAAGTCGTGGACTTGAGGATCGGGCGCTCCTCACAAATGCAGCGGCGCATGAATCAAGTATTGAAAGAGCAACACTAATTGAGCAAGGAAGAGGCACTTACTCGACCGGTTTGAAGAAACCGGTCCCGATCGGAGACGAGGGCGAGCGGGGAGGCGGTGGCTCCCCACACGCCGCGGCGGTGTCGCTTGACCTGCCCAAACCAATTACAAAACTACACCTCACGCAGGAGGGGGGGATCTTGGGGTAGGGGTTAAGGTCTTACATTCAAACACTACCACCGCGCAGGGTGGGGCCTTCAGCCGGCCAAGCGGGGTGGGGATATCGGACCGAAGTGAAGAGAAATGGGAGATTAGGGAACTTGCAGCTGCAGTCTGAATTCTGGACAGGAAGTCGCTGTGCCGGCTGCCTCGGACTCGTATGGACTCGAAATTGAGTGAAATCACCTTCTAAAGCTTCCTGACTTAAGAGGAAAGACTCCAGAATTTTTGGGGATGCTCAGAGGGTCGGAGGTGGCCGCACCAGCAACAGGAAGGAGACTCCTCTATCTGGCCGCAGGTTCAGTCTGGACTAGAAGAGAAAATTTCAGAGGTCACTGTGCGCCCTCCCGAGCTCCGATCAGCACGAAACCAGCGGCATTGTCTTCGTGGTTGAAGTAGCTTTCAGCAGGAGGTGACGGGGCTGCATTCAGAGGTCGAGGGCGGTCGGTGTACCCTGAAGAGTGGGCACCAGTCGGAGTAGGCAGCAGGAGACAGAACTGGAGAGCTTGGGGGAGAAAATTCGTAACTCCTTCCTCCGGCAGCCAAACGAGGTTCTGTTTCTTGATCTTGGAAGAGGACTGGCAGAGGGAGAACTTTGATGAAGGAACTTCAGCCTGAATCCGCTGGGGTTCGTCGTGGCAGAATGAACTCTCAGGCTCTGGTCCAGGATGAAGACCTCTCTGCGCAGTCGTGGGAGAACGGCTTCTACGGTTGGCCCCGACCTCGGAACGAGTTGATTCCACCTCGCCTGCGAAGAAGACAGAGGGACCTTTCAAGAAATGTAGGCTACGCCTTCAGGATCTCCAGGATGAATCCGTGGGCGACGCTGCAACAGGGGCTGACTTGCTGGTCTGCACAGCTCCAACCTGCAAGAAGAAATGAGAGGGAGGGGTGGCTTCTTTGGTGGAAGGGGAAGTGAAGGGGTGGCCTAAGGATGAATGGGGGTTCTTGTGGGGTGGAGTGGAGAGCTATAGGGGTTGGAGAATGAGGGGAGAATGGCTGAGAGCAGGGGCTAGCAGGTGGAGGAGGAGGGTGAGGATGTGAGAGAGGGAATGGGGAGTGGAGGGGGGCGAACTTGGCTTGGGGGAGGGTAAAGGAAGGGGGCGGCCAAGGCAAGTGGAGGGAAGGGATTTCAAATTTTGAAATGGCCTTGGAAGGTGGGGGATTATGTGGGAGAGTGGGATGCTTGTATTGGAATGGGGAAGATTTGGTTGGAAGGTGGAGAATGGTGTTAGAATGTGGAGATTCCTACCTAGGAACTAGGAGGTGGAGTAAAGGAGGCCATGGGGAAGTGGAGGGCATTAAAGGAGGTGGGTGGCTAGTGGAGGTGGTTGGGAGGGGAGGAGAGAAGGAAATTCGGAATTGGGGTTGGAGGAGAGAGAAAGAGGGGTGAAATAGAGAGATTAAGAGGGGAATGGGTGGGGAATCTCTCCCCTAGGGTCTCTCACCCAAAAAACTAGAGGAATCACTCCAATTTGAACTCAAATGGCAAGTTTAACTCAAAAGGATTCATTCATTCATTAACTTCAAATGAGGGGAGTGGGGTCCTATATATAGGCAACCCACTCTTTACAATAAGTCCCTGACAAAATAAACAACTACAAATAACCAAGGGGGGTGGGAGTGCTAATGGGCCTAGCCCAACGAATGGGGCCCAATAGCCACATTAGACAGCATGATGATACAAGAACATAGAAAAATAAGTGCTAGACCAAGGGAAATGACTCAAATAAAATGGAAATACATCAAAATGACTCAAAGGAAAGCTACAAAATGGATAAGGGGCCTTTATAGAGTGAGGCCCAAACTCAACCAGCTCCCGAGTGTGAAGAAGTGGACCCGAGCCAAAGGGAGTCGTGGGTGATGCCTCCATCACTTCATGGTTCCCCACAAGCCTTACGCCGCCACGATCACCTCACCGTCGCCCACGTCGTCACGCCGTCGCCCCGCACCGTCTGCAGACGGAAGGGGACGTCGCCGCGGCCGAACGAGAGAGAAAGAGAGAGGGAGGGGCGGTGGTCACGGTGGGGAGAAGAGAAGGAAGAAGAAGAAGAAGAAGAAGAGGGTGAGGGGAGAGAGAGAAAAGTGAGATATTTATAGAAAATCTAAAAATTTCAGAAAATACCAAAAAAATATAAAATTACGTTTCCACGATCCTCGGAAGGCACCGATCGCAACAGTACCACACGTGCCCAGGTGAACAACCGGTTCACCCGCAGTGAGGTTCCGAAGGAATTACCGAAACCCACACCGAAAATCGGAAAACACACGTGAAAAAAGCCGCGGAATGCTTCCGGGCCTCCGAAACAACTCCGGATCGCGCCGATCCGAACACGAAAGATGTCCGAAACGAAATTTCGGACACAATAGAGCCGGACACTCCGAGAAACCAGATCCGGGACCCATGAAGAAGGATCCGAAAGGTCTGGGATATTACAGCCCTCCCCCCTTAAAGGAATTTCATCCTCAAAATTGAGAACAACCCAAGGGGAAAGAAGAGGAAGATTCACTTGAACAGGTAAGGGAACTGTTGATGCATCTCGTCCTCACGTTCCCAAGAAGCCTCACCACCAGAGTGTCGCTGCCACACCACCTTCACCAAGGGGATGGCCTTGCTCCGCTCGCCTATCCACAACGCGGACGAGAAACTCTGGAAGAGAAAGATTTGGAGTCACCTCGGGCCACACAGAATCCTCAAACACATGAGAGTCATCGAGCATATACTTCCGCAACATCAATGTTCGACTCGCGTGAGTCCTGTAGCAGTCCTAGGGCGATTCTGGTTCTCCCCCTCGTGGCTGCCGGCCATGGCTGGTCTTGGTGGGGGCCTCTGCCTCCCCCTCCCCCGTCTAAGGTCCGTCCTCGTGTTGATGCTGATCGTCTCGATTTGGTGGAGGCCCCCGCCTGCAAGATTCCTGCCACCTGCGTGGTTGGATCGGTTGCGCCCCTTCCTGCTACGGCTGGGGCCCTTGGCACCTCCGGTGATACTGCGTGTCCTCCTTTGCCTTTCGCTGCTGCCCCGCGTAGTGGGTTGGTGACAGACCCCACCGGTGGTCATCCTCCTTCGCCTGCTGTCCTGGATGCGTTCACGGGTGGTGCTAGTTTGGCTCCTTCTCCTACGGCTTCGGTCCTTGGCGCCCATGGTGGTCATGTTCTTGTCGCTCAGCCTTGTGCTCATGCTGGTGTTAGGCCCCACGGGGCCTTGGTTGTGTGCAGATCTTTTGATGGGGCCTGCCGTGTTATTATTCCTGGCGGTATCCCAGCTGCAACCTCCTCAGATGCTGTCCTTGATGCGTCCTCAGCTTCAGACCTTGGCACCCATGGCGGACATGTCCAAGATGCTTTGCCATGTGCTGATGCTCCCCATGGGGCCCCGTTTGCTTCTATTCCAGGTGGGCTCCTTGCTGCTTCCTCAGATCTGCCTTGTGTTGCTGCTAGTGCTAGGGTCCTTGGGGCCTTTGATGTGCGCATCCCTGCAGCTGGGGGCTCTTCCGCTACTGCTTAAGTGGATGGCCGGCTTCTGCCTGACCCTCCTCGTGCAACAGCAGCTTTTGTTGCAGCGTCGGCCCCTCCTCAAGCTTCAGCCCCTCCGATTTCTCTCCTAGTGGATGGCCCCTCCGTCCATGGTGCTTCAGCATGGCAGCAGGGCCCCGTGGCTGGGGCCATGCCATGTGATCATGATGGTGAACGCAACTTGGGAGCTTTTGATGTGCACGGGAGCCCTTCCCTTGCCAATGGTGCTGTAGATCTGCCCCCATTTGCTGATCGGCCATCTCCTTCCTGCCGTGCTGCATCTTTGGGCCCCCCTACGGCAGCTGCCTCCATTGCTCAGCCTCCTTCGGTATGGACTAATGGACCCCCTTCTTCTACGCAGGCTGTTAAGCATGCCGTGGCTCCTCCTGTTCTACCTGTAGCTGTTCATCCTCCAGCCCGTACTGATATGGGTGAGCCTGCGGTTTTCTTTTCCATGGCTGAGATAAGTGCATCGTGCAAGCCCCTCGAGCACTCCATTGTAGCATACACTCCATATGGTCGGCCTCCGTTTCCAGAGATACGCAATCATATCGAGCAGAGATTTAAGTTCCATGCTAATTTTGCCATAAGTGCATTGGATAATCGTCATCTTCTTTTGAGATTCCAATGTCGTGAGGACTTCATTAAGGTTTTGCTTAAAGGGTCCATGCTTATTCTTGGCCGTGTGTTTAAGTTTGCTCGCTGGTCATTTAATTTCTCTCATGATATTGATTCTTCAGTGGTTCCGGTGTGGGTTGAATTCCCTAATCTCCCTGCCAACTTCTTCTTCGAAGCCATGATGAGATCTATTGCTGGAAGTGTTGGCACAGTACTACAAATTGATCACAACACCACTTCTCTTGCACAATCTAATGTTGCCCGAGCATGTGTGCTCTTGGATATTGCTCAAAGAATCCCGGATAAAATTTGGATTGGTTTTGGATCTGATGGATTTTGGCAGCCCATTGTCTACCCCCGTACACCATTATTTTGTTCTACTTGCCATCGCCTCGGCCATCTTGTTGGCAACTGTAAAAAGATTGGTGCCAAACGTGGTTCTATTAATGGTGTCTCCGGCGGTCCCCCTCCGGCGTCCGGCCAGTCTGCTCCGGCCAAGGTGGTTAAGCAAACATGGAAAGCGGTTTCCAAGGACGTCCAAGTCTTCCCTAGCATGATTGCCGCTCCAGCTGGTGTTTCCATACAGTGTGGTGGAGCCAACAGTTTCAATAGCACCGCCCCCTTTTGTGCACAGGCCGATGGCAATATTGGTGGTGGCTCTTGTGGTCCCTCTTCGGCTGCCTTGTGCGCGGAACAGGGGCCCTTGGTCGATTCTCCTCTTGTCTTTGTACCGACGGGGCTCTCCTCACATGGACCTAATGTCCTTGTGGGCCACTCCCCCTCCATTCCTTTTGCTCCACCTGCGGATATTGGTCTTATTGCTGCTCCAAAGTCTTCTCTAACTGGTGGTGTAGCCGCCCCTCATCTACGGTTGTCTCCCAGCCACCCTACTCCATCTCTTGGAGTTTCTGCTTCATTGGGCCCCTCCCTTCTTAGTGCCCAGCCCGCGGCTGTTCATTTTGTTCAAGAGTATCGCACAAGCATTAGTGCCATACCTGGGCCCACGGAAGAATTCCCTCCTGGTCTCTGTTCGCATGGTATCCTTGGTGCCTCTTCGAAGGGGCCTGCACCGGCTGTGGTTGCGCCCACGAGCCCTGCTCACGGTGCGTTGGTTGGTCTTGCTGCTGGTCCCCTTGCATCTTACTCTGCTGATAGTCTTGATGGGGCCGACCACCCTGATGCTTGTGCACACACCAATGCTCCTTTTACTCCTTCCCCCTTAGTGGATCTGGGTGCTCCTTCACCATCGGTGCCACCTTCTGCCCCAGCTGGTGTATCTCTTGCTGCCACCTGTGGTGTACCTTATGCTCCTTTTTCCTCCCCTTCGGTTGAGGTTGGACGTGTGGAAGGGCCTCCTTTGGCTAACGCTGGATGTACTGCTACCCCCTCTTCAAAGGAAGAGGCACGTCATGCCCGCCTGGCTGCCCTTCGTGCTATGCGTGACGAGGTTAATGCCCTGCCGTTCTTCTCTAGCTCTAACGCTGCTGCTCCTGGCGTGTCTCTTCTTATTGAGGCTTTGCCCAATCTACCAAAGTCATCCGTGGTACATGTTCCAGGTGTACCTATGGTTGGTGATGTTGCTGCTGCTGTGGTCCCCTTGGTTGCGTCAGTAAACTCTCTCCTGCAGCCCCTTGTTCCTGCTTCGTCATCCCCTCGGCTAATCAATGTCGAACAACCTTTGGAGCCGAATTCCGTCGTCTTAGCATTGGTTGCTTCTAATGCGCATGGTGTCCCGTTTGGCCAGCCTACTGCTGCCTCAACTCCTCTACCTGAGCGTGCCAAGGGGCCTGTCATCCAACTCCATTCTGTGCCTGGTGCTGTCCTAGAGGACCCCGTTGCTTCTGATGATCAGCTCTGTTCTCACGACAGCGAGTCCTTTGAATCTTAGTTTCATGTGGTGAAGTCTAGGCGCTCTCGACGGCATTCCAACCGCTCCCGTCCTTAAGAGGATTGGTTTTGATTCTTGCTTTGCCACTTTGTGCTGGCCTGCGTGTACCTTTCTTCTGTTATGTAGGAGCAACGTTGTCTATTGACCCCTCTGCGTAGGGTGTCATTTTATTGGTTGTAGCCTCTTTATATCCTTTCTCCCCTTCTCTTAATAAAAACGCCTAGCTGATCCTGTGATCTGCCTAGGTATTGACATAGTTAAAAAAAAAACATCAAAACGTGGAACACGTCATGCACCGACGCCAACTCAGGGGGTAACTGCAACCGATAAGCTACCTCACCGATGCGCTCCACAATCACAAAGGGACCAACATAGCGGGGACTCAGCTTCCCACGCAGTCCAAAGCGCATCACCCCCTTCATCAGAGAAACTCTCAAGAACACACGATCGCCCACGGCGAACGTGAGAGGCTGCCTTTTCTGGTCAGCATAGCTCTTCTGCCGACTCTGGGCCGCCAACATGTTCTGACGAACCAGGTGCACAACATCTACACATTGCTGTACCAACTCCAGTCCCGTCAAAACACACTCACCAACCTCAAACCAATCAAGTGGAGTCCGACACGGACGCCCATACAATGCCTCATAAGGAGCCATGCCGATGCTCGAATGATAGCTGTTGTTGTAGGCAAACTCCACCAACGGCAGGTGGTGAATCCAACTCTCCTGCCACTCCAGACAGCAGGATCTCAGCATATCCTCCAAAGTCTGGATGGTCCTCTCAGACTGACCATCTGACTGAGGATGGTACGCTGAACTAAACGCCAACTCCGTGCCAAGAGCTCGCTGGAAACTCCTCCAGAATCCAGAAGTGAAGCGCGGATCCCGATCCGACACAATGGAAATGGGAATCCCATGCAACGGAACGATCCGCTCCACATAAAGACGAGCCAACCTGGACACGCTCCAGCTGACCTTGACCGGTAGCAACCGAGTCACCTTCGTCAGCCGATCTACTAGCAACCAAATACTATCCTGCCCACTCGGAGTCCTCGGCAACCCCACCACAAAATCCGTGGTCACGTGGTCCCACTTCCACGCGGGAACATCCAAGGGCTGGAGAGTACCTCCTGGTCACTGATGCTCCGCCTTCACCTGCTGACAGGTCAGGCACCTGGCCACGAACTCGGCCACATCTCTCTTCATGCCAGGCCACCAGAACTGCCTTCGCAAATTCTGATACATCTTCATCGCACCCGGGTGTACGGTGTACCTGCTCCCATGAGCCTCACGCAACACCTCACGATGAACCTGCTCCTCAGCTGGGACGTATAGCCTGCCACGAAACCGTGCAGCACCGTCCTTGCCAAGTTCCACATCAGCCATAGCCAGAATCCGGGGCAACTCAGGGTCCGCATGCTGAGCCTCTGTCACCTGACGGCGGATAGCAGGCGTGACAGTCAGACTCGCAAGCACAGCTAACCGTAGCTCTTGGGGAATCTTGAGCCTGAAAGATACTTCGGGAACTTGTTCCCAGAGCCTCCACTTCCTCAACATCAAGGCACTGACCGCGACCTTCCGACTCAAGGCATCGGCTACGACATTCATCCTGCCCGGCTGATAAGACAGGGTGAAGTCATAATCATTCATATACTTCATCCAACGCCTCTGCCTGGGGTTAAGGTCCCTCTACATGAACACATACCTCAAACTCTGATGGTCAGTGAACGCCTCGAACTTCTCACCGTACAAATAATGCCTCCAGATCTTCAGCGTGAAGATCACAGCCGCCAACTCAAGGTCATGGGTAAGGTAGTTCTCCTCGTGGGACTTCAGCTGCCGAGATGCATAAGCCATCACTCTACCATGCTGCATCAACACAGCACCCAGTCTGACCCCGGAAGCATCTGTACACACCACAAAATCTCCCGGCCCAGAAGACAAAACCAACACTGGAGCCGAGGTGAGCAATCTCTTCAGCTCCCTGAAACTCTGCTCACACTCCTCAGACCAGACGAAAGGCACATCCTTCCGTGTGAGTCTAGTCATCGGGGTCGCAATGCGAGAAAAATCTTGGATAAACTGACGATAATAACCCGCAAGCCCCAAGAAACTCCGGATCTCGATCACAGACCTCGGCCTCGGCCATCGCATTACTGTCTCGACCTTGGCGGGGTCCACGGAAATACCATCACCAGAAATCACGTGCCCCAAAAAGTGCACCTCACGAAGCCAGAACTCGCACTTACTGAGTTTCGCATACAACTGGTGATCTCGCAGCATCTGCAGCACCACACCCAAATGGTATGCGTGCTCCTCGGCAGACCGTGAATAGACAAGGATGTCGTCCATAAATACGACCACGAACTGGTCCAAGTACGGATAAAACACCCTCTGCATCAAGTCCATGAAGGCTGCGGGGGCATTGGTGAGCCCAAACGGCATCACCAGAAACTCATAATGCCCGTACCTCGTACCAAACGCAGTCTTCTCCACATCAGACTCGCGAATTCTCAGCTGATAGTAACCGGACCGCAAATCAATCCTCGAGAATACTCGAGCGGACTGAAGCTGGTCGAACAAACCATCGATCCGTGGCAACGGATACTTGTTCTTAATGGTCACTTCATTCAGCTGTCGGTAGTCAATGCACAACCGCAAGCTACCGTCCTTCTTCTTCATAAACAACACATGCGCACTCCAAGGGGAAAAGCTAGGACGAATGTACCCCTTGGCCAGCAACTCTTGCAACTGCGCCCGCAACTCCCTCAACTCAGCGGGAGCCATACGGTAGGGAGCCTTCGCCAAAGGTCCCGTACCCGGCACCACCTCAATAACGAAATCGGTCTCCCGTTGGGGAGGCAATCCAGGTAAGTCCTCCGGGAAAACATCGGGAAACTCGCACACCACCAGAATGTCCTCGACATCTGGACACGGCTGGTCTACCAAGACCACAGAAGCGAGGAAACCCTGACAACCCGCATCAAGCAAACGGCAAGCTCGAATCGCAGAGATAAGAAAGCGGGAAGAGGAAGACCTGATACCTTGGAAATAGAAGGTGGGTCCACGAAGTCGCCGAAAATAAACTCTCTTTGAGCCACAATCCACCAACACATGATGTGCCTCGAGCCAATCCATGCCCAAAATCACATCAAAGTCCTGAAGCGGCAACGCGTAGAGCCTAGCCGGCAAACTCCGCCCTTCCACCCACACGGGAACCTCATCGAAGTAATACGGAGTGATCATAAAATCACCCGAAGGCAACTCCACTGCCAAATTGTAGGACAACTGGGTCACCGGCTCCTCGATGCTCAGCGCGAAATCCTCCCAAATAAACGAATGAGACGCGCCAGAATCAAACAAAACCCGAGCCGCACAACCCAAAATCTGAACGGTACCTTCCACGAGCTGCGACGCCACTGCCTCTGCCCTGGTCATGTGTGTGATCTGGCCTCGAGCTCTCTGCCTGCCTCCCACACTAGCTGACCTGGGTAGCGGCGGATACTGTCCATGCTGCTGCTGCTGCGGCCTCTGCTGTTGGGGAACCTGCTGCTGCTGAGGAAACTGCTGCTGATGCTGCCTCTGAGGACAGTCACGCGCCATGTGCCATGGCTGGTCACACCGAAAATAGATAATCAACGCCGTGCACTGCCTGCCTGGGTGATGCTCGCCACACCGTGGACACGGTCCTCGTGATCCACCCACTGATCCATGACGCTGAAACGGAACCGGCTGTTGTACACTACCCGACGATGCCTGCCCCTGACCCTTGGACTTCTTCTTCCGGAAACTCTTCCCGAAGAACTTCTTGACCTTCGTGCCAAAAGACACCGATCCTGTCACTGACGCTGCCGGTGCCGGCGTTCCTGAACCACCTGACGCATGCTGGAAGGAACCCTGCTGCTGGGTAGCCAACTGCTGGCTGCGACCTGACAAAGACTGCCCCTGGCTAATCAGTCCTCGAGTCCTCTGCATATCCATCTCCAAAGAAGTCGCAACGCGAGACGCTGTCTCCAAATCGGTGGCAGCATTCGCGATCAAATGGTGTCTCAGCTCCTGCCTCAAGCCCTGAACGAACTGTGCGGTCTTCACCCTCTCATTCTCCATGATATGAGGTGCATACCGACCCAGCTCGACAAACCGGGCCCTGTACTGCAACACGGACATGTCGCCCTGAACCAGCTCCAAAAACTCACGCATCCGCTGCGTAGCAATAAACTCTGGACAGTACGTACACTCAAAGGCGCTGACGAAGTCGCCCCACGCAATCTGCTCAAGGGGACAAGATCGAAAAGACGTCTTCCACTCGGAAGACCACCACACTCGAGCCGTACCCTGCAACTGGTTATAGGCCAACATCACCCTGTCCTCTGCAGCACATCTCGCAGAACTGAACACCCACTCCATCTCGTCGAGCCAATCATGAGCCACATCAGGGTCTGGCTGACCGCCATAGTAAGGAGGATGAAACTGCATGAAATCCCTCACTACTCGGCCTGGCCCACCCCTGGTCGACGAGCCCTCACCAGCCTCTCCGCCGAACTGCTGAGACATAAGGTGGTACATGCCGCGGAAGAAATCCTCGGCCCCCGGAACCCTTGCAGCATCCGCTGCCTCGGTGGCCACCGGTGGCGCTATACTATGCTCCTCCTGTCGGATCTCCTGACCTCCAGCCGACTGCCCCTGCTGAGAGCGAGTCGCCCGCCTTGGCGCCATACTCGCACCTGAAGCAAAAGACAGAAAACACGGAAACGGCAAGGTCAAGAAAAATACATAATGAATGATGCCAGTGTCAACTATACATCATCGATGTGGACTAGTGGACCACCACAATTACCTATGATTCTTGTATAATTCCACAACCGCGCTCTGATACCAGCTGTAATGACCCGAGAATCCGATTACCGGGAAGACCCGATAACCCGAGACTCGCACCGCCACCCACGAGTCTGAAGACTCGGAAGGGTTAGAAGGATGGTGTGGAAACTACACAAGTATCATAAATAATTACAGAAATTAAACAGTTATATAAATAAGCAAGAAATGAATTAACATTTTACATGGTCCACAAGATAACAATAAAATAACAACAGTAGTCCACAACTAGTACAGAGACAAGAAAAGAAAGTACAACTACACGGGGCATACCCCGGCTCTGACCTCTGGCACTAACGCTGGGCACCTGAACCACGCTGAGCCTCAGACTAACTCCCCTGAAGCCACGCCTCGCCTGAAACACGGTGAAAACACGCAGGGAATGAGTCTCGGAATAAGACTCGGTAGCGATCACTCGAACCCTACCACGCAAACGGAGAAATCGCTACGCTAGCAGTAAGCGAGTACCTCGAAAAGGAAGCCCTGCCACTACAAAACACCGGTCTCACGGCACGCAAGCCGACACACGCACCACGGTGGGAAGACCGAAACGCAACGGTCAACACGACGAAACCCGAAGGTCGAAGCCGCGACGACTGACAGCCTGACACTCCCGACTCGATAGGAGTACCTCCCACTAGAAGCACAGTCGGTAGCGTCCCCTGACGACTTACACCGCACCGCAGGTGAACTGCCTGACATGGTAGCGCCTACCAGAGGCACGGACACCGAACAAGTACCAAAACCAAGTGACTAGCTGGGGTCACGCTCGTCAGCGCGGGTCCAACTGCCCCCAACCACGTGTGCACACACAGACCATGCGTCCTAGGTCTGGCCCTCTGACTGGTTTTCCCCCGTAGCCGGACTCTGGCTAATGACGAGGGGTCCGACGGCAACCAGTCTAAAAACCGTCCTCAGGGTAGCCTCTCCACCACTCCCTGGTGGGACCACACGCGTGTAAGAAGGCTACGACTAGTGGAGGGTCACTGACGGAGTAGACTCTCAAGTCAACGGAAAACCACGTCCGAATCTGACGATGTACGGGGACCCCCCACGTTCCGGCACCGTCGCACGTCGACCACGGTCGGAACAGGAACTGGGTTGCAAACCACCCGGGACAGCCCAGTGCCTGATGGTCTACCCTAGATGCGTCACAGGACTCTGACGGTCTAGGCGGGACCGTCACAGACGCCTGACGGTCTAGGCTGGACCGTCACAGATGCCTGACGGTCCAACACAGGCCGTCACACTCCCAGTGTAAAATGGAGTGTAACGCACCCGCCCTGGTGTGTTACAGACTGTGACGCGCCTATGCAGGTGAGTCATAGTGAAAAACAAGGGCAAGCTGTGACGCATACCACTCGGTGCGTCACAGCATGTGAAGGTCCATTCCTGGAGCATCACACACATGTAACGGTCCAGCCCTGGAGCGTCACACGGCCTCGGGGTTGAATAGCTTCTGACGCACCCACGCTGGGCCGTCACAAGGCTGTGACGCGCCAGTCCTGGTGCGTCACATGCCTTGACCCCCAACGGTCAAACCAACGGTCGGATGCCAACGGTCGGGACGCTCTGACGGCCCAACCTAGGTGCGTCACACGCCTGTGGCGGTCTATCGTGGGACCGTCACAGTCCCTGACCCCCAACTAGCTAAACAAGGGCTGTGACGCACCCACCTAGGTGCGTCACAGAGTGTGACGGTCACTGGAAGGACTGTCACACTTGCCCGATGGCGAAACGGTGGGAAAAGCCCAAAAAAACCCAACCACGCCCCCATGCCTCCACCGGAGAGGGGGAAATCAAAGGGCAAGACCCCAGGGGACCCCTAGCATGATACTAGGCCACCAAAACATGAAATCGTGGGCTAAATCTATAGATCGGGCGAGCTCTCCCCAAATCATGGAAAACCCCAAACCCGCTTAATCAAGCCCCTCTCGGCCTCCCCTTGGCCTATGAACCACGGAAATGAACAGCGGGGAGCTAGGGAACGTCACCCTACCTCAATGGAGCGAATGCTCTGCCGAATCGTTACCGAGATCGCAAAGAACGCTTTGAAAACCCTCATCCCTTCACGGTTCCCCACAAGCTTTACGCCGCCACGATCACCTCGCCGTCGCCCACGTCGTCACGCCGTCGCCCCGCACCGTCTGCAGCCGGAAGGGGACGTCGCCGAGGCCGAACGAGAGAGAAAGAGAGAGGGAGGGGTAGTGGTCACGGTGGGGAGAAGAGAAGGAAGAAGAAGAAGAAGAAGAGGGTGAGGGGAGAGAGAGAAAAGTGATATATTTATAGAAACTCCGGAAATTCTAGAAAATACCAACAAATAGAAACTTATGCTTTCGCGATCCTCGGAACGCACCGATCGCAACGATACCACTCGTGCCCAGGTGAACAACCTGGTTCACCCGCAGCGAGGTTCCGAAGGAATTACCGAAACCCACACCGGAAATCAAAAAATACACGCGGAAAAAGTCACGGAACACTTCCGGGACTCCGAAACAACTCCGGATCGCGCCGATCTGAACACGAAAGATGTCCGAAACGAAATTTTGGACACAACGGAGCCGGACACTCTGAGAAACCAGATCCGGAACCCACGAAGAAGGATCCAAAAGATCCAGGATATTACAGTCTGACACATGTAAACTATAGTCTTAGAGAGAGAGAGAGTAGAGAGAGGGGGAGAGGGTGTCAGATGGGAGTTTCTCGTCGGTCTCGTCTTAGGCAAACGTCATCGTCCCCGCTATATGTGAGTTTCTCGTCGGATACCGCCGTTGTCAACTTCTGCATTATTGTTCTATGCAATATGTGTAAATATGTGTGAAGAGGGGTAATCTCGCGCTGCTCCTGAGCTGTGAGATCCCAGAGGAATCTTTGGTCACGGTCACCACGTGTGTATAATCTGCAAGAGGGAAAACAGGTCAGAGGTGCCCAGGGATGGAATCCCGGGGAAAACCCTTCGATGCCTAAGTCAGCAAATGTGATAGAGTACGGATGCGAAGAGAGGTGGTAGGAGAAAGAAAGGGCACGAGATTATTATCCACCAAGAGGTGTGGTGGTTTTCTCTCAAGATGCTTGCTTGCTTACCTTCTCGAAGGGTCTCCCATGGGGTTATATAGCAGTCCATTTAACGTAAGAGTCCAGGGAGCTGAGGGGATTTCAGGGAGGTTACGTCCTTGTAGTGGGCTCTTTATGGCATAAGGACTCTTGCTCTCCCTTATCCCTTGGAGTTTCCTGCTCCTACTGGACGCATAACGGATGCTTGGATAAGCTTCCGACAGTCGGTCCGAGCCTGGGCACTCGCTCAGGATTTTATCCTGAGCGATAAGCGTGTAGCTCGGATACGCCGTGTTGGGTCCCCACAGGGGATCTCTCAACCGATCTGTCGCTCGGACTTCTGGACCTGAGGGTCGCCTAGGAAGTGCTGCTCCGAGTGAGTTTTGGGCTTGAAGTAAGTGGGCCCGAAATGGGGCTGTCACTTTGGGGAGGTGGGCCTGGTTTGGTTGAATTGGACCTAATTGGGCCGTGCTTTAGGGCGGTAGGTTTTCCCCCTCTCCACTTGTCCCCCTCCTACTCCCGAGTCAAGATTGGGCTCATATGAGTAGTGGTTATGGGGATGACGTTGGTGGTTCGGTTTGGGTGGGGAACTATCTCCGGCAGGGGCCACTTAATGCGGCTGTCCTGGGGATACGCCCGTAATGATGACTCTTTTGAGTTGATGCGAGGAGCCCCCCTTTTGGAGTTCGGACCGTCGTGCCGCTTCCCGCCAAGCTTATAGGGGGATAAGTACCGCGCGTGTTTGCGTTCCAAACGGCCTTCGTTTAGGGTTTTCTTTTTCTATCGCGTTGGTATTTCGGAAGGGCTCATGCGCCGCGAGGGTGATCAGGAAGAGCAGCGACTTGCGAAGGCCTTTGCAGAGCTAGCGGAGATTACGGTGGTGGCGATTCGCCAGCTTCCACCTCCTCCTGAATCGTCTGATTCGGCGCTCTTCTCCTGATGCGGGACGAGACACGGACACGACAAGCTCGCGGTTGTCCCTTAACGAGGGAAGCGTTGGACGTGCACGGTTGAGAAATCGGCAGTGAGCTAGGGTGGTCGGCTCTCACTTGTGCCCGGGTCGGGTCACGGGACGGTCTCACTCACTCTCTCGCAGCAGCGGTGATATGAAATTATAGCGAGCTAGGTCCTAAAACATGCTCTCTAGCAGTGGCATAAACAAGCATATATGGAAATAAGCTAAATGCCAAGCAAGGAGCGAATACGATACCTCCACGCGCTCGGCGTGGGGACGACGGACCTAGCCGAAGTCGTACTCCCGGGACAGTTAATACATAAAGATTATAGCAATGAGTTACAGCCCACTCCACGCAGGGAGGTAAAGGGCGACACAATGGGGTCCGGGAGGACCGATTTCGGGTTGACGGGCGGCTTTTCGCGTAGCTTTGGCCACACACGTACTCGCGCCTGTGGGGCCCACTTGCTGTCCGGAGGGGCCGTGTGGGACCCGGTGGCACCGCTGTGGTGGTGGATGCCTGGATGAGTGCTCCCTGGAGTGGAGGCGCGCTGGTTCGCCGGCCGGAGGCCGGGCGGCTCTGATCGGCACCGGTCGGAACAACCGGCCACGGATCTGCAACTTCTGGTTTTCAGCGCGCGTCCCGGCAAGAACGGACGCTGCGATCAGCCCCGATGTCGGATCGACACGAAACTAGCGCCGTTGGAAAGATAACTTCAAATACTTCAATCTAGGCTTAAAGATTTGTCCTGTATCTGCACGAATCTCGGCTTTAATGAATTTACAACTTTCTGTTGTATAGTAGCCGAACACTCAGATCTGCCTGGCTATTCTCTGAAAACTGCCTTTGACTGATATGTGAACGTCCGAATCTGAAGTGGTGGTCTTCAGCAAAGTTGTAGAACATCAAGCTAGGAAAACGGAAAAACTAGTTTGGACAAGTTTGGATGTGACTACGAATTGATAGTATTTTTGCACTAACAGTGGGTCGGATCTGGAAATGGGATGAAAGCAATGTAGGTAAGATAGAACACGAATTTTGAAAAATGGATAGAGGGAGGATAAAAAATCAAAAAAAATGGTGGATTGAGGGGATGAGGGAAATAACTCTCAATAAAATTGGGAGGGTTTGAAAAATTCAAAAATGTGGTCGGAGATGGGAAACTCCGAGCTGTTGCCACTGTAGACAGAGACAAAACAGATCTGGGAATGTAAAATGAACGAAAATGAAAAATTACTAAATGGAGGATTTTTGACATGAAAATGTAGGTGGAGGTGGGGATTCAAGGTAAGAACACACCCTCAAAATTTTAAATCCATCTGAGCTCATGGCTGACAGCAAGAATTCGTGGAAGTCACCTCTATCCAGCAGGACAGAACCTTGACGATGGCTCCGTGGCGGCTCGTAGGCGGCACGAACGGCGGCGGCGGCGGCACAGATGATCACCGGAGATAGAGGAGAGGGGATATGAGGTAGAAACCACTCTAGAACTGGATGTTGGAGGAGAGGAACCAGAGGGGAGGAGCTGGGGGCGCAAGAAGCCTTTGGCCTTTCAACAAATTTTTTGAATTTTCACTGATTTCTAAATGAAAACACAAGGTTATATATGACTCCAATTAAATCAATTGTGCACCCTTGGATCTAGGGATGGGGATTGAAGGGATGTGATGCAATGTGAACAACACACCTAATACATTTTTTTAATCTAACTTGACCATTTCTATTCAAACTTAGACTAATTCCATTCCAACTCTACCTAAATCACACCTACCTAGCCTACTAGGACAAGGAATAGGGCGCCCCCCTTCATGGGCTTCTCATGGGCCAAGTATGGTCAAAGGCCATGTAACAAGCCCACTAACCATGCTAGACTCTTCCACCCTTGGTGGCCCATGAGAGGGAGAAGCCTATTTGGGCCTAAGTGGCTATTAAGGTCCATAATGATGGCCTTAAGACCCAATATAGAATAAGCTCCTAATGGACTCTACTAATGGCAACCTAGCCATGGACTCTACATTACAAATATCCCAATGGCTTGTTATAAGCCTTACAAGGAGCCCAAATGAAAGAAATTACACAATTACAATCTCATACAAGCCATAACACACAAATACACTCCACCCGTATAAGGAAATCACCTTTGATGCCCCATCAATTCTCCCCGGGTGGGAGGAACTCGACCCCTGTCGAGTAAGGGGTGCGGCTGCTCGAGTACAACGGCGGATCCGTCACCGTGCCAAGTAGCGCGAGTACGCTCCACTCCAAGTGGCCGTCACCTGCTCATTCCATATATACTCGATATGCACGAACTGCCATGGGCTAAAGGTGGACACTCCGGGTGGGGCACTCTCAAAAGGGGAGGTAGCAGCTCGAAGACTCACTACGAAATCACCGCTGAGTCCCTGTAGGTGACTGATCCGGGTGTAGGTAGAACCGATTCCATACTCATCGAGTGAGGCGACTCGCTTCACACTCATAAGGGACTGACATCGACGAGCTTGCACACGACACATGCAGACAAACAAACGACACACAAACCATGCAAACAAACCACACAAAGAAGAGACAATACTGACTCATGCAGGACTCGAGACAAACCTACTGTTAGTCCGACCCGTACATGGATGACGGCGGACCAGGACACCCGAATGTGTGCCATGCATGCATTTGACGTAACCGGAGATGGGTGGCATGGGGTACACCTAAATGTCCAAGTATGACCCAGTCATGCATGGACGACCCTTTGGATTTAGGAGACTTGAGTGGGCTAGGAAAGCCGGGTGTGGAAAAGCCAGGTGTAGGTGTATCGTGGACGGGCTTGGTGGGTATGGAGGGCCCGGCCCGTAGGAAAGGGCTATGATAGTGGACTCCCTCTAAGAAGTGAAGTATATATGGAGGGTCTAAGGATCCACTAGGGAGTGGGTCAAAGGGATCAAAGAAGGTATGACCCCTTGTGGTGGGTTCCCATACGTCACGGTCCCACGTGTAGAAGTTTTGAAGGTGTGGATAGTCACCTTCTTGAATTGTGACGGGTGGGACGGGGATCCTAGGCAAGAAGTATGATTCTTCCCTCGGACAAAAGGGTATGAATTCGGGCTCGTCCGGTAGCGGGAGAAGTAGAAGAACCTCCGTGGTGACACAACCCACGGTGCACTCAGAGGTAATGGACCCGAAGGCCGGATGGGTGAAGCTAAGACTAGCGGGTTGGTCAAAGCCTCGGGCCAAAAGATGCGTCAACTCCCATTGTGAATCTAATCCCATGACAAGATCATCCAACGTATCAACATGGTGACGAGATCGAAATGTGGTATGGAATGAGTTGACCGGCACTATAGGTAGGATGGAGTCCATGGATGGAAAGGGAGGTGGGACCAAGCCATCCTTGAGCCAACTAAAAAGTGGCTCGGCGATGTATAGTGTACCCGTTAGAAATACGGGTGGCTCGGTCCTTGGTGGCTCCAAATGAGATGGTTCTGAATCATGTTCGGACATAGAGAGTGTTGACATTGGAGCTCTCATGGATGAGGAAGGAATGTCCTTCTCGTGGTGAAGGGGTCCTTGGGGTGGCTCCGGGAACAACCAATCTACCCCGATAGACCGATCTAGGCTAGTACTAAACCGATCTAGGCTTGTACTAAACCTTTGCACTTGTCCCATCATGGCTTGGAACATGGCGCCCACTTCATCGGGACTATAAGCTCGGGATGCGGCCATGGTTGCAAAGATGGGGTTGGACCCCCTAGGAATGGAGATGCAAGACCATTTTTTTTAAAGTAAAATGTTATGCTAACTAATGCACCTAGACATGACCAAAACTCGGTACGTGGCGGAGATAACCGATCCGAAGATCACTCGCGCAAGTGTGTGGCTGTAATATCCCGGACCATTCGGATCCTTCTTCGTGGGTCCCGGATCTAGTTTTCGGAGCGTCCAACTCCGTTGTGTCCGAAATTTCGTTTCGGACATCTTTCGTGTTCGGATCGGCGCGATCCGGAGTTGTTTCGGAGGCCCGGAGGCGTTCCGCGACTTTTCCATGTGTGTTTTCCGATTTTCGGTGTGTGTTTCAGCTTTTACTTCGGAAGCTCGCTGCGGGTGAACCGGGCCGTTCACCTGGGCACGAGTGATACCGTTGCGATCAGTGCATTCCGAGGATCGCGGGGGTGTAATTTTCTATTTTTTTGAAATTTTCCGGATTTTTTGGATTTCCTATAAATACCCCCCCTATTTCTCTCTCCTCCCCCACCCTCTTCTTCTTCTTCTTCCTCCTCTCTTCTCCTCCACCGTAACCCTCTCCCTCTCTTCCTCTCGGTTGACCGCGGCGGACCCCTCTCCGGCTACAGACGGCGGCGGGGCGACGGCGCGGTGACGTGGGCGGCGGCGAGGCGATTGTGGGGGCGTGCGGTGCTCGCAGGAAGCTTGAAGGACGAGGGTTTTCTAAGGCGTTCTTCGCGATTCACGAACGATCCGGCGGAGCATTCGCTCCATTGAGGTAGGGTGACGTTCCTTAGCCTCTTGCCGTTCATTTCCGTGGTTTGTAGGCCGCGGGGAGGCCGAGAGGGGCTTGATTGAGCGGGTTTGGGGTTTTCCATGATTTGGGGAGAGTTCGCCCGATCTATGGTTTTAGCCCGCGATTTCGCATTTGGATGGCTTAGATGCATGCTAGGGGTCCCCAGGGGTCTTCCCCTTTATTTTCCCCCTCTCCGGTGGAGGCACGGGGGCGTGATCGAAGTTTTTGGGGTTTTCCCGCCGTAGCGTGCTCGGGAGTGTGTAACGGTCACTCCAGTGACCGTCACATGCTTGTGACGCCCCTAGAGGGGTGTGTTACATTCCTGAGTAGTGTTTTTGGGGGTCGGGGGCTATAACGGCCCCATGATAGACCGCCATTTGCCTATGACGCGCTTGGGTAGGGCCGTCAGGGGCTTTCGACCGTTGGTTTGTGACCGTTGGGGGTCAGGTCATGTAACGCACCGGGCTAGGCGTGTTACATGCGTGCAACGCGCTGGGGCAGGCGCGTTACTTCCTGTTTTCACCCGAAGTGTGAGGGCCATGTAACGCGCTGGGCCCGGCGCGTTACATGCGTGTAACGCGCCGGAGCTGGGCCGTTATATCCTTTTTGGCTTTGGGAGCGTGGTGGGGGTGTGTAACGCATGGGGCCAAGCGCGTTACATTCTTGTAACGCGCCTGGACCAGGCCGTTACATCCCTTTCCCCTCTGACCGTGTGACGGTCTGTTTTGAATCGTTAGGCGCATGTAACGGTCTCGCCTAGACCGTTACTTGCTTGTGACGGCCCTAGGGTGGACCGTCACATGCCTGGTTGCCCCATGAGGGTGGCAACCCCGTTTTTACTCCGACTGTGGCCACCGTGCGACGGGGCTGGTACGTGGGGTGGTTCCCGCACGTCGTCAGATTCGGACGTTGTTTTCTGTTGACTCGAGAGTCTACTCCTTTAGTGACCCTCCACTAGTCGTAGCCTGCTTACACGCGAGTGGTCCCACCTGGGAGTAGGTGGAGAGGCTTACCCTGAGGACGGTTTTAGACTGGTTACCGTTGGGCCCCTCGTCAAATCAGAGTCCAGTGCCGGGGGAAAACCAGTCAGAGGGCCAGACCTAGGACGCGTGGTCTGTGTGTGCACACGTGGTTGGGGATAGTGGACGCACGTCGACGGGCGTGACCCTAGCTAGTCACTTGTTTGTGGTTACTTGTTCGGTGTTCGCGCCTTTGGTAGGAGCTACCACGTCAGGCGGATCACCTGCGGTGCGGTGTAAGACGTCAGGGGACGCTACCGGCTGTGCTTCTAGTGGGTGGTACTCCTGTCGAGTTCGGAGTGTCAGACTGTCAGTCAAGTGTTTCTGACCTTCGGGTTTTGTCGGTTCGATCGTTGAGCTTCGGTCTTCTCTCCGTGGCGCGTGTGTCGGTTTGCGCACCACAGAACCGTGTTTGTAGAGTACAGGGCTTTCCTTTCCGAGGTACTCTCCTACCGCTAGCGTAGTGGTTTCCCGTTTTACGAGGTAGGGTTCTAGTGATCCCTACTGAGTCTTGTTCCGAGACTCATTCCCTACGTGTTTTCACCGTGTTTCAGGTGAGGCGCCGCCCCGGGGGAGCGCGTCTGGGGTGCAGCGTGGTGCGGGTGCCCAGAGGTAGTGCCAGAGGTCAGAGCCGGGGTATGTCCCGTGTAGCTGTACTTTCCTTTCTTGTCACTGTACTAGTCGTGGACTGCTGTTATTGTTATTTTATATTGTGGACCATGTAAAATGTTAATTCATTTCCTGCTTAATATTAAACTGTTTAATTTCTGTAATTATTTGTGATACTTGTGTAGTTTCCACACCATCCTTCTAACCCTTTCGAGGCTTCGGACTCGTGGGTGGCGGTGTGCGTCTCGGGTTATCGGGCCTTCCCGGTAATCGGATTCTCGGGTCGTTACAGCTGGTATCAGAGCGCGGTTGTGGAATTACATGAGAATCATAGGTAATCGTAGTGGTCCACTAGTCCACAGCAATGATGTACAGGTGACGCTGGCATTGGGCACCGCGTGTTTATTTTGACCTTGCCGTTTTCGTGTTTTCTGTCTTGTGCTTTAGGAGCGAGTATGGCGCCGAGGCGGAGCTCTCGCTCTCTGCAGGGGCAGTCGGCTGGAGGTCAGGAGATCCAGCAGGGGGTCCAGAGGGACCAGGAGGAGCATAGCAGAGCGCCACTGGGGGCTACCGAGGCCGCGGATACCGCGAGGGTTCCAGGGGCTGAGGATTTCTTCCGTGGCATGTACCAGCTTATGTCTCAGCAGTTCGGTGGAGAGGCTGGTGAGGGCTCGTCAGCTAGGGGTGGGCCAGGCCGAGCAGTGAGGGACTTTCTGCAGTTCCATCCGCCTTACTTCAGCGGCCAGGCAGACCCTGATGCGGCTCGTGATTGGCTTGATGAGATGGAGCGGGTGTTCAGTTCTGCGAAGAGTGCTGCCGAGGACAGAGTGGTGTTGGCCTACAACCAGTTGCAGGGTACGGCTCGGAAGTGGTGGTCTTCCGAGTGGAAGACGTCCTTTCAGCTTCGTCCACTTGAGTAGGTCGAGTGGGACGAATTCGTCAGTGCTTTCGAGCGTACGTACTGTCCAGATTATGTTGCTACGCAGCGGATGCGGGAGTTTCTGGAGCTGGTGCAGGGCGACATGTCCGTGTTGCAGTACAGGGCCCGATTTATCGAGCTGGGTCGGTATGCACCTCACATCATGGAGCATGAGAGGGTGAAGACCGCGCAGTTTGTTCAGGGCTTGAGGCAGGAGCTGAGGCACCATCTGATTGCGAACGGGGCCACTGATCTTGAGACAACGTCTCGTATTGCGGCTTCTTTGGAAATGGATATGCAGAGGACTCGAGGACCGATCAGCCAGGGGCAGTCCTTGTCAGGTCGCAGCCAGCAGTCGGCTACCCAGCAACATGGTTCTTTCCAGCATGCGTCGGGTGGTTCAGGAGTACCGGCATCGGCAGCTTCGGTGACAGGATCTGCGTCTTTCGGTACGAAGGTCAAGAAGTTCTTCTCGAAGAATTTCAGAAAGAAGAAGTCCAAGGACCAGCGTGTCCGGATGTCGAGGATATCTCGGTGGTGTGCGAGTTTCTCGATATTTTTCCAGAGGACTTACCTGGAGTATCTCCCCAGCGGGAGATCGATTTCGTTATCGAGGTGGTGCCGGGTACGGGACCTTTGGCGAAAGCTCCCTACCGTATGGCCCCCACTGAGTTAAGGGAATTACGGGCGCAGTTACAGGAGTTGCTGGCCAAGGGGTACATTCGTCCTAGCTTTTTCCCTTGGGGTGCGCCAGTGTTGTTCGTGAAAAATGAGGACGATAGCTTGCGGTTGTGCATTGACTACTGGCAGCTGAATGAGGTAACCATTAAGAACAAGTATCCGTTGCCGCGGATTGATGATTTATTCGACCAGCTTCAGTCTGCCCAAGTGTTCTCGAGGATTGATTTACGATCTGGTTACTATCAGTTGAGGATTCGCGAGTCCGATGTGGAGAAGACTGCGTTTAGTTCGAGGTACGGGCATTATGAGTTTCTGGTGATGCCGTTCGGGCTCACCAATGCCCCCGCAGCCTTCATGGACTTGATGCAGAGGGTGTTTTATCCGTACTTGGACCAGTTCGTGGTCGTATTTATGGAGGACATCCTTATTTATTCATGGTCTGCCGAGGAGCATGCGTACCATTTGGGTGTGGTGCTGCAGACGTTGCGAGATCACCAGTTGTATGCGAAGCTCAGTAAGTGCGAGTTCTGGCTTCACGAGGTGCACTTTTTAGGGCACGTGATTTCTGGTGATGGTATTTCCGTGGACCTTGCCAATGTCGATGCAGTGATGTAGTGGCCGAGGCCGAGGTCGGTGATGGAGATCCGGAGTTTCTTGGGGCTTGCGGGCTATTATCGTCGGTTTATCCAGGATTTTTCCCGCGTTGCTGCCCCGATGACCAGACGTACGCGGAAGTATGTGCCTTTCGTCTGGAGTGATGAGTGTGAGCAGAGTTTCAGAGAACTAAAGAGATTGCTCACCTCGGCTCCGGTGTGGGTTTTACCTTCTAGATCGGGAGGTTTTGTGGTGTGTACAGATGCTTCCGGGGTCGGATTGGGTGCTGTATTGATGCAACATGGTAGAGTGGTGGCCTATGCATCTCGCCAGCTGAAGCGCCACGAGGAGAACTACCCTACCCATGACCTAGAGTTGGCGGCTATGATCTTCGCACTGAAGATCTGGAGGCATTATCTGTACGGCGAGAGGTTCGAAGTGTTCACTGACCATCAGAGTTTGAGGTATGTGTTCACGTAGAGGGACCTTAACATCAGGCAGAGGCGTTGGATGGAGTTTATGAAGGATTATGACTTCACCCTGTCTTATCAGCCGGGCAGGATGATTGTCGTCGCCGATGCTTTGAGTCGGAAGGTCGCGGTCAGTGCCTTGATGTTGAGGAAGTGGAGGCTCTCGGAACAAGTGTCCGAAGTTTCTTTCAGGCTCAAGATTCCCCAGGAGTCAGGGTTAGCGGTGCTTGCGAGTCTGACTGTCACGCATGTCATCCACCGTCAGTTGACCGAGGCTCAGCATGCAGACCCTGAGTTGCCCCGGATTTTGGCCTTGGCTGATGTGGAGCTCGGCGAGGACGGTGCTGCGAGATTTCGTGGTAGGCTGTACGTCCCAACCGATGAGCAGGTTTGTAATATCCTGGACCTTTTGGATCCTTCTTCGTGGGTCTCGGATCTGGTTTCTCGGCGCGTCCGACTCCGTTGTGTTCAAAATTTCGTTTCAGTCATTCTTCGTGTTCGGATCGGCGCGATTCGGAGTCGTTTCGGAGGCCCGGAGGCGTTCCGTGGCTTTTCCGCGCGTGTTTTCCGATTTTCGGTGTGTGTTTCGGCAATTCCTTCGGAACCTCGCTGCGGGTGAACCGGACCGTTCACCTGGACACGAGTGGTACCGTTGCGATCAGTGCGTGTCGAGGATTCTGGATATATAATTTTCTATTTTTTGGTATTTTCCAGAATTTTTGGATTTTCTTATAAATACCCCCCTATTTTCTCTCTCTCCCCCACCTTCTCTTTCCTCTTCTTCTTCCTCCTCCGTTTCCCCCCACCGTGACCTCTCCCTCTCCCTCTCTTCCTCCCATTCGACCGCGGCGAGCTCCTCTCTGGCTGCAGACAGCGGCGGGGTGACGGCGCGGCGACGTGGGCGGCGGCGAGGCGATCGTGGGGACGTGCGGTGCTCGTGGGAAGCTTGAAGAACGAGGGTTTTTCCAAAGCGATTTCTTGCGTTCGTGGACGATCCGGCGGAGCATTTGCTCCATTGAGGTAGGGTGACGTTCCCTAGCTCCCGGCCATTCATTTCCGTGGTTTATAGGCTGGGGGGAGGCCGAGAGGGGTGTGATTGAGCATGTTGGGGTTTTTCCATGATTTGGGGAGAGCTCGCCCGATCTATGGATTTGACGCATGATTTCGCGTTTTGATGGCCTAGAATCATACTAGGGGTCCCCAGGGGTCTTCCCCTTTGATTTCTCCCTCTCCGGTGGAGGCATGGGGGCGTGGTTGAAGTTTTTGGGCTTTCCCGCCGTTCTCGCCGTCGGGCGCGTGTGACGGTCCTTCCAGGGACCGTCACATGATGTAACCCGCCTCTAGGGGGGCCGTCACATGCCCTTTGGTTAGCCTTCGGGGGTCAGGGACTGTGACGGTCCCACGATTGACCGCCACTTGTTTGTGACGCGCCTGGGCTGGGCCATCATGGGCTTTCCGACCGTTGGTTTTTGACCGTTAGGGGTCTGCGTGTGTAACGCGCCAGGGCGAGCGCGTTACATCCGAGTGACGCGCTGGGGTGAGCGCGTTACTCCCTGGGTTACCCCAGGTGTGAGGGGCGCGTAACGCGCTGGGCCAGGGGCGTTACATTCGTGTAGCGCGCTGGGGCAGGCGCGTTACATCTTACTTTCTCGAGGGGAGCGTGAGGCGCGTGTAACGCGCCAGGGCGGGCGCGTTACATTCGCGTAACGCGTTGGGTCAGGCGCTTTACATTCGTGTAACGCGTTGGACCAAGCGCGTTACCCTCTGCGTTCCTCAGGCCGTGTAACGGTCTGCGTTAGACCGCCAAATGTGTGTGTAACGGTCTCGCCTAGACCGTTACACACATGTGACGGTCCCGGGGTGGACCGTCAGGCGCCTGGTTGCCCCGAGAGGGCTGCAACCCCGTTTTTAGTCCGACTGTGGCCACCGTGCGACGGGGCCGGTGCATGGGGTGATCCCCGTGCGTCGTCGGATGCGGGCGTCATTTTCCGTGACTTGAGAGTCTACTCCTTCTGTGACCCTCCACTAGTCATAGCCTACCAGTACGCGGTACCGGTCGCACCAGGGAGTGGTGTACGGGCTTACCCTTAGAGGCGGTTTATGGACCGGTTGCCGTCGGGCCCCACGTCTTGCAGCCAGAGTCCGGCTGAGGGGAAAACCGGTCAGAGGACCAGACCAGGGACGCACGGTCTGTGTGTGCACACGTGGTTGGGGGCGGTTTGACCCACGTCGACGGGCGTGACCCCAGCTAGTCACTTGTTTATGGTTACTTGTTCGGTGTTCGTGCCTTAGGTAGGCGCTACCACGTCAGGCAGTTCACCTGTGGTGCGGTGTAAGTCGTCAGGGGACGCTACCGACTGTGCTTCTAGTGGGAGGTACTCCTGTCGAATACGGAGTGTCAGACTGTCAGTTTCGTGGCTTTGACCTTCGGATTTGCCAGGTCGACCGTTGAGTTTCGGTTGTCTCACCGCGGCACGTGTGCCGATTTGCGTGCCGTAGGGTCTTTGTTGTGTAGAGTACATGGCTTTCCTTTCCGAGGTACTCTCCTACTGCTAGCGTAGTGGTTTCCCATTTTACGAGGTAGGGTTCGAGTGATCCCTACTGAGTCTTGTTCCGAGACTCATTCCCTGCGTGTTTTCACCGTGTTTCAGGTGAGGCGTCGCCCCAGGGGAGCGCGTCTGGGGTGCAGCGTGGTGCGGGTACCCAGAGGTAGTGCCAGAGGTCAGAGCCGGGATATGCCCCGTGTAGCTGTACTTTTCTTTCTTGTCACTGTACTAGTTGTGGACTACTGTTGTTGTTATTCATTTTTAATTGTGGACCATGTAAATTGCTAATTTATTTCCTGCTTAATATTATAACTATTTAATTTCTGCAATTACTTGTGATACTTGTGTAGTTTTCACACCATCCTTCTAACCCTTCCGAGTCTTCGGACTCGTGGGTGGCGGTGCGAGTCTCGGGTTATCGGGCCTTCCCGGTAATCAGATTCTCAGGTCGTTACAGCTGGTATCAGAGCGCGATTGTGGAATTACATGCGAATCATAGGTAATTGTAGTGGTCCACTTGTCCACAACAATGATGTACATTTGACACTGGCATCGGGCATCGTGTGTTTTTTATATTGACCATGTCGTTTTCGTGTTTTCTGTCTTTTGCTCCAGGAGCGAGCATGGCGCCGAGGAGGAGCTCTCGCTCTCAGCAGGGGCAGTCGGCTGGAGGTCAGAAAATCCAGCAGGGGGTCCAGGGGGACCAGGAGGAGCATAGCAGAGCGCCACTAGGCCGCGGATACTCCGAGGGTTCCGGGGGCCGAGGATTTCTTCCGTGGCATGTACCAGCTTATGTCTCAACAGTTCGGTGGAGAGGCTGGTGAGGGCTCATCAGCTTGGGGTGGGCCAGGCCGAGCAGTGAGAGACTTTCTGCATTTCCATCCACCTTACTTCAGCGGCCAGGCAGACCCTGATGCGGCTCGTGATTGGCTTGATGAGATGGAGCGGGTGTTCAGTTCTGCGAAGATTGTTGCCGAGGACAGAGTGGTGTTGGCTTACAACCAGTCGCAAGGTACGGCTCGGAAGTGGTGGTCTTCCGAGTGGAAGACGTCCTTTCAGCTTCGTCCACTTGAGCAGGTCGAGTGGGATGACTTCGTCAGTGCTTTCGAGCGTACGTACTGTCCAGATTATGTTGCTACGCAGCGGATGAGGGAGTTCCTGGAGCTGGTGCAGGGCGACATGTCCGTGTTGCAGTACAGGAGCCGGTGACCCAGTTGTCCTGTGATTTGGCAGTGGAGTTGTCTTCGGGTGATTTCATGATCACTCCGTATTGGTTCGATCTTGTTCTGGTTTGGATCGATAGGCGGAGTATGCCAGGCAGGTTGTATGCGTTGCAGCTTCGGGATTACGATGTGATGCTAGGCATGGACTGGCTCGAGACTCATGGAGTGGTGGTGGATTGTGGAATGAAGAGGGTCTACTTCCAGCATCCGAGCAAGCGGACCTTCTATTTCCAAGGTATCCGTTCCACCTCTTCTCGATTCCTCATTTCTGCTATTCGAGCCCGTCGGTTGCTTGATTCTGGTTGTCAGGGTTTTCTCGCGTCTGTGGTTGTGTCTGACCAGATGGAGCCGAATGTCGAGGACATTTTGGTGGTGTGCGAATTTCCTGACGTTTTTCCCGAGGAGTTGCCTGGATTGCCTCCCCAGCGGGAGATCAATTTTGTGATCGAGGTTGTGCCTGGTACGGGACCCTTGGTGAAGGCTCCCTACCGTATGGCCCCCGCTGAGTTGAGAGAGTTGAGGGCGCAGTTGCAGGAGCTGCTGGACAAGGGGTATGTTCATCCTAGCTTTTCCCCTTGGGGTGCGCCTGTATTGTTTGTGAAGAAGAAGGACGGTAGTCTGCGGCTATGTATTGACTATCGGCAGCTGAATGAAGTGACCATTAAGAACAAGTATCTGTTGCCACGGATTGATGATTTGTTCGACCAGCTTCAGTCTGCGCGAGTGTTCTTGCAGATTGATTTACGGTCCGGTTACTATCAGCTGAGAATTCGTGAGTCCGATGTGGAAAAGACTGCATTCAGTACGAGGTACGGACATTATGAGTTTTTGGTGATGCCGTTCGGGCTCACTAATGCCCCAGCAGCCTTCATGGACTTGATGCAGAGGGTGTTTCGTCCGTATTTGGACCAGTTCGTGGTCATTTTCGTGGACGACATCCTTGTTTATTCGCAGTCTGCCGAGGAGCACGCGTACCATTTGGGTGTGGTGCTGCAAACGTTGCGAGATCACCAGTTGTATGCGAAGCTCAGCAAGTGCGAGTTTTGGCTCGACGAGGTGCACTTTCTGGGGCACGTGCTTTCTGGTGATGGCATTTCCGTGGACCCCGCCAAGGTCGAGACAGTAATGCAGTGGCCGAGGCTGAGGTCAGTGACGGAGATCCGGAGTTTCTTGGGGCTTGCGGGCTATTATCGCCGGTTTATCCAGGATTTTTCTCGCATTGCGGCCCCGATGACTAGACTCACGCGGAAGGATGTGCCTTTCGTCTGGTCTGAGGAGTGTGAGCAGAGTTTCAGGGAACTGAAGAGATTGCTCACCTTGGCTCCGGTGTTGGTTTTGCCTTCTGGATCGGGAGGTTTCGTGGTGTGTACAGATGCTTCTGGCGTTGGATTGGGAGCTGTGTTGATGCAACATGGTAGAGTGGTGGCTTATGCATCTCGGCAGCTAAAGCCCCACGAGGAGAACTACCCTACCCATGACCTTGGGTTGGCGGTGGTGATCTTCGCGCTGAAGATCTGGAGGCATTATCTGTACGGCGAGAAGTTCGAGGTGTTCACTGACCATCAGAGTTTGAGGTACGTGTTCTCGCAGTGGGACCTGAACCTCAGGCAAAGGCGTTGGATGGAATTCATGAAGGATTATGACTTCACCCGGTCTTATCAGCCGGGCAGGATGAATGTCGTCGCCGATGCCCTGAGTCAGAAGGTCACAGTCAGTGCCTTGATGTTGAGAAAGTGGAGGCTCTGGGAACAAGTGCCCGAAGTATCTTTCAGGCTCAAGATTCCCCAGGAGCCATGGTTGGCAGTGCTTGCGAGTCTGACTGTCACTCCTGCTATCCGTCGTCAGGTGACAGAGGCTCAGCATGCGGACCCTGAGTTGCCCCAGATTTTGGCGATGGCTGATGTGGAACTCGGCGAGGACGGTGCTACGAGGTTTCGCGACAGGCTGTATGTCCCAGCGGAGGAGCAGATTCGTCGTGCGGTGTTGCGCGAGGCTCATGGGAGCAGGTACACCGTACACCCGGGTGCGACAAAGATGTATCGGAACTTGCGAAGGCAGTTCTGGTGACCTAGCATGAAGAGAGATGTCGCAGAATTTGTGGCCAGGTGCCTGATCTGTCAGCAGGTGAAGGCGGAGCATCAGCGACCAGGAGGTACTCTCTAGCCCTTGGATGTTCTTGTGTGGAAGTGAGACCACGTGACCACGGATTTTATGGTGGGGTTGCCGAGGACCCCGGGTGGGCAGGACAGTATTTGGTTGCTGGTGGATAGGCTGACGAAGGTGACTCGGTTGTTACCGGTCAAAGTCAGCTAGAGCGTGTCCAAGTTAGCTCGTTTGTATATTGAGCAGATCATGCCGTTGCATGGGATTGCCGTTTCGATCGTGTCAGATCGGGATCCGCGCTTCACTTCTGGATTCTGGAGGAGTTTCCAGCGAGCTCTTGGCACGGAGGTGGCATTTAGCTCGGCGTATCATCCTCAGCCGGATGGTCAATCTGAGAGGACCATTCAGACTTTGGAGGACATGCTGAGATCCTGCTGTCTGGAGTGGCAGGGGAGTTGGATTCATCACCTACCATTGGTGGAGTTTGCCTATAACAACAGCTATCATTCGAGCATTGGTATGGCTCCCTATGAGGCTCTGTATGGGCGTCCTTGTCGGACTCCACTTGATTGGTTTGAGGTTGGTGAGCGTGTTTTGACGGGACCAGAGTTGGTGTAGCAATGTGTGGATGTTGTGCACCTGGTTCGTCAGAACATGTTGGCGGCCCAGAGTCGGCAGAAGAGCTATGCTGACCGTAGGAGGCAGCCTCTCGAGTTCGCCGTGGGCGATCGTGTGTTCTTGAGAGTTTCTCCGATGAAGGGGGTGATGCGTTTTGGGCGGCGTGGGAAGCTGAGTCCCCGCTACATTGGTCCTTTTGTGATCTTGGAGCGCATCGGTGAGGTTGCTTACCGGTTGCAGTTACCCCTTGAGTTGGCGTCGGTGCATGACGTGTTCCACGTCTCGATGTTGCGGAAGTATATGCCCGATGACTCTCATGTGCTCGAGATTCCTGTTTGGCCTGAGGTGACTCCAGATCTTTCTCTCCAAGAGTTTCCGATCCACGTGGAGGATAGGCGAGAGCAGCGCCTGCGGAACAAGATCATCCCCTTGGTAAAGGTGGTGTGGCAGCGGCACTCTGGTGGTGAGGCTTCTTGAGAACGTGAGGATGAGATGCGTCAGCAGTTCCCGTATCTGTTTGAGTGAGTCTTCCTCTTCTTTCCCCTTTGGTTGTTCTCAATTTCGAAAACGAAATTCTTTAAGGGGGGAGGGCTGTAATATCCCGGACCTTTCGGATCCTTCTTCGTGGGTCCCGGATCTGGTTTTCGGAGCATCCGGCTCCGTTGTGTCCGAAATTTCGTTTCGGACATCTTTCGTGTTCGGATCGGCGTGATCCGGAGTTGTTTCGGAGGCCCGGAGGCATTCCGCGGCTTTTCCGTGTGTGTTTTCCGATTTCCGGTGTGTGTTTCGGCTTTTACTTCGGAAGCTCGCTGCGGGTGAACCGGGCCGTTCACCTGGGCACGAGTGGTACCGTTGCGATTGGTGCATTCCGAGGATCGCGGGGGTGTAATTTTCTATTTTTCAGAATTTTCTGGATTTTCCGGATTTCCTATAAATACCCCCCCCTATTTCTCTCTCCTCCCCCACCCTCTTCTTCTTCTTCTTCTTCTCCTTCTTCCTCCTCTCTTCTCCTCCACCGTAACCCTCTCCCTCTCTTCCTCCTGGTTGACCGCGGCGGACCCCTCTCCGGCTACAGACGGCGGCGGGGCGACGGCGCGGTGACGTGGGCGGCGGCGAGGCGATTGTGGGGGCGTGCGGTGCTCGCGGGAAGCTTGAAGGACGAGGATTTTCTAAGGCGTTCTTCACGATTCAAAAACGATCCGGCGGAGCATTTGCTCCATTGAGGTAGGGTGACGTTCCTTAGCCTCTTACCGTTCATTTCCGTGGTTTGTAGGCTGCGGGGAGGCCGAGAGGGGCTTGATTGAGCGGGTTTGGGGTTTTCCATGATTTGGGGAGAGTTCGCCCGATCTATGGTTTTAGCCCGCGATTTCACGTTTGGATGGCTTAGATGCATGCTAGGGGTCCCCAGGGGTCTTCCCCTTTATTTTCCCCCTCTCCGGTGGAGGCACGGGGGCGTGGTCGAAGTTTTTGGGGTTTTCCCGCCGTAGCGTGCTCGGGAGTGTGTAACGGTCACTCCAGTGACCGTCACATGCTTGTGACGCCCCTAGAGGGGTGCGTTACATTCCTGAGTAGTGTTTTTGGGGGTCGGGGGCTGTAACGGCCCCACGATAGACCGCCATTTGCCTATGACGCGCTTGTGTAGGGCCGTCAGGGGCTTTCGACAGTTGGTTTGTGACCGTTGGGGGTCAGGCCATGTAACGCACCGGGCTAGGCGCGTTACATGCGTGCAACGCGCTGGGGCAGGTGCGTTACTTCCTGTTTTCACCCGAAGTGTGAGGGCCATGTAACGCGCCGAAGCTGGACCAGGCCGTTACATCCCTTTCCCCTCTGACCGTGTGACGGTCTGTTTTGAATCGTTAGGCGCATGTAACGGTCTCGCCTAGACCGTTACTTGCTTGTGACGGCCCTAGGGTGGACCGTCACATGCCTGGTTGCCCCATGAGGGTGGCAACCCCGTTTTTACTCCGACTGTGGCCACCGTGCGACGGGGCTGGTACGTGGGGTGGTTCCCGCACGTCGTCGGATTCGGACGTTGTTTTCCGTTGACTCGAGAGTCTACTCCTTTAGTGACCCTCCACTAGTCGTAGCCTGCTTACACGCGAGTGGTCCCACCTGGGAGTAGGTGGAGAGGCTTACCCTGAGGACGGTTTTAGACTGGTTACCGTCGGGCCCCTCGTCAAATCGGAGTCCAGTGCCGGGGGAAAACCAGTCAGAGGGCCAGACCTAGGACGCGTGGTCTGTGTGTGCACACGTGGTTGGGGACAGTGGACGCACGTCGACGGACGTGACCCCAGCTAGTCACTTGTTTGTGGTTACTTGTTCGGTGTTCGTACCTTTGGTAGGAGCTACCACGTCAGGCGGATCACCTGCGGTGCGGTGTAAGACGTCAGGGGACGCTACCGGCTGTGCTTCTAGTGGGTGATACTCCTGTCGAGTTCGGAGTGTCAGACTGTCAGTCAAGTGTTTCTGACCTTCGGGTTTTGTCGGTTCGATCGTTGAGCTTCGGTCTTCTCTCCGTGGCGCGTGTGTCGATTTACGCGCCACAGAACCGTGTTTGTAGAGTACAGGGCTTTCCTTTCCGAGGTACTCTCCTACCGCTAGCGTAGTGATTTCCCGTTTTACGAGGTAGGGTTCGAGTGATCCCTACTGAGTCTTGTTCCGAGACTCATTTCCTGCGTGTTTTCACCGTGTTTCAGGTGAGGCGCCGCCCCGGGGGAGCGCGTCTGGGGTGCAGCGTGGTGCGGGTGCCCAGAGGTAGTGCCAGAGGTCAGAGCCGGGGTATGCCCCGTGTAGCTGTACTTTTCTTTCTTGTCACTGTACTAGTCGTGGACTGCTGTTATTGTTATTTTATATTGTGGACCATGTAAAATGTTAATTCATTTCCTGCTTAATATTAAACTGTTTAATTTCTGCAATTATTTGTGATACTTGTGTAGTTTCCACACCATCCTTCTAACCCTTCCGAGTCTTCGGACTCGTGGGTGGCGGTGCGAGTCTCGGGTTATCGGGCCTTCCCGGTAATCGGATTCTCGGGTCGTTACAGTGGCCGTCCCGATAGGCGTAGCCGAACGTTCGGACAACACCTTTTGATATACCAAGTAAAGGGATGCAATGCAAAAAGACACATATTTTTTTTGACACCCTAGACTCAATTGGCGTTCTGATACCAAATTGATGCGGGACGAGACACGGACACGACAAGCTCGCGGTTGTCCCTTAACGAGGGAAGCGTCGGACGTGCACGGTTGAGAAACCGGCAGTGAGCTAGGGTGGTCGGCTCTCACTTGTGCCCGGATCGGGTCACGGGACGGTCTCGCTCACTCTCTCGCAGCAGCGGTGATATGAAATTATAGCGGGCTAGGTCCTAAAACATGCTCTCTAGCAGTGGCATAAACAAGCATATATGGAAATAAGCTAAATGCCAAGCAAGGAGCGAATACGATACCTCCACGCGCTCGGCGTGGGGACGACGGACCCGGCCGAAGTCGTACTCCCGGGACAGTTAATACATAAAGATTACAGCAATGAGTTACAGCCCACTCCATGCAGGGAGGTAAAGGGCGACACAATGGGGTCCGGGAGGACCGATTTCGGGTTGACGGGCGGCTTCTCGCGTAGCTTCGGCCGCACACGTACTCGCGCCTGTGGGGCCCACTTGCTGTCCGGAGGGGCCGTGTGGGATCCGGTGGCACTGCTGTGGTGGTGGATGCCTGGATGAGTGCTCCCTGGAGTGGAGGCGCGCTGGTTCGCCGGCCGGAGGCCGGGCGGCTCCGATCGGCACCGGTCGGAACAACCGGCCACGGATCTGTAACTTCTGGTTTTCAGCGCGCGTCCCGGCGAGAACGGACGCTGCGATCAGCCCCGATATTGGATCGACACGAAACTGGCGCCGTTGGAAAGCTAACTTCAAATACTTCAATCTAGGCTTAAAGATCTGGCCTGGATCTACACGGATCTGGGCTTTAATGAATTTACAACCTCCTGTTATACAGTAGCCGAACACTCAGATCTGCAGGGCTATTCTCTGAGAACTGCCTTTGACCGATATGTGAACGTCCGAATCTGAAGTGGTGGTCTTCAGAAAAGTTGTAGGACATCAAGCTAGGAAAACGGTAAAACTAGTTTGGACAAGTTTGGATGTGGCTACGAATTGATAGTATGTTTGCACTAACGGTGGGTCGGATCTGGAAATGGGTTGAAAGCACTGTAGGTGAGATAGAACACAAATTTTGAAAAATGGATAGAGGGAGGATAAAAAATAAATAAAAATGGTGGATGTAGGGGATGATGGACAGAACTTTCAGTAAAATTGGCAGGGTTTATAAAATTCAAAAAGGTGGTCGGAGATGGGAAACTCAGAGATGTTGTCACTGTAGATAGAGACAAAATAGATCTGGGAATGTAAAATGAACGAAAATGGAAAATTACTAAATGGAGGAGTTTGGACGTGAAAATTTAGGTGGAGGTGGGGATTCAAGGTAAGAACACACCCTCAAAATGTTAAATCCAGCTGAGCTCGTGGCTGACAGCAAGAATTCGTGGAAGTCACCTCTGTCCAGCAGGACAGAACCTTGACGATGGCTCCGTGGCGACTCGTAGGCGGCACGAACGGCGGCGGCGGCACAGATGATCACCGGAGATAGAGGGGAGGGGATAGGAGGTAGAAACCACTCTAGAACTGGAGGTTGGAGGAGAGGAACCAGAGGGGAGGAGCTGGAGGCGCAAGAAGCCTTTGGCCTTTCAACAAATTTTCTGAATTTTCACTGATTTCTAAATGAAAACACAAGGTTATATATGACTCCAATCAAATCAATTGTGCACCCTTGGATCTAGGGATGGGGATTGAAGGGCTGGGATGCAATGTGAACAACACACCTAATATATTTTTTAAATCTAACTTGACCATTTCTATTCAAACTTAGACTAATTCCATTCCAACTCTACCTAAATCACACCTACCTAGCCTAATAGGACAAGGAAGTGGGCGCCCCCCTTCATGGGCTTCTCATGGGTCAAGTATGGTCAAAGGCCATGTAACATGCCCACTAACCATGCTAGACTCTTCCACCCTTGGTGGCCCATGAGAGGGAGAAGCCTATTTGGGCCCAAGTGGCTATTAAGGTCCATAATGATGGCCTTATGACCCAATATGGAACAAGCTCCTAATGGACTCTACTAATGGCAACCTAGCCATTGACTCTACATTACAAATGGCCCAATGGCTTGTTATAAGCCTTACAAGGAGTCCAAATGAAAGAAATTACACAATTACAATCTCATACAAGCCATAACACACAAATACACTCCACCCGTATAAGGAAATCACATTTGATGCCCCATCATCTCCTCCTCTTCCTGTTCCTCTCTTTCTTCCATGGCGGAGCAACATCCTTCAACCGAGGCGCAGGAGGCCAGGCAGGGCATGGGACGTTTGGTGTCGCAGCCTGAGCATCCCATGCGCAGCGAGCTGGGCGAAGCCGAAGTAAAGAGGATGGAGAGACGTTACGGGCTGCCATGGCAGTACTACTTTTCTCCATCTAAGCCTTACGAGTCTAGTCTGGAAGTCCGGGCCTTTTCTGTACTTTCCTCTTGACTTGGAAATGTGGGTTTCGTCTCCCCCTCCACCCCTTTGTCGTGCGGTTGCTTCAGTTTTACCGACTGGCTCCAATTGGTTTCCAACTCGTACACTTTTAATTTTTCCTTCATCTTTCTCTGTCGCTCGTGTGGGCTTCACACTTCATTGGAGCTCTTCAATTCCTTCTTTGAGTTGAAGGAGCAGACCCATGCGGGTAAGGGCTTCTTCTATCTCAGGCGAGGAGGGGAAGGAGCTGCGTGTCCCTTTCTGCCAAAGATTCCTCTCACAAAGGGTGAAAGACCCAATTTTTTTGGGTGGGCTCATCCTTAGATGGCGCCTCCTGGGATTTCTCGACGGCGGTCAACTTCCATCCGTCCATCCCTCCGAAGCAAGCGGCGGTTTCTTCGGAGCTGGAGGAGGAGATCAAGGTTCTCCAGGAGAATCGCCGGTCGACCGCCGAGTTGATGATTGCGGCCAACATCGAGGATTATCCCTTCCGCGCAGTGCCGTCTCAAAGTAAGAACCCTAAGGTCCTGCGTCGCTGCTTCCGAGTCGAGCAGGTAGGCCTTCTTCTGATGTTCTGACTTCCGCTAGATTCTGGGCGGACGAATGACGAGGGGGAACAGCCATCGGAGCAGGAGATCGTCGATCTGGAGGAGACCCCTGTTCCGAGTGAACCCCAAGCTTCCGGGGGCCCCTCCTGTGCCCGAGATAGGGGTAAGCAGGTTGCTCGGGGAGATGCTCCAGAGCGCCGTGGGGCCAAACGCAAGGACCCTGAGGAGCGGCTGCTGCTATCCTCCATGAAGGCCTTGACTGTTGAGAAGAGGCAGCTAAAGAAGGCGGGGGTCATTTGCCCGGCTGAGAAGTGGGTCCGACTGGTCGAGGAGCCTTCGACCGAGGAAATCTGCCGTCCGGGTCCCCCGTCCATCGAGCCAGAGACAGCTACTGCTGGTGGGGGAGCCGTTACCGAGCATGCCAGACTGCAAATAGAGGCGATAGCCTCCGAATTCCAGGCCGAGGTCGGTGGGGCGCAGGATGAGGTGACATCCCAGTCCGTGCCGAGCGTTGTCGTCCCGAAAGTGGGGGTGCTCGGGGGGGATGCCCTGGTCTCGGGCCTTCCAGAAAGGACTCTCCCTCCTCCGGCTGGTGTCTCCACGGTTCGGGCTTCTCTATATCAACGTTGCCGATCCTTGGTGCCTTCGCTGAGTTGGGAAGGAATCAGACGCGGTCCTCCTTCTTTACTCTTCGAGAGGGTTATGGAGGGCGGTTTGATCATGGCCCAGCTGGGGGCCGAGATAACCGATTTCTTCGCTCGACTGGACAGTGAAGAGAGGTCCCTCTCTTGGGTTCGCGCTGAGTCTGATCGGAGGATCAGCCAGTTGAATTCTGAGCTTGAAGTCTCCCAGCGAGAGGCAACTTCGTTTCGAGCTCAGTTTCAATCGAGCCAAGAGGAGGCTCTAACTCTGACCGAGCAGCTGGCCCAGGCTCGCTATATGGCCGACCTGAAGGGCAAACTCCTGGAAGAGGAGCGTCAGTCTCAGGTCGAGGGTTACGAGCAATGGAGGGCCGAGCGAGAGGAGCTCGGCAACCAGGTCCGTGTGGCTGAGCGAGCGCAGGGGGCAGCCAAGGTCGCGCGAACTGAGGTTGAGGCGAAGTGGTCCAAGATCGAGAGGAGGTTGTTCGAGTCCGAGCAGAGGATAACTGAGCTTGAGAAGGAAGTGGAGCGAGCTGGGGAGGAGGCGATCGAACGATATAGAAGCTCAGAGAGTTATCGCGCAGTTCTCGAGAAGGCCACCTTCTCGTATTATGAGCCAGGCTACCGTCGGGGACTGCGGAAGGGATTTGCCCAAGGCTTCCATCATGCGGTCATTGAGGCCCAACAGTAGGTGACCGACGAGCTTGTCTTTCCTTCTGGGCAACGCTACGACTCGAACGTGGATACCACCGATTCTCCTTCTTCGTCACCGAGTGAAGGGGGGAGCAGGACTTCCTCTGCCTCAACAGATGGATCGCTAGCTCCGGTCACCTCTAGAGGGTGCGTGGTCAAGGCAGTTCCCACTCAAGTGGGGTCAGTGTCTGGACCGGCCATCGCCGAGGATACCGGGGGCATATCTTCTGGTGCTGAGGATCCTACAACCGTCAAGCCTCAAGAGCAGCCGCGGGTCTCTCGGAGTCCCCCCATCTCCATAGATTAAGAGGAAAATGGGCTCGATGTGCCATCTCTTTTCTCTTCTTTTTCTTTTTTGTTGCCATGTAAGGTTTGCCCTTTCGATATATAATGGTAGTAATATTTAGCACTGAGTTGACTGTTTCTTACCACCTTTGGCGTGATTTGACCACCGTATATGTAGTTGCCAAAAAGGTGGGGATTTATTTGTGGATATCTCGCGTGCAGCAGCTGTCTTGGTACTGGCGCCTTTTCGATTTTCCATGCTTTGAATGACTTGCCACTTCGCATGTCCCTATCGAAGGGCTATTTGGGGGAAATGGAGTAACTGCCCCTGGGGAAGGGTTCCCGCCTTTCGCGTTTCTTCGAGGGGAGAATTAATTAAGGCGAGGGTTCCCCTTTCGGCCTATAAAACGTCCCGAAGGGCGCCTCCACCTCCCTTCAATGCTTAAGGCTTTTCTTGCAGTTTATTCTCTTTCTTCCTTCTCGCGAAGCATCTATCTTTGTGTTGGGGAATTACCAGCGAAACATGGAGGGCGATTCGGAAGTCGAAAATCCTAGCGGCCGCCCAAGGCGTTCATACTGATCCGGCGTCGGAGAAGGAAAGAGGACGGGGCGGACAGCGTAGGAGAAGGAAGGAGGACGGGGCAGACAGCGTAGGAGAAGGAAGGAGGCCTCGCGACGGGCACCTTTCCAACTTCTGGACCGCCGGCAGGTGGTGTACAAGAAGGAGGGGGGCCTGGCCATGCCGCCCCATAAGCAGAGGGCTGATGACACAGCGTCATCGATTTTCCCTTCTCGTCGCCTCTCTTACCTCTTCGAGGGGGCGTTCGGTTTTTATCCCTCTTCTGCTCTTCAACCAACTTCCTCCCTCTTCTTTCACTCTTTGGAGAGTGCCTTTTATCCTTGCTCGCACCACTTGGAGGTGCTTGCTTTCTATTCGGTCCCCTTCCAAAGAGTTGGCAGAGGAGGCCTTCTCTTGTTTTCCTTCCTTTTCTTCCTCTGATACCTTTTTTTTTAGTTTCCCGGACGAACAGAGTCAGTCGCCTCGTTATCCGAGCCAGTTTCTACATTGGGTAGAGTCAGTGGCTCGGCTTGGGGGTGCTAGCCACGCCCGCGTCGAGTAATCAGCTCGTGTTGTAGTACCAGTGGATGTAGTATTTTTATTTTCAATATGTACTGTATTGGCTATGGCCTATCTGATGTAGAAAGAAAAATTATCGCCATTTGTTGCTTACATGTTCGAGGAAAGCTCAAAAATATAACTTTCGTAATGTTGTTGTGTTCCATGTCCGAGGAATAGGCGTTCCTTCCATGGTAGACAATCGATATGCCCCTTTTTCGAGCGTCTCGACCACTCGGTAGGGGCCTTCCCAATTAGGGGCCAGCTTCCCTACCGCCTCTAGTGGTCTAGAGACTTCGGCTTTCCTTAGGATGAAGTCTCCTATGCAGAAGTTTCTGTCTCGGACTTTGGCGTTGTAATATCGAGCGAGGCGTCGCTGATATTCCGTGGCTCAGATGCTTACAATCTCTCTTATCTCGCTTGCCATATCGAGGTTCTATAGCAGTTTCTGCTCGTTTGCCTCGGGCGAGAAATTGACGACTCGGAGAGATGGGCTACCGACTTCCAAAAGAATCACGGCGTCCGTGCCGTACACCAACTGAAAAGGAGTCTCACCGATGGCAGTTCTTGGAGTGGTTCGGTGTGACCATAGTACGCTTGGCAATTCCTCGAGCCAACTACCCTTGGCCTAATCGAGCCTGGCCTTAATACCTTTTAATATAGTTTTGTTGGCATTTTCGACCAGTCCGTTAGCCTGGGGTGGGCTACCGAAGTGAAGTGGTTGCGAATGTATAGGTCGGAACATTTGTTCCTAAAGTAATGAGAATCAAATTGCCGACCATTATCGCTCACAATCACTCGGGGGATACCAAAACGACAGATGATCGATTTCCAAATGAAGCTCCATACGACTGACTCGGTGATCCTGGCGGTGGCTTCGACTTCAATCCATTTGGTAAAGTAATCGATAGCGACGATGACAAACCTCTTCTGGGCCTGGGCCATTGGAAATGGCCCCAGGATGTCGATCCCCCACTAAGCGAAAGGGTATGGCTCGGTAAGGGTGACGAGCTTTGAGGCAGGCTGATGGACCAGATGATCGAAACGCTGGCATCGGTCGCACCTTTGAACGTAAGTTATGCAGTCGCGTTGGAGAGTGGGCCACCAATAACCTTGCCGTAGCAAGATCCTGGCGAGCGATCTTCCTCCTTGATGTGCGCCGCAGACGCCTTCGTGGACCTCTTGAATCGCTCGACAAGCTTCCTAGGTGTCGAGGCACTTGAGGAGGGGTTCGAAAAAAGACCTTCGGAGGGTTCATGAGAATCTCGGAGCCATGATATATATGGAGTCCACCAGTCGCTTGGTGATGCCTGATCAACGGTCATGAGCTCCGCTTATATACTCGGACGCTCTAGCTCTTCAAGGAAAACCGATCGAGTTCCTTCTGGTCCGGCATAGGAGGCCAGTTGAGAGAGGGCATCCGCCCGGGAGTTCTCTTCCCGAGTTATCTGGATAACCTGAAAACTCTCAAATAGTGGGACTATTCCTCTTACCAGTTGAAGGTATTTGATCATCGGTGTTTTCCGAGCTTCGTAGTCACCGTTGACCTGGCTGGCGACCAATTGAGAGTCAGTATGGATCTTGACTCGTTCGGCCCCCAGTCGTCGTGCCATCCTGGCTCCCCAGATGAGAGCCTCATACTAGAAGACGTTGTTGGATGCCGGAAAGTTGAACTTCAGGGCATATTGCAGTTATGCTCATTCTGGGGATCGGAGAAGAACGTCGGCGCTGCTGCCGGCTGAGTTGGAGGATCTGTCGAGGAAAAGATCCTCGGTGGGCCCGGGCGTCAGCAGATGGGCTCCCTCGGTCGGGACGGTGCTCTCTGCGATGAAGTCCGCGAGTGCCTGTCCTTTGATGGCCTAGCGGGGGTGTAGGAGATGTCGTAAGCCCCAAGCATTATGGCCCACTTGACGAGGCGACCCGAAGCTTCAGGGTGAACAAGGATCCTCTTCAGGGGCTCGTTGGTCAATACGACGATGGAGTGTCCTTAGAAGTAGGGTCGGAGGCGCTTGGCCGATGTTATCAACGCCAGCACGAGTTTCTCGGTTGCATGATACCTTTTTTCGGCCTCGTTGAGCACCTTGCTGGTGTAGTATTGCGTCGTCTCGAACCAGAACGGAGCTCACGGTGGAAGGAGTCGACGAGAGGTAAAGGTACAACGTTTCACCCGAGACCAGCTTTGATAACACCGGGGGCGAGGCCAAAAATTCCTTAAGCTCTGCAAAAGCCTTCTGACATTCCTCATCCCATGCGAACGTAGCGAATGCCAATTTGGGCCCTCTCAACAATTTGAAGAAGGCAGGCATCGTTCGGCCGCTCGGGACAATAAACGGTTGAGTGCAGCAATTCATCCAGTCAGGCACTGGACATCCTTGACGCAAACGGGCGGCTACATGTTGAGAATGGCCTAAACTTTATCGGGGTTGGCCTCGATCCCGCCCTGAGTGACTAGGAAACCCAGAAATTTTTTGGATCGAACCACAAAGGCGCATTTAGCTGGGTTGAGCTTCATGTTGTACCTCTGGAGGGTGTCGAAGGTTTCTGCTAGGTCGGCGAAGTGGTCCTCGGCCTTGGGTGCCTTGACGAGCATGTCGTCGATGTAGGCTTCGACGTTCCGACCGATTTATCCTTCGAAAATGTGGTTGATCAGCCTCTGATATGTTGCTCCGACATTCTTCAGCCCGAAAGACATTCGGGTGTAGCAGTATACGCCGAAGTCACTGATGAAGGTTGTCTTCTCGATGTCTTCAGGATCCATTCGGATCTGATGATAGGCAGAGTAGGCGTCCAAGAAGCTTAGCAATTCGTTACCAGAGGTCGAGTCGACTAGCTGGTTGATGCTCGGTAGTGGGTAACCGTCTTTCGGAGTGGCTTTGTTGAGGTCGGTGAAGTCCACGCACATTCGCCATCTGCCCGAAGCTTTTGGTACTAAGACGACATTAGCGAGCCATGTCGGGTAAAGGACCGGGCGAAATAGGCCGGTTTTCTTCCCATTAATAATCTACTCTTTGATGATCGTCTGCTTCTCTGGGGCGTGCTCTCTTCTGCATTGCTGGACGGGTTTCACCGACGGGTCAAGGTTGAGCTTGTGTACCACCATCTCCCCAGGGATCCCGGGAAGATGCTCATCAGACCATGCGAAGACTTGAATATACTCCGAAAGAAAATATTTGTATTGCTTTTGTACATCAGGTAGTAAATCAGCTCCAATTTTTACTCCTAGGGCTGGGTCGTCTTTGAGGAAGACCGTCAACAATTTGCCACTAGGCTCGGATGTTGTTGATTCATCCTCGACTCCCTCACCCTTTTTCTTTTTTCCCTATGGCTTTATGGCTTCGACCGAGATTATGTAGCACCTTCTAGCTATTGCCTGGTTACCTCGGACTTCCCCGATACCGCATTTGGTAGGAAACTTCATGTTTTGGTGATAGGTTGAGGGCACTGCCTTTGTCTGGCTGAGGATACCTCAGCCGAAGATGGCATTATAGGCCGACATCCCCTTGATCACAATGAAGTCAACCATAACAGTGACGGTCTTGGGAGGGGTGTCGATGGTGACCGGTAGGCTTAGGGCTCCCTCAGGATAGGTTGCTTGGCCATTGAACCCACAAAGGGGGGTTCGAATTGGGCGAAGCTTGGATGGATTTTCACCCATCTTAAGGAAACATTCGTACGATAGTACATTAGGGGCACTACCATTGTCAACCAGTATCCTATCTACATTACAATGGTTTATAGTAGCCGATACTACAAGAGCGTCATCGTGCGGGGTAGATAATCCTTCGAGGTCTTGGTCGGAGAATACCAAGGCCTGTTGTTCGCTCGCCGGCGGGGCTTTGAGGGGCTCGGAGGCCCTGCTTGCCCGTTCAGCGTGACGCTTCCTTCCTCGGCTACTGTCTCCTCCTGATGCCACGCTGCCATAAATGACATTGATATGGACCCCGCGGGGGTGATTGTCAATTTCTTCTGGAATGCCACGGTCCTCCTTCCGACGCTCGGACACGTACCGAGATAAGTCTCCCTGGCGGACGAGACGCTCGATCTCGTCCTTGAGCTGGTGACAATCTTTGGTTTGGTGCCCGTGGTCATTGTGGAACTAGCAATGTTTGCGGCGGTTGCGGCCTTGGCCTTCATAGGCTCGGGTTGGCGGAGAAGGCCCGAGCCCTTGATGTCTTCGTATATCTCGTAGACGGGGGCGGATAGGGGAGTGTACCGCTCGTATTTTCGAGGGAGCTCCCTTCGCTCTCCGTCTTGATTCCGCCGTTTTCCTTGGCCCGAGCCTTGCTCCGATGGTCGCTTCTTGTCCCCCTCCTGACCCAAGCCCGTCGGGCCGCGACAAGCGCTGAGGAGTTCCTCGCACTCTGCGTGGTGCAGGGATAGGGTCATCAGATCGGCGAGGGAGGTGGGGGGATGGAGGACCAGTTCTCGCAGGAGGTTCTCATCGCGGGTGCTCCGGTCAGCGCGGTGATGGCTGAGGCAACGTCCAAGTGAGGGATACGCAGGGCCTCCGATTTGAATCAGTTAATATAAGCCCGAAGCTTTTCCCCTTGTGTCTACTTTAGTGCCAACAACCCCGCTACTGACCTTGGAGGGCCGTTGCCGGCGAAGCTTTCCTTGAATACTCACCTGAATTGTCTAAAGTCGTGAATGCTGCTGGGGGCGAGTGCTCGGAACCAGGCTTGAGCACCGTGGACCAAGGTGGTCACGAACGCTCGACATTTGACAGCGTCGGAAGCCCTGTGCAAGGTCATCAGGGCGTCGAAGCTGTCGTAGTGGTCGACCGGGTCTCCCTGACCATCATACTACATGAAGGTCGGCAGCGAGATTCTGGGGGAGATCTCGGCCTTCAAGATATGGTCGGAGAATGGGGATTGCTCCTCATCTTCCTTGGCGGAAGTCTTCTGCAGGGCGCGGTGGGCACGCTCTTGTTTCGCGAATCATCGCTCGAAGTCCCGCAACTGGAGGGATAACTCCGGTTGCTGCTGAACCGAGGGGCTGTGGGGGCATCCCCGTGGGCTGTCGCATCGTCCCTCGGGGGGATCAGTTTCCGGGAACTGCCGTCGTGTCCTGGTTCCTTCTCTCCTCGCGGTGGAGAAGGCTTCTTGTTTTGGAGGAGGGGCGTGTGAAGGTCCTCCCGACCGATTACGTATAAGCCGTCGCCCTCGGAGGGTGAAGCGGCCTCCGGCGGTTTGTTGGGAAGCTCCACCGGGGGGGGGGGGGCTATCCCCGAGAAGTCGTGACTTCTCTTCCCTAGCCGCCTGGGTCCTCATCAATTCAACGAGGATGTCCAGTTTTACGTTGAGGGTTTGGAGAGCGTCAGAATTCCCATTAGGGGATTGCACCTCTGCGGGCGGTGGAGGCGGCTCATCGGCTTGATTGTTGTCATTGGAGGGGAGGTTTTCCGCGGGGTGGGGAGGCACAGGTCCTCCATCTGCCACCATGGTCTTTCCCTTATCACCGGCGGTTCTCCTACTGGAATTTCTTTGCACCATGATGGCTCTTTGCTCGTTTTCCACAGACGGTGCCAGATGAAGAGGGATAATCTCGCGCTGCTCCTGAGCCGTGAGATCCCGGAGGAATCTTTGGTCACGGTCACCACGCGTGTATAATCTGCAAGAGGGAAAACAAGTCATAGGTGCCCATGGATGGAACCCCAGGGAAAACCCTCTGATGCCTAAGTCAACAAATGTGATAGAGCACGGATGCCAAGAGAGGTGGTAGGGGAAAGAAAGGACGCGAGATTATTCTCCACCAAGAGGTGTGGTGGTTTTCTCTCAGGATGCTTGCTTGCTTACCTTCTCGGAGGGTCTCCCAGGGGGTTATATAGCAGTCCGTTTAACGTAAGAGTCCAAGGAGCTGAGGGGATTTCGGGGAGGTTACGTCCTTGTAGTGGGCCCTTTATGGCATAAGGACTCTTGCTCTCCCTTATCCTTTGGAGTTCCCTGCTCCTGCTGGATGTGTAACGGATGCTTGGATAAGCTTCCGACAGTCGGTCCGAGCCTGGGCGCTCGCTCGGGGTTTTATCCTGAGCGATAAGCGTGTAGCTCGGATATGCCGTGTTGGGTCCCCGTAGTGGATCTCTCGACCGATCTGTCGCTCGGACTTCCGGACCTGAGGGTCGCCTAGGAAGTGCTGCTCCGTGTGAGTTTTGGACTTGAAGTAAGTGGGCCCGAAATGGGACTGTCACTTTGGGGAGCCGAGCCTGGTTTGGTCGAATTAGACTACCTAGTTGGCCGTGCTTTAGGGCGGTAGGTTTTCCCCCTCTCCAATGGGCAATAAGTAGAGATATTTTTTGAATTATTTTAGGAGTGAGTATGTATGAATAAATATTTATTTAAATAATAATATTATTAAAAAATTCCCAAATAGAAAATCACGCCTCGGGATGGGGGTTCATTTATTTTTTTAAACCAAGGCCATCAAATAATGAAAAGCTTCCCGTCCGGCTGGGCACTCTACCTACCGGTGAGGGGTCCACCCGCCGTCGCTTTTCACCTCGGTTGGTTGGAGTCGCCACCGACGCAACAGACTCCTTAGCAGATTATGGCCGACCGAGCACGAGGAGTAGTTCTCCCCTGGCCCTTCTCTGAGAAGGTGGAGATGGAGTTGTTGCCGTGGCTCCTGTTACTCGCCGCGTCCCTCGCCGCGACGCCGGCTTCCGCGGAATTCTTCCCGCCGTTCAACGTGAGCTACGACCACCGGGCCCTGATCCTTGGAGGCCAGCGCCGGATGCTCATCTCTGCAGGCATCCACTACCCTCGCGGCACGCCCGAGGTGCCTTGCCTACTTCTTCCTATCATAGCGGGATCCAGCTCAGCTCCCGTCGACTCTGTTGAGCTCTTGCTTGCGACGAATTTATCCGTACTTGTCGGCTTTGATCAGAACGCAAACTATGCTTCTCGTTTTTCCTTTCTTGAATTTTAGTCTTTTAGTGAGAGGGTCCACTTCTGATTCCACCGACGGTTTGCTTGTCACCTCTTTTCCTTTTTCTCATAGAGGATTAGATGTTTGACGTTTTGCGTCTCTCTGATTTCAATCTTTGTGTTTCCACTCGTACATCGTGATACTTGATTATTTTGAAGGATTGTCGTCGTATGTCTGGATGCCGAGTCCTGAATGGATATTTTCGTACTGGAATCTTCGTTGTTTTGTCAACAGTAGCCAAAAGCAATTCACCGCGTGGCAGATTAATTTATGGTAAACTGTAGCTTTAATTTTACTTGCAAACTGTAGCTTTTTGTCCATTCGATTGCTTGTCTGTCTTTGTTCGTAGCTACAGAGGTGACTGTGCTTCTCTTTAAGCTCCTACAAGTTCCTGGCCTCCAAATCTCACGTATTTCAGATGATGTCAGATGTGGCCCTCGCTAATTGCCAAAACCAAGGAAGGTGGGGCGGATATGATCCAAACATATGTGTTCTGGAACGGTCATGAGCCCATCAGGGGTCAGGTATTAGGTGCATAATTACCTGTGACAGATCCAGTTTTATTTACTAAACTTGACTACCTGCAGTCTCACATGGTTTCCCTATTTGTGCTGTTTTCTCAGTACAATTTTGAAGGAAGGTATGATCTTGTGAAGTTTGTGAAGTTGGTTGGTTCAAGCGGGCTTTATCTTCATCTTCGCATTGGCCCATATGTCTGCGCAGAATGGAATTTTGGGTATTTCCCTTGTTTCCTGCCGGATTTTATCTAGTGAATGTGAAAACATTGATATTTCTGACAAATATTTCTTTCTCCAGTTTTGGCTTCTTCTTGATGCTATAGAAATAAACTACAGACATTCTGAGATGATCTAGCCTATTTGTGGTGAAGCAAGCGGTTAGAAGGGCAGTTTGGGTATTTAACCAAATTTTAGACTTTCAGGGGCTATATTGTAATTTTTCATTTCCTTTATGGATAACCTCTCAATGAGGGGTATTTCTGTAAATCTTTACTCTTAAGTGGTATATATATGAGAGAGGAGGATTGGCCTGCTATTCTGAACAGGCTGACCTTTCTCTCTCTCTATTTCACATGGTATCAGAGCGAAAGACCTCAGATCTGCTCTCCCTTACCACCGCATCCCTCTAGGATCTTTTTTGAACCACTGGCAGCCTTTTGAAGGTGCTCATTGTCAGATCTGGTCAGGGAGACCGCCGCCTTAGGTTTACACTTATGCCCCTAGTGGTCTTGTTATGTAATTTTGTATGTGATTTTGTGGGAAAAATCACGTAATTTTATGAAATAATCAGAAATTATGAAAATACCCACTAAATTACAAGGAAATTCATGCAATGTCTTGTAATTGTAAAAATGTCATGTAAATTTCAGAAATTGTAGATATGTCTCGCATTTTTGCGGAAAAGTGATGCAAAGTCTACAATTTGTCGACAAAGTTTTGTATTTATAGAAAAGTCTTGTCACATTTTGTATTTGCACAAACGCTCTATATTCTTCTAAAAATTATAGAAATGTCTAGGGTTTACAAAAATACCTTGAATTTCTGTAAATTGTGTAAGCGTCCTTACTACATGTGGATGCCTTGTATATACACCCCTACCTCATGGAAAGAAATCTAATGTGCTCATCCAATGGTTTGACAAAGATCATCTTGATGATCCAACGGTTCAATTGAGATGAAGGTTGGAACCGACTCTTCGATTGCAATCCGGTGATCTGACGAAGATAAATCTCAAATCGGTCTACTGACCCAAATCCTAGCCAATCTAAAACTGCAACTAACTGCTAACTAGTAGCAAACTATCATGCAGTAACAAATTGCAGCCAAATCCTAACCAATCTTGAGTCCTTTTGGTGTCCAGTCTGTCAACTTGCCAAACAATGTAGAACTCATTTTCCAAATTCAATAAATAAAAGTTCTAGTTCTTTTGACCTTGTTTATTGCGATGTGTGCGGTCCAACCCCTGTTGCTTCTATGGGTAGCTATCGATATTTTATCACATTTATTGATGACTCTTCACGTTACACATGGGTGCATCCATGGTTGGTAGTATTGGCCGAAACCGATACGTTTCGGCCGAAACGTATCGGTTTCGGCCGTAACCGAAACGATACCGGACCTGCTCATTGTAGCAGGTCCGAAACTAAAAAAAAAATTTAATGGTTTCGGGCGAAACCGATACCGGTTTCGCTCGAAACTTACATGTTTCAGACCGAAATCGGATGGTTTCGACCGAAACCAAGGGGTGTTCACGTCCTGTTCTCCCTCAGATCTGAGGGAGAAAGGCTGCTGAGGGGCTGATGCTGTGCTGAGGGTGCTGCTGCTGCTGTGCTGGGTGCTGCAGGGTAGGGAGACTGTAGGGTTTGCTGCTGCCGCCGCCGTAAAGAAGTGCTGTGTAGCTGCGTTTTCTTGGGGTAAATTTGGGGTTTGTTTTGTTTTGTGTTTTTTTGGTTGGGTTGAAAGTTTTTTTGTTGTAGGTTAATTTTAAACCATGAAATATGTTAAGAGTTCAAATTAAACCCTAATTAGTTCCTTCAATTTAGGGCTTTTGTCTAATTAGGTTTACTTAGGGTCAATTGAAGCTCAATTAAGCTTCATTGAAGAATTTAGGGTGGGAGCATGCTGGTAATTAATTTTTATGAAGAGTGATTAGGGTAAAATTGATACCCTAATTACACCCTTAAATTTGGGACTTTTGTCTAATTAGGTTTAGTTAGGGTCAATTGAAACTCAATTAAGTTTCATTGAATAATTTAGGGTGGGAGCATGCTACTAATTAATTTTTATGTAGAGTGTGAAGGGGCGTGATCTCGCGCTTGTCCTGAGCTGGGAGGGTGATCACCGAATAGTGAATTGTAGAGAAAGGGAAACGAATCAGGAGGCCCAGGGATGGTTCCCTGGGGAAAACCCTTCGATGCTTAAGTCAGTAGAGCAATGATGGAAGGTATTGAGGGAGGTAGAAAGAGGTGCACGAGATCCCCCAACACCAAGATGGTGAAGTGGTTCCTGCTCAGGGAGTTTTAGGCCTGTATGTGCCTTACCTGCCGCCGGAGGGAGTCCCTGGTTTATATAGCGAGCTCCCCTGATGAGTCCCATAAGCTGAGGAGTTTCAGGCGGGAGTTACGTCCTTATCATGAGATCGTTACGTCCTCATCGTGGGATCGTTACGTCCTCCTCGTGGGCTCTTCATGGCCTTGAGGGATCGTGGCTCCCTTATCCCCCTAAACTCCTGCTCATAAAGGGCTTTCAACGGTTGCATGGATAAACACTTGTCAGTTGATCCGAGCGTAAGAGGTGCTTGCCTTGTCCGGGCGATAGGCATAGCTCGGATGCAGTCAGGTCGGAGTGGGCGCGGAGCGCTCGCCCTTATCCCGATGGAGGGATAGCTCGGGCGTGGGTCTTTCTCCGTTCTGACATTCGGGCCTTCCGAGCCTAAGGGCCGCCGAGGAAGGATGGGATCCCGAGTGATCTTTATTGGGCTTTTTTACCGAAGTGGGCCCTAGAGGGCTGTCACTTGGACGAGCTGAGCCTCGTTCGGTCCTGATGGGCCTAGTTTGGCTGCTCTTAATTGGGCTACAGAAATCCCCCTCTCCACTTGTCCCCCTCCTACTCCCGAGCTTTAGTAAGCTCGGAAGAGTAGCTGTTTGGGGTTTCGGACCAGCGTGGCTCAGGTGGGTGGAGATCTGGCGGTGTTAGGAAGCCACGTGTCGTGGTCACCTGGGCCCGTGTTAATGATGATCCTGACGGATTTGAACTGAAGGGCCCCCCTTTTCTCGGAGGTCGGAACGACGCGCAGCCTCCCGTGTGGGTTTATAGGCGTTGGGCGCTTGTTGTCATTCCAGACTTCCTCCGTCTTTAGGGTTTTGGCTCTCCTTCGTTCTTATTTTTGGGGCTCTTCGATGCGCCGTGAGGACACGACGGAGGAGCAGAGGCTTGTAGCGGCGTTTGAGGAGTTGGCGGAGATAACCGCGGAGGCAGTTCGACAGCTTCCTCCTCCCCCGGAATCTTTAGGGTCTCGGGATCACCTTTCCTCAGAGTCTTCTCTTGACTCCATGGCGGGCCAGCGCCCAGAGGTTGAGGAGTGGGAGGACGAGCCGGTGGCGAGGGCGCCGGTCCCCAACTGCAGCGAACTGGGGGAGGCGGATGTGAGGAGGCTGGAGCACCAGTATCGCCTGCCCCACAAGTTCAGTTTTGCCGCTGCTACTCCATACGAGACGAGCCTGGATTCTCGTACAGGCCACATATGTATGTTTCTTCTGTCGTGGAAGGGTGGATTCCGCCTTCCTTTCGAACCTTTCGTCCTTCAGCTTCTTGATTTTTTTCGGTTGGCGCCCATTCAGTTGGTAGCCAACTCTTATCTCCTCCTTTCCGCCTTCCGTATTCTTTGCCGCTTGTGCGGAGTTCCTCCTTCCATGGACCTCTTCCACTATGTCTTTGAGTTGAAAGCACATCCTTCGGCTGGGAAGGGCTTCTATTTCATCCAGGCGAGGCGGAATAGGAGTTGTATCTCTTTGGCGGCGAAGGATTCTTCGCATAAGGGGTGGAGACCCAATTCTTCTGGGTGGGGATTTATTCAGTGGAGGAAACCTGGAGGTGCCTGGTAATCCCCAATTTTCACCCTAATATCCCTCCTAGACAGGACGAGTTCCCCCCTCACGTGGAGAAGTATGCAGCCATCTTGCTGAAGCACCGCCAGTCCACCGAGGAACTGGTGACACCGGAGAATATCGAGCGGTGTCTTCTCACGCGGCTGCATCCGTCGGGCTCAGGTGCCACAACTTAGATTCTCGTTCGGATGTGGGGGTCATCTTTCTTTTCTTGAACACGTCTTCTTCTTCGTGCAGACACCAGGCGAGAGCCTCTGAAGGAGGCCGCAGAGGTGATCGAGCTTGGAGATGACTCGGCTGCTGAGGAACCGGCTGCTCCCGTGGGTCGCTCCCGGACCAAAGATAAGGGCAAGGGAGTGGCCCAGGGCGAATCCTCCAGACCGCGGGGACCCAAGCGCAAGGACCATGTGGAGGGTATGATCCGGGCCGCTGCGAGGGCCAGAAAGCGGGCCAAGAAGGCCGGGGTCGTACCCGCAGTCGGAGGGGACCCTACCGCGGCTCACCCCTCCGCCGGGCATGATGGGGCCGACCCTACCGGGCGGGCTCTCCCACCAGCCGAGCTAGAGGGGGCCGAGGAGGTCGGGGCTGCCCCTGCGGGTGGCGACGAAGCAGGCTCGGTTCCTCCTTTGGCCGGGACCGAGGGGGCCGAGGATGCTCCTGCAACTGGCAGCGGGGCCGACCCGGCTCTCCCCTCGGCCGGAGCCGAGGGGGCCGTGGCCGAAGTTGGGGATGCTGTGATCGCGGCCGAGACTGGCGCTTCAGGTGGTGATGCAAGTGCCGAGCCGGTCCAGGTTGAGAGGCCGCAGGAAAACCCGGCCGGGGCGCGAGGGGCGACCGAGGCTGGGGCTCGATCCGGGCCATATGGTGGGGCGCCGGGCGATGGGGGGTTCTCCGTTCCGGCGGCCTTGGAGAGGCTGGGTATCTCGGGCCCCCTGCACCAGGTATGTCGCAGTATATCCGCGAAGGTGAGGGGGGGAGGTAGGCAGCACTCCCCGTCCACGGCTCTCGCCGGGGTTATGGAGGGCGGCCTGGCCCTGGCCCAGATGGGGGCAGTTCTGGCAGAAGCGTACGCTCGGTCGGAGTGGGAGCGAGCGAACCTGGCCTGGACCCTCGGTGGGTCCGACAGGAGGTTGACTCGGCCCCTCGAGGAGCGTGACGGGCTTCGGCGGGAGCTTTCCTCAATCAGGGAGCTGGTACGGTCGAGCCAAGTGGAGACCCGGGCGCTAGCCGAGCAGCTAGCCAAGGCCCGTGAATCGCTCGAGAGGAAGAACCGGCTTCTCGAAGGGGAGCACCTAGCACGCGTTGAGCTGGACGGCCGGTGGGAGACCGAGCGTGCCGAGCTAGTGGACCGAGCGGAGGAAGCCGAGCGTCTTCTGCGGGAGGCCGAGGCTGATCGGACCGAGGCAGAGAAGCAGGCGGCGGAGGCCGCAGAGCGGACGGCTGAAGCCGAGCGGAAGTCCGCTGAGGCGGAGCGGAGGGAGGCCGAGCTCGCTGGTAGGGTGGGATCGGCCGGGGCGGAGGCTCTCGAGCAGTACAAGAGCTCAGAGGCCTACCGGGTCTACCTCAAGGAGGTTGCCCTCCCCTACTACGAGCTAGGGCTTCGCCGGGGCATCCGCAAGGGATTCAAGCAGGGCTACGACCGAGCCGTCTATTACGCCGAGGAGCAGGCGTCTGGGGTAGTTGACTTCCCGTCCGGGCAGTGTTATGACTCGGACTTATCATCCTCCAGTTCCTCTGCTTCGGCGCAGGATGAAGAGTGGGGCTCATCATTCGAGGAGTCGCCAACTCCCGATGCCTCGGGAGGGCACGCAACCGAGACAGTTCCCACACCGGTGGGGTCAGTGCCAGGGTCGGCCGTCACCGAGGATGTCGGGGGCAGACCGCTCGAGCCCTCTATTTCCGAGCTTCAAGGTGGGCCGGAGGCCTGATGTATTTGCTTCGCTTCCTTTTTTTGTATGCCTTTTCTCTTTTTGGAGGAAAGAACTTCCTTTTTTGTATAGAGATAAATAAGGCGGTAGCTTTGTGATGAAGACTTATCTGTTCCGTATCGACATTGCCGTATCTTGTTCAGCGTATCTGTAGTGGTTGGAAAGGACCGATATTTTCTGCGTGGATCTCGCCTGATGGTTGGGTGAGCGTCTGACAGGGTGTCTTTCCGTTTTCTCACGCTTTAAATGCCTGGCCGCTTCGTGTGTATCGCTAGGGCGGAAGACGAGAAGTTTGAGGTGACCGTTCGTAGGGAGAAATCCTTCTGGCGTGTTTTCGAGGAGGGAAATCATTTAAGGCAAGTAGCCTCCCTTCGCCTGTAAAAGGTCTGAAGGGCGTCCCTTCCTCTCCACCGCTGAGGGTTTTCCCTGACAGTCTTTCCTTATTCCTTCTTCACGTAGCGTTGTGCCGTTGCACCTGTAGCATGGAAGAAGCTTCGGAAGATGAGGCTGCCGACGATGGGGGGTATGGAGTTCTCGCTGCTTCGGATTTGAAGAGGGTTCGACGGTCGTCGAACGGGATTGAAGAGGGTTCGACGTGTGGAGGCACGTCGTCTTCCCTTTATCAGTTCCGACGGCGCTTGTAGGGGGGCGAGATGGAGGACGGATGGGAGCATCAGACATTCCTGCCGCCCGTCCCTTCCTGCTCGCCTCACGGAGGGGAGGAGGAAGCCAATCAAGCTCCCTTCCTTCTGGGCCTTCCCCTGCCTCCTTGCCCAGCTCTGCTGGTTTCTTTTTATTTCTGGCAGCCTCTTTTTCCCTCTTCTGCTCTGCTCCTCCTTTCTTTCACTCTTCGGAGGGTGCCTGCATCCTCTTTCTTCCAAAGAGTTGGCAGTTTGGCGGGGAAGATGCTTTCATATGCATTCCCTCTCTCCCTTCTCTTCCAAGTTCAACTTGGAAGGTAGCCTTCTCTCTCTTAATCCCTCTGTCACCTTTGTCTCGAGCTGCCTGAGCCAACGGGGTCAACTATCCTTTATCCGAGCCAGTTTCTACCCGAGGCAGAGTCAGTGGCTGGACGCAGGAAGGTCATTTGAGTCAGCCGAGCGATGGGCTCATACGACGGCGCCAGATGGATCTTTTGCTTTTTTGACATGTATTCTATTGGCTTCGGCCTTCCTGATGTACAAACGGGTTGTTTGAATAAAAAGAAAGGAGCCTTTTGTTTTATCTCATGTCGTTTGCGCAATACTCAGTACTCAGAAGTAGAACTTGCGTAATGTAGTTGCGTTCCAGGTCCGAGGGATGAGCTCCCCTTCTATTGTAGATAGACGGTATGCTCGTTTCCCGAGCGTCTCGACCACTCGGTAGGGGCCTTCCCAGTTAGGGGATAACTTGCCCGCCGCCTCAAGTGGTCGAGAGGCTTCGGCTTTCCTGAGGACGAAGTCTCCCGGCTGGAAGTGTCTGTCTCGGACTTTGGCGTTGTAGTACCGAGTGAGGCGGCGTCGGTATTCCGTTGCTCTGATGCTGGCAATCTCCCGGATTTCATCTGCTAAGTTGAGATTTTCGAGCAGTTTCTGGTTGTTTGCCTCGGACGAGAAGCAGATGACTCGGAGGGAGGGGTTGCCAATCTCCAACGGGATCACGGCCTCGGTACCGTACACCAGCTGAAAGGGGCTTTCACCGGTTGCCGTTCTGGGAGTCGTTCTGTGCGACCAAAGTACGTTCGGCAATTCCTCGAGCCAGCTGCCCTTGGCTTTGCTGAGCCTAGTCTTGATGCCTTTTAAGATAGTCTTATTGGCATTTTCGACCAGCCCGTTAGCCTGAGGGTGGGTGACCGAAGTGAAGTGATTGCGAATATTGAGGTCGGCGCATCTGTCTCGGAAATACCGAGAATCAAATTGCTGACCATTATCGCTCACTATCACCTGGGGGATGCCGTAGCGACAGATGATCGACTTCCAGACGAAATTCCAGACGACTGTCTCGGTGATCCTTGCAGTGGCTTCGGCCTCGATCCACTTAGTGAGGTAGTCGATGGCGACGATAATGAACTTCTTCTGGGCCTGGGCCGTGGGGAATGGCCCGAGGATGTCGATTCCCCAGCGAGCGAAAGGATAAGGCTCGGCTAGGGTGATAAGCTCCGTTGCTGGCTGATGGACCAAGTGGTCGAATCGCTGGCAGCGGTCACAACGTTGTGTGTAGGCCGAGCAGTCACGCTGTAGGGTGGGCCACCAATAACCTTGCCGTAGCAAGATCCTGGCGAGCGACCTTCCCCCCAAATGCGCTCCGCACAGACCTTCGTGAACTTCTTCGATCGCTCGGTTGGCTTCGTCGGTACCGAGGCACTTCAAAAGAGGGCCAGAGAAGGATCTCCGGTAGAGTGCGCCATCCAGAGTGACGAATCGTCGAGCTTGGTATTTCAATCTTCGGGCTTCTCCTGGGAGTCTTGGAGCCACGACAGGTAGGGGGCACGCCAGTCGCTTGGGGAGGCTGAGTCAACAGCTAGGAGCTCCGAATCGATGCTCGGGCGCTCTAGCTCTTCGAGAAGGACCGATCGAGTACCCTCGGGGTCAAGAGAGGAGGCCAGCCAAGAGAGGGCGTCCGCTCGTGAGTTTTCCTCCCGAGCTATTCGGACTACCTCAAAACTCTCGAACTGTTGTGCCACAGTCTTGACCAGTTGGAGGTATTTGATCATCGGTGCCTCCCGAGCTTCATAATCGCCGTTGATCTGGCTAGCGACCAGTTGGGAGTCGGTGTGAATCCTGACTCGCTCAGCCCCTAACCGCCGGGCCATGCGGGCTCCCGATATGAGGGCCTCATACTCGGAAGCGTTGTTGGATGCTTGGAAGTTGAACTTCAGGGCGTACTGTAGCTCTGCTCCTTCGGGGGACTTCAGGAGGATGCCGGCACCGCTTCCGGCTGAATTGGAAGATCCGTCGACGAACAGTTCCCAGGTCGGCCCGGGCGCGGACGGAGATCTTTCTTCAGTCGGGATGGTGCTCTCGGTGATGAAGTCGGCGAGCGCCTGGCCTTTGATAGCCGAGCGAGGCTGATACGATATATCGTAGGCCCCGAGCATGATGACCCACTTGACGAGGCGTCCTGAGGCTTCAGGGTGAGCGAGGATCCTCTTCAATGGTTCGCCGGTCAGCACGGTGATGGAGTGCCCTTGGAAATAGGGTTAGAGGCGCTTGGCCGAGGTAACCAACGCTAGCACGAGTTTCTCGGTTGCGGGGTACTTTTTCTCAGCCTCGTTGAGCACCTTGCTTGTATAGTAGACCGGTCTCTCGATTCCCGAGTCATTTTTGACTAGGATCGAGCTAACTGTGGATGGAGTTGCCGAGAGATAGAGATACAAGGCTTCACCTGGGACAGGCTTGGAAAGCACTGGGGGCGAAGCTAGGAACTCCTTAAGCTCGGCGAACGCTCTTTGGCATTCCTCGTCCCACGCGAATGTGGCAGATGCCATTTTGGGCCCCCTCAACAGTTTGAAGAAGGGTAGGCATCGTTCAGCCGCGCGGGACAGGAATCTGTTGAGCGCAGCAATGCGCCCGGTAAGGCGTTGAACGTCTTTGATACAGGTGGGTGGGCGCATGTCCAGGATGGCCTGGACCTTGTCGGGGTTGGCCTCGATCCCACGCTGGGTGACTAAGAAACCCAAGAATTTCCCGGACCTTACTCCGAAGGCGCACTTGGCGGGGTTGAGCTTCATGTTGTACTTCAGGAGGGTGTCGAAAGTTTCTGCTAGGTCGGCGAAGTGGTCCTCGGCCTTGGGGGTCTTCACGAGCATGTCGTCAATATAGGCCTCGACGTTCCGACCGAGCTGTCCCTCAAACATATGGTTGACCAGCCTCTGGTACGTGGCTCCAGCATTCTTCAACCCGAAAGGCATCCGGGTGTAGCAGTGTACGCCGAAGTCGGTGATAAAGGCGGTCTTCTCGATGTCTTCGGGGTGCATTCTGATCTGGTGGTAACCTGAGTAGGCATCCAGGAAGCTGAGTATCTCATTGCCCGAGGTTGAATCAACCAGTTGGTCGATGCTCGGCAAGGGATAGCAGTCCTTTGGAGTAGCCTTGTTCAAGTCGGTTAAGTCCACGCACATCCGCCACTTTCCTGAAGCTTTCGGCACGAGCACGACGTTAGTCAGCCACGTCGGGTACAGGACCGGTCTAAAAAGGCCAGTCTTCTGCCCCTTGGTGACCTGCTCCTTGATGATCGCCTGCTTCTCTGGCGCATGCTTCCTTCTGCGTTGCTGCACGGGCTTCACGGTTGGGTCGAGGTTGAGCTTATGCACCACCATCTCTTCCGGTATCCCAGGGAGTTGATCATCAGACCATGCAAAGACCCGGACGTACGCGGAAAGAAACTCTGTGTATTGCTGTTAAACCTCAGATGTTAGGTCGGCTCCGATCTTTACTCCTAGGGTCGGGTCGTCGTTTAGGAAAACCGCTAGCAATTCGCCTCCAGGCTCGGCGGTTGCGGATTTTTCCTCGACTTCCCGGGGGCCCCTGTTCTTCCCGTCCGGCCTTGTGGCTTCAACCGAGATATTGTAGCACCTTCGGGCCATTGCCTGGTTACCTCGGACTTCCCCTAACCCATTTTTGGTGGGGAACTTCATCTTTTGGTGATAGGTAGAAGGCACCGCTTTCGTTCGGCTGAGGATTCCTCGGCCAAAGATTGTGTTGTATGCTATCATACCTTTGATCACTATGAAGTCCACCATGACCGTAACGGTTTTGGGTGGGGTGCCAAGAGTAACCGGCAGGCTTAGGGCTCCCTCGGGATAAGTGACCTGGCCATTGAACCCGCATAGGGGGGTTCGGATCGGGCAGAGTTTAGACGGATCCTCCCCCATCTTAAGGAAACATTCGTAGGATAATACATCAGGGGCACTTCCATTGTCAACCAGAATCCTGTCTACGTTACAATGGTTTATTGTGGCCGATATCACTAGGGCGTCGTCATGCGGGGTGCTCAGCCCCTCCAGGTCTTGGTCGGAGAAGACTATGACCTGGGGCTCGCTCGGCGGGGCCCTGGGAGGCTCGATGGCTCGGCTCGCCCGCTCAGCATGACCCTTCCTTCCTCGGCCACTGTCTCCTCCTGATGCAGCTCCTCCGGCGATGACGTTGATGTGGACCCCTCGGGGGGCGTTGTCCATCTCCTCTGGGGCGTCTCGGTCTTCCTGGTGCCCGGCCACGAACCGGGAGAGGTGCCCCTGACGAACGAGACGCTCGATCTCGTCCTGGAGCTGATGGCAATCGCCGGTATGATGCCCGTGGTCGCTGTGGAACAGGCAATGCTTGCTGCGACTGCGGTTCTTCGACTTCATTGGCTCGGGTTGGCGGAGGAGGCCCGAGCCTTTGATGTCTTCATAAATCTCGTATACTGGAGCGGTTAGGGGAGTGTACCGCTCGTACTTCCGTGACGGTTCCTTGCGTTCCCCGTCTCGATTCCGCCTTTTTCCTTGGCCCGAGCTTGGCTCGGGTGCCCGCTTCTTGTCCCCCTCCCGACCCGAGCCGGTTGCGTCTCGGCATGCACTGAGCACTTCCTCGCACTCGGCGTGGCGCAATGCCAGAGTCACTAGTGCAACAAGGGTCGAGGGAGGGTGGAGGACAAGCTCGCGGCGGAGGTTCTCGTCGCGGGTGCCCCCGGTCAGAGCGGTTATGGCCGAGGCGACGTCCAGGCGGGGGATCCTCAGGGCTTCCGATTTGAATCGGAGAATGTAGGCCCGAAGTTTCTTCCCTTGCGCCTGTTTGAGGGCCAAAAGCCCCGCTACCGACCTTGGGGGCCCGCTGCCGACGAAACTCTCCTTGAATACTCGCCCGAATTGCTTGAAGTCTCGGATGGATCCGGGGGCGAGGGCCCGGAACCACGCTTGGGCGCCTTGGACCAAGGTGGTCGCAAAGGCTCGACATTTGATGGCGTCGGACGCTCCGTGAAGGGTCATCAGAGCGTCGAAGCTGTCGAAGTGGTCGGCCGGGTCACCCTGGCCGTCGTAGGGCTTGAAGGTCGGGATGGAGGCTCTGGGAGATACCTCTGCCTTCAAGATATGGTCGGAGAACGGGGATCTCTCCTCGTCCTCTGGTGGAGAGGTTTTCTGCAGGGCTCGCAGGGCGCGCTCCTGCTCTGCGAAACGCCTCTCGAATTCTCGCAGTCGGAGGGATAGCTCCGGCTGCCGCTGTGCCGTAGGGCTGAGGGGGCGTGAAGGCAGGCTGTCCTGGCGCTCCCTGGGGACTTCGATCTCCGGGAGGGGACGGCGTGCCCCATGCCTGCCCCGCTTCGGCGTGGAGGAAGCCTCTTGCTCCGGAGGGGGGGCTTGCGAGGGTCCTCCTACTTTGTTGCGGATGAGCTGCTGTCCTCGGAGGGTGAAGCGGCCTCCGGTGGTGTGCTGGGACACGTTCTCACGGGGAGGGCTCTCCGGAGGGGCGCGTGACCTTCCATCCCTGGCCGCCTGGGTCCTCATGAGTTCCACGAGGACGTCCAGTTTCGCGTTGAGGGCTTGGAAGGCGTCGGCGCCGCCGTTGAGCGGCAGCCCCACCACAGTGGGAGGAGGGGGCGGTAGCCCGGCCGCAGGGGGAGGGGGCGGTCCGTCGGCGGGAGTGCTGGCACCGGAGGGGGGGTTTTGGGAGGCTTGTGAGGGGCCTTCCCCCGCCGCCGCCGCGGCCTTTCCCCTGTCGCCGGCGAACCTCCTCCCTGAACTTCTTCTTACCATACTAGCTCTTTGGTCGTTTCCCACAGACGGCGCCAGATGAAGGGGCGTGATCTCGCGCTTGTCCTGAGCTGGGAGGGTGATAACCGAATAGTGAACTGCAGAGAAAGGGAAACGAATCAGGAGGCCCAGGGATGGTTCCCGGGGGAAAACCCTCCGATGCTTAAGTCAGTAGAGCAATGGTGGAAGATATTGAGGGAGGTAGAAAGAGGTGCACGAGATCCCCTAACACCAAGATGGTGAAGTGGTTCCTGCTCAGGGAGTTTTAGGCCTGTATGTGCCTTACCTGCCGCCGGAGGGAGTCCCTGGTTTATATAGCGAGCTCCCCTGATGAGTCCCATAAGCTGAGGAGTTTCATGCGGGACTTACGTCCTCATCGTGGGATCGTTACGTCCTCGTCGTGGGCTCTTCATGGCCTTGAGAGATCGTGGCTCCCTTATCCCCCTAAACTCCTGCTCATAAAGGGCTTTCAACGGCTGTATGGATAAACACTTGTCAGTCGATCCGAGCATAAGAGGTGCTAGCCCTGTCCGGGCGATAGGCATAGCTCGGATGCAGTCAGGTCGGAGTGGGGGCGGAGCGCTCGCCCTTATCCCGATGGAGGGATAGCTCGGGCGTGGGTCTTCCTCCGTTCTGACGTTCGGGCCTTCCGAGCCTAAGGGCCGCCGAGGAAGGATGGGATCCCGAGTGATCTTTATTGGGCTTTTTTACCGAAGTGGGCCCTAGAGGGCTGTCACTTGGATGAGCTGAGCCTCGTTCGGTCCTGATGGGCCTAGTTTGGCTGCTCTTAATTGGGCTACAGAAATCCCCCTCTCCAGAGTGATTAGGGTAAAATTGATAATTAAGTCATAATTACACCCTTAAATTTGGGACTTTCCTCTAATTAAGTTTACTTAGGGTGAATTGAAGCTCAAATAAGCTTTATTGAATAATTTAGGGTGGGAGCACGCTGGTAATTAATTTTTATGAAGGGTGATTAGGGTAAAATTGATAATTAAGCCCTAATTACACCCTTAAATTTGGGGCTTTCCTCTAATTAGATTTACTTAGGGTCAATTGAAGTTCAATTAAACTTCATTGAATAATTTGGGGTGGGAGCATGCTGGTAATTAATTTTTATGAAGGGTGATTAGGGTAAAATTGATAATTAAGTCCTATTTACACCCTTAAATTTAGTGTTTTCATTGTACTTACAACTATTTGTCTTTGACTGTCTTAATGCAGCACCATGCCTAGACGTGAACAAAGTCAGGAGCAGCAAGGGCAGGAGGATTCGGGGTGGGCCCACCTCTCCTTAGTTGATGTTGGGAGAAGAAAAGTGAAATGCAATTATTGTGGTAAGGAGATACATGGCAGAATTACTAGAGGAAAATAACATTTGACAGGGGTAAGAGGAGAGGTGAGACAATGCGACAGATGTCCGCGAGAGGTCCGAGAAGAAATGCGCTAGTGCCTTCTCGGCAAAAAGGAGAGGATGCAACAAAGGGCTGAAGATGAGGTTGAAGTTGCTGAGGAGATTTCAGGCAGAAGGGGAATGGGGGATGATGATGAGGAAGGCACTGAGGATTCAGATCCAGAGCTGACTGAAGCAATGGAGCGTGAACAAGTCACTCGAAGGAAAGGAAAGGCACCCATAGGTTCAGGGACCTACTCCAGTACAGCTGCACGACGTCCTGACACTGGTGTTGCCCCGCAGAGAGCAGGCCCAATAGATAGCTATCTGCACAGAAGGCCCCATGCTACACGACCTAAAATCAAGCAAGCATTGAGAGGGGTAAAAAAATCAACAGAAGTTGCATGGCATGCATTTAAAAGTATCTGCAAATGGTTTTTCCATGCAGGTGTCCCTGCACATGCAGCTGATAGCGAATATTTCCAACCTATGCTAGATGCCATAGCAGATGCTGACCCTAGCTTGAAGGCCCCGTCACGTCTAGACATATACGGGCGTGGCCTCGAGGGAGAGGTTGAGGAGCTCCATGAGTGGGTTGAAAGCTTCAAGCAAATATAGATGGAGAGAGGATGGACCATCATGTGTGATGGCTAGACTGGTATCACGAAGAAGTCCACGATTAACTTTTTGGTCTATTGCATCGAAGGTACAATATTTGTTAAATCTGTAGATGCATCAAATATTGAAAAATGCAAATTATTTATTTAGTTTGATGGATAAGATGGTAGACCAAATTGGAGAGGACAATGTTGTGCAAGTAGTGACTGATAATGAAGTCAGTTATAAGGCGGCAGGGAAGAAATTGATGCAAAAGCGCATGCATTTATATTGGCTCCCATGTGCAGCACATTGTCTGGATTTGATACTTGAAGACATAGGGAAGGAAAATAATGTGAAGAAGACAATTGACAAGGCGTAAAAAATCACCCAGTATATTTATGGTCATCCTAAGATATTGAATATGTTCAGGGAGCATACGAGTGGGGGGCGAGATATCATCCGTGCAGGGTCAACTAGATTTGCTTCGAATTTCATTTCTTTGGAGTTTTTGCATAGGTATAAGATTGAGCTCAATTCTTTCTACTTTATCCTTATAGATATGATCCGTATTTGATTCAAATTTCATTTCTTTGCACATGTATAAGAATGAGATGAAAGTTTTCATGTACCACAATGTCTTGCGGGAATACATCGACAAGTCTAATGTTGATGCTCAGATCGATTATTTGGATGTCTGTCACATCGTGGAGGATAACAAATTCTGGGGCAGTGTCTCACGGTACATGAAAGTACTCACACCCCTCGTGAAGGTTCTAAGAATGGTGGATGGCGATGAGAAGAATGATATGTGATATCTATACGAGGCTATGGACCGTGCCAAATTAGAGTTGCAGGATTCCCTTCCCAGAGAATTTGCAAAGTGGTGGAAAATTATTGACCATGGATGGGACAACACATTACACCACAACTTGCATGCAGCTGGTGAGTGATTAATTTTATTGATACATTGTTCTTTAGGGGCGAGTTTATCTACAGGTTAGAGTAACACGGTTAGGATAAGCGCAGGTAGGGTACCACGCACCCAGGGATAGATTAGAGTAACCGAGTAGGATGACTAGGCCATGGAAGTTTGATAAGCTGCTGGGAATCTCGGCAGGTCGACCTATCCCTGGGTAGGTCGACCTTCCTAGGTCCCAGGGATAGGTCCCAACAGCCCTAAGCTGCTGGGAACCTGGGCAGGTCGACCTATTCCTTGGGTAGGTCGACCTAGCCAGGTTCCCAGCAGCTTAGGGCTGTTGGGACCTATCCCTGGGACCTGGGTAGGTCGACCTACCCAGGGATAGGTCGACCTGCCCAGGTTCCCAACAGCAGGTCGATCTACCCCTGCCATCCCTCCTTCCAACCCCTCCTTTACCTTAAGCCTATATGGTCGGTAAGTTGGGAGGGGGGGTTGTATAGGTAGTGGAGATGGGAAAGGTACAGGGATGGGGCCCATGGGGCCTCCCACCAGGCCCACTAGCAGGGCCCATTAAGGGCATGTTTCTATCTTAAAATAACGGTTCATTTTTGGACTGATTCCCAACGTGAGCCCTTTGAAGGCCCATTAACTATGGCTTACTTAGGCCCATTAGCTACTTAGGAACATTTTGATTTAATCCCCTTAAGCTTTTTCTTCTTTCTTTATAACCCTATTGTCTCTTAAAAAAAAATCCCCCATTTTTCCTTAGGTCCCCTGGGCATAGGTCGACACCTCTGGGTAATGGGTATTGGTCGACCTCGAGTGAGCCATTCGGTCTCTTAATTTGAGCAAGTCACCCGCCCAGGGATATCTCATCCCTGTTAGGCCTGTCAACGGATCCGGATATTATTCGGATCCGCTTCGAATTCGAATCCGTATTAGCGGATAATATTCGAATTCGTATTCGTTTTTTCGGATACGGATAATATCCGAATATGAATCGGAGCTGATACGGATATTATAATATTCGTTTCGTAAAATATCAATTCGTAATATTATATATCATATACTATATATTTTTAAATAATATATTATAAAATAAATAATATTGTAGAGAAATTTAGACATTTCGTAGTTATATTTTAATTTAGAGTTTATTTTATATACTTTTGACTTTTGATTATCTCATGTATAGAATATGTTAAATTTGTGGAGTATTCTAAAATCGGAGCGGATAATTCGGATAATTCGAATAATTCAAAATTTTAATTCGAATCGAATACGGATAAATAATATAATAGTTCATCGGATAGCGGATCAAAATCGGATAATTCGAATTTTAAAACGGAGCGGATACGGATAGTCATATATTCGCTTTGTATCCGCTTCATTGACAAGCCTAATCCCTGTCGACTTTAACTGTTTATCAAACTCGCCCTAGGTTATTTTATATCTAACATTTAGTTAACTATGCACAAATGCAAGTTATTTCCTTAACCCTCGATTTATGTACGATGCCAATGCACATGTTGATGGCGAGGTGTTTCAAGACACTTTAAAAGTCATTGGTCGTTTATCGAGGACATCAGAAAAGAGACTTCAGGTCGAAGTAGAGGTTGACCTTTATTGATTTTATCAATAAGACGTATAGAATTTACTTAAGTAGTTATGTTAATCTATTACTTTATCTTTGTAGATGAACTATTATAGAATGAGGACTGGGATATATTCTGACTCCCAATTGCAATACGCTGTGGGAAGAGTGAGCCCAGGTATACTTTATCTTTGTGCTTTCTTAACCTCAATATGTATTAGTGCATCATGGAGAATTGATCTTTATTTTCATCTTACATTCATTTGTTTATGGTTGGTGGAACAGCTAACTGGTGGATAATGGTGAACAATCGAGACGTGGGGAGTAATGCATTGGCTTTCATTGCAATTAGAGTGCTCAGTCAAACAACATCAGCAAGTCAATGTGAAAGAAATTGGAGCACGTTCAGCCTTATACATTTAAATGTTCGCAATCGGCTAAAGGTTGAACGGTTAGAAAAATTAGTTTACTGCCACTACAATATGAGGTTAAGAATAAGGAACTTGAAACTAAGACAACAGCTGGGGGACAAACGCGTCGCAGAGGATGCAACTCCAGAAATTGATGTGGACGCTTTATTTGACGATGACAATCCCTTACAGTCTTGGGTGGAGATACGAGAGCAGGTTGGTGAGTCCGTTTTTGATGTTGATCATAGAACATGGGCAGAGGGCATATTAGATGAAAATGAGCCAAGAGATCCAGAATTCAGAAGACCAACAAAGAGGGCCAGAGAGACTCATGCGCACCAGAGAAGGGACCCAGCTTTGTTTGTTCATGACACTGAGCAACAGCCTGAGTTTGAACCAGCTAGACACTCAGAATCAGTTAGTAGGCCAGTCACTCTTAGAATGGCCAAGTCACCTCCATCCTTAAGAAGTACATCGGTGCATGAGCTAACTGAGAGGACTAGTGCTGTTGCTCGAGAGGACCTAGCAATTGAGCAATTGAAGCAAATTTATGTGAGGCACACGCCAAAGGGAAAAGGACTCATCTCAAAGATGAATGAAATGACCACACCAAAAGAGAAAAAAACATCCCCAAAGGCTAAAAGGCGACTGGTTTCTTATGGTTCTGATGATGATGATGATGATGATCCTAGTGCAGCTGTAGGTGCTACTACTGGCGGTGGCACATATGCACCTACTTCCTCCTTCCATGCAGACACAGGCAGAGGATACAGTCATAGTGAAGGAGGATATGATTCACAGAGCTAATATGGGCATCCATCAGGTTATAGAGGTGGCCAACAGGAAGCAGGCATGTATGGGTGGGGTCATCAACCATAATTTAAATTTCATTCAGTTCCACCCAGTAACAGTTATGGGTCAGCATCTTCTTCTCATCCTCAAGGTTCTGCTTCTTATGCTGATTCTGGATTCCAATCAAACCTACAACCTTACACTCCAAGAGGGATCCAAAGAGGGATGCAGTATTTGGCTACCTCAAAATATTTGGTTATAGTGAATATACAGAATACATGCAACCTTTTTATGGGTATCAACATCAGAAGCCAGACGATGAGGGAGAAGGTTCTTCTAGCTATTATCCATATCAGTGTATCATCATTTAAGTAATGATCGTTTAATTTCTGTAACATTTACTGTGTCTAATTAGGTTTTTTGTACTACTTGGACCTACTTCATGCTTAATATGTACTCAAGAATATCGCTTTAACATGTCCAATGCCTACTTCATATTTATTGCACTTAATCCTATTTCTTTACAGTCAAATACATGTCTAATGATTTTTTTCTGATTATTTATATTTTTTCTGATTTCCCCCCAAAATTTTCTATATTTTTTGCTTTTTTTTGAATGTTTTCAACCGGTTTTGGTCGGTTTTGGCCGAAACCGAAACCGAGTCGTTTCGGTTTCGGACTTGGCCGAAACCGACACTACCATCCCAGAAAAAATACTACGGAAAAAACTTGAAAAAAACCAGAATGTTTGTGGAGTGCCCCCCCCCTCCCAAGAGGGTTTATGCATCCTCTCGTCTCTCTTTGTTGTTACAATCTTATGTTCTTAAGAGCTATTTTTATTGAAATAAAAAATTAACAAGTTATTCATGCAAATATCTCTGAATGAGGACACAAAAATGAAATGAAGATGCTTAGATAATTTATAGCTATAAATGAATTACACTCAACAAGTTGTTAAACTTGTTTCATAATCAATGAATTGACTGACGGTCCTATACATTAATTGGTTGAGATTTGTTGCCAATCTTTGCAAGAAGTACGTAGAAGGTAGAATGTGAACTACACTACTACTTTGAGATTGCATCTGTAGTTCTACGGCACTGGCTTCAGCCATAGATGGCAGTATCGGCCGAAATCGATACGTTTCGACCGAAACGTATCGATTTTGGCCGATACCGATACGAAATCGGACCTACTCACTCTAGCATGTCCGAAACTTAAAAAAAACGTTTTGAATGGTTTCGGGCGAAATCGATACTGGTTTCGCCCGAAACTTACCCGTTTCGGCCCGAAATCGGACGGTTTCAGCTGAAACCGTGTTCTCCCTCAGATTCTCAGATATGAGGGAGAAGGGAGGCAGGGAGCTGCCGCTATAGGGTGAGGGAGAAGGGAGGGTTTGCCGCCGCCGCCATCGCCGTTTCTTGGAGTTTGCAGCGTGTAGTCGCATTTTCTTGGCTCTCATTCCTAATAGATCTTGTAAGTTTTTATTTTTTTTGGTTGGTTTGATAGTTTTTTTTTGTTGTAGGTAAGGTTTTCTTAAATATATTAATTTTCATAAGTGAAATATGTTAAGACTCTAAATTAAGTCCCAATTACCTATTTAAATTTGGGACTTTTGTCTAATTAGGTTTAATTAGGGTCAAATAAAGTTCAATTAATCTTCATTGAAGAATTGAGGGTGGGAGCATGCTGCTAATTATATTTAATGAAGGGTGATTAGGATAAAATTGATAATTAAGCCCTAATTAACTATTTAAATTTGGGGCGTTTGTCTAATTAAGTTTAGTTAGGGTCAATTGAAGCTTAATTAAGCTTCATTGAATAATTTAGGATTGGAATATGCTGCTAATTATATTTAATGAAGGGTGATTAGGGTAAAATTGATAATTAAACCCTAATTAACTATTTAAATTTGGGGCTTTTGTCTAATTAGGTTTAGTTAGGGTCAATTGAAGTTCAATTAAACTTCATTGAATAATTTAGGACGAGAGCATGCTGCTAATTACATTTAATGAAGGGTGATTACGGTAAAACTCTAAATTAACCCCTAATTAACTATTTAAATTTAGGGATTTTGTCTAATTAGGTTTAGTTAGGGTCAATTGAAGCTCAATTAAACTTCATTGAATAATTTATGGCGGGAACATACTACTAATTGCATTTAATGAAGGGTGATTAGGGTAAAACTCTAAATTACGGCCTAATTAGCTGTTTAAATTTGGGACTTTTTTCTAATTATCTCAATTTAGCATAATTTAAAGCTCAATTATGCTTCATTGTATTTTTTTCATTGTACTTACAACCATTTATTTTTGACTGTCTTAATGCAACATCATGTCTAGACGTGAACAAGGTCAGGAGCAACAAGGGCAGGAGGATCCGAGGTGAGCCCACCTTTCCTTAGTTGATGCTAGGAGAAGAAAAGTGAAATGCAATTATTGTGGTAAGGAGATACATGGCGGAATTACTAGAGGAAAGTAATATTTGGCAGGGATAAGAGGAGAGTTGAAACAATGTGACAGATGTCCCCGAGAGGTCTGAGAAGAAATGCGCCAGTGTCTTCTGGGCAAAAAAGAGAGGATGCAACAAAGGGCTGAAGATGAGGCTGGAATTTTTGATTTGGGACAGAAGGGGAAGGAGAGATGATGATGATGAGGAAGGCACTGAGGATTCATATCCAGAGCTTACTGAAACAATAAAGCGTGAACAAGCCGCTCGAAGGAAAAGAAAAGCACCGATAGGTTCAGGGACATACTCCAGTACAACTGGTGTAGCACAAGTTGCACGACGTCCTGACATTGGTGCTGCCCCGCAGAGAGCAAGCCCTTTGGACATCTATCTCCACAGAAGGTCCCATGCTACACAACCTAAAATCAAGCGAGCATTGAGAGGGGTAAAAAAATCAGTAGAAGTTGCAAGGCATGTATTTAAAAGTAGCTGCAAATGATTTTTCCATGCAGGTGTCCCTGCACATGCAGCTGAAAGCGAATATTTCCAACCTATCCTAGATGCCATAGCAGATGCTGGCCCTAGCTTGAAGGCCCCGTCACGTCGAGACATATACGGGCGTGGCCTTGAGGGAGAGGTTGAGGAGCTCCATGAGTGGGTTGAAAGCTTCAAGCAAATATAGATGGAGAGAGGATGCACCATCATGTATGATGGTTGGACTAGTGCCACGAAGAAGTCCATGATTAACATTTTGGTCTATTGCATCGAAGGTACAATATTTGTTAAATCTGTAGATGCATCAAATTATGAATAAAATGCCAATTATTTGTTTAGTTTGATGGATAAGATGGTAGACCCAATTGGAGAGGACAATGTTGTGCAAGTAGTGACTGATAATGAAGTGAGTTATAAGGCTGCAGGGAAGAAATTGATGCAGAAGCGCATGCTTTTATATTGGCTCCCATGTGCAGCACATTGTCTAGATCTGATACTTGAAGACATAGGGAAGGAAAATCATGTAAAGAAGACAATTGACAAGGCGTAAAAAATCACCCAGTATATTTATGGCCATCCTAGGATATTGAATATGTTCAGGGAGCATGCGAGTGGGGGGCGAGATATCATCCGTGTAGGGCCAACCAGATTTGTTTCGAATTTCATTTCTTTGGAGTCTTTGCGCAGGTATAAGATTGAGCTCAATTCTTTCTACTTTATCCTTATAGATATGATCCGTATTTGATTTAAATTTTATTTCTTTGGAGTCTCTGCACAGGTATAAGAATGAGTTGAAAGCTTTCATATATAACAATGCCCTGCAGGAATACTTAGACAAGTCTAATGTTGATGTTTAGATGGATTATTTGGATGTCTACCACATCGTGGAAGATAACAAATTCTGGAGCAGGGTCTCACGGTACATGAAAGTAGTCACATCCCTCGTGAAGGTCCTAAGAATGGTGGATGTCGATGAGAAGAATGATATGGGATATCTGTACGAGGCCATGGACTGTGCCAAATTAGAGTTACAGAATTCCCTTCCAAGAGAATATGCAAAGTTATGAAAAATTATTGACCATATATGGGACAACACATTACACCATGACTTGCATGCAGTTTGTGAGTGATTAATTGTATTGATACATTGTTCTTTAGGTTAATTTATATCTAACATTTAGTTAACTATACACAAATATAGGTTATTTCCTTAACCCTCGATTTATGTACGATGCCAATGCACATGTTGATGGCGAGGTGCTTCAAGGCACTTTAAAAGTCATTGGTCGTTTATCGAGGACACCAGAAAAGAGACTTCAGGCCGAAGGCCTTTATTGATTTTATCAATAAGACGTATAGAATTTACTTAAGTAGTTATGTTAATCTATTACTTTATCTTTGTAGATGAACTATTATAGGATGAGGACTGAGACATATTCTGACTCCCAATTGCAATACGTTGTGGGAAGGGTGAGCCCAGATATACTTTATCTTTGTGCTTTCTTAATCTCAATATGTATTAGTGCATCATGGAGAATTGATCTTTATTTCCATCTTACATTCATTTGTTTATGGTTGGTGGAACAGCTGACTGGTGGATAATGGTGAACAACCGAGATGTGGGCAGTAATGCATTGGCTTTCATTGCAATTAGAGTGCTCAGTCAAACAACATCAGCAAGCCAATGTGAAAGAAATTGGAGCACGTTCAGCTTTATACACTCAAAGGTTCGCAATCGGCTAAAGGTTGAACGGTTAGAAAAATTAGTTTACTGCCACTACAATATGAGGTTAAGAATAAGGAACTTGAAACTAAGACAAAAGCTGAGGGACAAACGCGTTGCAGAGGATGCAACTCCAGAAATTGATGTGGACGCTTTATTTGATGATGACAATCCCTTGTAGTCTTGGGTGGAGATACGAGAGCAGGTTGGTGAGTCCGTTTTTGATGTTGATGATAGAACATGGGCAGAGGGCATACTAGATGAAAATGAGACAAGAGATCCAGAATTCAGAAGACCAACAAAGAGGGCCAGAGAGACTCATGCGCACCAGAGAAGGGACTCAACTTTGTTTGTTCATGACACTGAGCAGCAGCCTGAGTTTGAACCAGTTAGACACTCAGAATCAGTTAGTAGGCCAGTCACTCCTAGAATGGCCAAGTCATTTCCATCCTTAAGAAGAAGTACATCAGTGCATGAGCTAACTGAGAGGACTAGTGCTGTTGCTCGAGAGGACCTAGCAATTGAGCAATTGAAGCAAATTTATGTGAGGCACACGCCAAAGGGAAAAGGACTCATCTCAAAGATGAATGAAATGATCACACCAAAAGAGAAAAAAATATTCCCAAAGGCTAAAAGGTGACTGGTTTCTTATGGTTCTGATGATGATGATGATGATAATCCTAGTGCAGCTGTAGGTGCTACTACTGGCGGTGGCACATATGCACCTACTTCCTCCTTCCATGCAGACACAGGCAGAGGATACAATCATAGTGAAGGAGGATATGATTCACAGAGCTAATATGGGCATCCATCAGGTTATAGAGGTGGCCAACAGGAAGCATGCATGTATGGGTGGGGTCATCAACCATAATTTAAATTTCATTCAGTTCCACCCAGTAACAGTTATGGGTCAGCATCTTCTTCTCATCCTCAAGGTTCTGCTTCTTATGCTGATTCTGGATTCCAATCAAACCTACAACCTTACACTCCAAGAGGGATCCAAAGAGGGATGCAGTACTTGGCTACCTCAAAATGTTTGGTTATAGTGAATATACAGAATACATGCAACCTTTTTATGGGTATCAACATCAGAAGCCAGACGATGAGGGAGAAGGTTCTTCTAGCTATTATCCATATCAGTGTATCATCATTTAAGTAATGATCGTTTAATTTCTGTAACATTTACTGTGTCTAATTAGGTTATTGTACTACTTGGACCTACTTCATGCTTAATATGTACTCAAGAATATCACTTTAACATGTCCAATGCCTACTTTATGTTTATTGCACTTAATCTTATTTCTTTACAGTCAAATACACGTCTAATGATTTTTTTTTGATTATTTATATTTTTTCTGATTTCCCACCAAAAATTTCTATATTTTTTGCTTTTTTTTGAATGTTTTCAACCGGTTTTGGCCGGTTTCGGCCGAAACCGAAACCGGTACGTTTCGGTCCCGGCCGAAACCGGTACTGCCAACCTTGGCTTCACCTTGTGACATTTTACTGTAGGATTTTTTTTTCTAGAGAATTGTGAAGAGACTACTAAAGCTGCAACTTTGTGTATATCTGGGCAAGCTGGTGATCAAACTGTTGAGCAATCCTTCGAGGAAATAATCCTGAAGCCGGAAGCAGTCTGTGCTATGATCAGGGAGACAGATGCACAGATGATGGCTTAAAGACTGTTGGGCATATGAATGTCACAGGATTATAGTAATTCAAAGAACATTTTGTTTTCTTTAGCTAAATGAACAAGCAGCTAAGGAAGATGATACATAATCTGGGGTGGAGTTTGCAAAATATCCAACTAAAACAAGATATTAGCATGTATCTTCACCGGGATTGGATCATGTCTCTTAGAGAGGCCTGAGCTGAATTTGACATGGAGGCCACAGTGGCAGTTGACCTTCAACGTGTACCAAACCTCTATAAGTTGCGTCTGCAATGCATGCATTGGGCATGGCTCTGGATATTGAGCTCAAATCAATGGAAAAATGGACATATCACTGGACCTAAGTGAAGGAGAAATATGCAACTGACATTCTTGTGCACTTTGTCATTTATCACTTTGTCATTTAGCTTTATGATCTGTTATCTTGCGGTATTATTGTTCTAACAAGTAAGATTACACTTAGTGATGGTTGAATCCAAGATCTGATCTTTTCATTGCATGTAAAGGAGTACAGTTTTGTATATTGATTGTGTCAATCACACCATCCTAGATGAAATACTCCCTCAATTCTCAGTCATGTGTCTCTTCAGAGGTATCTGATAAAAGAATTATCATGGTAACGTGCTTTGCTCATTGTTGAAAGTGAAGATCCCATTGAATAATTCTGAGATAGTTCTTTCTTTTTTGATGGCAGGGGTCTTCCAGTTTGGTTACGTGATATCCCTGGCATAGAGTTTCGAACTAATAATGAAAAGTTCAAGGTATCTTGTCTAAAAGAGCATCATGCAGTGTGAGACTATATGCCAAATCTGCAGTGCACTATTCTGATATTGAGAGCATTTTCCTGATTATTGTTTTTATTTATGCATGGCCTATGAATTTACAATGTATCTTCAAATGCCATTGGTCCTGTGATCATCCAATTGATCTTTTGAGTCTCATGGTCTAGATGGTACACAATGCAAATTGTTCTTGGTTAAGGTTGAGATCGATCTAGGTAGCCCATCTTTCAATCATTTCCTATCATTTGATAACACATTCCAACATTGAGACTGCATAGATACCATGTGGTGAATATTGGTCTCTCTCCCGCATAGGAGGCCATGGATGTTAAGAGTTGTGAATGATGGAGTCCAGGGCTTGTCTCCAGAGATACAATGAAAACATTCAATGAAAATGGGACTCTGGATGCCTGGAAAATGCTTTAAGGCCTGGTGAAATTGTGGCCTGAAGTCAAAGGGTGGAAAATTATAGATGGAATAATTGTAGTGTGTTGTTATTTTGTCAATTCAAGAGCATTCGGTCATAGCTTTTATCTGGTGTTGCTCAATCTTTACAGAAGCAGATAATTTGGAAGCTGTGACATTGCAGCTCAGGTACAAGAATAGCAGAATAGGGGATCGAAGTTTGGTACAAGGTGTCAGGCATCACACTCCCTTTGTGGGATGTTGATGTGTTCAGAACCATAGTTGGCCATTTGGTTTCTTCAGCGCTATTGATTGGTGGACTAGGGAGTAGACTGTCGAATTTGCTCAGTTAAAGGTGGATGTGATGTTGCGGGATATGCTGGAATCAGATGGAATGACATATTTTAGTAGGTGAATTTCTGCATTTAAGAGGGCCTACAATCTACATCTAGCAGTGGATTGAACGATCTCAGAAGTGGCATGGGCATCCACTGAGCCTGTGGCTTATTATACTTTTCGCAAGAGAAACTCAAATTAATCATTATGTTGTTTTCATTTTACTTTGCTTGTCAAATACATTTTTCATAGAACCATTATTTTGATTTTAACCCGATGATATATTTATTGCTTTGGTCTCTTTTCTCTTCTCCTCCAGAATGAAATGCAGAGGTTTGTTAAAAAGATAGTGGATTTAATGCGGCAAGAAATGCTTTTGTCATGGCAAGGTGGTCCTATCATAATGCTGCAGGTAAATAATGATATTTAAATTCAATTTTGAAAGGATTACAAAAGCAAGATTGATATGAAAGTGACTCCTATCATACACGTGACACCATCAGATAAATGCACAATCTTCCTTTCCACTTCATACCAAATCCAATTTCTGTATATTCTAGGAGGTACACATGCAATGTGGCCATATCTATCCTAAAGAGTCTTAATGCAGGGTGAGAACTCCTAGGCTCTCATTATTTGTTTAGCAATATATAGGGCTATACTTAATGTATCAAAGACACTGAAGAATCTTCAGTTCAAAACTAGGGACTTCATGGGTTTGACAGCTTGATAGTTAAGATTATTTAGAAAAGAAATGGATTCTGGGAAACTGGAAAAGGAAAAGTCAGGAGGTTGTCTAGTGCATGGGGTTTCAACATGATAAAATACTGCCCGTATCAGTACTAGATTTAGGCATTCCTATGAAAGAAACATGCCCTGTTACACAGCAGTATGTTACCTTCAACAGGCGAGGTAACTGTTTTCTGCTCAACTGTGTAAAACATGGCTACCTGAACCTTAAGCATGTTGTTTTTGTCAGGGTTAAGTAGACACAGGACCAGTCTATAGAATCATATAACCCGTAGAAAGTGGATTAAAATTTGCTTTTTCATGATACCATGTTTTGATGAGAATGAGCACAATTACCCCTTTTTCTGTTTATAATTCTGTAGAGGAGAGATGTATATTTATCCAATTATCTAAAGTGAAGATATCGTTTATGACCCTTAATTTTGTCGAAGAATGAAGATAAAGCTAGTAGAAATCTTCTGTTGTCCTTAAAGGCCATTCACATCTATGACACATTTAGGTGGAGCATGACATTTGGCTCTCTAACAGCATGACATTTGGCATCTCTCTCTAGCCAATTCTAGAGAGAGAAGCTCTGGGAGTTCCATGCATGGGGGGAGGTTCCCGGGGCATGGCCCGGAGGGTTGAGGGGTGAAGGACAGGGTCGGAGGGTTTGCGTTCTTCCGGTGTGGGCGTAAGGGACACCTGAAACGCCATTGCAGGGAGCCAGGTGTGGAGAGGAGTAGCCGGCACCTGGGGATTGGGGCTTACGGTGGAGGGAAGGTCCTTTTGGAGCGCTCCTTTGTTGATGCAGTCCTTGGGGGCCGTCTTCTACCGTTTCTGGCAAGGCTTGCCAGGGGTGTTTGGAGGTTGACCCCTTCCCGGAGGGCCTCATGATGGAGAGACTCCGCTGGCTTCCGAAGGTGTACAGGTTGACCCCATGGACTGTGGGGTATCGGTGGACAGGGTGAAGGCTATCCTCAACAGGGCATCGGGGGTAGAGGCAGGCAGGGATGTCTTGTTGGTGGGAGGAGGTAGCTTTCTGGCAATCGGCAGGTGTGAGGAAGAAGTGGAGGCGGTGATTAGAGAGGCTATGTCCTGGCGGAGGGGACTCTCCTACGGCTCACTAGGTGGTGGCTGCATCAACAAAGGAGTTGCATTATAGAAACTTATTTGATCTAATTGGATTTGCATTATTTTTTGAAACAAATGTGGATTATACTACCAATTTTATTCAAGAAGAAATAGAGGTAGTACAATGAAGGTAGGAGGAGAGATTCCTTGTTGAAAACCATGAACAAACAAAAAATATTAGACGTCTAGAAAACAGAAAAAACCTCACCACCCCACTCATCACAGAAACATCTACATAAAAATGGAAATTAAACAGAAGCAGATCTTTGGCTCCGAGAGGGTATGCCCAACCATTGTTTGATGACTACTGCACTTTGGATTTGTATTGTTATAAATATATTAACATATTCATCACTATTACCTATGGACACTTAAGTGAAATGGTATTAGTATTCACGACCGACCATGTTTTTTTGTCTCAGATATCGGTTTCGTCTCAAAAAGGCGGAAGAGAAGAGATCTGGGATAGGTCTCAGAAAAATCTTGGGAGATCGGGTTCAGTGATTTCGGAACAATTTTTCCTATATATAGCCTATTTCTAAGAAAATCCTAATTTTTTCATCTTTATAGCCTATTTCTAAGAAAATCCCTTCCCATGTGACACAACTCTTCCATAATCAATTCTCTATTTGTGTTAAGCTTCCTAGCTCCCTTGCCCCTCTGTTGTTTAGATTCTTTTAATTCTTTTTAGACTTCAGGTGGACAGCTCGAACTCTTGGTAACATCTTGTCCTTTTTCTCTAATCTAATGATTCTTTAATCTTATAACACCACCTGCCTTCATTACCTTCCCATGAAAATTACATTGCGACCCCTTTCCTATGGCCTTCCCATATTGCCAAACTATATCTTGAGAAGATATGTTTATGATAGAAGTGAAACATAAATAATAACTAATAATTAAATAAAAAATCAAACAACACAACCTCTTAATCATATCATATTAAAAAATAATGCAATGGATATAAAATTATACCTTCTGAAATTCAAACAATTCTTCTTCAAGAATTCATTATTTTCACACGACTGTCACCTTGATCATCAACTTCAACAAATTAAACTAAGACAATTGACACAAAAAAATATTAACATGAAAAACTGAAACTAAGACAATCCTCTGGACGGGACAGAGAGAGAGTGCAGGGGGCAGGGGATAGGGGACAGAGAGACTGAGAGACAGAGGGAGACTGAAAGAGAGAGAGAGAGAGTAGGGGGTGGGGTAGACGGGGTAGGGGAGAGACATGTTAGGGTGCGGGGGAGAGAGGGTGCGGGGGAGAGAGAGATAGAGAGAGAGAGGGGGGGCAGGAGAGAGAGACAACGAATCGGTCTCGACACTCTCTCAAATAGAGACACACACAGAGAGAGAGAGAGAGGAGGGACGAGAGATACAAGGGGGTGGGGGAGAGAGAAGAGAGATATAGAGAGAGGGTGTCAAGAGAGAGACAAAGAGAGTCGCTCTCTCACTGTACGTCTATCTCAGAGAGAGAGAGAGAGAGAGATGGAAGGAGGGACGGGGGAGAGAGATGGAAGGGGCTTGGGAGAGAGGAGAGGAGAGAGGGAGCTGGAGAGAAACAGAGAGACTGAGAGAGAGAGAGAGAGTAAGAGGTTACCTCGTAGTTGCCGGCGAAGAGGAGGTCGTGGACGAGCTCGGAGGTCCTTGACGACGGTTGACTGCTGTTTAACTCACATAAATAAATAAATAAATAAATAAATAAATAAATAAGTACTTCTCCTTTGAAGGAGAAAATGCACATTTGTAGTTATTTAGGTAGTGGGTTGTTGGCAGTAATTTGAAGTCACAATATGTGGGGGTGAGTGTTGCACCCGTAATTATCTCAAAATATTTCGAGAAACTTGTCTCATGACAACCGACGAAAAATACGGCATAGCACCGATGTCGTCGGACCGCGGAGTACCTCCGTGATTTAGGGTCTATCGACCCGATCATACAATTACAAGCGGCGTCGCAACAATGGAAATTAGGAGGAAAAACGTGCATGCAAGCCTGTTGAAGTGGCCGAGCAAGTGTACCACACGGCACGGACGGGCGCAAAGATTCCTCCCCACGCGGCGACGCACAACCAAACAACAAACAAAACTATCCTCCGCTCCTACGCAAGTCTCCACCGACGGACGGTTGCCATGCGGCGAAGAACGGGCCTCCACAGGCTATAAATGCTCCACCATGTCTTCTCCTTGACCCAGGGCGACATTAATGGAGGAAAACGGAGTCGAGAGGGGCCAAAAGGGGAACACCGGGGTCAAATGACCCCTTTGGGAGGCCGGCGGGCTCCGCCCACCCCGGGGGGGGGGTCGCGCCCACCCCGCTGGGCCCAGCGGGGTCGCCCACCCCCGCGGGGTGTCGACCCACCCCGTTGGGACCCAACGGGGCCAGCCGACCCTGCACAGGGGGTCGTGGCACCCCGCCCTGCGGGTGACCCCTTCGGGTCCCGTGCGTCCAAAACAAAAAAAAGAAAAGAAGAAAAAAAAAGAAGGAAAAGAGGGAGAGGGGTCAAAAAATATTTTTGCCACCCTACCTTGTCAGAATTGGGGTTAAAGCCCAATTTTTTGTCAAAACGGAGGCAATTCCTTCCGGTTCTGTCAACTTGGGTCCTCCCACCTTCTATAAATAGACCCCCAAGGGTCCGGACTCGGCATAGAGAATCCACTTCTTTCTGGGCGGTCGTCGTTTCGCCCTTCTTTCTGGGCGTCGTACCCGTGGTTGAGGCCAGCTCAGCCACGCCTGCTGCAACAACTACTGAGGGTGTCAGGCCCTCCGCTTCAGCAACTGGCCGGGTTCGCCCGGTCAAGAAGACAACCGTCGGGGGTGTCAGGCCCTCAGGTCCAACAATCGGCCGGGTCCGCTCGGCCGACAAGTCAGCTTTCGGGGGTGTCAGGCCCTCTCATGCAACAATTGACCGGCTTTGCCCGGTCAACTCTTCATCAACCAAGGGTGTCAAACCCTTTGTCTCAGCCAATGGCCAAGTTTTCTCGGTCAATCAGGTTACTATCGGTGTCGCTCCTGCACAACGGGGGCAGCGCCGTCGCCGTAACGGCACCAACTCTCCTGCGGCCACCCTCAGAGGTACTGCTCCTGCACAACGGGGGCAGCATCGCCGTCATGATGATGCCATGCCTACGGTGGGCGTCGCCGACGCCGCTCCTGCTCAACGGGGGCAGCGCTGCAGACGCAAGGGCGCAAAGCCTGTTGCGGCGGTATCCCGCTCCGGCAAGACTGTCCTCGTCGGAGATTTTCGCATCCGGCTCGATGGGGGCGAGCCGATTCTTCCTAGGGACCGACATGTCCCGACTATCTCCACCTCCAACCCCTTCGAGTTCCTCCGGCAAGTTCGAGAGGACGGAGCGAAATGGAAGAAGCACACCATACCGGCGACAAATCAGGGTCCCATACAGCGACCCAAGCCACGAACTTCCCGGTCAAGGACATGGGGCAATCCAGTGGAGGAGCGCCAGCTCCAACTGAAGAAAATTTGGGTCACCAAGGAGGAGGCCCGAATTATAAAGCGAGCAAGGACGGAAGTGCCTTTCCGCATGTCGGATCTGCAACAAATACGGAGCCCAACAAGCGTTGAAGTCTCGGCATCCCCGAGGCCTGCAACTCAGCCCCCACGTGGGCAAAAGCACCGAGGAGCCGGCAAGAAGGTGCGACCGACCTCTCCGTGGGCCAGTTCAACGTACACGGACGAGGACTGCTCAGCCCAGGCCTCCACGTCCCGAGTTTCTGTCTTTGACAGACTAGGGATAACACCCAAGCTGAGCAGGCAACCCCCCAGGAAGAAACGAGTGATTTAGGTGACCGATGACTCTGTCAAAGTGCTCACCTGCTATACCACCTCTGCCGATAAGCAGCCGGAGGACACTTCGGGGGAGCTGAATCAGCCTCTTCAGTATCTGAGGAGGTCAAGCCTCGTCTCCCGGGTGCTCGCACAAGTGCAGCAGATGTCGGCTACTGGAACATCTCAGCCCGAGCCGACGTGCCAGGAAGAACACCAAGAAGATGTCCATAGTGTCGATGGGGACAACATCCCCGGACACGAGGAAGACCTTGGGAGAGAGGCGTAGACTCTCACGTTGGAGGAGCTCCGACGGGAGAACCAAGAGCTGAAGAACCTCTTGCAATCCCTTTTGAGCGAAAAGGAGGTTCATGTTCAACCCCGAGAGGCCCCCACTAGAGTGCAACAACAGCCTCCTCCCATTCCAGTCGCGGCCAACGCCTCCGTCACCGCGGCGAAATTACCATTGGCGGTGGATTTTGAAGTGCTGCCACAGGAAGCCAATGCACGGTCATCCGCCACTCCTGCTACAGAGAGCCTTATGGCGCAAAGGCAGATGCTCGAGCGGATCGTGGAAGCGAAGTTTTCTCAACATGGTGGGGGTGTGGCTACCGTTGATTTGTAGAGCGTGCCCTATCCCTTCCACCATCAATTCAAGAAGCTTCCGCCTGACTGCCCAAAGGCCCCGAAACTCCAGAAGTTCAACGGGCAAGGCTCGCCACATGAACGCTTGGCCTATTATATGACGGCCATGGGTGAATTGGCGCTGGAAGAGGCATATTTGCTGCGATACTTTGCCACGTCCCTGACAGGCACCGCCTTCCAGTGGTATTCCAGGCTAAAGCCCAATTCAGTGCCTGATTGGGTTGATATGCAGAAGAAATTCGTCGACCGTTTTCAGACGGCCGAACGCAAGATCTCCCTGGCAGAACTCTGTGCCCTCCGCCAGAAGAAAGGTGAGACCGTGTTGGACTTCATTAAGCGATGGAGGGACGTCAGCATGCGCTACGATAATCCCCCGACGCCTGAAGACGCAATCACCATCTGCCGGAGGGGTCTCTCGGCAGAAGTCAGTGAAAAGCTTCTGGGCTCGAATATCAGAAGCTTTGACCAGCTAAATACGGTGGTGGCGGAGATTGAAATGTTCTTCGCGGATCACCCGGCACAAGCTTCTGCCAAAGGCAAGTCCTCCAAAGATCGCCTGGCTAGCGGCAAAGAGGTAAATGGTGTGGACTTCTCCCCAACAAATAGAGATAAGGGGGAAGGAAAATTCAAAGGCAATGGCAAAAAGCCTGACGCCAAGGCGAGTGCGTCTCTGTTAGCGGGGCACATGAAGACGCCTTATTCCTTCAGAAAAGAGCATACCAAGATGCTCTTTGACTTGTGCATGAAGGAGAAGCTCATCACTCTGTCGGATCCGCGAAAGCCCTCAGAGGTGGATAAGACAGAGGATCCTACTTATTGCGTGTACCACCGAAGGTTGGGTCACTCCATCGGGGATTGCTATGTCTTTAAGAATATAGCAGAAGAGCTCATCCAAAAGGGCTTGATAAACATGTTAGGCCATGCGGTCAACCCGCCGCAGCCTCATGCTTGGAGTCGGTCAAATCGGTCGGTTAATATGGTCTACATGGTGGCGACGGCTTCGAGCTCCAATGCCTCCGAGGCCGGGCCCTCAAATCAGTAGCCCAGTGCCGGTCTTAGAGCCGCTCCTTCTTCACTCCCAGAATGTCTGGCGCTGCGGAGGACTATTCGGAAGATCCGATGGGAAATCTGGCAATTGTAACTGGAGCAGAGGCGTCTGCTGCAGTTCCAGGAGAGTATTGATCAGCAGTTGGCCACTTTCCCCTTCGGCCCTTTTGCCAGGGGGTTAGCTCCAGCGCACATATGGGAGGCAGGTGTACCGCCTACTAGCCGGGCTCCGCTCAGGGGTTGGCTCTATGAGGAATCCTCATATTCATCTAAAGGCGAGGAGGACTCATCTGAAAGCGAGGAGCATACACCCGAAAGTGAGCAGCCTGAGAAGTTATACTCCTTCCCTCGCGAGAAGACCCTGAATATCTTCTTCGCGTGCCAGCGAGCGGGACTGATTAGCCCGTCACCCATTGAGCATGCAACCGACGAAAAATACGGTGTTGCACCGATGTCGTCGGACCGCAGAGTACCTCTGTGATTTAGGGTCTATCGACCCGATCATACAATTACAAGCGGCGTCGCAGCAATGTAAATTAGGAGGAAAAACGTGCATGCAAACCTGTCGAAGTGGCCGAGCAAATGTACCACACGGCACGGACGGGCGCAAAGATTCCTCCCCACGCGGCGACGCACAACCAAACAACAAATAAAACGATCCTCCGCTCCTGCGCAAGTCTCCACCGACGCATGGCTGCCACGCGGCGAAGAACGGGCCTCCACAGGTTATAAATGCTCCACCACGGCTTCTCCTTGACCCAAGGCGACAGAAACAGAGGAAAACGGCGTCGAGAGGGGCCAAAAGGGGAACACCGGGGTCAAACGACCCCTTTGGGAGGACGGCGGGGTCTACCCACCCCGCGGGGGGGTCGCGCCCAACCCACTGGGCCCAGCGGGGTCGCCCACCCCCGCGGGGGGTCGACCCACCCTGCTGTCTCCCAGCGGGTCAGCCCCGCCCTGCGGGTGACCCCTCCGGGTCTCGTGCGTCCAAAATAAAAAAAAATGAAAAGAAGAAAAAAAAAGAAGGAAAGAGGGAGAGGTGTCAAAAAATATTTTTGCCACCCCACCTTGTCAGAATTGGGGCTAAAGTCCAGTTTTTGTCAAAACGGAGGCAATTCCTTCCGGTTCTGTCAACCTGGGTCCTCCCACCTTCTATAAATAGACCTCCAAGGGTCCGGACTCAGCATAGAGAATCCACGCGGAAGGAGCATCCAACACTTGGACTTTGTTTTGTCTGTCTTGGCCTGTGAGGGGTAAGTCCCCGGGTCTTGTATTTATGCCCCTAAGGGGTATTTTTGTAATTATGCCCCTCAGCGGGCCGTGTTTGTAAGTTTCTACGTCCCGGGGCGATTAAATTATGTAGTTCCGTCCGTGTAATAGGAGAATTACAAAAATGACCTCTCCGGGTTTCGAGAAACAAAAAGTCCTGTTGTTTGCAGTTGTACCCTGTAATTTCTTGTAATTGGGGCTACGCCCCTGCTTCCCGCGTTAATGTGAATCTTTGTACAGTCGACAACTCACCGACAACCCTTGTGTCCACTTAGGCCATGAATGTACTTGGTTTACTTCACGAATTTCCTCTGTATGTCGACCTTGGAAAATTGCAAGAAACTCCCCCGACTTATGGGAATTGCACACATACCCCTCTTTTGGCAGAATTGACAGATGCGTGCCTTCTATGAAGCCCCGTGTCGTTCTTTCGGTCTGAGAGTGTTGTCAGCCCAGTTCGACGCTCGGGTCCCACCTAAACTTAGGTCCACGTAGGGTTTGGTAAAATTACCAAAATACCCCTGTGATTTAGAAATGGCATAGTAGCCCCTAAAACCCTCTAGAAACGGCCTCAATGCCTTGGGAAGTCAGGAACCCGGTCCTACTTTCGTTCCAACCGAAAAATCTCAGAAACACCCCTGGTATGGGAAAATTATCAAAATACCCCTAGGAAGGTAAAATTATGAAAATACCCTCGGGGTCTAGAAAACTTCCCTCCACTTCAAAAATGCCTATTGCTTTCGCACATTTGCATTCATACTCTTAAATTTTAGGGTTTTTGCCTAAATATAAGAGGCCTCAGTTGAAATCCTAACCCAGTCATTCTGTTGGTCGGTGGTAAGTGAGTGGACATTGTGAGTCCTCGAAATGAGCTTTCCCTCAACATCAGAACCCCCATAGAAGACTTTGAAATTTCTTTGACAGTTAAACAAAGGTGTTCGGACGTTAGGCCGATGAAAATCAACCCTGACGGCGGTCAGTGGGGAGAGATCCAGCCATTTTGGCCGGCCGAAACGTATCGGTTTCGGCCTATACCGAAACCGAAACGGGCCTTGTCACTGTAGCAAGTCCGATACCAAATAAAATTATTTTTTTTAATGGTTTCAGACCGAAACCGGACCTGCTCAATACAATTTTTGCCTTTTCTGACTGTTTTGAACCGGTTTCGGCCGAAACCGAAACCGATACCGAAACCGATACGTATCGGTTTCGGTATCGGCCGAAACCGATACCGAAACCGATACTGCCATCCTTGGATCCAGCACCCGAACTCAAATCGTCTGATATTATGCGCACCCACGGAATAAACCTCTACACATAGAGGAAATGTTTCTTTTCAATAAGAACATAGATGTTTATTTATCTACGATAAAATTCCGTGGCCGACAGTGAGATATTGCTTAAGCTCACAACTGCAGAAAGGGGTGACTAGACCCCCCCATGTCACAACAATTCTTCTCCTCATGCCACCGCTCCAGTGTGGACAACAGCAGTAGCAGCAGACCTGCCCGGGGTGGCCATGACTGCCCACTTGTCCGGGGTCAAATAGCGGGGTGGCAAAGTTTCCCAGCAGAAGCCCGCCCGGGGTGAACAACAGTCCGGGGTGTAAGATCTCCTGCCCACCTCTCCGAGGTCAAACAGCAACGGGGTGAACTGCACCTACACCTCCTGTCCGGGGTGAAGCCTGCCAGGGGTGCCGGACATGCAGCAGTCTGCACAAGCCTCCGGGGTGGACAGCGGAACCTCATCCGTCCCAGCGGGGACAGTAGACCTCCAGGGGTGCCGGACATGCAGCAGTTTGCACAAGCCTCCGGGGTGGACAGCAGAACCTCATCCCCCCCAGCGGGGACAACAGACCTGCATCACCTCCCGGTTGAAACAGCACAGGAAAGGACCTCCCGGGGTGATCAAGCCCCCGGGGTATGGTCACCCTACTTTCTCTCCCCCGGGGGTTCCGGTCACCTCCTTGGCCAATGGTGATCATAAGACAATTGTCACCTCGCTCTTCTTTTGATATGGGATTTCTCCTTGACCCAGGGTGGTAGAAAAAGGGAGAAAAGTCACGGAGAGGGGCCAAAAGGGGTGCCACTGGGTCATTTGACCCTACTGACCTGCGCGCAACGGCGGCCGACCCCGGGGGGGTCGAGCCCACCTCGCTGGACCACGGCGGGGTCGAATTGACCCCCGCGGGGTCAGTCCACCCCGCCGGCACCCCAGCGGAGTCGAACTGACCCCCGCAGGGTCAGTCCAGCCCGCTGGTAGCCAGCGGGGTCAATTTGACCCCCCCGGTCCCCCGTGTTCCAAAAAAAGAAAAAGAAAAAGGAGGAAAGGGGAGAAAAAGGGTTTAAGCCACCCTACCTTGACAAAAAAGGGTTTAAGCCACCCCACCTTGTCAGAATTTGCGCAAAAAGCCACTTTTCTGTCAAAATCGGAGCGATTTCCTACATTTTTGTCAAAATCGGGGCAATTCCCCATATTTCTGACAACCTAGGTCTCTCCACCTTCTATAAATAGACCCCCAAGCGTCCGAGGAGGACATGAGAATTTTTTTTGGACGAATGACCAAGCAACCAGCTCACAAGGATTGTGTTTATTGTCGTGGCCTGTGAGGGGTAAGTCCCCGGGTCTTGTGTATATACCCCTAAGGGGTATTTTTGTAATTATGCCCCTCAATGGGCCATGTTTGTAAGTTTCTACGTCCCGGGGCGACTAAATTAAGTAGTTCTGCCCACATAACGGGGGAATTACGGACATGTCCTCCCGGGGTCCCGAGAAACAAAATGTCCTGTTGTTTGCAGTTATACCCTGTAATTTCTTGTAATTGTGGCTACGTCCCTATTTCCCGCGTTAGTATGGATCTTTGTACAGTCGACAACTCGCCAACAACTTTGCACCCACTGGGGACATAAATATATCTAGTGTATTCCACAAGTCTTCTTTGTACAAACTTGGGAAAATTATAAGAAAACCATGCCGGTTCTTGGGAATTATAGATGTACCCCTCCTCTGGTCAAGTTGACCCGTGTGAGCCTTCTATGAAGTCCCCTGTCACCTTTTCGGTCTGGAGACACTGTTGGCCCCGTCCGACACTTAGGCGCCGCCTAGAACCTAGGTCTATATACGGCGTGGGTAAATTACTAAAATACCCCCGTGACCTAATTGTGGCCTAATTACCCCTAAAACCCTCCACAAATGGTCTCTGCGCCTTGGAAAGTCAGGAATCCTATCTTACTATCATTCCAACCCAAAAATTTTCAGGAATACCCCTGACTTGGTAAAATTACCAAAATACCTTTAGGAAAGTAAAATTACCGAAACACCCTCAGGGTCCAGGAAACCTGACTGTGTAAAACATGGCTACCTGAACCTTAAGCATGTTGTTTTTGTCAGGGTTAAGTAGACATAGGACCAGTCTATAGAATCATATAACCCGTAGAAAGGGGATTAAATTTTGCTTTTTCATGATACCATGTTTTGATGAGAATGAGCACAATTACCCTTCTTTCTGTTTATAATTCTGTAGAGGAGAGATGTATATTTATCCAATTATCTAAAGTGAAGACATCGTTTATGACCCTTAATTTTGTCGAAGAATGAAGATAAAGCTAGTAGAAATCTTCTGTTGTCCTTAAAGGCCATTCACATCTATGACACATTTAGGTGGAGCATGACATTTGGCTCTCTAACAGCATGACATTTGGCATCTCTCTCTAGCCAATTCTAGAGAGAGAAGCTCTGGGAGTTCCATGCGTGGGGGGAGGTTCCCGGGGCATGGCCCGGAGGGTTGAGGGGTGAAGGACAGGGTCGGAGGGTTTGCGTTCTTCCGGTGTGGGCGTAAGGGACACCTGAAACGCCATTGCAGGGAGCCAGGTGTGGAGAGGAGTAGCCGGCACCTGGGGATTGGGGCTTACGGTGGAGGGAAGGTCCTTTTGGAGCGCTCCTTTGTTGATGCAGTCCTTGGGGGCCGTCTTCTACCGTTTCTGGCAAGGCTTGCCAGGGGTGTTTGGAGGTTGACCCCTTCCCGGAGGGCCTCATGATGGAGAGACTCCGTTGGCTTCCGAAGGTGTACAGGTTGACCCCATGGACTGTGGGGTATCGGTGGACAGGGTGAAGGCTATCCTCAACAGGGCATCGGGGGTAGAGGCAGGCTGGGATGTCTTGTTGGTGGGAGGAGGTAGCTTTCTGGCAATCGGCAGGTGTGAGGAAGAAGTGGAGGCGGTGATTAGAGAGGCTATGTCCTGGCGGAGGGGACTCTCCTCCGGCTCACTAGGTGGTGGCTGCATCAACAAAGGAGTTGCATTATAGAAACTTATTTGATCTAATTGGATTTGCATTATTTTTTGAAACAAATGTGGATTATACTACCAATTTTATTCAAGAAGAAATAGAGGTAGTACAATGAAGGTAGGAGGAGAGATTCCTTGTTGAAAACCATGAACAAACAAAAAATATTAGACGTCTAGAAAACAGAAAAAACCTCACCACCCCACTCATCACAGAAACATCTACATAAAAATGGAAATTAAACAGAAGCAGATCTTTGGCTCCGAGAGTGTATGCCCAACCATTGTTTGATGACTACTGCACTTTGGATTTGTATTGTTATAAATATATTAACATATTCATCACTATTACCTATGGACACTTAAGTGAAATGGTATTAGTATTCACGACCGACCATGTTTTTTTGTCTCAGATATCGGTTTCGTCTCAAAAAGGCGGAAGAGAAGAGATCTGGGATAGGTCTCAGAAAAATCTTGGGAGATTGGGTTCAGTGATTTCGGAACAATTTTTCCTATATATAGCCTATTTCTAAGAAAATCCTATTTTTTTCATCTTTATAGCCTATTTCTAAGAAAATCCCTTCCCATGTGACACAACTCTTCCATAATCAATTCTCTATTTGTGTTAAGCTTCCTAGCTCCCTTGCCCCTCTGTTGTTTAGATTCTTTTAATTCTTTTTAGACTTCAGGTGGACAACTCGAACTCTTCGTAACATCTTGTCCTTTTTCTCTAATCAAATGATTCTTTAATCTTATAACACCACCTGCCTTCATTACCTTTCCATGAAAATTACATTGCGGCCCCTTTCCTATGGCCTTCCCATATTGCCAAACTATATCTTGAGAAGATATGTTTATGATAGAAGTGAAACATAAATAATAACTAATAATTAAATAAAAAATCAAACAACACAACCTCTTAATCATATCATATTAAAAAATAGTGCAATGGATATAAAATTATACCTTCTGAAATTCAAACAATTCTTCTTCAAGAATTCATTATTTTCACACGACTGTCACCTTGATCAGCAACTTCAACAAATTAAACTAAGACAATTGACACAAAAAATATTAACATGAAAAATTGAAACTAAGACAATCCCCCGGACGGGACAGAGAGAGAGTGCAGGGGGCATGGGATAGGGGACAGAGAGACTGAGAGACAGAGGGAGACTGAAAGAGAGAGAGAGAGAGAGTAGGGGGTGGGGTAGACGGGGTAGGGGAGAGACATGTTAGGGTGCGGGGGAGAGAGGGTGCGGGGGAGAGTGCGATAGAGAAGAGAGAGGGGGGGTAGGAGAGAGAGAGACAGCGAATCGGTCTCGACACTCTCTCAAATAGAGAGACACAGAGAGAGAGAGAGAGAGAGAGAGAGAGAGAGAGAGAGAGAGAGAGAGAGAGAGAGAGAGGAGGGACGAGGGAGAGAGATACAAGGGGGTGGGGGAGAGAGGAGAGATATAGAGAGAGGGTGTCAAGAGAGAGACAAAGAGAGTCGCTCTCTCACTGTACGTCTATCTCAGAGAGAGAGAGAGAGAGAGAGAGAGAGAGAGAGATGGAAGGAGGGACGGGGGAGAGAGATGGAAGGGGCTTGGGAGAGAGCAGAGGAGAGAGGGAGCTGGAGAGAAACAGAGAGACTGAGAGAGAGAGAGAGTAAGAGGTTACCTCGTAGTTGCCGGCGAAGAGGAGGTTGTGGACGAGCTCGGAGGTCCTTGACGACGGTTGACTGATGTTTAACTCACGGAAGTAAATAAATAAATAAATAAATAAATAAGTACTTCTCCTTTGAAGGAGAAAATGCACATTTGTAGTTATTTAGGTAGTGGGTTATTGGCAGTAATTTGAAGTCACAATATGTGGGGGTGAGTGTTGCACCCGTAATTATCTCAAAATATTTCGAGAAACTTGTCTCATGACAACCGACGAAAAATACGGCATAGCATCGATGTCGTCGGACCGCGGAGTACCTCCGTGATTTAGGGTCTATCGACCCGATCATACAATTACAAGCGGCGTCGCAACAATGGAAATTAGGAGGAAAAACGTGCATGCAAACCTGTTGAAGTTGCCGAGCAAGTGCACCACACGGCACGGACGGGCGCAAAGATTCCTCCCCACGCGGCCACGCACAACCAAACAACAAACAAAACTATCCTCCCCTCCTGCGCAAGTCTCCACCGACGAACGGTTGCGATGCGGCGATGAACGGGCCTCCACATGCTATAAATGCTCCACCATGGCTTCTCCTTGACACAGGGCGACATTAATGGAGGAAAACGGCGTCGAGAGGGGCCAAAAGGGGAACACTGGGGTCAAATGACCCCTTTGGGAGGCCGGCGGGCTCCGACCACCCCGCGGGGGGGTCGCGCCCACCCCCCTGGGCCCAGCGGGGTCGCCCAGCCGACCTCGCGCAGGGAGTCGTGGCACCCCGCTGGCTCCCAGCGGGATCAACCGACCCCGCGCGGGGCCGGTTGACCCCGCTGGGTCCCAGCGGGTCAGCCCCGCCCTGCGGGTGACCCCTCCGGGTCCCGTGCGTCCAAAAAAAAAAAAAGAAAAGAAGAAAAAAAAAGAAGGAAAAGAGGGGGAGGGGTCAAAAAATATTTTTGCCACCCTACCTTGTCAGAATTGGGGTTAAAGCCCAGTTTTTTGTCAAAACGGAGGCAATTCCTTCCGGTTCGGTCAACCTGGGTCCTCCCACCTTCTATAAATAGACCCCCAAGGGTCCGGACTCGGCATAGAGAATCCACGCGGAAGGAGCATCCAGCACTTGGACTTTATTTTGTCTGTCTTGGCCTGTGAGGGGTAACTCCCCGGGTCTTATATTTATGCCCCTAAGGGGTATTTTTGTAATTATGCCCCTCAGCGGACCATGTTTGTAAGTTTCTACGTCCCGGGGTAACTAAATTATGTAGTTCCGTCCGTGTAATGGGGGAATTACAAAAATGTCCTCTCCGAATTCCGAGAAACAAAAAGTCTTGTTGTTTGCAGTTCTACCCTGCAATTTCTTGTAATTGGGGCTACGCCCCTGCTTCCCGTGATAGTGCGGATCTTTGTACAGTCGACAACTCACCGACAACCCTTGTGTCCACTTAGGCCATGAATGTACTTGGTTTACTTCACAAATTTCCTCTGTATGTCGACCGGGGAAAATTGCAAGAAACTCCCCCGACTTATGGGAATTGCACACATACCCCTCTTTTGGCAGAATTGATAGATGCGTGCCTTCTATGAAGCCCCATGTCATTCTTTTGGTCTGAGAGTGTTGTCAGTCCAGTCCGACGCTCGGGTGCCACCTCAACTTAGGTCCACGTAGGGTTTGGTAAAATTACCAAAATATCCCTGTGACTTAGAAATGACCTAGTAGCCCCTAAAACCCCCTAGAATCGGCCTCAATGCCTTGGAAAGTCAGGAACCCGGTTCTACTTCCGTTCCAACCCAAAAATTTCAGAAACACCCCTGGTCTGGGAAAAATACCAAAATACCCCTAGGAAGGTAAAATTACGAAAATACCCTCGGGGTCTAGAAAACTTCCCTCCACTTTAAAAATGTCTACTGCTTTTACACATTTGCATTCATACTCCTAAATTTTAGGATTTTTCAGTTGAAACCTTAACCCACTCATTCTATTGGTCAGTGGTAAGTGAGTAGACATTGTGAGCCCTCCAAATGAGCTTGCCCTCAACATCAGAACCCCCATAGAAGACTTTAGAATTTCTTTGACAGTTAAACAAAGGTGTTCGGATGTTAGGCCGATGTAAATCAACACTGACTGCGGTCAGTGGGGAGAGGTCCAGCACCTGAACCCAAATCGTCTGATATTATGCGCACCCACGGAATAAACCTCTACACATAGAGGAAATGTTTCTTTTCAATAAGAACATAGATGTTTATTTATCTATGATAAAGTTCCGTGGCCGATAGACTGGCACGCCCGGTGGCACCTTTCCCGCCTTTCTTCTTTCTGTCAAAGAAAGTCCCCTAAACCTTCTTCAAAGTTCTGACTGCCTCTCTTCCTCTGACATGATGGGATGAGGAGGGCAAGTTTCCTTCACTCACGTGAGGGGTCTTTGTAGATCTGCGCACTTTCTTTCATTCGTGCTACGCACCACCATCACCAACAACAAGACGACGATGGCAGTCGTCACCTACGGCCCTCAAGTCGTCGCGAACCACGCCAGGTTCGGATACCTGGCTACCCCGCTCGTGTTCGGCGACTTTCCGGCTGTCGTCGTTTCGCCCTTCTTTCTGGGCGTCGTACCCGTGGTTGAGGCCAGCTCAGCCACGCCTGCTGCAACAACTACTGAGAGTGTCAGGCCCTCCGCTTCAGCAACTGGCCGAGTTCGCCCGATCAAGAAGACAACCGTCGGGGGTGTCAGGCCCTCGGCTCCAACAATCGGCCGGGTCCGCTCGGCCGACAAGTCAGCTTTCGGGGGTGTCAGGCCCTCTCATGCAACAATTGACCGGCTTTGCCCGGTCGACTCTTGTGGACGCACTAAAATTCGCTTGTTCAGGTGGTTCGTCTATTAAGTGCGTGGGCGTGCCAGTCACCGAAGTGACAATTTGTTCGGGCTCCGAAGAGCCCATGGTGCGCTCGATCTGACTCGGTCAGACGATTGTGTGGTTCGTGTCGGGACAAAAACCCGCCGCGCCATAAAGGTCACGGCGTCATTTATATCCCCCATACGAGGGAACACTCTTGATTAATCGCCGAGATTCAGGACCTCATGGCTAAGAAATTAATTGCACGAAAGGTCTATTAGGAAGCATCGAAACCCCCGTATGAGGGTAAGAAGAAAACATTCGCGATCATGTCGGTTGTGTACTGACCATTTAATGTTCGGACGAATGTCCGGCTCGAGAAAATCGCGGTTGTCGCTGGAAAACCGGAACACATGTATGCCGAGGTACGGCAAATTTATTGTTCGGAAGAGCGGAAAACGTTCAGCTGAGCCTCGGTTGGAGCGGTCAAAAACCAGTAAATCTGTTGGCCCGGTGCAAGAGCAAGCTGCGACCATACTGCGGTGGGCCCCCCGCGGTCGAAACAAGACTTGCATGAGCGTCATTAATATTTCTGGTACCAAGGGGCAACGAGGGAATATCCCTTGAATCGACTGAAAAGCCCTATGTCTAGGGAAGCGGACGTTCGAAACGTGTCGGTCATTCGGGAGACCGTTTAATATTCAGATGGGTGTCCGGCTTGAGAGTATCATAATCGTCGCAGGAGGACCTGGAACATATGTATGCTGTGATACGGCAAATACATTATTCCGAGACACTGAAAACATTCGGTTAAATCTCGATTAGTGTAGCAGGAAACTAGCGAATTTATTGGCCCGGTGCGAGATCGAGTCGGGACCATACCGGGGGCGCCTCCCGCGGTCCAAACGGGGCTTGCGTGGGCATCATTAATGTTCCCGGTGCCGGAGGGCAACGGGGAAGAGTCCCGGGACTAGATTCCAAAACCAAAACATGTTCGAAGGAAGCGAGCTATAGGCCGAGAGTGTGGGTCAGACAATGACCATAATCGGGACGGACCCGAGGTCCAAGCACAGCCCACAAAGGCCTTATTGATATTCCCGTATATAGGGTCCAGGGATGACAGGAGCCATCTCGTTCTATTCAGATTTCTGTCGATCACTTGCGGACCACTTGATATTCGGGCAAGGGTCCATATTGAAGGTGCGACGTGGATAGGAACAACCCCGTACAAGTATATGCCGAGTTTACGGCAATTTCAATGAAAGGGCGGGAACGAATCCCGATAGGGTGAATCCGATTTGACGAGCTATCGGCCCAGAGCAATGCTGGGTCATGATCACGTCGGGGTAGGAGCCGTCGGCCATGTTAGTTGCTCACGGGTCTTTTCGTGTTCAGACACAGGTCCGTGATAGAAACGCGGCGAAAACCGAGGCGAATCCGTTCAAATGTTTGCCGAACGCGCGGCAATTTTAGTAGTGGCTCGGAGGGGATCCGGCCTGAGGAACGAGTCCGGTCTGATTGGAATGTCGGCCCAAGACTAGGTCGGGGCCTGGCCATGTCGGGATAATTCCCAAGACTCAGGCCCAACCTGGAAGGGCGGCATTGTTGTTCCTTCAGCATCGGGTCACGGGAGAGACGGGGCTGCAACATAGATTTTATCATTTTCTTTATCTGGGCTTTAAATTATGTGCATATATATTTTATTGCTTATTTCCCTTTTATGTATTTATTCTGGATGATTTCTCCATTTTGTTTATTATTATTACTATTATATTTTCCCTTTCCTTTTTTTACTATTATTATTATTATTTCACATTTTTTTTTGTTTATTTCTCATATATATATATTCAGGTTTATTTATTTATCATAATTTTTATGAATTTATTATCATTATTATCATTATCATTATCATGACATATTTATATATGTTTATGTATATTTATTTTGGAAGGAAAAGTGGGCCGTTGGGGGCAAAAAGGGGTGTACCGGCGAAGCAGGGAGAGCGTGCCGGAGAGGGGCTGGGAGAGTGTGCCGGTGAAGGGGCAGGCTGGCGTGCCGCAGAAGGGCTGAAGTCTGCACATTGGCCGGTCGCTGCGACATAAAGTCCGTACATTCATCAGCCCAAAGTCTATACGTTGGTCATTGGCTGCAGTTCAAAGTCTATACATTGGCGACCAACGCGCAAAGTCTATACATCCTTCAGCTCAAAGTCTGTACGTTGTCTATTGGCTGTGGCTCGAAGTCTATACATTGGCAACCAGCACACAAAGTCTATACATCCCTCAGCTCAAAGTCTGTACGTTGTTCATTGGCTGCAGCTCAAAGTCTATACATTGGCCAGGCCAAAGTCTGTACATTATTCATTGGCTGCAGTTCAAAGTCTATACATTGGCCGTTGGCCGCAGTTCAAAGTCTATACATTGCAGTTCAAACTCTGTACATCGTCTATTAAAGTCTATACATTGGCCAGCTCAAAGTATGTACATCGTCTATCAAAGTCTATACATTGGCCAGCTCAAAATCTGTACATCGTCTATCAAAGTCTATACATTGGCCAGCTCAAAGTCTGTACATCGTCTATTAAAGTCTATACATTGGCCAGCTCAGAGTCAGCTCAAAGTCTGTACATCGTCCATTAAAGTCTATACATTGGCCAGCTCAGAGTCTGTACATCGTCTATTAAAGTCTATACATTGGCCAGCTCAAAGTCTGTACATCGCTTGTTGCTGTGTTCGTGCATCAATCTGCCAAGTCTGTACATTGGGTTCCACTTCGGAGAGACGGTGGAAGAAAAGGTGAGACAGAAAGATAGATGAGGATGTACCGGTGAGGGGGAAAGGAAGTGTACCGGTGAGAAAGAGAGAGACGGTGGGGGGAGTGCACCGGTGAGAAAGAGAGAGACGGTGCGGAGGAGTGTGCCGCTGAAGGGCCAAAAAGGTGCATCGTTGAAGGGCCGTTAGAGTGGGCCACTGGAGGGTTGATAGGGTGTACCGGCGAAGGCTGGAACAGGTGTGCCGATGAAGGCCCACTCCTCCTGTTACTTATTTTTAAGGCTTTTCTTTTCTTCTTTTCTTTGATTTCTGCGTAGTTTTATACAAATCTTTTCTCCTTCTTCTTGCAATCTGTTGTTGTTCTATTTATTTGTTGCTTTTGTTGTCTTTTGCTATGTATTTATTATCCCATTTGTTTGTTGCGTCCTTTTGCCTTTTAACGTCTTGTTATTTTCTAACAAAAATTCGGCAGCATCTTCCCTTGACCCGAGCGTAAGGGAGATACAGGGAACACGCCCACGTGGAGTGGCGGAACCCGACAACTGGAGGTGGGCGCCCGAGAGCGACAACACCTTTGATGAATCTTCGGAAAACCTCGGAGAAATCAACGAGCGGGAGATCCGACTAAGACAGACTGGGAGTGCACTGGGTAGGAGGAGATGGCAACCGTGCCGAGCAAGAGGGGTTCAAGAAGGTGTGCCGGGCTGGCTAACACTGGGGGGTGTACCGGGATAGGCTCGAGTGAGGGCTGTGCCGGACTGGGCTCGGCCAGGGATTGCACCGGGTTAAGAGTGTGCCGGGTAGGAGTGATTGGGGTGTGCCGGGTAAGGATCAGGGAGCGTGGATGCAATATTGGTAAGGTTCATGGGTTGGCAAACCAACGAGGAGAGGGTGTTGGCATACCGGGCTGGGTCTGAGCTAAAAGAGTATGCCCAAAAGAAGGAGAAAGAGATCTAAGGGCACCACGAAGGAAGTATTGGCCCTGGGCACTCGAGGAGAGGGAAGGGTGAATCCTTCAGACCAAAAGACGGATTTGGGGTTAAACCCCGCGAAGAAACCATAAGAGGAAAGAGACCATGCACGAGGATCCTCCGGGAGTAGACCACCCGGGGCGGTATTGCGCCGAGGCAGTGCTCATTGAGTTAGATATGCCAGTATTGCGGAAGGAGACCATCAGGAGGGGCCAAACCGCTAGTAAAGAGGAAGAAACAAGCAACTTAAAAAAAAATGAGAAAAGGGAACGCCATGAGCATCTAACAAGCTTCCTTCTTTTATTCTCACCAGAAGAGCAACCCAAATGAGCTAATACATTGAGAGGAAAGAAAAGAAGAAAAAAAAAAAGACAGAGAGGGCAAAAAGCCAAGATGAACACGGTGGGGGGGGGGACGGAGCACCAGCTCCTCCCCTCCCATAGCTCACTCTCTTCTCTCTTATTTCTTTACTCCTTCGCACAGGCGGTGGCGGACCGGAGAGCAGAAAGGGGACGGGGGCCTCTTCTCCCTTCTTCTCCTCTTCTCTTTTCCTTCTCCGATCGAACCCCAGCCTCTGTTGGGGGGGGGGGGGGGCTCCTCTGTGTCTGTCTTTTTTCGTCGGAGTGAGGGGTTCTTATACCCCTGGTCAGGCTGACGACTGTCGAGGACGGGAGAAGGTGGGGCGAGGACAGCCCAGCAAGGTCCAGGCATGGGCCTGCCATGCTTTCGCTGCGCGCCGAGGGCTACGAGCGTTGATCGGCGTGGATGGGCCGAACGCTGTGCCGCTGGGGGCTGAGGAAGGCGTGCCGCTGGAAAGCCTCGCAGGCGTGCCGCTGAAGGCCTTCACAAGTGTGCTGCTGGAAGACCCAAAAAGTGTGCCACTGAAGGCTTGAAATAGTGTGCCGTTGAAGGCTTGAAATAGTGTGCCGTTGAAGGCCCGAAATAGTGTGCCGCTGAAGGCTTGAAATAGTGTGCCGCTGAAGGCTTGCAGGGGCGTGCCGCTGGGAGGGCCCAGGAGGGTGTGCCGCTGGGGGGCTGAAGAAGCGTGCCGTTGAAGGGCACGAGATAGTGTGCCGTGGGAGGCTAAAGAGGGTGTGCCGCTGGGGCACTTGAGGGTGTTTGGACTGCACCGGGTGAAGAAGAAAATAAACTGTGCTGGGTAGAAGGCTGCCAGCCTTACTGGGTGAGGCCTACTTGAGGCGTGTCGGGTGGAGGCTGCTGGGCAGTGTACCGGATAAAGCCATGATGGGGTGCACCGGGTGAAGTTGGCAAGAGTGTGCCGGTTGGTGGTCATGACAAGTGTACCGGATAAAAGACAGTTTAGGTGGGTGGCTTTCCCACAAAAGAACTTGCATATCTATCCCCCCCCCCCCAAATGGCGGACATCACGGTGACAACCAGGTCCTTCCCCTCCGCAAAACCATCCTTGATCTGAGTAAGCAGTTGTTCATCGGTAGGGAGCCTCAGGTCATCTTTGGTGTTCGCATTTTCAATCAGCAGACTCATAAATCCGTCTCCAGAGATGTCAATAAGCTGACAATCGGTGCGGTTAACATGGGGAACATCATAGTTATGAGAGGAGGGTTGCTGCATTTGAGCAGCCATCTTCATCTTCATGAGGTACTCAGCTTGTTCCGGTCTGATTTTTGGTGAACTTGATTGAAGCGGGGAACCTATTCATCCCTCAATCCCAACAGGCTGATCGTCCTTACCATTCATGCTTCCATGAGGCAAAACTCTAAATCTTCGGGGATCCATATCTCCGGAATCAGGTGCACTTCCAAGGCTGCCTTGAGCCTGGGTCTGAGCTAGAAATTGTTGGTGTTGCTATGGCGCCGAAAGCTGAAATTGGTTTTATGATGGCATGAATGGCTTCTGGGTTCGTGGCCCTAAACTTGGACATAGTTGGTCAATTCCAGTTGGAGGCCAGCCTTTCAAAGGGAGATTACGAACACCTTGGTTCAGCCCAGCAGCAGCTATCCCAGATTTCGGCTGCGTAATTCTATGCCCATATGGTTCCATGGGTAATGATCTTTGTGTGACACCAAAGCTGACTTCACTTTTAATATCTGTAGTTTGTTGAGCTCGTGAAGGAATTGGTTGCAATGCTGAAGAGACACTACCAGTGCTCCCTTGGACAAATTGCCTGGTTGGTTGGTTGCTGACTTAAGAAGAGCCATTCTACTAGCATCAAACTGTGTGGATGAATCAGAATCCATCAAGTGTGGATGTTTCATGCGTTCTTCATACAGTTTAGTAGCTAATACACTGGCAGTGGATGGTCCCAATATCCCATCTGTATTTATGGCATTTATGGGGCCACTTAGAGAAGGATGTTTAGGATCTCTTCGCTGCAATTGAGATTGCCGTTGTTGTATGAGCTGTAGCTGTTGCATTTGTAGTTGTTGGTGGTGTTCTCTTGCCTTCATTTGTTGTGCCTTTATATATGATGCCGCTACTTCAGAATGCTTCTCATTTGTCCTTGCTATGAAAATATCCCAGAAGACAGGCCACCATTCAAAAGGAAAACCCCTTGGGGCATCAATCGCTACTGGATCCACTGAAACTTTTCCCTCGGTCATGAGGGCTTTTGCGGAGGCATGCAAGAGGCGAGAGGGGAAAACAGGGGATCGTGGGTCGTGGACGTCCCATCAAGGGCAGGTGACGAGGAGGCCAAGAGCTGAGGCAGGAGGTAGCAGCGGAAAGGAGAAGAGGGAACCGTGCGGGAGGGGGTGCACTCTATCCGGTGCGGTGGGTGGCCACCTGGTGCGGCGGGTGCTATCCGGCACAGTGGTGTGCCGGGTAGAGGGAGTGTACCGTGGAGAGGGGGGGAGTGGTTCTCCGATGCGGTGGGTGCCATCCGGCACAGGGGTGTGCCGGGTGCGAAGGCGGCGTACCGGTGAGACGGGGAGTGTGCCGGGTGGCCACCCGAGTGAGGGAGAAAATGAGAGAGAGAGAGAGAGAGAGTGTGTGGGCAACCCTCCCTTTTTATTTATTTATTTATTTATTTATTTATAATTATATATATATATTACTTATATATATAAATATTATCTATTTTATTTTATTATTATTTCTTTTTTTTTCTCTTCTCTCTTTTTTTGTTTCTTCACCATTATTTATTCTTTCATTTCTAACCTTCTTCTTTTTTCTTTTTCTTTTTGTCCGCTTCAAAGTGGCTGGAGTTAGAATGCGCTCGATGTCCGCAAAAATTTTGAGTGTCCACAACTCTTCATCAACCAAGGGTGTCAAACCCTTTGTCTCTGCCAATGGCCGAGTTTTCTCGGTCAATTAGGTTACCATCGGTGTCGCTCCTGCACAACGGGGGCAGCGCCGTCGCTATAACGGCACCAACTCTACTGCGGCCACCCTCAGAGGTACTGCTCCTGCACAACGGGGGCAGCATCGCCGCCATGATGATGCCATGCCTACGGTGGGCGTCGCCAACGCCGCTCCTGCTCAACGGGGGCAGCGCCGCAGCCGCAAGGGTGCAAAACCTGTTGCGGCGGTATCCCGCTCCGGCAAGACTGTCCTCGTCGGAGATTTTGCATCCGGCTCGATGGGGGCGAGCCGATTCTGCCTAGGGACCGACATGTCCCGACCATCGCCACCTCCAACCCCTTCGAGTTCCTCCGGCAAGTTCGGGAGGACGGAGCGAAATGGAAGAAGCACGCAGTACCGGCGACAAATCAGGGTCCCATACAGCGACCCAAGCCACGAGCTTCCCGGTCAAGGACAGGGGGCAATCCAGTAGAGGAGCGCCAGCTCCAACTGAAGAAAATTTGGGTCACCAAGGAGGAGGCCCGAATTATAAAGCGAGCAAGGGCGGAAGTGTCTTTCCGCATGTCGGATCTGCAACAAATACGGAGCCCAACAAGCGTTGAAGTCTCGGCATCCCCGAGGCCTGCAACTCAGCCCCCACGTGGGCAAAAGCACCGAGGAGCCGGCAAGAAGGTGCGGCCGACCTCTCCGTGGGCCAGTTCAACGTACACGGACGAGGACTGCTCAGCCCAGGCCTCCACGTCCCGAGTTTCTGTCTTTGACAGACTAGGGATAACACCCAAGCTGAGCAGGCAACCGCCCAGGAAGAAACGAGTGGTTTAGGTGACCGATGACTCTGTCAAAGTGCTCACCTGCTATACCACCTCTGCCGATAAGCAGCCGGAGGACACTTCGGGGGAGCTGAATCAGCCTCTTCAGTATCTGAGGAGGTCAAGCCTCGTCTCCCGGGTGCTCGCACAAGTGCAACAGATGTCGGCTACTGGAACATCTCAGCCCGAGCCGACGTGCCAGGAAGAACACCAAGAAGATGTCCATAGTGTCGATGGGGACAACATCCCCGGACATGAGGAAGACCTTGGGAGAGAGGCGCAGACTCTCACGTTGGAGGAGCTCCGACGGGAGAACCAAGAGCTGAAGAACCTCTTGCAATCCCTTTTGAGCGAAAAGGAGGTTCATGTTCAACCCCGAGAGGCCCCCACTGGAGTGCAACAACATCCTCCTCCCATTCCAGTCGTGGCCAACGCCTCCGTCACCGCGGCGAAATTACCATTAACGGTGGATTTTGAAGTGCCGCCAGAGGAAGCCAATGCACGGTCATCCGCCACTCCTGCTACAGAGAGCCTTATGCCGCAAAGGCAGATGATCGAGCGGATCGTGGAAGCGAAGTTTGCTCAACATGGTGGGGGTGTGGCTACCGTTGATTTGTACAGCGTGCCCTATCCCCTCCACTATCAATTCAAGAAGCTTCCGCCTG